>CM038142.1:564005897-564696489 GCA_021437245.1 Aegilops speltoides | reverse complement strand
TCTAAAAACTTGGTCAAACATGGCCTCGTTTGACTTTTGGAAAAACAAATACACGTTATATAAAGTAACGGAGGGAGTAGTATGAAAATTTCTAATTAATAGCACTCTTACAGAGCATGATTAAGGCGCCGCATTCAACATAACAAATCAAGATCACTCCTATAATTTGAAACACATAGGCCTACTGCATATACATGTCACACAGCTGGACAGGGCTAGTTGAGTGATCTTCCTCAACCTTTGGGCCAAGGGGTAACCATCAGTCCACCACCACCTCATATGATAATTATATATAGAAAATAGTAATGAGTCCAAAACAAAATTGCTACCCTGTACAAATATTAGCGGTCCAGCTAGATGATGCCCATTTCTAAAATATATAAAACCCACTTGTCATAGGAGTGTTATCAAAATGCCTTGTTTTGCAATGGATACATATTGAACAATTTCAAGTGTAAACAAAAGTAATTTTGGCAAATACAGCTTCTTTACTCAATATAGCATGTTCGAAGAAATTAGATTGTGCTTGAATATCTGGATTTGATGCCTTGTTTCTAGATTACAAGCACAACCCAAATGTATAGATATGGTTATACAAATACAATTAGTTGGAGGTTGCAGGCATCCAAAGAATAATACTGACTGTAGTCTATTAACTAAAACGACACTTTCTGGAAACAATTCATATTCTGGAATGGAAATCGCATCAAGATAAGACCATGCCAAAAGATAAAGTTGTATTTTAGAACTAAAATTATTTGCATCCATTTGATCATTTTCTGATGTTTTTCTGTTATTGAGCTGTAACCTATAAGTATATGACCAAGGGGAAAGTTGTGGCTAAGAGATAGCAGGGACGTAAAAATTCAGAAACTCTCTAGCCAGAGCACTCATAGCCGGCTCAGTTTATCTATCAATGCTACCAATTGAATTCACATGTCCAAACGACACATCACATGGTTGTTCAGGGCGGCCCGAGTTAAAATCTTTTCTTTCCGAAGCTAGGAATATTTATGTAGTTTAGTTAGTACCTTCCTTTTCTGACTTGATGCTGGTGGTAGCGGTAGTAGGCATCAAGGTCATCGCAGGGCTCCTCCCGGTCGTAGCTACTCCACCCCACGTCCCAGAACCCGTTGTACTGGATACCGACTGCTGCAGGAGTAATCCCAGCACAGGTCAAGTCAGAGATCATCACATATATGTATCACTTTCATGCAGCTGTTTTTTTTAATATATAGAAAAGCGTATATGGAGCATATGACCCTGAGCAAGATATACAAAAATATAAAAATCCATTCGGTGGCAGCCAAGAGGGCCGAGAAAGTAACTAAGGGACCAAGCTGAACATAACGGAACACCAGAGATGCTATGTAAATGAAGATATATATTAACTTGCTTCGCAAGACCAATGGACAAATGAAGATATATATTAACTTTGTACCATCTACTTTTATTATTGATTCCTATTTACACAGTATAACCAAATAAAAGAAAAAAGCACGAAGATTTGGCTCAAAGTATGACAGAACTCATGATTGATCTACTCGATCAGATTGTCATGGTCATCAGGCAGTAACCGCGCCGCATGCTCAGCTTTGTGCCTGCACAAGTTGCATCGAAGTCAAATCGCCAATCCATTTGTTTATGGAACCAGAACACTAAAATACATATATGATGTGAGGTCACAGGCAAATGAAAGCAATGGGGAGGGAGACAATTACCAGCCAGCTTCCTTGCAAGGTAAAGGAAGGGCTTCTCCTAGTTGAAGTTGCTCTTGGCTTTAACCTGCCAGTTCTTCACAGAAACCTTGTTACTGCAGAGGACAATGGAGATGTTCTCACACACCCTGCAAGAGTTAATATCCAGACATCAGAAATCCAAACTGCAATTTCACTTACATGTAGTAGAGAGCAGATGATTGATTCAGAAGCAAACATGCACAGGAGTTAATATCGACAACGACTATAATGAGTAGCTCACAAATATAGACCACAGAACCTAGGCGCCAATGAACTACCCACATGTACACAACAGCCTAAAATGGCATCCAGCAAGGCATTAACCTAAAATGTTAACCAAGCTCATGATTTAGAAGTGTAACTAAGCAACGGTATAAATCATATGTGCAGAGAATCGACAGCGGCTCACCTCGGCTCCTATTGAATGCTGAGGCAGAGAGGTGCCCACAGCATAGCAGGGTGAATCAGATGCGGCCCATCTCAGCTCGACTTCCTCGTCCTCCTTCTGCCGAGCGCCCAGGAGTAGAGGCAATTAATGTTTACTCTGCAAAAAAAAAAAATGAATCTTGAGCGGATGAATAGAAATCCGACAGAAAGAGGGGAGGAAACTATGGAGAAGGGGGCTTACCTTAAGAGGAGCATGGCAGTGGCAGTTGGCGCCGTAGGATGGAGCGTGTTGCACCCGGTGGCCACCTCGCCATCGGCCAGCACGGATCCGGAGGGAGGCATGTCTCGTCCACCACCACGCACGCACCAACTTCGTCGTCGGGCCTGGGAAGGGCAGAGGAGCGCGACATCGTGCTGAATCCCGGTGGCCACGGCTGGATCTTGCCGTATCTAGCCACCTGGCTGGGCGGAGGAGGCGTCGGGGTTGCAGCCCCGCATTGTACAGTGCGGCGGCGGCTCGCGCTCCTGCCGGCATAGGGGAGGAGGAAAGGATGACGGACCGAGCTCGGCGGGGAGAGGAGGCAGCGGCCAGTCCGACGAGGAGAGCAGCGGCAGCCAGTTCGGCAGCAGGAGAAGAAGAGTAAAATGCATCCATGGTCACTGTATTTGTCCCTCTAGTTCACTTTGGTCCTTGTACTTAAGAACATAGTCTTTTTTTTTGCGGGGGAAATTAGGAGCTCTTTATTCAACAATAACAGCACCCGCAAAGTCGGCTGCGAGGCTAGTTACAAGAAGACTTGGCGGAGAATCAAGCCAACAGTTTGTGACATCTAGCGTGCTAGCTTGCTTCGCACAAAGATGGGCCGAGACATTAGCCGATCTACCAACATGCTGAATAACAAAAGACTTAAAGGAAGGAACATGCTCCCTAATTTCGGACAAGATAGGCGCCACCACTGCACGGTCGCTGTGACGCGAGTTCCAGAGATTCACAATCTCCAAATTATCGGTCTCGAAAACCACTTGTTCATAGCCTCTGAGATGAGCAAAGACAACGCCATCACGAAGTGCAAAAGCTTCGGCTATAAGAGGATCAGTGATTCCCGAATAAGGTTTGCACCAGGCTGCTAGGAAAGAGGAGTGGGTTCTCGCGATCCCTCCTGCTCCACCCCTCCTAGCCTCCATGGCAATGCTGCCATCTATGTTGATCTTGATCCAGCCCAAGTCCGGGGGCCGCCAGCCATGACCCGGAAGGATCCGAGCGTGCTCACGAGGTAAATCGAGCACCGCTAGAGCCTCTTGAGTCTTCTTCATGGATTGGATAGGATCAAGGTCTCGCTTGTCATGTGTAACATTGTTCCTTGAGGTCCATATCGCCCACATGATAGTTACCAGTTTTGCTCTCTTGGAATCGGAGAATATGGGATCGCATATGATATCCCTTGACCAAGTGAGCGGGTGCAGCTCCGGTCGCTTGATCTCGAGCCACTCTGGTGCAACCTGGCAGAAACGCCGGGCATGTGTGCAATCCAGTAGTGCATGCTTCATGTCTTCCTCTGCATGAAGACAGAGTTTGCACGTGCCAATGGTAGTAATATGACGGTGCTGGAGGGTTGCTTCGACCGGAAGAATCCCATGCAAGACCCGCCACCAAAACACTCTAACCCTTGGCAAAACCTTGAGCTTCCATAACCGGGACCATAGCTGTTTATCTGTCGATGAGGTTTCGGTGATCGTCCCTTCCTCTAGAGCATGTTGCTCGTTATGAGTCATTAGAGCGCGATACGCTATTTTACAGAATAGCAGCCCGATCGTTCGAGAGCCCACGCAATCACATCCTCCCCCCTCCTCTCCTCAAGGGGATGTTCAGAATGCCATCCGCGTCGGGGGTGATGAAGTTTTGACGAATCACATCTGATTTCCATGTCCAGTTTGCATCGTCAATTAAATCTGAAACCAAGTTCAGCTGTGTATTTCCATTTCTTACTGTCGGAGCCATAGAGATGGTGCCCGGGATCCACTTGTCATCCCAGATTGAGGTTGTTGTACCATCTCCAACACGCTTGATGAGTCCAACTTGCAAAGCATCCCTCCCAGCAATGATAGCTCGCCACATAGCAGATGAGAAACGTGGGGCCGTAGCTTGCATGAAATCACATGAGGGAAAGTATCTACCTTTGAGTACGCGGGCACATAGAGATTGAGGGTTTGTCATCAGTCTCCAGCCATGTTTGCCGAGGAGAGCTACGTTAAACAGCTCAAGGTCCCGAAAGCCCATGCCGCCCTTCTCCTTCGGTGTTGCCAATGTATCCCAGGCCTTCCAATGCATGGATTTTCGATCCAAGGAGCTGCTCCACCAATACTTAGCCATGCAAGAAACTAGTCCCTTACATACTTTCTTCGTTAGCTTGAAACAACTCATGCTGAAAGTGGGAACAGCTTGGGCCACACATTTTATTCTGACTTCCCTTCCGGCACAAGAGATCATTCTCTCCGACCCCCCTTGGAGCTTGCTGCGAAGTCTCTCCAAAATGTGGTC
Source organism: Aegilops speltoides (assembly GCA_021437245.1). Classification (NCBI taxonomy): domain Eukaryota; kingdom Viridiplantae; phylum Streptophyta; class Magnoliopsida; order Poales; family Poaceae; genus Aegilops; species Aegilops speltoides. The sequence goes on along the minus strand of CM038142.1, from coordinate 564,691,824 downwards.
AAAAGTACCGCTTGTGATCCTACCCACAGCTGTGGGCAGACCAAGATAACGCTCACTGAATGCTTCAACGGATCTTCATGATTATACAGTCACCGCCTGAAGTATAGCTTCGTATTTTCTCTAGATTGACCAGTCAACTGTCCACCCCCACGGGTCCCATCTGTCGGTAAATGGAAGAAAGTAATAAATAAAAAATAAAAAATTGCACGATCGGTGATTCGATCCTAAATCATCAGCTCAGAGTCAGGCTCACGCGCGCTAGCCACCCAAGCGCACCACATTGTCTCATGAATATAGAGGTCAACGCTTTTAGTACATATATATACATGCACCGGTGGTGGCTCAGTCAAAATGAATTTTGAAATTCAAAAATATTTAGCGCCAAAATATATTATGTTTAACTCATATTTTGCATGAACTACATGATGGTCAAGGGGTCAGCATGGATTAGTTACTTACTATCGATGGTCGAGAATTTGGTTTTAATATTAACTCCCACAGCCAGTAATTTTTTTATGCTCATATAACGCAAAAGAAAAGTTAAAGACAGTGACTTGAACTTATGCTGCAAGATGACATGTTGCGGCTCCTACCGCTATGCCAACTACTGAGTTATATCAAAACATATATACGAAGCATATTTGACATTGCCTGGTCGTTTAAATTCAAATATTCTAACATCTTTTTTTACGGGGGTCACCGAAATATCCAGAAACCAGTCGGTTTCTGAAAATTTTGTTTCAAAAGAAAACCCGCTGACAAATACCCAGCAAACATAGCCGAGCCTGGTGCACGCACACATGCAAAACCAGCGCGAGCAACCACATAATCTCGTGTGCATGTGTATCATGCGTTGTGTGCGTGTGCTCTTCTGTTCGGCGTTGATCTCCTAGTGGCTAGCGCGAGCGATACTGCGAGGCTCATCGGGAGTTTGTCAAGTTTGAATCCCCAGAGCTCCTCAAAGTTTTCTTCTCTCTCTCCTTTTCTCCTTTCACTGACAGGTGGAACCCGTGTGGGAAGAGAGAGAGAAAACATTGTCACACACTGTGTTTGACCAGTCAACTCTAAAAAATACGAAGCTATACGGTAGGTTAGTGACCGTATAATCACCTAGACTTGTACATAGTGACCGTATTGACCAACTTCTTATGTACGATGATCAAAGTGAGCTCGCGACGCAAGTTTAAGTACTGTGGATGAATTTTACTCGGAGAAGAACGTCGAGGGGGAGAGGACAGAGCACGGCGCGGAGGAACGAAGAAGGGGAGTGGCGGCTAGGGTTCAGAATCGGTCGCCCTCCTCACTCCTATGACCTATCCTTCCCCTGGCCACACACGGATTGAGCTTCGGTGCCTTAAAGGCACCTACCTTTGGGTCTATAACAGGTGGGTCCACCTGTCATAGGCCCAAAGGCAGGTGCCTTAAGGCACCGAAGCAGCGTCCGCCACACACTGTACGCCACGTAAACCCAAAGGTGTGAAATCCCAGAACTGCCCTCGGCGGCCACCAAAATTTACAGGCGGTGGCCCAAGCTGAAATGGCAAAAATGGGCATGGATATTACAATTTGTTGCAATTGGAATTTTATCCGACGGCCGAGGTTGATCGGGTAAATATCCAACGACCCACAACGATTTGGATCGAGATCCGATGGCCTGTGTCGCGAGGAGATTCCGATCCAACGGCTGAAAATCCAAAGCGCTGAGGAGGCTCCATTTTGCTTCGGTCTCTAACAATGGGATGGGATACAACACTACAGGTTCAAAATTGAGGCCACTGCCATGTAAAGTGGCGAAAACCCTAGCATCTAAAGAGACTCCTTTCGCTAGCATGTCATCAAACGGGCTCAAAGCCTCTCGAACGTTTCCACTCCAAACCAACTGGATGCACTACAGGCTCTGCAGGGTACCCACCGTCGATGTGCCTTACCAGATTGGCAGCCTCGCGTCTCCTCCCAGTCCCAAGCTGCGACAGCGGCTAGGACATGTTGTGTGTGTGTGTGTGTGGACGCGCACGGGTCGTGTCGGGCGCGTCGGGTTCATGGCAAGTGTGCGTGTGGTGCACGGCGTGTCCGTGCACGACTACACCGTGCGTGCGTGTGTGTGTGTGTAGGTGTAGGTTATTGGTGAGCTGCACGGCCCGATCGGGCTCGTTCTGTTGGTGCTCACCGCGAGTCGTGCGTCTCAGAGCGCATTGCGGGCGCGGCCAGAGCGTGCGGAGTGTGGGCACGATCGCGGCGAATGGAGGCGTGGGTACGTGCCCAGGGCACCGGCTCGGGGCTATAAAGTCGTGCGGTGACCGTTGTAATAGATGTGGTGCTCGAGTTCGTGCTTGAGGAGTGAAAAGGCCGTCGGTGCGGCGGGCATTCGTGCGCCGGAAAACCTCCCGTGTCCACTATTTCATCTTCTTCCTTCTTGGTTCGTTCCAGAGAAAGTGAGACCGAGAGACAGAGGGAGAGCTAGGACAAGCTAGGGGAGGAGCTAGGGTTCCAACAATTGGCATCAGAGCTTCGGTTCGGGAGTGATCGCCGGCGGCCATGGCGCTTGTACCACATGGTGGTGGCGGTGGCATGTTCTCGCTGCCGGTCCCACCGATGACCACAATGAACTACACCTCTTGGGCGATCAAGGTGGAGGCCATCCTTGATGCCCAGGGGCTGTGGGGGTGGTAGCTCCAGCGGAGGGCACGACGATCGATGCCGACAGGAGCAAGACGGCACGGTCAATGCTCCTCGGTGCACTGTCGGAGGAGATCCTGCTGCAGGTGTCAACGAAGCCCACCGCGAGGGAGGTATGGGACTCCCTCAAGGTGCGCTTCGTCAGCGCCGATCGGGTGCGGGCGGCGCGGCTCGCGACATTGCGGGGGGATTTCTACCGCCTGCACATGGACGACGCCGACGACCTGGACGTGTACGCCGGGAAGGTCAGCAGCATAGCGGCCAGGTACACCTGACTTGGCGAAACACTCGACGATGCGACGATGGTCAAGAAGCTGCTCGACACCGTGCCGGACCGGCTATACGCCGTGGTGGCCGGCATCGAGCAATTTTGTGGTGTCAAGGAGATGCCCTTCGAAGAGGCCCTCAGGCGTCTGAAAGCATTTGAGGAGAGAACGCGGCGACGCGCGCAGGCCGGCGGGGAGCGAGCAAGTGAGCAGCTCATGATGACCGCGGCGCAGTGGGCGGCATGGTGGCGTCAGCAGGGCGGAGGCGGCTTCATCGACCATGATGACGACGACGCGGGAAGCACGACACCGGGTGGCGGAGGCGAGCGGCGCGAACGCTCTTACAACTACAGCCAACGCGGCCACTTCAAGCGCGAGTGCCCCAAGCTGCGGAAGGCGCACGCGGCGGAGCAAGAGCAAGCCCTCCTCGCTGACGCCAATGTCGAGAACGATGGGCTCTTGTACGCCGTGGCTTGGGGGAGGGGGGGTGAGTGTTGGCCAAATAAGCCGCGGCGGCGGCCATGACATGTTGTGTGCGTGTGTGTGTGTGTGGGCGCGCACGGGTCCTGTCGGGCGCGTTGGGTTCGTGGCAAGTGTGCATGTGTGCGTGTGTGTGGGCGCGCACGGGTCGTGTCGGGCACGTCGGGTTCGTGGCAAGTGTGCATGTGTGCATGCGTGTGGTGCATGGGCGTGTCCGTCCAGCGTACACCATGCGCGTGTGTATATGTGCAGGTTGTTGGTGAGCTGCACGGCCCGATCGGGCTCGTTCTGTTGGTGCTCACTGTGAGTCGCATGCATCCGAGCGTGTTGCGGGCGTGGCCAAAGCGTGCGGAGTGTGGGCACGATCGAGGCGAGCGGAGGCGTGGGTATGTGCCCAGGGCGCCGGCTCGGGGATATGAAGCCATGCGGTGACCCTTGTAACAGCTGTGGTGCTCGAGTTCGTGCTTGAGAAGTGAAAAGGCCGTCGGTGCGGCGGGCTTTCGTGCGCCGGAAAACCGCGGCAGGCGTTCGTGCGCCGGAAAACCTCCCATGTCCACTGTTCCATCTTCTTCCTCCTTCTTCCTTCTTGGTTCGTGCCAGAGCGAGTGAGAGCGAGAGAGAGGGAGGGCTAGGACGAGCTAGGGGAGGAGCTAGGATTCCAACACAAAGAGGCAATCGACCTGTGTCTTATATGTGATTCATGTGGGCAATCTTCCCCGCGTCAGCGTTGGAGAAGAAGAACCCTAGCTCGCCCTCCTTTCCCGCGTCATAGAACTTGTGGATCAGAATGTGTTACAGGTCACAGTGTACGCCACAAACCTGTTACAGTTGAACGCGAACTTGGCAAGCTAGAAGTTGTCGGCTCGGCACATGGATGAGATCAGAATATTGTATGTCTGCACGTTGGCTGTTATGGTGTTATATTTGTGTCGAATATTATGTACGCAAGGGGTTACGTGGACTTGAAGGTGTGGTTAGGTACGAGTTGTGTAGGAGTCGGACACTTGTATCCTAGGCCTCTTATATACGAAGGGGCACCACATGTTTTGTAACCCATGACGACTTGATAGCAACAGGTACGCGGGGGAAGCCGATGGCTCGTGCCGGCACCCGGGCGGCCGGTGTTGCGGTATCTTTGGGAGGAGCGCCCGTAGTCATGCCCCGGGGATGTAGCCATATCAGTGAACCTCGTTAACAAATATCGTGCCTCGGTGTGTCGTCTATGATCTTGCATTAGCTTTTTATTCTAACAAGTGGTATCATGAGCAAGGTTGCCAGAAGGCTATGTGGAATATCATCCGGAGGTACGTGGATCATGCTCGACGGGTGCCATGGAACGTCTGATTGGTGCAAGGTGGAGCATGGCAGCGTTCGCGGAGGCGGTCAGTGGTGTCGGACACTTCGGGCAGGAGGCCTGGACCGTTCGATGGGCTGCAGTCGGTAAGGATCGGCTAGATGTGGCGATCGGACCGGCGTAGTGGCTGTTGAAGACGTTGCGGAGGCGACGGATTCGGCTCGTGATCAGACCGGCGACCAGATGTAGGGGGCGACCGGATAGATCGGAGTGTGAGAGCATCGAGATGATGCGCTCGGTGTTGTACAAGGGCAGCGGCGCGGCACTGCGACGGATTGTGTCGGCGACGCGGATGGCCAGGGCACGGCACGCTCATGCACGGACGATGCGCGAGGTGGCGACTGTTACGGCAGGGTTGATGTGCAGCGAGTACGTGCGACACGGCTGAATAGATTGCTGGCGAGAACAAAGATCAGGGACTAGGCAAAGTTGTCGTCGAGATCAGCGGCGACTTTTTCCGAGGCAACGCGGATAGAGGGAAGGAAAGCCATGGCAGGGTACGCGGGACGGCTGCTCGGACGCGTATAGCAGTTGTTCTCTGCATGCGGCGGCTACGCGAGACAGCCGCGCTGGACAGCGTGCAACAGCAGGACTCCATGCGGCGTGAAAGAGTCCAGAAGATTAGCAGGCATGCATGTTCGGTTTGGATTTTAAAAGGAATCATGTACGTCTATCTGGGGCAGTGTGTAAACCGCCATGGTGATGGACTAGTGCCTAGTCTGGGCATGGTAGGTGCACTGTTGGATGTGTATAGGGTTCTGGAAATCTTTTGTGTGTGCATGTTGAGTCGATGACGGTTGGTTCTGGACTGCGGATCAGGGTCTCGTTGCAAGTCGTGGAAGCTTGGAACTCAGTTTCCGTGTCTGAGAGGAAAAGGTAAGGCCGGCTGACCCAGTGGACATAAAAGGCTGGGAGACGAGGCTAGCAAACGGACAGAAAACAATAGTCTGCAAGTTTGGGAAAAGGTGGAGCGGTTATGTAGCGGAGAGATTGATCTACGTCACAGGGACACACTTCATTGCAATTTCTGAAGGGCGGACAGGGACCGTGCTAAGTCAGATTTCTTGGTTGATCGCGGACTGCGGCGTGGCTTCAGACGAGGAATATGGGATCAATGATCTTTTTGTGAGGAAGTCGCAGAGGAAAACAAGGGCGGTAAGACCGGCGGCAACATGTCGATTAGATCACGGCTCGGCATGGTGCCGGGGTTCACCAAGTTTGATGTGGAGAAATTTGATGGCACGGGTAACTTCGGTCTATGGCAGACAAGAGTCAATGATATTCTTGCGTAGAAGGGAATCTTGAAGGGTTTGCAGGAGACGAAGTTGGCCAAGGTTGACAACGATGCGTGGGAGGATACGCAAGTGCAGGCGGCCGCTACCATACAGCTTTGTCTTGCGGATCAGGTCATGTATCATGTCATGGACGAAGATGCTCCTAAGGGAATTTGGGACAAGTTGGCAAATCATTATATGCCCAAGTCATCGACCAATAAGCTGTATTTGAAGCAAAAGTTCTTTGGGCTGAAGATGCAGGAGGGGTCGGATCTTGTGGAGCATGTGAATGCCTTTAATCAATTGGTCACGGATCTAGCGCGTCTGGATGTGAAGATTGAGGACGAGGATAAGGCACTACTTCTTCTTGTTTTGTTGCCACCGTCCTATGAGCATTTGGTCATTACATTGACACATGGAAAGACAACCATCAATAATGAGGAAGTCACTGCAGCGTTGCTTGGACATGAGTTGATGAAGCAAAAGAATGTTGCAGAAAGGGGGAGTACTCAAGGTTTGGGGTTGGCAGTTAAAGGTTATCAGCTCAGGAAGGGACAAGAGGCGGAGAAAAAAAAAGAAAAATGTGTAGTGCTACAGGTGCAAGGATTGGGGACATATAAAGAGGGAATGCCCAAAACTGAAGGGTGGGGCAAGTGCTAATGCGGCTACTCATGGTGATGGCTCGGAGAGTGATAATGATGTTCTCGTTGTATCAAACAGGCAGTCAAAAAAAAATGAAGCGTGGATGTTGGATTCAGCTTGCTCTTTTCATGCGACGCCCAACAAGGAGTGGTTCTCTTCGTACAATTTGGTTTAGCCTATGTGGACGATGACACGGGTTATCGTGTTGCTGGAGTAGGTGACATCAAAATCAAGATGTTTGACGGAGTTGAGCGGATACTTCGGGGAGTCAGGCATGTGCCAGGGCTAAGGAGGAATCTAATTTCGCTTGGTGTGTTCTTCATGATGGTGGTATGGAATCCATTCTGATCGGGATAAGAGGACCATGAAAATCATGGAAGATGGGGTGACCGTGATAATAGGAGAGAGAATGGCTTCGCATCTTTACAAGTTGCAAGGGAGCACTATTGCAGATGAAGCCATGAAGAGTGGAGCTGCAGGAGTAGCAGTGGAGTCCCACGATGGCGGCGGGTCTGACCCGTCGGGTAGCTCTCAATAAGCTACAAATGAAGATAACCCAATTCCGGAGTACATGAAGGTTCGACATGGACAACTTCTAGGTGGCGAAGAATATTCGCCAAGGTGGAGTTTGTTATATTTGTGTCGAATATTATGTACGCAAGGGGTTACGTGGACTTGAAGTTGTAATTGGTGTGGTTAGGTACGAGTTGTGTAGGAGTCGGACACTTGTATCATAGGCCTCTTATATACGAAGGGGCACCACACGTTATAACCCATGACGACTTGATAGCAACAGGTACGCGGGGGGAGCCGACAGCTTGTGCCGGCACCCGGGTGGCCGGTGTTGCGGTATCTTGGGAGGAGCGTCCGTAGTCATGCCCCGGGATGTAGCCATATCGATGAACCTCGTTAACAAATATCGTGCCCCTCGATGTGTCGTCTATGATCCTGCATTAGCGTTTCATTCTAACATATGGGCTTCTTGAGCAGATCTGTGAACATCCTGATGACACTCACCCACTTCATCTTGTTGGATAAATGGTCCATGACCGTGTTAATGTGACCTCAAAGCCCAGCTCTTCGCACCGCTTCAGCACCTCACTAGTAGAAAAGGGGCCAATGGTCCAGGCCGGGCCAGCCCATTAGTCCTGGTTCAATCCAGAACCGGGACCAATGGGGGCATCGGACCCGGTTCGTGAGCCCCGGGGGCCGGCCGGGCCACGTGGGCCGGTTGTCCCGATTCGTCTGGACCTATTGGTCCTGGTTGGTGGGACGAACCGGGACCAATGGGCCTCGCTCCTGGCCCAACACCATTGGTCCCGGTTGGTGGCTTGAACCGGGACCAAAGGCTGCCCTCTAGTCCCGGTTCGTGCCACCAACCGGGACTAAAGGGTTGGTCCTCGGCCAGAGTTTAGTCCCACCTCGCCAACCGAAGGGGGCTCAGACCATTTTATAAGCCCCTCCCTCTCTGCTTTGTTGAGCTCCTCTCAAAATGAAAATAGATGCCCTTATACAGGGAATTTAACCTAAATTCATACTGAATTTCTCTGAAGTTAGTAGAAATTTATTATGAATTTAGGTTGAATTTTCTCTATAAGCGCATCTATGCTCATTTCTGAGTAGTTTTTTATATAGTTTTTTCTTTTCTGCTATATTTATTTTTTTCTTTTTATTTGTGAGTTGTAATAAGTCATTAAAAATAAGCATCTATGCTCATTTTTAGTAAAGTTAATCAAAACTATTTTTTTCTATTTATTTCTGAATTGTAATAAGTCATTAAAAATAAGCACCTATGCTCATTTTTTTAGTAAAGTTAATCACAACTATTTTTCTTCTATTTATTTCTAAGTAGTTTTTATATATTTTTCTTTTCTGCTATATTTATTTTTTCTTTTTATTTGTGAGTTGTAATAAGTCATTAAAAATAAGCATCTATGCTCATTTTTAGTAAAGTTAATCACAACTATTTTTCTTCTCTTTATTTCTGAATTGTAATAATTCATTAAAAATAAGCACCTATGCTCATTTTTTTAGTATAGTTAATCACAACTATTTTTTCTTCTATTTATTTTTGAGTAGTTTTTATATAGTTTTTTCTTTTCTGCTATATTTATTTTTTCCTTTTTATTTGAGAGTTGTAATAAGTCATTAATAATAAGCATCTATGCTCATTTTTAGTAAAGTTAATCACAACTATTTTTCTTCTATTTATTTCTGAATTGTAATAAGTCATTAAAAATAAGCACCTATGCTCATTTTTTTAGTAAAGTTAATCACAACTATTTTTTCTTTTTATTTCTGAGTTGTAATAAGTCATTAAAAATAAAAAGAGGCGTAATCTTTCGTTAATTAGCTTCAAGCCTTCGAATAGTGTAAACTGCATCGCACACAAGACCGCAGAGTCTACCCTAATCCTCAAGGCTTGAAGCTAAGAAACATGCAGGTGAGCATTGAGCCTCTTCTTCATCGTCTCTGCACTCAGGGCTTATAAACCGCTGCGAGTGCCTCTCGCTTGGCGAGGTGGGACTAATTAAAAACAGCTGCAGAAAGAGGTGCATTGGAACCGGTTGGTGGCACCAACCGGTACCAATCCAGCTCTTTGGTCCCGGTTGGTGGCACCAACCGGGACAACCCTTTAGTCCCGGTTGGAGCCACCAACCGGGACCAAAGGTCTTCGTTTCCCGCCCTCTGGGCTGGCGAAAAGAGGCCTTTGGTCCCGGTTAGTGGCTCCAACCGGGACTAAAGGGGGGCATTGGTCCCGGTTTGAGGCTTGAATCGGGACCAATGCCCTTGCTATATAAGTAGCACTGCCGCCCGCCCGGCCGATCTCTCCTCGCCGCGCCACCCGCCGCCCGCCCGCCCTGCCCCTGCCGCCACCTCGCCGTCGCCGCCCGCTTGCCACGCCGTCATCGCCCGCCGCTGCCGCCCGCCGTCGCCGCCCGCCGCCCGCCGCCCGCCGCTGCCGCCGCCTGCCAGCCAGCGCCGTTGCCGCCCGTCCGGCCGCCTGCCCAGCGCCACCTCGGCGCCGTCGCCGCACCTCGCCGTCGCCGTCGCCGGCCGTGAGCACCTTTTTTTATTTTTGTTAGAATTTTTTAGTTTTTTTGTAGTTCATTGATTTTTTTGGTTAGATTAGATTTGTAGTAATTTAGATATGTAGTTCATATTGTGTAATTTAGATTGTGTAATTAATTTGTTCATATTATGTTAGATTTTTTTTTCTGTTAATAGATTTTTTTTTGTTAGATTAGATGTGTAGTACTTTAGATATATATAGTTCATATTGTGTAATTTAGATTGTGTAATTAATTTGTTCATATTATGTTAGATTTTTTGTTAGATTAGATGTGTAGTAATTTAGATATGTAGTTCATCTTGTGTAATTTAGATTGTGTAATTAATTTGTTCATATTATGTTAGATTTTTTCTGTTAATAGATTTTTTGGTGATATTATTGTTGAATATGCATGTCTGGTGATATTATTGTTAATAGATCTTTTGTTAGATTAGATGTGGTGTAATTTAGATATGTAGTTCATATTGTGTAATTTAGATTGTGTAATTAATTTGTTCAGTTTTAGTAAGTACTATTTTATTTTATTTATAGTAAGTGCTTCATATATATATATAGTTGAACTAGCTAGTTGATTTAATAAACTAATTTATTTTACTATATATAGAAGTAGTTTGTTTTTAGTAAGTACTACTTTATTTATTTATAGTAAGTGCTTAGTAGCTGAACTAGATAGTTGATTTAATTAATAAAACTACTTTATTTAACTATATATAGAAGTAGTTCCCGCATCGACGTCGGCGATGCCTATCCCGCATCCTCGTCGTCGTCGACTCGGCGGTGGAGGCCCGCTTGATCAGGGCCATGTTCGGGACTGGGCTCCGCCGGGCTGGTATTGGGAGGTGCTACCTTCTGGGGAACGTAGGTTGGTGAGGAGGCAGCCCGTTGTTGACCCGATCCTTGTTTGGTGGCGGTCGCATGGGCCAGTGACGGTGCCGAGGCTTCCGGACACCGCGGAGGTGGTACGTCACCGTGTCAGCGAGGAGGACGAGCACGTCCGTCGCTACATGGTTGCATTGGAGGGCAGGTTCGACAATACCTGGCAGGTTCTTCAGGGATCTCATTGGAGCTATGATCCTGTGATGGTTCATTATCTTTGGGTGTCCACCGCCTGCGTCGATACCCGTCGGGTGCTACGGTTCTAGTTGTATTAGTGATGCTATATTAGTGATAATATTCGACGATGTACAGACACCAAGAGATGATGTACTTTTTCTTATAACTATTGAATGCATGCTAATTTGAATACTACTTTATTTTATGATTTGGTTTTGCTTTTTTTATGATTTGGTTTTGCTTATTGAATGCTCATATTGGATAAGTTCTCCTTCATTCCCGTGTGCTAGACAATTTGGTTTAATAATGCATTCGGGAATGAAAGGAGGAGCTACGTACATCACCGATAGTCAACCCGTGATTAATAATCTAGTTTAATATTTGAATTATGAACATAGGCCGGAAATGTCGTACTTGGACGACGAGAACCGCCTGGGGGAGTGCGACTAGTGCCATGACGACCGAGGTATCTGCGACAGGTTCATTGAGCTGGACGAAGATCGGCGCTTCAGTATTAAGCTCGAGGAGACCTTCGATGTTCATACGGTACGCAACGATGACAATAGTTTTTTTCGTAATTAATGATGACTTCAACTATTTTAATCATGACAATATTTTTCATCTTTTCCAATTCGACTAGCTTATCCCATACTTTCCAAGACGCTATATCTTGGAGAGGATGGGTTTTGAAGACCATGAAAGTTTCGAAACCAAAAAAATTATCCTAAGTACCCATCATGGTGTGGATTTTCAATTAAAGCTGTACAATGCTCAGAGTGTAACCCATTTTGGTTGCAAAAATTGGGAAGCACTTTGCAAGATGTATGGTCTTGATGAGGGTATGCTTGTCACCATGGATCTTGGTGATCCTACAATCGAGCAAGAGAGACCTTCGATTTGGGTCCTTGTGGATACACCTCGAATTCTTCCCCCATGTGAGCTTAACATAGTTATTAAGTAATTTATATTGTTTATTTCAAAATAGTTGACAACTTATCTCCATTGACAACTTATTTTCATTCTTCAAAGAATGTGCGGAAGATGGTACACAGAACCTACTACACCGAAGGCTCCGAATTAACTTATCAGGAGAAAAATCGTCTGGTCGCATTTTGTACTGATCTTGAGAATTACAATATCTACAATCAAACTCCTCAACATTATGGTCAATACGTGCCACTAGTGCACGTGTTGAACTACGGTAACTACCATGGAGATACCCTGGTAAGATTATTTTTTACTATTACAACATCCGTGCATCTTATTGCACACTTCTAAAACTAGTACATTATTGCTAACTACGAAGTTATTACTATGTTTTTCAACAGATAATCCCGAATGATTGTGTGCCTCATCTGATGTATACGCATGGTAGCCTTCATGTTTTGAACATACAACCAGGGCGTCCTACGAATCTCAACTGTCCATACCGGGTTTCTAGAAGAAGTGGAGACATTACAATCAAAGAATGGAAAAAATGTATGGATAGTCGTAAGGAGCTTCTTGGAAGCAAAAAGCAGCGAAGGGCAAGAATTGGAGACAGGATGATCTCCATTATTCATAATGGAGAGTCAGGGTCTATATTATTTTATGCTATTTTACCTTAAGGGTGTTTAGGTCCTACCTGATACTGATGATCAATGTGCTAAGAACAATTATGTATGGTTGGGTTCGATGACTATGAGGATGATGATCATATGACTTATTATTAATAATGAGTAGAAGTTGTATGATGATGCATGATTAGTAGGACTTGTTATTATATATGATGATGTATGATGCGAGCATGCATGAGCATGTTATATCAGCGGGTGAAATGAACATAGCAGCAGCGTTGATAAACCAAGGACGAAGATATAAGAGAGGACACTTCTCTCTATTAGCTAGCTAATAACAACCTAAAAATAACCCCTAAAACCTCTAAAGTAGCCACTTTTCTAAAAAAACATGGACTTTTGGTCCCGGTTAGTGCCACCACCAACCGGGACCAAAGGCCCCCCTGACTGGGCTCGGCGGACCGGCCACGTGGAGGCACATCTGTCCCGGTTCGTGTTTGAACCGGGACTAATGGGTTGAGGTATTTGTAACGACCCATTAGTCCTGGTTCATGAACTGGGACTAAAGGCCCTTACGAACCGTAGGTGTTTTTCTACTAGTGCCTCCTTGGCCACCCATGTATCTAGATTCTTTTTAATTTTTTGCGGGAGACGTATCTAGATCCTTAGCGGCATAGTCCAGCAGTATGTTGAGGCCGGCCACGGTCAGCTGTTGCCCCTTGGCGACCAGGATCTCCAGCTGCCAGAATGCGTCCTCAGGTTCCAGACCGGCAGAGCCCAGCAATGTAGGTGATGTAGGTCACCGCGTCAGGCACCCACCAGTTTCCAGACACTGTCGTCGATAACCCATAATACTGCAGTTATATCCATACAAATCATCTGTACAATGTATAGATCTAGAGCAGAATTAAAAAGCAACCGACAGAAATGGCATATGCCTAGGGGTGGGTGTTGCCGCTCATCGTCACCAAATGTCAGTGTGCCAATGTATTACGTCATTGTCGCGTAACCCTCACCTCATGTATTGTATATTTTCATTATATATATTTGTCAAGCAACATCCACGACGCCAAGAAATTATTAAAGTTTGAGAAGCGAATCAAACAAAGTGAACCCAGAGAAGAAGCGGGAGGAAGTAGGATGTGCACATGGTGATAGGATGGGAATATCTAGCTAAGATGAGAGACAAGATTTGCGGCAGGAGATTTGAACTGGTGTGCGCATCCATTGTGAAATGAAATACCATTTAATTATAGGTTTTATTTTTCCATTTGAATAAATTAGAGAGTTTGTTCCGTTAAATAAAATGGTAGGTGACACAAATAAATTAGAGAGATTGTTGGGATGTAGTCCATAAGAAGCACTCGTCAAGTCACTCCGCCGAGTAATCTTTTTTCTTTTCAATCATATTTTGCACGTGGCAACACACGGGCATTCATCTAGTATAAATAATACATAAATACAAAACCAAATCATGATTATTGATACCTAATTGATCGATTGTTGGGCTGGCTATTCATATCGAACAAAAAAATTTATCAAGCGGTCAACTGGAAGGGACCACCATAGAAGAACTTGCCATTGATCACGGAGCTCACAGAGTATGTGTCCGGGCTACTCATATACCCGGACAAGTTGGGGGACAAGAGCGAAGCTTGGCCGTTCAGGTCAACGATTTGGATGTTGCTGAAGGATGCAGCCATGGCCGTGGCCATGGCCTTGTCTGTTGGGAGATAGCCGCTGCCCATTGGAACAAGATCTCCAGTCCAGGCAACCACCACACCTCCAATATGGATGTGGGTTGCCCGATCTGCCAAGACACCAGTGAACAACGACTTGGGGTAACGACCGATTAACGTAGGGTCACGCTGGTTAAGTCCGCAATGCACCATCCAGTCTCCCGATGCACCATCCTACAATAACATATCTTAATTAATTAAGCTCATGCATGACGAACAAAAATTTATAATTTGGCACGATATTTCTTATATTTTTGCTGCTTAGATCGCTTGTATATGTACACCAAGATATTCTTGTTGACCTCTACCTTGAGGAGTTTGATTGTGATGGTTTGCTTGGTTCCATTCGGCCGGGAGACGGATTCAATGATGTCGCCAAGAACTAAGGTCGCGCCAGCCTCAGGCTGGAAACCTGGACATTTTGTGTTGCCACAGCGCTTTTCGGACCCATTAGTCTGCATGGAAAAAAACAGAAATATAGCCCATACATATGCACTAATAATTAAGAAAAAAGGAGCGCTCAATGCTCGACTCATAATACTTACCGTCCAAACAGCACTTAAATGAGTGCGTGAATCACCGAACAGGCGTGGGTAAACCTAGCAAGTACAAAATAAATAGGTGATAACTTATAGGAGTATAAGACTATTATAAGATCTGCATTGTATGATTCATGTTACGTCCCAGCCGAATCTTTTTTGGGGCTGTTCAACGAGCAAATAAGATCCTACCTCCCAGCCGATTTTGATGTAGTTCTCATCGGATGCACCGTCTTCTCCACTAGAGACTTGGACACCAGCGGAACTGTACTGATTGTTGCTTAGCGACAACGCGTACACATCCATGGTCACGCTGACTCCGTAGTAACCAGCCGATTCAAACGCTTGCAACCGGTGATAAGCCGACTACGTACGTGATGCATGCATGCATGGCAAACGACCAAGAATAAAATTTTAGTAAAATTATTCAAACCAAATGAACATGCACGCATATCACCTTAAGTAATATTATTTCCCGCAAAAAAATACTAATAGTATATAGTAATTGAAACGGAAACAAGTAATCATGAGGTATTAAATAAGATAATGAGACTCGTATGTACATACGTCATAGGTTTTATAGGACTCAGATTTACTCGCATCCGCCAATCCGTGAAGCAATCCCGGTGTTTGAATAAAAAACTCTGTTTCGTTGTTGAACTTATGAATAAAAAATAAGATAAATTAGTGGCATGTTTATCAAAAGAGTACTAGCTTTGCTATTACGACGCACATACCTCTTGGCTTATTGGGTAGAATCCATTGGCTCCACAGACGAAAAGCAGCACGGCGACGATAGAAATAGAAAAGTAAGCCATGAAGACGACTTGTCCGTCAGCTATGTTGATCTTTGGCAGAAGAAGCGCCACAATTTATAGGGGTGCTTGGTTTCGCTTGATTTTAGGCATGCACTGCACGCTATAATGGAGATGGATTCGTATATGCGATTGCCCTTCTATAAAAGGCCGTTTATTTCCCCTAAAATAAGGCAGTTTATATACTTTGATATCTGGCCTTCTATTTTCTAACCCGTGCTACCGCTTACTACTTGGAAATATTTTGATGTCTTTTCCGGCATGCTATTCTATTATATGTCTCCCTTTCCATGTTTAATTATTGTGCGGATTTTCTATTAATTAGAGAACAAGCGCCACGATAGTAGACCAGCGTAAAGTGGGCTTAGGCATCTCCAATGACGACCCTTAAAACGTTCGTATATAGCGAATCAACCTGTGGTTGAGTCGGTTAGGTGGACAGTGGTATCCCCAACCCACCAGGGTTCAAATCTTGGTGCTCGCATTATTCCTGGATTTATTTCAGGATTTCCGGCGATGCGCTTTCAGTGGGAGGAGACGTTCCCGTCGACAACGAGGCGCCTACGGTGACTTTGTAAATTTCAAGATGATATGCCGGCTCAGTCTCTCGGAGGTGCTCATAGGGGTAGGGTGTGCGTGCGTGCGTTCATAGGGATGAGTGTATGCGCGTGTATATGAGCGCTTGTGTCTGTACTGATGCTCAAAAAAAAACGTTCGTATATATTCGGATCGTGTTGTCTAAATCGCAGAAGTCATCGAACGCGGTCTTGTGGGCATCTGGACCGCTGCCACGCCCGTTTCTGACCGCCCTGCCACTCAAAGCCCGTCCCTCGCCCGCGCGTGCTTCCCTCCCAAAACGGTCAGCGTCGCTCCAGAGTATCAGTATCGCGTTCATGGCCGGCCAGAGCGGACGCGACTGCTCACTGGCGCCGACATTGAAGTGGCACACCGGCGGAGAGAGCACGACCCGTTGCTTCCCGGTGCAGGCAACTGATCCGCGTTCAAAGGACACGACGGCCGGTCGGCCGTCCGTCTGCCGCCCACATTATTACACACGGTTGCCAAGGTGGCTACTCCGGTGCCACCCATTCATCTCTCTGCCGCCCATTATTGCTATATAAACTGCTGCCCGGCCATACTAGAATTCATTCGCCTCTAATCCCTTTCTCGTCAACGCACCACCCCCGCCATGGATTTCTCACGCGCCAAAGCTCTCTGGGACGGGCCGACGCCGAAGCAGAAGGAGATGACCGCCATTGTTGCTGGCTCGCAGGCCGGCAAGCGGCCGAAGGATGGCGACGTCTCAATGAAGGACGCGGTAGACGAAGAGCCGGCGCAACCTTCCTCGTTCGCGCCACCCTCGCGCGATGGATTGCACCATGACCATCAGCAAGACCCTTGTGCATTACATTTTTTAGGGGGTAATGGACACAGTGCCGACCATGGGGTGGCAGGGGCGGCTGCCCTGGGCCCGTCCCCAGGTATACATGTAGGCCATGGCCCAACATATTTTCAGATAAAAAAATTTGACCGGTTGGGCCTCATCTAGCGAGTAAGGGAGCCACAAATCGATTCGTTCGTTCCTAGTTACTACGTAATTGTGTCTCAAAAAAAAAAGTTACTACGTAATTAAACAAAAAGATAAACAAGGATTCCCCTCTCGTTAGGGTTACCTCTCCTCCAGGCGATGGCGATCGCTTCGGAGACCTTCGCTCCCCTGCCCTCCTCGTCGATCGTTTGTCACCGGGGCTAGGCCTCGGGATGGCGCTCTAAGGGAGACGCTAGGGATCCACCGCTCGCGGAACAGTTTCTTCTTCGGGCGAGAGTTTCACCAGATGGCAGGTCTGTCTTCAAGCTCGGCTACGGCCGTGAGCGACATGGAGGCGATGATGAAGGAATTAGGTCTGAAGGAGGACGACCTAGAAGATGTGGTGATCGAGGCTGATGAGCTCCTGGAGGAGGCCACTAGATGGATGGCGCTGGCACGCGTCCATATGGATAAACCCTATAGCCACTTTCGCAATATGCGCGTGGCGTGGGATCTAGCGCAAGAGGTGAAATTTCGCCCACTGGAAGAGAACCTCTACACCCTTCAGTTCTCGTGTCTCTGCGACTGGGAACATGTAATGGAGGAGGGGCCATGGACCTTTAAGGAGAAAATGGTGGTAATTGCACCGTATGATGGCTTCACAAACCGTCCATGATTGAGTTGAATAAGGTGGACATATGGATCCAAATCCATGACCTACCTGAGGGGTACTTCTGCAAGCTAAAGTCGCTGTCGTCCATAGTGGGTGAGTACATCTACGCCGAGCCAAAATCTCAAGACTTTGATGGTAATCTTTTCAGAGTTCATATCAATATAGATGTTACAAAGCCACTCAAGAATGCGGTGTCACTTGTCATCAAGAGGCAGAAAGGGATTGTCAGTGAGATTTTCAGGGTCAAATACGAAAGGCTGCCGGATTGGTGCGGTGTATGTGGCCATCTGGGTCATAAATACAAGGAGTGTGGCGATGGCATCCACCTTCATGGAGCTCTGGCCTTCAAGGATCTACAAGCATCATGGTTCAGGCGTCCAGGTCGTGGCCCAGGTGAAGGAAGGGGCTCTGGTGGTGGACGAGGCAGGGGCCGCTCGGGCTCTGGTAGAGGCCGCGGAAGAGGGAACAACTAAGAGCACCAACCTATGATGATGACCTCTCGATGGGTAAGCCTGGTGATTTTGAGATGGAGGATGCTGACAAAAACAGGAAGACGGGAGCCCCGCAAGATCCGGCCGTAGTGATGCTAGCTACTAATCAAACTTTAGAGGGAAGCATTCTTCTTGCCCTCCCGCCTCCAATAGTGCCTGCGAGTCCCTCATCAAAACAAGAGACAAAAAGGAACAAGCAAACTCCATAGGTCATTGAGAAGGGGAAGGAAAAGGATGATACAGCAAACAAACCAACTGATGCGCGTTTGGCGGCTCCCAAGGGGGATCACGCCTAGTGCAATGAGTAATCTATGTTGGAACTACCGCGGGGATGGCAAACCCGCGACAGTTCGAGAGCTTCGTGATCTAGCGAAGCAGTATGCCCCGTCTATACTATGTATTTTAGAAACTCAAGTAGAGTGACCTCGGGTTGAGAGTTTGGTTGGCACTCTTTGTTTTGATAAAAGCTATGCAGTTAGTAGTTCTGGTAGAAGTGGGGGTCTAGGAATTTTTTGGAAAGATTCAATAAAAGTTGAAGTTCTTGGTTACTCAGAGTATCATATTGATTCTGCTGTTGATGATCTCGTTGATATACAAATACGAGTAACATCGTTTATGGGGAGGCCCAAGTTAACTAAAGATATACAACATGGGACATGCTTTAAGGAATTAGAGGAGTGAGCACTTTACCATGGATAGCCATCGGTGATTTCAACGAGGTAATCCATGCCCATGAGCACGATGGAGTTGGAAACCGAAGTCAAGTTCAGATGGATTCTTTTTGGGATGCTTTGGATACATGCGGACTAACTGACATCGGTTACACAAGGATAAATTGGACGTTCGAGAAGAAGGTTGCAGGAGGGACACATAGCAGGCTATGGCTTGATAGAGGCGTTGCTACTTCAGCATTCGTCTCGGCCTTCCCAAATGCAAATATTGAGCAGAAGAGTGCGGCATTGTCTGACCATATACCTATTCTACTCCGATTGCGCGACGTGCATGCATGCAGCCGGGGTCCACGGCCATTTAAACATGAGTTGTGCTGGGAACGAGACTCGGCGCTACCCGTGGTAGAACAGAATGGATGGGCTCAGGTCCCAGGAGATTCTGTGGAATCATTGCATGCAAAGTTGCAGGGGCTGTCGGCTGATCTGACCAACTGGGAGCACACTCACTTCGGCAGCGTTCGACAAGAGATTGACAAATTAAAGCGCCAATTACAGATTCTGCGCCAGATCCCAGGACGCACAGGGCCAGGTCATGCAGAGCTGAATGTGACTGATAGGATGGTTGAATTATTCCATCGAGAAGAGATATTATGGCGCCAACGGGCAAGACTTGATTGGTTGGGTGAAATGGACAAAACTGACCCTTATCTAAAAGTTCAGCACAAAATGGCCCCAATTTGAAAAAAATTCACGAAATGGCCCCTTTTGCATGACGCCCGGGGCTAGGGCGCCATGCTAGATAGCATGACGCCCCGGGGCTGGGCGCCACCTGGCGCCCTAGCCCCGGGGCGTCATGCTATCTAGCATGGCGCCCTAGCCCCGGGCGTCATGCAAAAGAGGGCCATTTCATGAAATATTTTCAGATTGAGGTCATTTGTGCTGAAGTTTTAGATAAGGGCCAGATTTGTTCATTTTCACATTGGTTGGTGCATGGGGACAAAAACACATACTTTTTTCATCTCAGGGCTAGCAGGCGCAGAAGGAAAAATCAAATAAAATCACTACAACATCCGGACGGGCAATTGGCTGAGCATGCCGGTGAGATGGAGACATTGACCACGGCGTTTTATAAGGAGTTATATACCTCGGAAGGGACTCATAATATGGAACAGTTGCTAGCGACAGTTCCATGAAAGGTAACACCAGATATGAACGAGGCCTTGAATGCACCTTACAATTATGAGGAAGTCAAAACCGCTTTGTTTCAGATGTTCCCAACCAAAGAGCCTGGATCGGATGGATTCCCAGCCCACTTTTTCCAAAGGCATTGGGATATCTGCAAGGATGAGGTAACAAAAGTTGTTCTGAAAATTGTTGAAGGAAAGGAATCGTCCGAGTGTATCAATGAGACCGTTTTGGTCTGATTCTGAAGGTAAAAAATCCCACACTCCTCACCCAGTTCCGTCCGATAATCTTATGTAATGTCCTTTACAAGATTGCTTCCAAGGTTATTTCTAACCATCTAAAGGTAGTTTTACCTGACATTATATCTGAGGAGCAGTCAACCTTTGTCCTAGGGAGATTAATCACTGATAATCTCTACTCCTAATGTATAAGTTGGTGAATAGTATCCATGATTTATTTTCATCGCGCCACTTTCGCTGTTTTTTTCGTCTCCTCCCCTCCACCCCACGCATGCATAAAACAAAAACCACCCCGCACGAAACACCACTCCTATCGATCAGACGCCGCCGCCACGAACCCCCGGGGCTTCCTCCTCCGCCACCATATGGTTCCCCTCCGCTCCCATCTGCCGCCTTTGTCAAGATCCAAGACCTCCGACTTCCGGGCCGCTGCCGCCGCTGCCGCGAAACCCCGGGGCAAGGCAGGGTGTGGTCGCGTTGCGGGCAGCGAGGAACTGCGCACGGCCGTGCCCTGCATCTGGTTCCCCTCCGCTCCCCTCGATCCCCTTCATTGCCTCCAACGTACAATCTCGCCGCCGTGGGATTGCCACCGAGCCGAGGTACGAGATTGCCTCCATCGCGTTCCTTCCTTGGCCACACCCCTCCCAATTTCTTCCCCTAACCCAGCTATGGTTCTCACCTGCCGTCGCTTCCCTGCTGCTACCCCGCCACCCGATGCCCTCCACGAACACCACCACCATGATGGCGGAAGGAAGAGCAAGAGGGGGTCGCCAAGGCTGGGTGCCACCGCGAGGATGCTGGAGCCCATGCGCGGTGATGGTATTGTAGCGGAAGAAGGTCATCTTCCCTAGGAGTCGCGTGATGGCCGTCATCTCCACCGGCGGCCGCGCCAACAAGCGCGCCCTTGACATATTCCCTACTCCCACTACTAGGAAAAGGCCTACTAATGGCGCACCTAATTTGGCCATTAATGGCGCATTAGTGGTGCGCCATTAGTTCCACGCCATTAGTATATTTTACTAATGGCACACCCCCTGGTGCGCCATTAGTATCTGATATACTAATGGCGCACCACTGATACGCCATTAGTGTATACATAAGTGCGCCATTAGTATGCCTCCCAGGGGCCATGTATACCCAGGTGCTCTGGCATACTAATGGCGCACAACAACAAGATGCGCCATTAGTAACCTCGGCATACTAATGGCGCACTGTTTAGTGATGCGCCATTAGTATGCTTTGTCATACTAATGGCGCAATGTCATGTGATGCGCCATTAGTATGAATATTAGGTTTTTTTATTTTTTATTTTCTATTTTTTGCACAGGTTACAAAATGTATAATTTGACAAAATATAGACAACACACATCAACAACAGATTCATCGAATACAATAGAAAATTAGTCTTTGAATACAATTCATCATATTAGTCTCCGAATACAATTCATCATATTAGTCTCCGAATTGAAAAGACCGAACAAAGATAGAACATTATATTACAAGTCTCGAGACCGCGAGTAGCGAGTTTGTCTTCACATTACAAGTCGATATCGACCATCTAAACTACCATCACATAGAAGAGAGCTGCGGTCATCACGATGAGCATCATCACGATGAAACTCGTCTTCATCCGGTTCCTCCAACGCTCCTCCCTCTCCGCTAGATAGCGGGCGTATCTAGATTCGCCTCGGCCCTAGTGGTGTACCCTTTGTAACTGTTACCGCTGAATCGGTGAACCTGTCTCCGACACTCCTCCCAGTCATCGTAGACTCCGGGAACCTTACCCTTGTACACGACATACGTCGGCATCGCTATGCACTAGCCAAACGAAATGTTAGTACCAATTCACAGACAATACATAAGCAATATATAAGTATGCAACAGAACGATCGGAAGAGAAAAGCAAGACATTAATAGCATCGATTACATCTAAGTTGAACGACTCTCGAAACCAAAGAGACATACTACAAGTTCATTAAAGTTTAATTACAACATGAGCCAATCGATGTTTCAGAACTAGACACAGCATCACTGCTTTCGACTCGACTCAAGGGACCGGAGCGTGGATGAAGCCGCCGTCTATCGTGGGAGTCATGAAATAACGGTCGTTGTCAGCCTGCATTTGTAGCATTGTGTCGATGTCACTGTTGGACGGTTGATTGTTGAGGTAGAACTGCCCGAGGTACGAAGGACATCTTGATGGATGATTTCCGCAAACTCCGACTGGATGCGAAAGAATTCTTGTCGGAGGTCCGCGTCCTGGATTGTCGACACGCTCTTTGCCCAATCTTTGAGTTTACTTGGTAGCAAAAGTTGATGATGGTCCCGTACGATCGCCCGCATGTGATGGATGGCGTAGTAGGCACCCTTCTGACCGCCAGGCGGCTGCTTGACGCAGCAGAACGTCGTATTGTGGGAGAACACGTGCTTGCCGTACTTACGAATAGGCTTGGTGAAGGTGCCTCCAGATTTGGCGTAGCCGGGGAGAACATCATCAAGAACCTTCTTGACATTTGTGTAGTCTACGTTCGACTAACGGTCCGGCTCGAAATACGTGGCCATGGAATATTTGGGGCTTAGGAGGATGAGCGTGCAATGTGTGTCACTGCAGAAAACACGGAATGTTAAAAGAAAAACGATCGAAATGTCAGAATTCATATGTTACGGGCCGGTTGAGGGGAGGACTTACTCGGGAAAGTAAGGCACGAGGAAGTTATCCTTATCTTGGTTTGCCAGAATGACGCCTTCGAGGTAAGAACTCGCAACTTGCCGGTCCCCAGCGCTGCCCAAGATCTTGGCACACATGTAGAAGGGGTCGACTATCACGATGTCCGGGGTCTTGTCGTGAATGATCCGCATCTCCATACTCAGCGAAAATAGCCGAACGAAGGTGTAGTGCAGCGGATGAAGGTTCAACATAGCGTGGATGTCATCAAAACGCAGGACGATCGTGCGCCCGATGGAGTTATCCACAAAGCCCTTGCCCTCTGGCACCTTGGCCGCGAAAACCGGGTATGCCACATCCTTCTCTCTGAGACGCCGCTTCTCCAAAGAAAGAACACTGTCATGCAGACTCCGCATAGCACCGGTTGCAGCATTGAGCATATTTGTCGGTAGCATCGCCCTACCCGCCACATGCACCCTCCTCGAGATATCCTTTGGTGAAGGTGGCCCGTCCTGAGCACGGATCGTACTCGGTGCCGGCTGGCTCGCACCCTTTTTAGTCTTTCTTTTGCGTGCCTTCTTCTTCTCCTGTAATGGGACCGAGTTCTGCTCACAGACCGCCTTATTGAGTGTGTTGGGGCTGATAATATTTCGCACCTCGCCTATCTGAGGCTCGGTGAAGTCGGCAGTTGGAGGCGTCTCCTGAGAGCTGAACGCCAGACGGCGCCTGTTGCAACTTGGCTTCTCTGTGGTACCAGCTAGATCGCACACGTCTTTTGTTGGGTTGGGTTCTTGAGAAGGAGGCCCCATGAAGTCGCCATCGTACCCATGATCGGCAAAGTACTGATCGATGTTGCCAAATGTATCGTCGTCGTCGTCGTCGTCGTTCTGATCCTGTGCCATATGCATGTTTGGATCCAGTGGCATAGGGATGTCCGGCACCGTTGCGGCGGTCTTGCCATGGGGCCTACTTGGCGCCGGCATGACTGGCGGTGTTGTCTTTGGGGTGGTGTCCCCCGCCCCCAAACGAATCTGGCTCTTCGGCCAAAGCAGGGGCCAGCTCAAGCAGGCGCTGAGGGTCATCACGTCATCATCGTCGGCCCCGACGGGCCGAATCGGAGGTAACAACTCGTCGCAGCCTGGCAGCACCCGAACCAGTTGAACCCTAAACAAGTTGGGTGGCATCTGGGTACCGTGGAACAAGGGGTTGCCCGGTTGAACGATTTTGCCCTTGGCGACATCGACCAACTCGTTGTTCATGAAGTGGAGGAGAGTGCACGGAACGTCGGCGGCGCCCTGCGAAAACATGTAGGGCGTCAGGGATGCCTAGTCAAAGGCAAGGAGATGAAGTCGTCGGCCGAGAGAGGCTTAATTAGTTACCGTGATGATGGCGTCGAGCTCGGCTAATGTCGAGGCACCGCCAACGGTGGGCGTGCAGTTGACGGAGGGGCCGCTTGCTGCAGAGGTGCCGGCCGGCATACACCCGGGTGCATTAAGCTCCCGTGCCGGCGTCGAAGACACCAATGCCGCCTCCGCCGGAGGCACCAATGGCCCCGCCATCGCATTATGCGAGTTGCTGGCCGTGAAGCTAGGAATCGGGGGCGGCCCCTGTTGGCCGCCCGCAATCCACGCACTCAACCCCGAGATCAAGGTAGGCACAATGGCGGTGATCGTCGCTCCGAGTTGTTGTTCCACTTGCTCTTGGACAATTTTCGGAATCCGCGCCACCTGTGCCTTGAGTTCTTGAACCTCTCGCGCCTGGCTTTTCGAGCTGGTCCTTTTCTCCTTCCGCACACCAGCGGTATAGTATGACCCCCATTTTGTCGACAAGCCTTTGCCGGCCACACGACCAGCTGACGTCGGCTTACTGAGCTTATCCTTGTTCTTCATTACATTCAACACCCTATTTAGAGTGGTGTCCCAAGGGTTGCTCTAAGTCGACCCCGCGATACTGCTTTCAGTCGCCTGCGGAAGGAATGTGAACCATTTAGAAATTTGGCCTCATTAATTAGAATGCAACCATATGGAGCTAATTACGCGGGGGTGTATTCCTTACCAGAACAAGCTCAAGCTTCCTGGTCTTCGGATATGTGGTAAGCTCCTTTGTTTTCGGGTCCTTCTTGTACCGGGCCCTGACCAAGTTCCTGGTCTGCTTGTCACCGTATTTATCGAAGAGGGGCGGTAGGCCTTGCTCGGCACGGTCCGCCTCCTCCTTGTCCCATATAGGCTCCGCCACTCTGTAACCGCCGGGACCGAGTGTGTGTTCCCCTATGTTCAGCTCCCGCATTTGTTTCCCCCACTCACTTGATTGGGAGTTTGCGGTGCTCGAGCAATTGATCTTGAAGTCGTTGTAGTCATCTTCGGTGATCGAAGGATTTTTCTCCTTGATCTTGATAACTCTCACCTTTCTCGATCATTCTCTTCACATTGCTTTTCCAAGTAGACAGGGCCTTGCTCATCTTCGTGAGGGCAGCATTGTTCACTTTATTCCCTTTGAGGCTTGTGTTTGCAAATTCAGCGGGAACTTGTATCGTTCGTGCAGCCGTGAAGAGGAGGCTGCGCAAATTCCCTCGGTCGGGATGCCTCGGGTTCTCGGTGTTGATCGAGGCGGTGCTCGGAGAATGCACCCGAGTTGAAGCGAGTACCCTTGACTATTCGTTCGGGCGCCGTTGGATTCCGGTTGAGTCCACTTGATAACTTCCTCCTTCGGGTGAGGAGCACGATCGGGCCCGGTCCTTCCGTTGCCTCTTCGGTTGGCTGCCATCGTGCGTGCGCCGCCATCATCAGTGGTGGCATCCTCGGCGGCACCATCAGTGGTGGCATCAGTGGTCATCCTCGGCGGCACCATCAGTGGTCTCAGGATCGGTGGGGAAGGCGGCGGCCTCATACAAGTGAGGTTGTTCCTCCATCTCCTGGGACAGCTCCCAGAATGCCTTGCCGCCCGAACCCCCGGCCTCATCGTTGTGGGCCATGTTTCTCTCTAAATAGAAACAAAGTTTGGTCAAAAAGTTGGTTATTGTCAAGGAACAAGATCATGGTCTCATCATTTAGGGTTTGTCGACACCGAGGCATCCTAAAATCTAAGCTTTTATCATTGAGGGTTTTTCGACGCCGAGGCACCCTAAAAGCCTAAGCTTTCATCATTTCGGTTTTTATCGACACCGAGGCACCCTAAAAGCCATGCATTAGTCACAAGTACGCCGGGGCACTTGATCCTACTTAATTAACTACTAAGATACCCCGGCCCATGCATTAGTCACAAGTACCCCATATGTCCTATTTTTAGCAAAGTCATGCTAAAATTCACGGAAAAGTTCAGCATGACCTTTGTTGAAAATAGGACATATGGAGTACCCGAATTTGCCGGAACGGAAGTTAATCGACATTCCGGCAAACTCAAGGGCCTCTCGGGGTACCTGCAAAATCATTATCCCAGGTGGACATGGATGCAATGTCACATGTCACATGGATCCCACACCCACATGAGCTGGTGAAGCTTCATGTGTATTTCATGAAAACCAGCCTGACTAAAGAGCTTTATGTAGAAAACAAATCACTCCACCAGCTCACACAGGATCCATCAGAGACATTCACCCAACATTTGACGGCTGTCGTTGATTTTTTTCTATGTTTGCACACAAAGTGGTGGTTCTATTGTAGTCTCCCTAGTACAGTTCATGTCCAATCTACCATACATTTGCTGCCAACTTGATCATCCCTCTAAGCAATTACTCAAAATTGATCAAAGTTTATGCATTAGAGAATATCAGTCATTGATATATGGGTCCACATATGTTATGAAACAAACACTAAAACAAATTGCATGCGTGATGCTGCTGATGATGACCAAGCCCAATTATCCAGGTGCTTTGTCCAACTATAAGCACAGTGGAGTGCAGCAAAATAAGTACAAAATTCTTTTGTTAATTCACAACTTTGTACACATACTCTACATAGACAAAGTGCCTTCTTTTCATATATAATAACATGCATGGTGACGAGGAAACACTGAACCCTACATCAGGAAACAGCCTAGTAATCTATTGGCAAAGCAGTAATCATACAAGAAGGCAGGAAGGGAGCAGTAATCTATTGGCAAAGCAGTAATCATATTTTAATCATATTCATATATTTTAATCAAGTCCAGCGGGGAGGAATCTCGCAAAATTATATTAAAGAGTTGTAAAAGACCCGGAGACTACATTGAGACTCATTTTGTATATCATAGTTTGAAATGGCCAGGGAGGAAATCTGACTGACAAATGTTGAAGAAAATGGCGAAAGATCAGTTTGCTTTGTGCTCACCACGCAGGGGAGGAGGCGACGAGGTCCGGGTGGTGGTGGTGCTCCGGCGACACCTACATTGTACCCATGGGCATTCATCAATTTTGCATAAGAGAGCATGTCTTAGGCTCAACCACTTGTTCAGGTTTATCAAAAAATTTAACCAATTTAAGCATATGAATTGCCACCAGGACATGTTATGTATGTACAGTTAACCAATTTTCCTGTCGGTTCGAGAGCTGGTAGCACCACATTGATGTGTTTATGCCAGCTAGAGCAGAACTAGTCGTCCTCACAACAGAACATTTGACTTGGTAAAAGAATCATATTCTTGAGTGAGTGCTGCGTGCAAGCAATCAGACAAGGTCCTCTGACTAAAATAAACAGGGCAGCAACAACCAGCCATCATGCCTAACTGCCTACCCAATTCCCATTTCAATTTGCACTTGACCAAACCATGTCCATCGTGCCTAACAAGCAGCAACCTATTCATACAAGTCGGGTGAAACATGCATGTGCTAATCAAACATGAAGGAAGGGCATACATATATGAATATTAACCAATCCGAGAGACTTTGCGGGTTTTCTGAACCAAACCAAGTGCAAGTAGCGCTAGATTTTAGCCTTTCGCATCATCACCACTACGAATTCCACAACAGCCCTGACTAATTAACCGCACGATCATAGAAAAGGAGATAAAAATCCCCACCTAGTTCGTCGAACAGAGCAGAGCACAAAAATCCCCTCCAGTGAATTTTACCACGATCTACTACTTGGGGCCGCGAATTCGCAGGACTGTAGGAGCATGGAATGGATAATAAGGAGGCACATACCTAGAGGAAGAGACGACCACCGACGATTCTGCGAAGTTGAAGAAGAAGAAGCTGATCTGGATGGATGATGACGATCTCCTCCGTGCGCTCCGTGGATATTTGGGCTCCTGTGTGCGCTCAACGGTGGTGTCGGGTCGGCGCTGGCGACGGTGGTGTGGACGGGGCGGCGCTGGTGTCGGGGCGGCGTCGAGGGCGGCGGGGCGACGGTGGTGTCGGGGCGGCGCTGGCGACGGTGGTGTGGACGGGGCGGCGCTGGTGTCGGGGCGGCGTCGAGGGCGGCGGGGCGGCGGCGTCGGGAGAGGAGAGGGGAAGGGGATCACGGGCGAGGGCGAGGGAGAGAGAGGGGATCCATACAAATAGGGGCGGCACAATACTAATGGCGCACCACCCCTCGGTGCGCCATAAGTACATACATGCTAATGGCGCACCTCACCCTGGTGCGCCATTAGTATTTTTTTTATTTCTGCTCGAGCCAACAGGTTATCTACCACTTGACCTGATACACATCAAGTCTTCTCTACTAGCTCGACTGGTCAGCAACTAGTTCTCACACCAGGAGGTCCTGGGTTTGATTCCCAGGCTCCACAATTTTTTTTATGCATTTAAAATGCTGTTTGATACTTATTTGTGTTTAAATATGTTCAAACTTGTTTAAATCATAACAGTAATATTTTTTTATAAGACAATAATAATTTTTTTAAAAGTATCATCAAACAGTATTATCGGTGGAGCGGGGGAGGGTGCGGGGGGTCGGCGGCGGCGGTTGAGTAGGGGAGGGGTGCGGGGGGTCGGCGGCGGCGGTTGAGTAGGGGAATCAAGGGTGCGGGCGGTCGTGGCGGCCGTGGACCGGATCTGGCGAGGTGGGATAGCGATCGAGATGGAGGGGGATCGAGATCGAGTGTCCATGAAATTAAAAAATATTCATGATAGTTCAAAAAGTGCCCATGAAATACAATCGAGAAATGAAGTCTACGATTTAAATACAATCGATCTTAGCTAGCTATCTCTTCACAATCTTCTTGCCCTTCTTTTTCGCAAATGGAGTTCTTCTATGGAACGGACGTCCTTTAGGTAGGGTGGTCCCGCTTCTTCTTGTGGTGTATGCTGCTACTTCATCATCGTCGTCATGTTCGATCCTCGGGTCGCCGTACTTGTCGAAGTCTTGCTCATTGGCTACTCCATCCATTCCGATGATCTTCCTTTTGCCTCTCCTCACGACAACACGACTGGGCTTTGGCGGGTCGGTAATGAAGAAGCATTGGTCCACTTGGGAAGCCAGAACCCATGGCTCATTTTTCGCGGTGACGTTTGCGCCCGCGGTCTTGGATTTTGCTTCGGGTATAACCATGGTGGTGAAATACTGGTCTTCTTTATGACGTTCTTGGCCCATCTGACACGGAACATCAGGACCTTCTCTCTAGCGTAGCTCAGCTCCCAGATCTCCTCGATCCTTCCGTAGTATCTGTCCTTGTCGTTACCGGTGTAGGATTCCATCGTTACCCCGGAGTTCTGATAACCATCGCTCTTCATGTCCTTGGCCTCGGTGTAGAATGTGTAGCCGTTGATATCATACGCCTCATAGGTCATCAGGTTGTGCTCGGCGCCCTGTGACAAGGCGAATATGAGTTGTTCTTCCGCGGAAGAATCCTCATGTAAAGGGTACGACAGAAGCTTCTTGAGGGAGTCCAGGACTAGGGGGTGTCCGGACAGCCGGACTATCATCGTCCGCCGGACTCCAAGACTACGAAGATACAAGATTGAAGACTCCGTCCCGTGTCCGGATGGGACTTTCCTTGGCGTGAAAGGCAAGCTTGGCGATACGGATATGTAGATCTCCTACCATTGTAACCGACTCTGTGTAACCTAGCCTTCTCCGGTGTCTATATAAACCGGAGAGCTGTAGTCCGTAGGACACAACATACATTACAACGATCATACCATAGGCTAGCTTTAGGGTTTAGCCTCCTTGATCTCGTGGTAGATCCACTCTTGTACTACCCATATCATCAATATTAATCAAGCGGGGCGAGGGTTTTACCTCCATCGAGAGGGCCCGAACCTGGGTAAAACATCGTGTCCCTCGTCTCCTGTTACCATCCGCCTAGACGCACAGTTCGGGACCCCCTACCCGAGATCCGCCGGTTTTGACACCGACATTGGTGCTTTCATTGAGAGTTCCTCTGTGTCGTCACCAATAGGCCCGATGGCGTCTTCAATTGACAACGCTGTCCAGGGTGAGACTTTTCTCCCCGGACAGATCTTCGTATTCGGCGACTTCACACTGCGGGCTAATTCACTTGGCCATCTGGAGCAGATCGAAGGCTACGCCCCTGGCCATCAGGTCAGATTTGGAAGCCTAAACTTCACGGCCGACGTCCGCCGAGACTTGATCTTCGACGGGCTCGAGCCACAGCCAAGCGCGCCGCACTGTTACGATGGGCACGATCTAGCTCTGCCACCGAATAGTGCCTTGGTGGCCGCACAAGAATCAGCTCTGGCCCATAGATCGGAGCCGATCGCCCAGATCGAGAACCGGTGGTTGGACACCGCCTCGTGGGCTCCAACTTCCACGGTGATGGAGCCGAACACTAGCCTTGTCCCTCGCGAAACTCGTGACTCCGAGGTGCAGGACTCCTTGCCGGACTCCGGACCTCCCGCGCCCTTGCCAAACGAATCTGATTGGGCGCCGGTTATGGAATTCACCGCCACGGACATCTTCCAACACTCGCCTTTTGGCGACATCCTAAATTCGCTAAAGCATCTCTCGCTATCCGGAGAGTCCTGGCCGGATTATGGCCAAGTTGGTTGGGATACGGACGACGAAGAAATTCAGAGCCCACCCACCACCCACTTTGTAGCCACTGACGACGATTTAAACGACATGCTAAACTATGACTCCGAAGACATCGACGGTATGGACGACGATGCCGGAGATGAACAGGAAACAGCGCCTACAAGGCAAGGGAAGACCACCTCGTCATACGACGTATACATGGTGGATACCCCAAAAGGAAGCGATAACGAGGACCAACGGGGCGCGGCAGAAGATAATCCCGCCGACAAACAACCAAAACGGCGACGCAGACGCCGCACTAAGTCCCGCCTCGACAACAACAGCGCTCCTAACGACCCAGCAATATAGCAGGGCAAACCAGCCGACGACGAACACACAGACAAGCAACCGTCCGAACAAGACGAGTCGGATAATCAATCCAGGCCCGGCGAAAACAACAGTCCAGGCGACCTCACGCCGGACATACCGCCGGATAATAAAAACCTTCGGAGAAGACTCGTCGCCACCGCAAGAAGTTTGAAAAAGGAAAAAGGAAGCTCAAAACAGCGGAAGATACACTCAGAATGAGGTGGAGCAAAGTGCTCGAAACCGCAGACAAATACAGCAATGGCCATCAATCAAAGAGCTACCCGAAGCGCAAGCTACTGCCAGAATTTGACGAGGAGGCCATAGAGCCCCCACAGTCAAAAAACAAAGAGGCCGCCAGGTTGGATAGACGGCCAGACGATAGGCCAAAATCTGAAAGCGGCGCCACATATAAACCGGCTAATAACCCTGGAAAGACAGATGGCCCAACCAGGTCCATCTACGGGCCAAAGAAGAGGGCCCCAGGAAGCAATACAACACGACAAGTGTCCGAAGACAGCGGTACACCCAAATACAGGGGCGCCGCACACCCACTATATTTCACCAGCGAGGTGCTGGATCATGAATTCCCAGCAGGATTTAAACCCATAAACATAGAGGCCTACGATGGGACAACAGACCCTGGAGTCTGGATAGAAGATTATATACTACACATACACATGGCTAGAGGAGACGATCTCCATGCCATAAAATACCTACCCCTCAAGCTCAAAGGGCCAGCCCGTCATTGGCTCAAAAGCCTCCCAAAAAACACAGTTGGAAGTTGGGAAGAGCTCGAGGACGCGTTTAGAGCAAATTTTCAAGGAACTTATATCCGCCCTCTGGATGCAGACGATCTGAGTCATATAACTCAACAGCCCAGAGAGTCAGCTCGCAAATTCTGGAACATGTTCCTCACCAAAAAGAACCAAATAGTCGACTGTCCGGACGCCAAAGCCTTAGCAGCTTTTAAACACAACGTCCGAGACGAATGGCTCGCCAGACACCTCGGCCAAGAGAAGCCGAGGACAATGTCCGTGCTAACAAGCCTCATGACCCGCTTTTGTGCGGAAGAGGATAGCTGGCTGGCAAGATGCAGCACCAGCGAACCAAGTACATCCGAGATCAGAGATGGAAATGGAAAATCACGGCGCAGAAGAGAGCAGCGCCGGAATAAAGAGAAAAGCCCAAAGAGCACGGCAGTCAACGCCGGATTCAAAAGCTCGCGGCAAAACAACAAAACACCACCTCTTAAGGATAACAGCGATGAGCTATCCAACTTAAACAAGATTTTGGGTCGGATATGTCAAATCCACAGTACCCCCGGAAGGCCTGCAAACCACACCCACCGAGATTGTTGGGTTTTGAAACAGTCCGGCCGACTAAACGCCGAACACAAGGGGCTCGACGCGTCAAGCGAAGAGGATAAACCCCACCAGCAGAGCACCGGAAAACAAAAGAATTTCACACAAGAGGTCAAAACGGTAAATTCACTTCATGTGATAATACGGAAAAACAGTGCGGCACCCGTTAAAATGGGTCTCGCACGGTCCAACCCAGCGGAATACAGAGATTGGACATCAAAACCAATCACTTTCGACCACCTGGATTATTCCAGAAGCGTTCGAAATGCAGGATGGACGGCCCTGATATTGGATCCTATAATCGATGGACTACAATTTACACAAGTCCTGATGGACGGAGGCAGCGACTTAAACCTGTTGTATTCAAACACAATCCGCAAGTTGGGGATAGACCTTACTAAAATTTGACACAGCCGCACTTCCTTTAAAGGAGTGACGCCAGGCCCTTATGCCAAGTGCACAGGCTCCCTATTACTAGAAGTTATGTTCGGATTGCCGAACAACTTTTGACGCGAAAAACTAATCTTTCATATCGCCCCATTTAAAAGTAGCTATCAAGCACTCTTGGGACGAGAAGCTTTTGTCCGCTTCAACGCCATACCACATTACGCGTCTCTTACACTTAAGATGCCGGTCCACGTGGCATCATTTCAGATCTTGGTCATTTAAAGACCCCGGACACGGTCAGACGAGTCCGGCATAAGCAAGCTAGGGGCTCCCTAGCCGCACATCCCTTCACAAGGGGCTGCGCGCACAAGCAACAGCGAGCTCACACAGACTCCGCTTTACTTATTTATATTTCTTCCTTTGTAAATATTTTTTGCACAAGTTCCTTTCAAACTAAGTTCCTCTCTTTTTACAGATGAACAACGTGCACACCCGTCCAGGATAACGGCACAACGGAGACACAGGCGTAGACGTGCAGTAGGGACCCATCGCGAGGATTCTCTTCAGATTAAGACCCTGCGTAAACCATTTTTACTGTCTGTTGTTGTTATAATCCCTTGGTTTCTCATTATAAGCAAAGCGGAGCCTGACGTTTTGGCATCGGCCGCGTCAGAAGACCATGCCCGTACCTGGACACTAGGGGCTTAGGGCATTGTTCTGCCCATTATTACAAAGACCGAAGACCTTAGGGAGTGTTCGGCGTCTTGAGTTAGGCCTTATATGCATCAGCTCCGAATCATGTCTTTGGTCAAATGTTGGGTTTGCCCGGCTCCTGTGTTTTGCTGCCTTACGTTCCGTATCATCGGCTAACGCGGCACCGTGGAGAACTCTGCGATTGTGCCCCGGTTAATTTGGGCGAGCACCTCGATGAAAGCTGAAAACTGACTGTCATGATACAGCGAAAGACTGGTCAACCACTCGATCGACTACCGGAATGTTTAGAATTCCCTGCTTTGACGAAGGACCGTTTCCCGGTCAGGCACACACACGCCCCGAATTCAGGGAAGCGCGGTGCCCCAAGGGGCTATATCGTAGCCCCACCCTCGAACTCCACTGGCTAAGTGAAAGTGATAAAGCATCATAGTCCGGATTGCCTCGTTTGCTACGCTACCACCTCCTTAACAGGACCAAGACATCGGATTAAGTGTGGAAATGCGCTATTTTTGCGAACACCCCCGCACCTCGTGCGTGGGGGCTGAAGCCGAAGAGTGCAATCTTTCAGGTTATACAAATGTATACATAAACGGCCGCATAGGAGATATTTTACTACTTGGGACGCACAAGTATAAAAAGCGGTTACGTTATAATCATTGTCTTACAAGATAAAACGTTCATTTGAACGTAACATTTTTTGAGCATTGCAACTCTATTACACGAGCGGCACGCATAACTTCCCCAAAATAGTGCTCGGCGGGTAACCGGCTTTCGTCCGAACCCTGGGCGGCAATAGCGGTGGCATCCATCTCTGTCCAGTGCGTCTTTACACGGGCAAGGGCCATCCGCGCGCCTTCTATGCAGGCCGACCGCTTTATCTCCTTGATGTGCGGCACCGCTCCAAGAAATTGCTGCAATAAGCCGAAATAGCTCGTCGCCTTGGGCCTCTCTGGCCAGACATGAGCCACGATATCAGTCATG
Organism: Aegilops speltoides; assembly: GCA_021437245.1. Lineage (NCBI taxonomy): Eukaryota > Viridiplantae > Streptophyta > Magnoliopsida > Poales > Poaceae > Aegilops > Aegilops speltoides. The sequence goes on along the minus strand of CM038142.1, from coordinate 564,657,204 downwards.
GCAAGTCCGGACAGTCTATTCAGCTCAGCCCATTCGGCCAACCGATCGGTCAACGGAAGTGAACGATCCGGACTATGGAATTGAGACCAAAATAGCTCTTCCGTCTTGTGATCCTTCTGGCTCCGGAAGTGCTCAACAGCATCAGCCGCACTTGCCGCTAAGTCCATATATGGATCCTCCGGACCCCACAGCTGGCCAAGTTGGGCATATTTTTGATCCATAAACCGGCGACGCAGCAGAAACGGCTTGCCAGCCACAATATCTCCGGCCTGGCGCAGCTCCTCCTTCATAGCCCGCATTGCAGAACGGGCATCCTTGGCCTCGGCGGTGGCCTTCCCCAGGTTTTCCCGCTCCAATACGCGCTCCTTTTCAAGAGCCTCGTTGCGGTCGGCAGCATCTTTTAATTTCATGGCCAATTCGGCCATCCTTTCCTTGCTTAGGCAGTGTGCAGCCTTTTCGGCTTTCAACTCCTCGGCCGCCCTCGAGGCAGCCGCATCACTCCTTCGGACTTGCTCCTTAGCTTGAGCAAGATCGGCCCGAAGGCTCTCCACAGCAGCAGCACCGTCTGTATCACAGCATATATATTATCAGAGGCAGGCTTTGGCTCCCTCAAATAAGAGACTGCGGAGAATTCATTTACCTTGCGACTCGTCAAGTCGCCGGTTGATAAGCGCGATGTCCGCATCCGCCACATCAAGTTGCCGCATTAACTCGACAACTCCACTAGTCCGGCTAGCCCCTGGACTATCCGCCACCTACATAGGAAGGACAACATTCAATACCTGCGATTTGGATCCTCGGCACGCTGTTGCTTTCGACAACCTGCCGAGTCTCAGGGGCTACTATCTATACAGGGCGCACTTCTATGTGCAAAACTGTCAAAAAAGGTGCGTCGTTCTTGCGTACCTCAAATCCCGCCAGCAAACTCTTGGCGGCATTATGCAATTCGATTTCGGCAGAAGAAATCCTTCCGATCACCATACTCATCAAATCACGGTGATCTTCTGAGATGGACGCCCTCTCAAGCAGACTCTTCGGCTCCCCCGGCAGGATACTGGTCGGTGCCGAACTCCTCGGTTCCACCGGGCTCTGGGACACCCTCTGTGACGATACTTCAGGCTCGTCTGCCCTGTCCAGCGACGCAGCAGACGGAGGCGTTTCGCTCTCCATCATCTCCGGACGAAGATCCCCCGAAGACGAACTCATCTGAGAAGTCCACAAATCCGAACTGTAAAGCAAAACTTCGGTTATCCACAGAAGCACAAATGGAGGTATTTTCTTATTAATGAACTCCCCCTTCCCTACTCACGGCTCGCTGGAGGGCTGATCCTTTAGAGACGATTGTGCGTCCGGGTTCGCCCCGAACGCAGGACCCTCCGGTGGAGATTTCTTCTCCCGCTTAGAGGCTTTGGCCTCCAGGTCTTCGGAGGCGATCCTCTTCTCCCCCTAGAAGGAGGGATTTTCGATTCCCCCCTCTTCGGGCGCCCCCTTGGGCGAGGTATTAACTCTTTCATTTTCCCCATCGCCCCTTTCTTCGGGAGCGACCTCCAACATTCTGACCAGCACGGGCTCCAGTGCGGTCTCTGGGAGGGGGGCCGGACACCTTATCAGCTTCGATCGCGCTACCCACTCCTGATGAAGAGTAATGGGTCAGGAGGCGAACTCTAGAAAAATAGATAAACAGAACGTCCGGACTCTGAGCTATTTACCTGAGTATCCGGGCGATTGCAGCTTAGGCATGCGTCCTCGGTCAATTCCGGACACGCCACCTGCGGTCCGAAGAACAACTTATACATCTCCACGGGTGTCGTACCCATGAAGTGTTGGAGAATCCGTGGTCCCTCCGGATTGAACTCCCATAACCGGAGAGGACGGCGTTTGCAGGGCAGAAGACGCCTGATTAGCATAACCTGCATCACCACAACCAGATTGATCTCCCTCGCCTGGAGGTCTCGAATCCGGCCCTGCAATGAAGGCACGTCTTCGGACGGCCCCCAATTGATCCCTTGGTTGACCCACAACATCAGTCGGCGTGGAGGTCCCGGGCGGAATGAAGGTGGCGGCTTTTGCTTGCTGCCCTTCGGAGCGGTGATATAAAACCACTCCTGCTGCCACAAGCCGAGCTCCTCTTGGAAGGAGCCCTCGAGCCACGGGGCATCGGCCCTTCTGCTTATGGCCGCCCCGCCGCACTCCGCTTGACGTCCCCCGATCATCTTCGGCTCCACATTGAAGGTCTTCAGCCACAAGCCGAAGTGGGAGGTGACGCGGAGGAAGGCTTCACAGACAATAATGAATGCGGAAATATGGAGGATGGACTCCGGGGCCAAGTCGTGAAAATCCAGCCCGTAGTAGAACATGAGCCCTCTCACGAAGGGGTCCGTCGGGAAGCCTAAACCCCGATGGAGGTGGGATACAAAGACGACGTACTAACCAGGCTCGGGAGTGGGCACGGTCTGCCCTTGGGCGGGCAACCTGTGCGAAATCTCGTAGGACAGGTACTTGGCCTCACGCAGCTTTAGCACGTCCTCCTCCATAACGGAGGAGGGCATCCACCGACCCTGGAGGTCGGAGCCGGACATGGTTGAAGATCTGAAGCGCTCGAAGCTAGGGCTCTGGGTGTTAGAACTTGGAGCAAGGAGGAGATTCGATGGAAGATTGAAGAAAAGAAACGAGCCTTGGTCCTCTTATAAAGGAGAAAAATACCAAGAGCCGTCTCCGTGACCGTTCGGGATTCACCTTCGATAGAGGAGGCGTGGCGACGGGCGCGGTTGGGTTACCCACGCTCGTATTGATGAGAATCCCGGAATAAGGGGAACACGATCTCTGCTTCGACATGACGTGCCAAGGAAACCGCTTCGCTAAACGTGCTGAGGTGGTATAATAAAAACAATTCAAATAAAGGCTTGGTAGCGGTGTGATGTCATGCCGCATAATACGTCAGCAGATGGACTTGTGTACATTTTATTCTCTCTACGGTGGAATGTGGAATTTATTTTGCGAGCGGACACTATCTGGTGTTCATGATCTTCTCTGGATTATTCAAGGGAGGAACCCGCCTTGCAATGCCGAACATTATGCGCGCCGGACTTATCGTCATTGAAGCCTGGTTCAGGGGCTACTGAGGGAGTCCTGGACTAGGGGGTGTCTGGACAGCCGGACTATCATCGTCCGCCGGACTCCAAGACTACGAAGATACAAGATTGAAGACTCCGTCCCGTGTCCGGATGGGACTTTCCTTGGCGTGAAAGGCAAGCTTGGCGATACGGATATGTAGATCTCCTACCATTGTAACCGACTCTGTGTAACCCTAGCCTTCTCCGGTGTCTATATAAACCGGAGGGCTGTAGTCCGTAGGACACAACATACATTACAACAATCATACCATAGGCTAGCTTTAGGGTTTAGCCTCCTTGATCTCATGGTAGATCCACTCTTGTACTACCCATATCATCAATATTAATCAAGCAGGACGTAGGGTTTTACCTCCATCGAGAGGGCCCGAACCTGGGTAAAACATCGTGTCCCTCGTCTCCTGTTACCATCCGCCTAGACGCACAGTTCGGGACCCCCTACCCGAGATCCGCCGGTTTTGACACCGACACTTCTGCTTGAACCAACGCGTGAAACATGAGTTGTGCTCTTTGAGTATATCTCCGTCCGTCCTCTGTTGGCCTCGGTCATTGTACGTCTTTTTAATAAAGGTTTTGTGCTCTACCACCCAAGGATCGACCACGTCTATGTGTTGTAGCGCGACTAGGTTTGCTCTTTCAAAGTCGGCGAGTCGACCCTCGAAGTCGACATGCATTTCGCGGCGACCCTCACGGTGACCCCATCCAGCGAGCCTGCCGAGGTGCCTGTTGACGGGCAGACCAACGGGGTTCTCGATGCCTAGATAATTCGTGCAGTAGGAGATGCACACTTCGGTCAGAAAGCCCCTGGCTATGTTTCCTTCTGGACGTGACATGTTGCGAACGTATCCTTTGATGACACCATTCATCCTTTCGAACGGCATCATGCTATGCAGGAACGTCGGCCCGAGTTGGATGATATCCTCCACTATATGGACCAGCAGATGCACCATAACATCGAAGAATGCGGGCGGGATGTACATCTCAAGCTCGCATAGTATCACCACGATCTCTTCCTGTAGCCTTCTGAGTTGCCTCACGCCAATCGACTTCCGAGAGATGACATCGAAGAAGTTGCATAGGCCAAATAGCGTTTCACGGACGTGCGCGTCCATGATCCCACGGATTGCAACTGGAAGTATCTGCGTCATCAGCACATGACAGTCGTGAGACTTAATCCCGCTGAACTTCTGCTTCGCCGGGTCTAAGTATATGCTTATCTTCCCCGCATAACCGTAAGGAAGTTTTACTCCTAGGAGGCAGGTGAAAAACTGCTCGATCTCCTCCTGACTTAGAGTGAAGCACGCGGGAGGGTAGTCATTTCCGGTCTTCTTGGCCTTTTTGCCTTTGCGACGACTTTCTGTGTCCTGCTTCTCCTCCTCCTCCTCCTCCTCCTCCTCCTCATCATCATCATCATCATCATCATCATCATCATCATCATCATCATCATCATCATCATATATAGCGTGAAGCTCCTGCCTGATGCCCATTGATTTCAAGTCTGCCCTTGCTTTCGGCCCATCTTTGGTCCTCTCTGGCATGTTGAGCAGGGTACCAAGCAGACTCTCGCACACGTTCTTCGTGATATGCATGACATCAAGGCTGTGAGGCACACGGTGGATCTTCCAGTATGGCAAGTCCCAGAAAACAGACCTTGTTTTCCATACCTTCAGCAGCGGCTCTGGCGCCTTTCGCTTCTTTCCTGGCTCTGGCGCCTTTTGCTTCTTTCCCGGCAGTGGGCAGTCTTTCCAATTTTTCAACAACTTGTCTATTTCCTCGCCGCTCCTCGTACACGGGCGTTTTCGGGGTTCGGTTTCACCATCGAACAAATCCTTGCGTTTCCTCCACGGGTCATCGTCGTGAAGCCACCTTCGATGTCCCATGAACACGGTTTTCGAAGACCCGGGATCTCTATCTAGCTGGCTATACGTTGTGTCATCCATGCACCTTACGCATCCAGAAAATCCGTGGACTACCTGCCCCGCGAGATATCCGTAACCGAGATAGTCGTGCACCGTCGTGAGCAGTGCGGCTCTCATAGGGAAATATTCTTTCTCTGCGGCGCCCCACGTATTGGCTGGCGTTTTCCACAGCGTGTCTAGCTCCTCCTTCAGCAGCCCCAGATCTGATTGATGTCGTTCCTGGTTGTTTCGCCCTTCAATTAGCATACTCATGTGAATGTACTTCCTCTTCATGCACAACCAGGGGAAGGTTGTACATCCACACAAACACAGGCCAGGTGCTATGTGTGCTTCTCTGGCTGCCAAACGGATTGACTCCATCGGTGCTCGCGCCCAGCACGATGTTCCTTGGATCCTTCCCAAATTCTGGGTATTCAAAATTCAACGCTTGCCACTGGCTCGCATCCTTAGGGTGACTCAGCATCTTGTCTTTTTATCTATCTCCGGATCATTTGCGTCATCTTCTCACTTCTTCTCCTCCCTATCCACGTGCCAACGCAGGAGCTTTGCTACCTTAGGATCCGCGAAATACCGCTGCAGGCGAGGAGTGATCGGAAAGTACCACACCACTTTTCGAGGAGCTTTCTTCCTCTTCTTTTATCGAGTGACGCCGCACACCGGACATATGGTAGACTCCGCGTGCTCGTCCCGATAAATGATGCAATTGTTCATGCACACATGGTATTTCACGTGCGGTAAATCCAGAGGACACACGATTTTCTTCGCCTCCTCCAAACTGGTCGGGCACTTGTTCCCCTTTGGAAGACGTTCGTGCCAGAATGACATGTTCTCGTCGAAGCATGCGTCGGTCATTTTGTGTTTTACCTTCATCTCCAGAGCCATGAGCGTTACTTTCAGGCGGGTATCCTCGGGCCTGCATCCTTCATACAATGGAGTAACCAAGTCTAACTCAAGTTGATCCATCTTGGCTTTCTCTCGGGCGGCAGCTCTTGCGTTATCTGTCTGCTTGAGAAGCAGCTCTTGAATATGAGGGTCCTGCACCCAGCCCATGGATGGTCCAGCGTCGTCTGCTCCGCCGGCATCATCATCATGTCCTGCATCTTCTACATGATGACTGTGTACAGCATCACCGTCGTGATCATCTCCTGGGGATTCTTCGTCTTCTCGCCCGCCCGAGCCGCGGTGGTTGTCTTGCTGCCCTTCCTCATTTCTTGCCCGGCCCCCATGGACGACTTCGTAGTCATATTCATCACCTTGCCACCGATAGCCATCCATGAAACCACGCAAGAGCAGGTGGTCCCGCACCTACCCGGAATCCGGGTCCGCAATAAGGCTCTTCAGCTTGCATCTTTCACACGGACATCTTATCTCCGTCTCGTTCTTTTGAAGCATCTCGGCCTTCGCGGACCTCAAAAACCTATTCATGATGCCTTCGGTCATCGTGCGGACCATGGTCGCCTGCGGGGTAGAGCAAAACGATATTTTAGAACCAGGAAAAAATTTGGCATGACTTTCCCTAAAAAATAGGACCAAAAAGAATGCTTAATGCCAAAATTCTCGCCGAAACGGAAATGAATCAACATTCCGGCAAAATATTAGCAACTATCGCATTTCAAATACCGGTACACCTCCAAAGACAAACACATATGCAACACCACAAACATATGCAACACCACGAACATACATAGATCTAGCTAGGCCATAAAAAGTGCATGTGCACATTGTTGTAGGGAGAACAACATAAATATAGCTTCCCCCCTTACTTACCTATCAAAACAAGGTAATTTAACCCCTTAATTTGAATGAATCTATGGTGGAAATGAGGTGAAAAAGAGGAGGCACCCGAGACAAGGAGGAGGCGGTGGAGAGAATGAAGTGGGGAGAAAGTGAGTGTGGAAGGAGAGGCTGTCCAAAATATTTTGTTGCTGCCCACTTACTAATGGCGCACCAACCACAAATGCGCCATTAGTAATCCAGGTTACTAATGGCGCACCCCCTGGTGGTGCGCCATTAGTAGTTTTGCAAAAAAAAAACATACTAATGGCGCACTCCCCCACAGTGCGCCATTACTAGTTTAAACTAGTAATGGCGCACCGTGGGAGAGTGCGCCATTAGTAGTTTTGAAAAAAAGGAATAAAAAAATAATTAAAAAAACAACATTAGTGGCGCACTTTCTGACAGGTGCACTTCCTATGGCGCACTTCCTATGGATGCGCCATTAGTATGTTTGGACAGGCGCACAAGTTCAAAAAAAATTTGATACTAATGGCGCACCATGGGCCAGGTGCGCCATTAGTAGTTTCAACACTAATGGCGTATCAGAAGGTGGTGCGCCATTAGTATATACTAATGACGCACCACTTGTCTGGTGCGCCATTAGTGTCAATCTCATCTATAGCCCTTTTTCTAGTAGTGTCCGGTGCACGTATGGTCAAGCCTGTATGCCTTATCTTGCCCCATACGTCCTTGGCAGATCTCAGTGAGATGGACTCCACTAGAAATTCCTCTATGAATTTGGAACCTATAAAGGGGATTTAACTTTTAAGAAGCATAGAACGTTGTGCTATTATGCATTGCCGTGATTTGGTCTGGGTGAAGTAATATATTGGGATCTTTGTGGACGAGATTATATTGCTTCTTCTTATATTGGAAGTTTGGAACAATTGAGAGGAGCAAGGTCAGTAATATCAACACTTGATCACGCTCTAGGCTGTGGCGAGATTTTGTGTATATCTCTTTAGTGTCAACTTCATGTGCGTGCTAGCCACGTTCTGCCGCTGTGGGCACCCTATTTGCCTTGGTATGATATATGGAAGCACTTGGGTGATGTTCTGGTGATAAAAATGCTGCTTAAAATGCTGAAGCTTCATGATTTCTTACCAGGTTATATGCGGTTCTTACCCAGCTGGCATGGTGATGATTTATTCTCTTTGCTTTTTCAGTTATTATACCGGCCGATACACCTATCTATTGGGAGGTTGTTTTGCTATCTATTGGGATCCTGGGTTTAGGGTCTTTTGATGCTTGGTAAAAATGTCTGAACTGTTTGAACCATTTAGGCGTTAACAGTTCAGGAGAATAATGATTCTTTCAGTTTTCTATTTCTTCACGAATTCACTATTTGTTAACAATTCAGGAGAAAGCCGTAAACAAATTACTTAGTTTTTAACCCAGCTGACATGTTCCTACTTTATATAATGAAGTATACTTATAAAGAAGGAGATTTCACATACCATTTCTGTCGTAGGTATAGCAACTATGTTGAATTGGTATTCCAGTGTTATATGTTAGAGAAAGTGGAAGAAAAGAATGAACAATAAGTACACTAACTTACAAATCGTGTCACCAAATCGAGTGCAAGATGTTAGCGTTGGTTACTATATATTAATGAGCCATACCTGTGTGTAACATACTTATCCATTTTTCTGTTTCCTTCCAGGATAAAGGCAAGTGTTCTATTTGTGCATTGTGACGTCAATTTTCTTGGATAACAGACGAAGCGAGATCGGAGGAGTACACGGGTGGGATGACAGATGATAAACTTGATATGGGTGTGTTGTTGACTATCATCCAACCGACGTGCCCAGACAGGCTGCATATTGGCATGATGGACTTCTATGGTAAAAGGACATTATGTAGCATGTAAATGTGACTTCTTGATCTTTGTTGTCCTTGCAAACAACTTACTTGATGACATGTTTATCTTGCCTGATAGAGAGCACAACAGTGATTATTTTGTTCTTCCCTCGTTTGTATTGCAGGGTTTGCTTCGGAACATAATTCAGTGTGACGCCCTCGATTCAATCGTACACTAAGCATACACGCAAATGTGTACGATCAAGATCAAGGACTCACGGGAAGATATCACAACACAACTCTAGACACAAATTAAAATAATACAAGCTTTATATTACAAGCCAGGGGCCTCGAGGGCTCGAATACACAAGAGTCTGCGGAAGCAACAATATCTGAGTACAGACATATGTTAGACAAGTTTGCCTTAAGAAGGCCAGCACAAAAGCATCTACGATAAAAAAGGCAAGGCCTCCTGCCTGGGAGCCTCCTAACTACTCCTGGTTGTCGACGGTCTCCACGTACTAGTAGGCATCAACGGTGGCATCTGGCTCCTGGGCTCCGACATCTGGTTGCATGAACCGGAAAGAAGAAGAAAGGGGGAAAAGGGGGAGCAAAGCAACCGTGAGTACCCATTCAAAGTACTCGCAAGCAAGGATCTACACTACATATGCAACATTACCAAAGGAAGGTTGTATATGTGGATTGGGCTGCAGAAATGCCAGAATAAGAGGGGGAGAAGCTAGTCCTATCGAAGACTAGCATCTTCTGGAAACCACCATCTTGCAGCAACAGGAGGGAGTAGAGTAGCATAAAGTAAAGTAGTAGTAGTGTTATCAACCTCGGCCAGAGATCCTTTCTCGACTCGCTGCGAGAAAGCAATCCCAGAGCCACATACTATCCAATTCTCATCACAATCCAATTCTCATCACAAGTATCCAGTTCTAGTTGTATCGATCGGGATACAACTCCAAGTGTTCGTTACCGTAGGACAGGCTATCGATAGATGTTTTCTTCCCTGCAGGGGTGCACCAACTTACCCACCATGCTCGATTAACTCCGGCCGGACACACTTTCTTGGGTCATGCCTGGCCTCGGCTAAACAATACACCGCAACCCGACCTAGGCTTAATAGAGAGGTCAACACGCCAGACTAAACCTATGCCCCCAGGGGTCATGGGCCATTGCCCCGGGAACTCCTGCACGTTGCGTACGCGGCTGGTGAGTAGACCTAGCTACCTCCTTCAAAAAGGCAGGTGCTTACGCAGTCCAACCCGGCGCGCGCCGCTCAGTCGCTGACGTCTATTCAGCTTCGGCTGATGTATACGACGCAGAACGCCCATACTATGCCCACGTGATGGTTAGTGCTATCAGGCCAGAGGCCCTTCGGATCAAATATCCAAATCGTAGTGGGTTAGGAATGCGCGGTAACAAGCAGAGAATCACGAAAGATGTGACCCCGTCGCCCCGTCTCGAGGACTTGCGGCAAGGGCTAAGAATGCCCAGCCACGCCTCGTAATTATCTCGTGGACACCTTCCAGGTCAACACGACTCCACATCACTCGCAATTAAGCTCGCGTGGGTACCCCTCAGGGTCGACCCGTCTTTAGTAACAGGGTTCAGTGTAAAGTCATAGTAACCATAGTAACCGTGTGTCTAACACCAAGGGGAAAACCTGAGGAATCACCCTTGACGGATTCCACTCGATGTAATCATCAAGGTGAACGTAAGAGGATCCACCCTCGAGGTTCACACTTGAGGGGTTACACGATAGAGTCGTATCAGAAGTGGTTAAGGCGGAACCACCCTCGATGACCACGACGGAATAGCTACACTACAGGGTTAACATCAGAAGTGCTGATGAGGTCTCACCCTCTGCACTCGATAGTAACCCAGTAGTGTCGAGCAACTAAGGGGAAAGTGATGTGCGGTGCCGGGGCCTGGTCTTCGATCCCGTCGATCGGGTCTTCGATGATGAAGCAGGGGCAACAAGGACAAGGTGGGGGTCACTGATGGATCACTAACCAACCTATACTAACCAGTTTAGGATAAGCATGTAGCTAACAATAAGCAGGTTACAAAAGCAGACTATGCATCAGAATAGGAGCAAACAATTACAGTACCAAAATCTAATGCAAGCATGAGAGAAAGGAAATGGGCGATATCGGGATGATCAAGGGGAGGGGGGGCTTGTCTGGAAGCTCTGCTGAAAAGGAAGAAGTGTCGTCGTCGACGTAGTCGATCATAGAGGTGGATTTTCCTGGCGACTTTTTTGCAGTTACAGTGGTAGTAGCATGGATGTAGCGGTGGATCCGATTCCCCTGTTGATTTTCTTTCTGCTAGCCTGGGCGTTTGATTCCGCTGGCCTTTTTTGCTGTTAGATGCAGGGGTATGTGTTTTTAGGTAGTAGTTGCATCTAAGTTACATCAATAAATGTTCAATTTCAGTGGAATTTCCTCTCAAATCACAGAGTAGTGACACTATAATTTCCAGAGTTAACCACAGTGCAATTTTTGCTGTAACTTCTGTGATTTTTAGTTTACAGTCACTGCAATTACAATGTAATTTACGGTTATTATAGTGCTATTTTTGGTGTATGTTTAGGTTAATTGCAATTAAAGTACTTTGGCGGGGGGGGAGGGGGGGCAAGGGTTGCCTATGTTGGGTCTCCAAGCATTCTAGAACCTTTTTCTTTGTGATTTGTCTTTGTTGGGTAGTATTTGTATCAATTTTATAACCTTTTTTCTATGTTTTCTGTAGTGTTGCATCTAAGTTTACAGCAGCTCCAAGATTGTAATCTCATTTTAATAACAGTGTAATTTCCTCTGAAATTACAGAGTAATCATAGTGTTCTTACAGTGTACTTGTAATTGCAGTGTAATTTTCAGGGTAAGTACACTGTAAATCCCACTACTATGTTACTGTAATTACAGTGCATTTTCTCGATAATTTACAGTGTTTTTATAGTGTAATTTCCATGGGTAATCACAGTGCATTTTTACTAGAATATTTACATTATTTACAGTCAGTGCAATTACATGTAAATACAGTGTAATTTCAGTGGTCATTAGACTGTAAATCACAATGTCTATGTTGGGTAGTGTTGCATCTATTCACGCGGGCAATATATACAGAATTTATCTTTGTGTCAGAAACTTTGTTGTGCACAGGTGCTTGTCTTGATAATAGTAATTTCAGTTTTTTCTACTACTGTAAATTTTAGTTTCTTTTGCCCTGGTGCTTTTGAAACAAAACTTACCAGCTTCTTTGATTTTAACTAGAGTGCTCTGTGCAATACACTCTGTCAAATGGAAAGAATTTGTGATCTCTGCTTTTCTTGTGATTTTACAGGTTCTAGATCTCAAAGAAATTCACTATGCATGAGCAAAGACGTTGGAATTGAAGGATTTCTGCCCTGTGGATCGTCTCTTGTATGACCTTCCATGGTTCTCTCCCAATTAGTAGTTGTGACTTTGGCGTTTGTCTTTGCCCCAATTGGAATTGAAGGATTTCTAACTACATGATTCTTTGTTGGTGTTTGTCTTTGCCCTTTCTTTTTATTTCTCATTTCCTCAATGTAAGTACTTTAATTTCTGCCTTCTTGTTTGGTGTTTATCATTACCATTTCTTTTTTATATCTCATTTCTTCTATATACATTTTCTTTATATTATTCTTCTTTGTTGCTGTTGTGCTTCCCTGTAACCATTCAAAAGCATTGGTTTTCTTTCTTCGTTTGTTTGAAGGGAAGAGCCTTTGCTTTCCTAGATCCAGCTTTCAGTGAGCAGTCTGAATTTCACTTGCAGATTAGAATGATGGAAATTCAGAATTGATTCTAATTTCTTATTTGATCCCTTTTTTCAGACTGCGAATTAACACTATGGATAGGGCAGTGTGTATGTTGGTTCAGTGTGCAGTCATCCGTAGAAGAGTCAGTGTGTATGTTGGTTCAGCTGTGTCTCTATAATCCTTAGATGACACGAGGTACTATACTTGCAATGTTTTCTTACTGTAATTTCAAGGTTTTTCACCTGCTTTTCATGAATGCAAGTGTGTCCAGCCCAACCGACATGCATACATACCAACTCATGACTTGGGGCTGCAAACCGGTATCTTTGAGACTCAACAAGTTCCGGTCATAATATCATTGTAATAATCACACAATATGAGTGTAAGTTATGCAGAAATAGACCGTAATTTTAGAAGTTCCAGTGCTAATTTGACTAAGTTTTGTGTATGTAGACTTTAACTCTTAAGATATCACTATAAGTAGACTGCAAGTTACCGGCAAAATGTAATAGCAGTCTAATTATCACTATAATTTTCTCCCAAATGTTGTAAGTGGACTGTACATTGATGCCAGACCTAGAGAGGGTACGTTGATGGATCATTGGGCTGTGGATCAGAGAGGGTACGTTGATGGTCCAGTTCCAACCCGATTAGGATTGGTCTTTTACCTTTGACATGCATACAGTGGAGATACACTAAAAAGGGAGACACAAATACATACAAGTGTCGTTCTATTATTGATTGAAAAACTTGACTGATGTCCAATTGATTTTTAGTCAAACGTCAAATAGACACTCCCTAAATAAATGTGATGTTGTATTAAGAAAGTTATGATTGTGATTCAATAGTAGAGATAATGATAGATAATAAATGACATAGTTTGTGGGATAAGCAATTTGTTATTGAGGAATATTTTGTTTTGGAATGTTATTGGAAAATATCTTATATGCATGTTTTAGGAAGGTGATCTCACATATATGATGTGATTCTGAATACTTAATTACCTAATACAGATTTCGATTTTTCATCTAATAACCATTACATAGCTTCATGCTCCATGGTTAAAACTGTGAGAGTGTGGGAGATCTCTAAAGGCACTTGTATGAGAGTCGTATATGCTCCATGGATAATAACCAGTACATTGCCTAGCACGCATTGTACCCGCCACCATGTTGTTTGTAACATACCACAAGGCCTGGGCAAGAAGATGGACCGGTCTTCGATTATATTTACAGAAGTATAAGTCTCCCAGTAGAGTGTAAATCAATTTTTTTTCCTGGTGTATCTTGTATCATTTCATGTTTTTGCCACCAATTACATCGATTTTGTTGTTCAATGTTGAAAGGTATGGTGGAAACAGTACCCTGGGTTTTCAAAATCCATTTGGTGCATCATGATGTTACTCTTCAAATCAAAGTTTATGAAATGAAATGGAATCATTGCATAATTCGACAGGTTCAGCATCACCCAGATCCATTCTGGGTTGCGATTTACTCTGTATAATTCCAAGTTACTCCCATTGTAAATTAATATAAGATCTTTTAGATCATTATATATTACTCCCTCGGTCCCATAATATAAGAGCGTTTTTGACACTCTTATATTATGGAACGGAGGGAGTGCCAAATACATCTCACATACATGTACCAATCAAAAATTGGCATGTTTAGTATAGCAAGTTACTTCCTTCGGTTATATGATAACTGGGGATTCACACTTTTTGGGGTCCTTTGCTCTAACCAGAAGGAACGAGAGCACCTGGCACACCCCCTCGATCACACGAGGCCTTATACAATGCGAGGTGCTTAGAAATATACCACGCTTTCCTTAAGCATCGGTGCTTATTTGTACAGGGTAGTCTTTCCTTAAACACCGGTGCTTATTTGTACAGAGTAGATGCTTAACTAGGCGTCTCTACTGTAGAAATAGACACTGATGCTTCAGAAAAACCCGGTTTATTTTTCTAAGCACCTTCCTAAGCATCTTGCATTGTACAAGGCCTGAAAAGGACACGATTCCTGCGCCTATGCTATGTTGGCACCTCCAAGACCGACCCCGCAAACCGCCTGCATCCGTTCCGGACCACACTATTCGGTCCGCCGAAGCCATCCAACATGGGCCTGTACCGGTCTGTGAGGCGGTCCGGACGCGTTTTCTTCTGCAAATTTGAGACAAAAGTGAGTGAGCTTTACGGGAGTCAGGACACCAAACACATAGGACTCGACACCCCCGGCCACCCAAAACCCTTCCTGGACTCGCGCCTCCACTAGGCTGCAGAGATGAAAATTTTGAGGCAGTTCAAGAAATTAAAAAGTTCTACGAGGGAATTCAAAGAAGCACTCGATATAAAGCGACCAGGATGGCAGTCTGATATATCAAAATGACAACGTTTATTTCCTAATGGTATTCCAACAGTGTAGACTGGTAATAAATTCAGAATACAAACATTTATTTTTGTTATCATCGTATTTAATACAATAACAATTTAGGAAAGAGATGGGATTTGTCTGGCTATTTTGTCTTTCATTTTATGCACTTGTGGAACGGTGAGTATTGTGTGTTACACATGTTTTTAAACCTTCCATGTGAAATATTTGTGCAAACTACCTATATTTCATTTTGAGGGATGGATATGAGTTGAGGAAGTAGTTTTTATTGTACTTGCTCAAACATCGTGCGAATGACACTAAAGACAACTTGCCTGATATTGAGCGAGAATTTCTTAAGCGCGCATCAAGTAGATCTCAATAATTTGTAATAGATTGTTAGTCAGATCATCACTTTATATGTATACATTCTCAATATGTTATCTTGTTATCAGTGTACATTACACGTGAAGTGAACTTCAATTATTATGCAATTATGACCGTGTTATATTGTCTTACCTGTGAAATTTAGCATGCATTATCTTTATATAACTTCAGCAAACTATTTTATATAACTTCGGTAAACTATTTTAGAAGCCCGTGGCAACGCACGGGCATTCTACTAGTATCATAACAACATATGAGTGTTTACATTTCATGGAGAGGAACAAGGCAAAAAAGCACCCATCTTGTGCGCTGAAACTTGATATGATGAAAGCCTATGATAGACTGGAGTGGTCCTACCTACGAGCAATTGTGCTTAAACTTGGTTTCACCAACAAATGGGTGGACATCCAGAAATAAGAATAGAAGCTCCTCAGCCCGCTCCTCAGCGATTTGGGATTCCTGGCCGTCGGATCTGGTTGCTTGATGGATCTCGGGCCGTCGGATCGACCCCTGGAACGACCTCGTCCGTAGGATAATAAAAAGTTACTGCTGGAATGAATAGTTACTCCCGTTTCGTGCCACCGCTCGTAAATAGTCTGCCCCGCCGGGGGCATTTTCGTCATTTCACTCGCACGTGGTATAAAAGGGCCGGCTCCTGTGGAGGCAACCCTAGACGGCTCCCCTCCCCCTCCCGCGCGCCTCCTCTCCCCCTCTCTCTCGTTCCCCTCCCTCCCGCGCGCCTCCTCTCCTCCCACCCACATCGCCGCCGCCACCACCGCCGCCACCGCCACCCACCGCCTCGAACCACGCCGTCGGCATCCATCCACTTCTCCGGCGCCGTCCAGATGCGCCGCAATAGAGCCCCCAGCCCCGCGTTTCCCTCTCCTACTTCCCCGCCGCCGCCCGGCCTCCTCCCCACCCAGGCCTCCCTCTCCTCCATAGCTTAAGGCGAAGCTCGTGGCGTCGGGGCCCGGGCGCGTGGGTGCCGCGGTGCTCGCGGAGCCGCTGCAGATCCCCGCCGACCAGGCAGCGCTGGCGCTTCAGGCGCTTCGCCGCCGTGCTCCCGGCGGACAGCGACCCGCAGCGGACGGCGTGGGAGGCCGACCTCCACGACGTGCTCCTCTTCCTCTACATCCAGTCCTACAAGCGCCTTGTGCCAAGGCCTCGATTCCATCCATTTGCTCCCGTGTAGCACACTGGCTCGCCACGGTTTATCAGGGAGCAAAGCACCCCGGCCATCTCTCTCTCTCTCTGATGTCAACCTTGGTTGCCTTTTATTTTCAGATCTGCAATGGCCTGAAGAATGAGGCAATCCTTGGAAGCAGCACGTACATGTGATCCCCCTCTCACTCTGATTCCAAGGTTGTTTCTCTCCATATTCCATTCCTCTCACAATTTGTTTCTTTTCCTGGGCTTTTACTTTATCATGTGCGTGCTATGCTTCTGACAAAATATCTAATTCTGTTGCTTTTCATGTCTATGTAAGCATTATGTTCTCCTTTGTTCAATTTCATTATTGCTATGCAAAGAGAAATCAAGGATTACTTTTCTTGGTACATATACAGTGTATTTAAGTTTTGGGTGGTAACAGTTCAGTTAGAGGTGAGATGCATCGACATAGATGGTTGAAGGCTATACATTAGTTGGATAGATAGATTGAGCAATACACCTGTTGTGCCATCATCGATGAATTAAGAGAAGAATAGATGGTGCGTTTGGCAAAATATCCAATAGTCAGCGTTGGTGTTTAGTGGGTTTTAAGCATTTCTGGCAGCCCTCTTCCTACCTTATTCTTTCATTTATATCTTGTATTTTCATAGGTCAAGCTTGTGCTTAGTTTGCTTGAATGTAACTTGCTTCCTTTCTGTTGAGGAATACAATGGCTCTCAGTTGCCATGTTCGGACTTAATCGCTT
Source organism: Aegilops speltoides (assembly GCA_021437245.1). Classification (NCBI taxonomy): domain Eukaryota; kingdom Viridiplantae; phylum Streptophyta; class Magnoliopsida; order Poales; family Poaceae; genus Aegilops; species Aegilops speltoides. The sequence goes on along the minus strand of CM038142.1, from coordinate 564,640,126 downwards.
GAATCAGTTGGATAATGGACATGTTGTCGGAGAAAGGCAGGGTTTGAGAAATCTGAAAGAGCTTGAGAATTTATATGGCCAGAAGAAGGCCAAGAGTGCATAGGGGGTTATTTGTACCATAGAAAAAGTAATATGCCTTGGTTCAGTTTACACATTTGAACTCACGCCTTTTAAAGAATAACATTTGTGGTTGAAAATTTATTACTTGAGAAGTTGAGAACCTGAAAATGTTTGTCTGTAATGCATCTATTTGTGTGTCAGACACTTCTCCTTTTCTCACAGAACACAACCTTGTATGTTTTTGGCACATATTTTCAAATGCTCACGCTAGATCCGATAGTATATATCCATAATTTGTTTTCAGTTTTCGTTCTAATTTATTCCCATAAAGAGTATCAACGTGCTCTAATTTATAGCGAGATTTAGTCCAGTATTACTAATCATAGGTGTGCTTTTATGCAGGTTATGTTGCTGATGGTTGTCAGCAGTAATCTTGATCACGGCCTCATGCAGCAGCCTGGCCGAGTCACGTTCGTGCGTGAGTAGCGGCAGGGATTCCATCTACATGCATGGCTGGTTAGTTAGTGGGCTAGCTACAAGGCTGGGCGTGAGGGATTCTAGTATGCATGCTAGCTTAGTTGGTTAGTGCATGGAGGTGTGGCGTCGTGGTAGTTAGTAAGTATTGTTAGTGGCCGATGGAGGCGGCTAGGCTGTGCGTGGCCTTGCATATTTAAGCAGCTAGTAGTCACCGTGAGGATGGAAGAGCCGTGTGTAGCCATGTAGCCACTGTAAGGAAGAAAAGGATTGGGGCGTTCGTGCGCCCGTGGCGGCGTTCGTGCGCCGACCGGAAAGTCTTGTGTCCGTGTTCTTCTTCTTCCACCCCTGTTCGAGTGAGAGGAGAGGTAGTTGGAGGGCTACGGTTCCAACAATTGGTATCAGAGCTTGGTGTCTTGGGCGTGCTTGCCGTGCCGGAGGCGTGGCAGCGATGGCGGCGCTCGCCGGCGGCTGCGCGATGGAGCTCCGGGCCGTGCGTCGGCCCATGGAGGTGGGCGGCGCTGTGGCTACCATGGCGCGTGGCGGAAGGCGGTGGCGGTGGCGTCGTGCGGCGGCGACGCGGAGGCCGCCGAGGCGCTGCGTGGTGGCGCGGCGGCGCAGCACGACATGGCTGCATGGAGGCAGCGGCGGTGCAGGGCAATAAGACGCGACGGCGAGCCGGCGCGACGGTGCGTGTTATGGGTGCGCATTGGGCGCGTCGGCAGCGTCGGTACCGCGAGTGGACGCGTCGGCGCTGGACCTGGTTGCGCAGATCGCGTACGTGCGCGGCGGGAGCGCGGGCCGGGAGCGCGGGGACGTGGGGAGTGCGCGCGAAGGGCACGGCGGTCGCGGAGACGAGGAGGTCGCGAAGGACCTGCGTGGTGGCGCAGAGGTCGCGACGGCTCGGGGCGACAACCGTGGAAGGTGCGTGGCATGGAGGCGCGGCGTGGCGGCTGCCATGACGGACGCGGAGGCGGCATGCGGTGAGCGTCTGGTGCTGTCGGGCTCGTCGGGCGCGTCGGATGCGCGCGGGACGTGCGGGACGCACTGGTGCGGTCGGGCTCGTCGGGCACGTCGGTTGCGCGCGGGACATGCGGGGCGTGGTGGGACGCCAGGCGTGTGCCGCCGACAGAGAAGGAGCTCGGCGTGTGTGGCCGGAGTCGTGACGGAGCACGGTGCGACCGGCGTCGTTGCGCCAGGTCAGGTCCGCGGGCTGGGTCACGTTCATGATGACGACAACAACGGCAGCTGCAACAACTTCAACGATGACGAGCCGGTCAAGATTAGGAGGGAAATTGTCAGCAGTAATCTTGATCACGGCCTCATGCAGCAGCCTGGCCGAGTCACGTTCGTGCGTGAGTAGCGGCAGGGATTCCATCTACATGCATGGCTGGTTAGTTAGTGGGCTAGCTACAAGGCTGGGCGTGAGGGATTCTAGTATGCATGCTAGCTTAGTTGGTTAGTGCATGGAGGTGTGGCGTCGTGGTAGTTAGTAAGTATTGTTAGTGGCCGATGGAGGCGGCTAGGCTGTGCGTGGCCTTGCATATTTAAGCAGCTAGTAGTCACCGTGAGGATGGAAGAGCCGTGTGTAGCCATGTAGCCACTGTAAGGAAGAAAAGGATTGGGGCGTTCGTGCGCCCGTGGCGGCGTTCGTGCGCCGACCGGAAAGTCTTGTGTCCGTGTTCTTCTTCTTCCACCCCTGTTCGAGTGAGAGGAGAGGTAGTTGGAGGGCTACGGTTCCAACAATGGTAGGTGTCACTCTGGATTGCAGAAAACATGATAAGAGCATGGAGATGGATTGCTGCATATATATGCTGCCCACACTACCATTTTCTTGATCATGTGTGTAGAGTTGAACTACTCGTTTCATATATCCTTAATTCTTTTTCCTTTTAATCTCCATATGACATAGAAGGTTCTGGTTGCTCTATTAACATGATCGGATTTTGTGTGTGTTTTGCAGAAAACATGATAAGAGCATGGATGGATTGCTGCAAATTCATGTTGTTGTTGCGGGATCATGTCGGCCCTCCCTTGTGCTAGCCAGCCATCAGGAGCGACTGCGTTTGGTTCGTGCAGACGCGGCTGTGGCTCCCTGCGGTGCTCCTCTCGTGTCGCCTCTTCTTCCTCGCGGGTTCTTTGGCTCCCTCCTCTTCACCCAGGTAACATGGTGGGCCCATGTTACCCCCGTCTCGCAAGTTCGTTTCGTCGCGCGCGGGCTTCTGATCTGGGGTCGCTCTGTCGGTTGTTCCATGGCAGGATACACAGGGGGAGGAGGACATGGAGCGGCCACTGCCAGGGGAACGTCTGCTCTATTTACCCTTATTGTCGGTTTCACTTGCCTAGCCTAGGTATGCTGAGATAATCATTATGTGAGGTGATCTATCCATTTTCAGAGTTCCCTCATTAGTATTCCTCATTGTTAATTGCTATGCCTAATTGGTTACTCTGTGTTGTGTTGTTTGCCTTTTTTTGACCCAAATAAACCACCCCATTACCATATTTTACACTAATGCCATATTTAATCATAGACATAACTTTGGAGGTTTAGTTCAGTTAAAAAGATGATGCCATGTGACTGGAAAGTATATATGTTCAGATTATAATTTAAATGGATACAGTGATTGGCAATAGATAAATCATATTAGCCTTGCATTGCAGATTATTTCCTTTTTGTGGTTGGCATGAATGACTTTTGTACTCAATGGTTTAAGCAGTTGCTCTTTGAAATATAATTTTTCTATGTAAGATCTTACCGGCTGTTCTATTATTTAGAATCATTTTCCATGTTTGTACTCTTGCTGAAGTTTGAAGAGTTTCCCGGGGGTGGCGAGGAGCACCGGCATATCAAGTCCCTGGTGTTTTCCTCTACGAGCTGGGGAGGGCATGCGGTTCTCTCCTCGTCGGTCTCACTTCTCCCCTTCCTCCTCCATGGTGCTAAAAAATATCACTGACTGCGTGAATTTAAAAAAATTTGTAGTCTTATACAAATAGAAAGAATATATGATGTGACCTCATTTCTTAATCCTACGCTATCCTGCTGCATTAGTGTACGAGCTGTTACACACAAACATGGCTTGAAGTTTTGGGATAGATGGGACAAACATAGGGTTGCAGATTGTAAATTCATGTTTTTTTCGCAAATCAATTTGACACTAATCCTTAGAAAAACGATATTTATGTTGCATAGATTGTGTTGTATAGGTTGTTGACTTGATTTACATCACTCCAGTTTTACGATGGCACAAAAATTAATTTAGTTCTGTTAATTGCAGCTGCAACTCTCTCTCATCACACATAATGTTAACCTTATAGAGCTAAGGTGGTTATAGTTAGAAACCTCTACAATATCATGGATTGATTTAGGGTTTCAAAATATTGTGAACTGTAAAACGTCTTATATTATAGGACAGCTACATCGCATATTTTTTTACTGTTGGCAAATGAATTATTTATGTATAGTTACTACCAAATTATCAGAATAATAAATCTATCACTCACTCCAATTATTTGTAATTCTGGGTTAGGCTTTCTTATCTAAACTACTTGATGTGACAAAATATCTTAAACAAGCTCTGTGATTTGTATGCTCTCTTATATTATCAAAGATGATTGCACTTATATGATATGTTTGATAGTTCCTATATACTCCGAAAGAAAAAATAGCTGATGTTCCGCTCCTTGCAGGCCTGCACTCGCGTCGCGCCCTTTCCTCTCCCTGCCGCCTCGCCTCTCTCCCTGCCTGCTCGTTGCCCCGGTCGTCTCTGATGGTGCTCCTAGATGTGCAATACATCACCTCCTCACCTCCTTGGCCACTTCGGTGCCCAGGGCTTTTGTGCTCGTCGGCGGGATGGTGCAAGGCGCAACTCGACGTGGTTCCTCACTGGTTGGATGGCATTCTGGCGCAACCCCGGTGCCCTCTGAGTGCTGCCTCGGCTACAACCTCCCTCTATGAGCTCCATCTTCCCCTGCAATGCTTCGGCTACTATATGGGACATGGCCAAGGCTATGATGATCAGTTATGGCTGATATAGGCATGCTCTCAAGCAGTCGAGGCACTTGTGGGTATTAATTTGGATCCTCCCTCGTTTCTTTGAGCTGTTTTGATCACGTTCTTATTTTAGTGGCTCTGTTCTTGGATGGTTATTTCTAATGAGTGATAACCAGGGCAGTTAAACCCTCGTAAGAACATATTGATCCGGTGATCCATCCAGAAATCCAGAAATAAGTCCATCCAGAAATAAGAATAGAAGCTCCTCAGGCCGTTCCTCAGCGATTTGGGATTCCTGGCCGTCGGATCTGGTTGCTTGATAGATCTTGGTGAAGGAAATATGCCCTAGAGGCAATAATAAAGTTATTATTTATTTCCTTATTTCATGATAAATGTTTATCATTCATGCTAGAATTGTATTAACCGGAAACATGATACATGTGTGAATGCATAGACAAACAACATGTCACTAGTATGCCTCTACTAGACTAGCTTGTTAATCAAAGATGGTTATGTTTCCTAACCATAAACAAAGAGTTGTTATTTGATTAACAAGGTCACATCATTAGTAGAATGATCTGATTGACATGACCCATTCCATTAGCTTAGCACACGATCGTTTAGTATGTTGCTACTGCTTTCATCCATAACTTATACATGTTCCTGTAACTATGAGATTATGCAACTCCGTTTACGGAGGAACACTTTGGTGCTACCAAACGTCTGGCGTAATCGGGTGATTATAAAGGAGTACTACAGGTGTCTCCAAAGGTAGATGTTGGGTTGGCGTATTTCGAGATTAGGTTTTGTCACTCCGATTGTCGGAGAGGTATCTCTGGGCCCTCTCGGTAATGCATATCACTGAAAGCCTTGCAAGCACTACAACTAATGAGTTAGTTGTAAGATGATGTATTACGGAACGAGTAAAGAGACTTGCCGGTAACGAGATTGAACTAGGTATTGGATACCGACGATCGAATCTCGGGCAAGTAACATACCGATGACAAAGGGAACAACGTATGTTGTTATGCGGTCTGACCGACAAAGATCTTCGTAGAATATGTAGGAACCAATATGGGCATCCAGGTCCCGCTGTTGGTTATTGACCGTGAATAGTTCTAGGTCATGTCTACATTGTTCTCGAACCGTAGGGTCCCTGCGCTTAAGGTTTCGATGGCGGTTATTATGAGTTTATGAGTTTTGATGTACCGAAGAAGTTTGAGTCCCGGATGTGATCACGGACATGACGAGGAGTCTCGGAATGGTCGAGACGTAAAGATTGATATATTGGAAGCCTATGTTTGGAGTTCGAATGGTTCGGGAAAGCGGAATTTACCGAGTACCGGAGGTTACGGAACCCCGGGGTAAATGGGCCTCGGTGGGCCTCGAGGAGAAGAGGAGGGCCGGCCAGGAGGTGGCGCGCGCCTCTCCCCCAGTCCGAATAGGACAAGGAGGCGGCGCCTCTCCTCTTTCCCTCCCCAAACCTAATCCAACTAGGAAGGGGAGTCCTACTCGGTGGGAGTAGGACTCCTCCCAGCGCTTCTAGCTAGGCGGCCGGCCTCCTCCCTCCCTCCTTTATATACGGGGCAGGGGGCACCCCAATACACACAAGTTTGATCTTTGGATCGTTCCTTAGCCGTGTCGGTGCCCCCTCCACCATATTCCACCTCGGTCATACCGTCGCGAAGCTTAGCGAAGCCTGCGCCGGTGAAACATCAAGATCGTCACCACGCCGTCGTCTTGTGGAACTCTCCTCGACACTCGGCTGGATCGAGTCGAGGGGCGTCATCGAGCTGTCGTGTGTCAAGAACTCGGGCGCCGGAGTAACGCGCGGGATCGGTCGGATCGCGAGGAGAACGTCGACTACTTCCTCTACGTTGTGATCGCTTCGCCGGGTCTACGAGTGCGTAGACAATACTCTCCCCTCTCGTTGCTATGCATCACCATGATCTTGCGTGTGCGTAGGAAATTTTTTGAAATTACTACGTTCCCCAACAGTGGCATCCGAGCCTAGGTTTTTTTTCTATGGTTTGATGTTTTGCACGAGTAGAACACAAGTGAGTTGTGGGCGATACAAGTCATACTACCTACCAGCATGTCATACTTTGGTTCAGCGGTATTGTGAGATGAAGCGGCTGGACCGACATTACGCGCGACGCTTCGCGAGACTGGTTTCACCGCTACGAGCACTCGTTGCTTAAAGGTGACTGGCGGGTGTCTGTCTCTCTCACTTTAGTTGAACCGAGTGTGGCTACGCCCGGTCCTTGAGAAGGTTAAAACGGAGTCTATTTGATGAAATATCGTTGTGGTTTTGATGCGTAGGTGAGACTGGTTCTTGCTTAAGCCCGTAGCAGCCACGTAAAATTTGCAACAACAAAGTAGAGGACGTCTAACTTGTTTTTGCAGGGCATGTTGTGATGTGATATGGTCAAGACGTGATGCTATATTTTATTGTATGAGATGATCATGTTTTGTAACCGAAGTTATCGGCAACTGGCTGGAGCCATATGGTTGTCGCTTTATTGTATGCAATGCAATCGCCCTGTAATGCTTTACTTTATCACTAAGCGGTAGCGATAGTCGTAGAAGCATAAGTTTGGCGAGACGACAACGATGCTACGATGGAGATCAAGGTGTCGCGCCCGGTGACGATGGTGATCATGGTGGTGCTGCAAGATGGAGATCATGAAGCACAAGATGATGATGACCATATCATATCACTTATATTGATTTGCATGTGATGTTTATCCTTTTATGCATCTTATCTTGCTTTGATTGACGGTAGCATTATAAGATGATCTCTCACTAAATTATCAAGAAGTGTTCTCCCCGAGTATGCACCGTTGCCAAAGTTCGTCGTGCCCAGACACCACGTGATGATCGGGTGTGATAAGCTCTCGTCCATCTACAACGGGTGCAAGCCAGTTTTGCACACGCAGAATACTCGGGTTATACTTGACGAGCCTAGCATATGCAGATATGGCCTCGGAACACGGAGACCGAAAGGTCGGCGTGAATCATATAGTAGATATGATCAACATAAGATGTTCACCATTGAAAACTACTCCATTTCACGTGATGATCGGTTATGGTTTAGTTGATTTGGATCACGTGATCACTTAAGATGACTAGAGGATGTCTATCTAAGTGGGAGTTCTTAAGTAATATGATTAATCGAACTTAAATTTATCATGAACTTAGTACCGATAGTATCTTGCTTGTTTATGTTTGATTGTAGATAGATGGCTCGTCTGTTGTTCCGTTGAATTTTAATGCGTTCCTTGAGAAAGCAAAGTTGAAAGATGATGGTAGCAATTACGGACTGGGTCCGTAACTTGAGGATCATCCTCATTGCTGCACAGAAGAGTTACGTCTGGATGCACCGCTAGGTGCAGACTGCTGCTAATGCAACTGCAGATGTTATGAGCGTCTGGCGAGCAAAGCTGATGACTACTCTATAGTTCGAGTGTGCCATGCTTTACGGCTTAGAACCGGGACTTCAACGACGTTTTGAGCGTCATGGAGCATATGAGATGTTCCAGAGTTGAAGTTAATATTCCAACAGAATGCCGGATTGAGAGATATGAAGTCTCCAATAAGTTCTATAGCTGCAAGATGGAGGAGAATAGTTACATTAGTGAGCACATACTCGAGAATGTCCGGGTACTACAATCACTTGACGCAATTGGGAGTTAATCTTCCGGATGATTGTGTCATTGACAGAATTCTTCAATCACGCCACCAAGCTACAAAGGCTTCGTGATGAACTATAATATGCAAGGGTTAGTAAAGACTATACCGAGCTCTTCGCAATGCTAAAGGCTGCGGAGGTAGAAATCAAGAAGGAGCATCAAGTGTTGATGGTCAATAAGACCACTAGTTTCAAGAAGAAAGGTAAAGGGAAGAAGAAGGGAACTTCAAGAAGAACAACAAGCAAGTTGCTGCTCGGGAGAAGAAACCCAAGTCTGGACCTAAGCTGAATCGAGTGCTTCTCTGCAAGCGGTGGACCTTCGAAGCGGAACTGCCCCAAGTATTTGGCGGATAAGAAGGATGGCAAGGTGAACAAAGGTATATGTGATATACATGTTATTGATGTGTACCTTACTAGAGCTCGTAGTAGCACTGGTATTTGATCTGGTTCATTGCTAATATTTGCAACTCAAAGCAGGGACTACTGATTGCGAACTCGGCAAAGGGCGAGGTGACGATGCGGCGTGGAAATGGTTCCAAAGTCGATGTGATCGCGGTCGGCACGCTACCTCTACATCTACCTTGGGATTAGTTTTAGACCTAAATAATTGTTATTTGGTGCTGCGTTGAGCATGAACATTATATCTGGATCTTGTTTGATGCGAGACGGTTATTCATTTAAATCGAGAGAATAATGGTTGTTCTATTTATATGAGTAATATCTTTTATGGTCATGCACCCTTGAGGAGTGGTCTATTTTTGATGAATCTCGATAGTAGTGATACACATATTCATAATGTTGAAACCAAAAGATGCAGAGTTGATAATGATAGTGCAACTTATTTGTGGCACTGCCGTTTAGGTCATATCGGTGTAAAGCGCATGAAGAAACTCCATACTGATGGACTTTTGGAGTCACTTGATTATGAATCACTTGGCACTTGCGAACCGTGCCTCATGGGCAAGATGACTAAAACCCCGTTCTCCGGTACAATGGAGAGAGCAATAGATTTGTTGGAGATCATACATACAGATGTATGTGGACCGATGAATGTTGAGGCTCGTGGCGGATATCGTTATTTTCTCACCTTCACAGATGACTTAAGCAGATATGGGTATATCTACTTAATGAAACATAAGTCTGAAACATTTGAAAAGTTCAAAGAATTTCAGAGTGAAGTTGAAAATCATCGTAACAAGAAAATTAAGTTTCTGCGATCTGATCGTGAGGTGAATATTTGAGTTACGAGTTTGGTCTACATATGAAACAATGCGGAATAGTTTCGCAACTCACGCCACCTGGAACACCACAGCGTAATGGTGTGTCGAGCGTCGAATCGTACTTTACTAGATATGGTGCGATCTATGATGTCTCTTACAGATTTACCGCTATCGTTTTGGGGTTATGCTCTAGAGACGGCCGCATTCACACTGAATAGAACACCGTCGAAATCCGTTGAGACGACACCTTATGAACTGTGGTTTGGCAAGAAACCAAAGTTGTCGTTTCTTAAAGTTTGGGGGATGCGATGCTTATGTGAAAAAACTTCAACCTGATAAGCTCGAACCCAAATCGGAGAAATGTGTCTTCATAGGATACCCAAAGGAGACAGTTGGGTACACCTTCTATCACAGATCCGAAGGCAAGACATTCGTTTAAGAATGGATCCTTTCTAGAGAAGGAGTTTCTCTCGAAAGAAGTGAGTGGGAGGAAAGTGGAACTTGATGAGGTAATAGTACCTTCTCCCTTACTTGAAAGTAGTTAAATCGCAGAAACCGGTCTCGAGACATCTACACCAAGTAGTGAGGAAGTTGATGATGTTGATCATGAAACTTGAGATCAAGTTACTGCAGAACCACGTAGATCAACCAGAGTAAGATCCGCACTGTGAGTGGTACGGTAATCCTGTTCGGAAGTCATGCTACTAGATCATGATGAACCTACGAACTATGAAGAAGCGATGGTGAGCCCAGATTCATAAAATGGCTTGAGGCCATGAAATCTGAGATGGGATCCATGTATGAAAACAAAGTATGGACTTTGGTTGACTTGCCGAGGTAGGCAAGCAATAGAAAACAAGTGGATCTTCAAGAAGAAGACCGACGCTGACGGTAATATTATCGTCTACAAAGCTCGACTTATGCAAAGGGTTTCGACAAGTTCAAGGGATTGACTACGATGAGACCTTCTCACCCGTAGCGATGCTTAAGTCTGTCCGAATCATGTTAGCAATTGCCGCATTTTATGATTATGAAATTTGGCAAATGGATGTAAAGACTGCATTCTGAATGGATTTACGGAAGAAGAGTTGTATATGATGCAACCGAAGATTTTATCGATCCAAAGGAAGCTAACAAAGTGTGCAAGCTCCAGCGATCCATCTATGGACTGGTGCAAGCATCTCGGAGTTGGAATAAGCGCTTTGATAGTGTGATCAAAGCATTTGGGTTTGTCAGACTTTTGGAGAAGCCTGTATTTACAAGAAAGTGAGTGGGAGCTCAGTAGCATTTCGATATTATATGTAGATGACATATTGCTGATCGGAAATGATATAGAATTTCTGGACAGCATAAAGGGATACTTGAATAAGAGTTTTTCGATGAAAGACCTCGGTGAAGCTGCTTACATATTGGGCATCAAGATCTATAGAGATAGATCAAGGCGCTTAATTGGACTTTCACAAAGCACATACCTTGACAAAATTTTGAAGAAGTTCAAAATGGATCAAGCAAAGAAAGGGTTCTTGCACTGTGTTACAAGGTGTGAAATTGAGTAAGACTCAATGCCCGACCACTGCAGAAGATAGAGAGAAAATGAAAGATGTTCCTATGCTTCAGCCATAGGCTCTATCATGTATGCAATGCTGTGTACCAGACCTGATGTGTGCCTTGCTATAAGCCTAGCAGGAGGTACCAAAGTAATCCAGAGTGGATCCTTTGGACAGCGGTCAAGAACATCTGAAATACGAAAAGGACTAAGGATATGTTTCTCGTATATGGAGGTGACAAAGAGCTCATCGTGGCAGTTACGTTGATGCAAGCTTTGACACGATCCGGACGATTCTAAATCGCAGACCGGATACGTATTTACACTAAGCGGAGGAGCTGTCGGTTGGTGCAGTTCTAAACAAAGCGTCGTGGCGGGATCTACATGTGAAGCGGAATACATAGCAGCCGGAAGCAGCTAATGAAGGAGTGCGGATGAAGGAGTTCATATCCGATCTAGGTGTCATACCTAGTGCATCGGGTCCAATGAAAATCTTCGTGACAATCTTGGAGCAATTGCCTTAGCGAAGGAATCCAGATTTCACAAGAGGACCAAGCACATCAAGAGACGCTTCAATTCCATCCGGGACTTAGTCGGTGGGAGACATAGAGATTTGCAAGATACATACGGATCTGAATGTTGCGAGACCGTTGACTAAGCCTCTTCCACGAGCAAAACATGATCAGCACCAAGACTCCATGGGTGTTAGAATCATTACTATGTAATCTAGATTATTGACTCTAGTGCAAGTGGGAGACTGAAGGAAATATGCCCTAGAGGCAATAATAAAGTTATTATTTATTTCCTTATTTCATGATAAATGTTTATCATTCATGCTAGAATTGTATTAACCGGAAACATGATACATGTGTGAATGCATAGACAAACAACATGTCACTAGTATGCCTCTACTAGACTAGCTTGTTAATCAAAGATGGTTATGTTTCCTAACCATAAACAAAGAGTTGTTATTTGATTAACAAGGTCACATCATTAGTAGAATGATCTGATTGACATGACCCATTCCATTAGCTTAGCACACGATCGTTTAGTATGTTGCTACTGCTTTCATCCATAACTTATACATGTTCCTGTAACTATGAGATTATGCAACTCCGTTTACGGAGGAACACTTTGGTGCTACCAAAGCGTCTGGCGTAATCTGGGTGATTATAAAGGAGTACTACAGGTGTCTCCAAAGGTAGATGTTGGGTTGGCGTATTTCGAGATTAGGTTTTGTCACTCCGATTGTCGGAGAGGTATCTCTGGGCCCTCTCGGTAATGCATATCACTGAAAGCCTTGCAAGCACTACAACTAATGAGTTAGTTGTAAGATGATGTATTACGGAACGAGTAAAGAGACTTGCCGGTAACGAGATTGAACTAGGTATTGGATACCGACGATCGAATCTCGGGCAAGTAACATACCGATGACAAAGGAACAACGTATGTTGTTATGCGGTCGACCGACAAAGATCTTCGTAGAATATGTAGGAACCAATATGGGCATCCAGGTCCGCTGTTGGTTATTGACCGTGAATAGTTCTAGGTCATGTCTACATTGTTCTCGAACCGTAGGGTCCGCACGCTTAAGGTTTCGATGGCGGTTATTATGAGTTTATGAGTTTTGATGTACCGAAGAAGTTGAGTCCGGATGTGATCACGGACATGACGAGGAGTCTCGGAATGGTCGAGACGTAAAGATTGATATATTGGAAGCCTATGTTTGGAGTTCGAATGGTTCCGGGCGGCGGAATTTACGGAGTACCGGAGGTTACGGAACCCCGGGGTAAATGGGCCTCAGTGGGCCTCGAGGAGAAGAGGAGGGCCGGCCAGGAGGTGGCCGCGCCCTCCCCCAGTCCGAATAGGACAAGGAGGCGGCGCCTCTCCTCTTCCCTCCCCCAAACCTAATCCAACTAGGAAGGGGGAGTCCTACTCGGTGGGAGTAGGACTCCTCCCAGCGCCTAGCTAGGCGGCCGGCCTCCCCTCCCTCCTTTATATACGGGGCAGGGGCACCCCAATACACACAAGTTTGATCTTTGGATCGTTCCTTAGCCGTGTGCGGTGCCCCCTCCACCATATTCCACCTCGGTCATACCGTCATGAAGCTTAAGCGAAGCCTGCGCCGGTGAAACATCAAGATCGCCACCACGCCGTCGTGCTAACGGAACTCTCCTCGACACTCGGCTGGATCGAGTCTGAGGGGCGTCATCGAGCTGTCGTGTGTCAAGAACTCGGGCGCCGGATGTGGCGCCGGATCGGTCGGATCGCGAGGAGAACGACGACTACTTCCTCTACGTTGTGATCGCTTCGCTTGGGTCACGAGTGCGTAGACAATACTCTCCCCTCTCGTTGCAATGCATCACCATGATCTTGCGTGTGCGTAGGAAAATTTTTGAAATTACTACGTTCCCCAACACTTGGGCCATCGAATTGACCCCTGTAACGACCTTGTCCGTCGGATAAAAAAAGGTTACTGCTGGAATGAATAGTTACTCCCAAAATGAGATATCTCGTGCCACCGTGTTTGAATCACGTGCCACATCGGTCGGAAGCCATTCTTGCTAGGGGATGATGATTAGCCGTGGGTATCAAGTTGGGTCCTCCCTCTTGTCTCTAGAATCCTTTTTGATCATGTGATACTTATTGTTCTGTCCTTTGAATGGTCATTCTTATTGAGTGATAACCAGGGCAGCACCACTGTATAAACATATTGATCTGGTGATAAGAGATGATGGGGTAGATTATATGATCGAGGAAAGGCAAATCTGAGCCCATATGCATTGAACCATGAACCCTTTTTATTCGCACGTGCTCCACCGGTCGGAAGCCATCCTTGCTAGGGCGATGATGATTCGATGTGGCTGAAATAAGTGTGCCTTTGAGCAATCAAGGAATGTGGGTATCAAGTTGGGTCCTCCCTCTTGTCTCTAGAATCCTTTTTGATCATGTGATACTTATTGTTCTGTCCTTGGATGGTCATTCTTGTTGACTGATAACCAGGGCAGCTACACTGTATAAACAGATTAATCTGGTGACAAGAGATAGCGGGGGTAGATTATATGATCGAGGAAAGGCAAATTTGAGCCCACTATGCATTGAACCCTGAACCCTTTTTATTTGTATTTAATGGTGTTGCTTATTTTTGCTCCAGTGTTTATAGCCGTCTTATGTGAATATTTCCTCTCTCTCATACCTTTACTGCATATAAGTTGTTCTTGACTTTTATTGTTTGTTGTTGGTCCTTCATTTCATCTGGTTAAGAGTAAGAAAGTTGTCGGTTCAATGGCTTGTTTTAATTTGTTGATAAACCAGCAGAAACCACGGTGTCATGTTTCTAATAACAACGTCTTTAGGCTGGTTAATGTTTGTATTGGAGCCCACTACCTTTTATTTCGCTTGTTTCTTACCATCTTCCTTGCTTCTCTGGCTGTTTCACGGTTGGAACGGTGGCGTGGCGTTGGGGCTGTCTTGCAGGTCGGCCGGAGAGGGAGCACACCGAGTGGGCTTCTAAGAGGGCTGAGGTGATTATTTCTCCCTTATTTGTCTTTCCCTTTGTGATGTGTATGTGCTCATCAAGGGCTTTGTTGTTTTTAGGGATTTGTCTAGGGTTTCCTAGTCAATCCATTCTGATTTTGGTCTGCTCATGCTCTTGGCTTCCGGGACGTGGTTCTCAAGGTGGTCTGGCCGCCGCCCCTGCTCGACGATGCTGCACCCCTGCTCGATCACTTAATAAAAATAGCGTATGCAGAAGTGAAAATGAGTCAAACAGATGATCAGTGCCTCAGTCCTTCAGTACTTGAGGTATGTGTTGACTATATTAATGATGTTATGTTTTTAGTGGCCAATAATCCTGACGAGTGTATAAACCCACAGTTGACCATGGTCTGCATATGAGTTTAATTGGTGTCTAAGATAATTAGTAGCATGATTTTATAAAGTTCCAGTTCCATGGTTCTGAGCACTTGTGTTTAATTGGAATCACTTGTTATTACAGAACTATGTTGTTGACTATAGTTCCATGTAGCTTGAGTATTTATCTGTACTTGAAGTCTACAAGTGTTTTCTTAAGTATACCAGAACCACCTGACCGAGAATAATTAATTTCGTAACTATTAAGTAAACTGAATTGAGAATTTCTTAGATTTTTTGGTTCAGAGCATTTATTGTCTCTTTGGTAATATGCTGGAGTTTACTTTTCCTGTGGCATACGTTTATTTTGGAAGTTATTTGCATGTATACTGGTATGCGGTTGTCTATGTGCCCCCTTACAGCTGCTTATTATCTATAAGTGGTGAAAACTATTTTCCTGAGTTTAATTGTATGTATCAAGCCACTTGGTGGAAAGACTTCCTATTGTATCTTGACATGTGAATTGAATGATGTGGTTATATTAACATCGCTCTTTGTTTTGTTGTCTACTTCTTTATTTCCCTTTGGATGGGTGCTCATGTCGGCATGGGGCACAGCGGCCGCCGAGGGAGCCGAGCCGGCGGATGTGGAGGCTGTCGAGCGGTTGTGCTCGCGTGAAGGAGGAATATGATGATGCGTGGAGTGGCGTGGGGTACCAACCATCTCCATCGAGTGGCAGTGCTCGCGTGAAGGATGAGTTCTTGTTAGTCCCCCTATCCCGATCTGGATTTTATGGATCTTTCAAAAAAAGTTCTTGTTAGGGCTTTGAGTTTTTTCCATTTAACATGCTCTCATGTATGGTAGTAGCACTCTCTCGGTTGTGGCTGCACGTTCAACTGGCCAGTCAAGGAG
The DNA here is from genome assembly GCA_021437245.1 of Aegilops speltoides. Classification (NCBI taxonomy): domain Eukaryota; kingdom Viridiplantae; phylum Streptophyta; class Magnoliopsida; order Poales; family Poaceae; genus Aegilops; species Aegilops speltoides. Next base: position 564,624,380 of record CM038142.1, on the reverse strand, counting down.
CTCCAGCAAGCAGGTCCGCCTACTCTCCTTTCCCCTGAGCTCCTGCAACTACACAAATCATCTTCCTGGTATTTTCTCACTTTTGATCCACAGACTATGTATTTTAGTTAGTTCTGGTGATTATCAATTGATCTAAGACCACTGTACGTGCATATCTCAGACTTGAGAAGAATGCACATAGCCTTGCTGAGAACATAACATTGTTTCGATGATTATCTTATCTGTGCGCTTGTTTTGATAAAACACAGGGGTTATAGAGGAATTGAAACATGTTACATTGAATCAGAGAGCATGTCATTGTTGCTTAATTCCATTAATCGTGGTTGTCACTGTATACCTTGAGATTCAGGTAGAAGCAATAGAATCCAGGAAAAAAAATACCTACCTGCATGTGTTCCTTAGAGAGTTTGTTTTCTTCATACCTCACCATTCTTGATATATATGGTCATCTCTGTTCTGGATTTCACACTCGACGGCCTCTCTTCATGGCACAAAACTGAAACTACGCCATGAATATATTTATTCAGTGAAATAGTTGATTCCAATCATTCATCAACTAGCTTTGTTTTAATCACATCAATAAGTCATGATATCTTGAAATTGCCTGATTAGTGATTATACATTTTATATGATGTTTTTCACCTGCAAGATCTGCACTTCTTTCCTTTCAGCTTTATCTCTCTTGCTTTATTTCATGAATATATTCCTCTTCTCATTCCATCATTCAGTCTGTTTGCAACAAAATCCTCATTCATAGTCTGTTTTTTAAATGCTTGGCACATCCTAAACAAAATCCTGATTAAACGATAGGCTTGGCATATATTTTTTATCACTATGGTTGCTTTTATCCGCAACTGATTTCTCTGATTCCTTTCCCATGCTGTAATGCAATTGTTTTGGGCAATTCCCCAAGGCCTTATATTTTATGTTATTGGGAACTGCAGGACACCCAGCGAGTGTTTAGGATCCCACACACGACAGTTCTTGGCATGCTCCTGGCACACCTTGGACTATCACCGGCTCAGTATGAACGCATTGTTCATGAGGGCGGCAAGACCCATGTTGTAAATTGTCTGTAAGCAACGTGTTGCCGTATCTTCTATGCCTAAAACGTCTGTAAGCGACGTGTTGTCATATCTTCTATGCCTAAACGTCTACGTTATGCCTAAAACTTAAAGTTATCTTTGCATAGTTGTAAATTGTCTTTAAGCGATGTGTTGTCGTATCTTCTATGCCTAAGATATTTGGTCCTAACCTTTCGTGAAACATGCTTTCTATGTTCATGCATTGTTAAGTAGCTTCTTCTTATGTGCATACAAACGTTTGGACCGGCACCCTCGCGCCACGGCGCGATCCCGATCTAGTTGTTATGAGCCTGGTGACCAGAGTTAAATTTTCTGTGATGTTTAATGGTAAGAGACCTGAAGAGTTTAAACCATCATGAGGAATAAGACAAGGGGACCCAATCTATCCATATTTGTTCTTGCTAGCAGTAGAGGGTCTGTCGTGCCTACTAAAATCGAAAAGAGAGTCATCCAATCTGCAAGGTCTATAGGTGGCACCCTCGGTGCCACCGGCAAACCATTTGTTATTCGCTGATGACAACCTGATGTTTTTCAAGGCAAACGGTGTGGGAGCTAATGAGGTGAACCTGGTTTTGGACCTATATTGTCAGGCCACGGGTTAGCGTATAAACCATGCAAAATCTTCTACCTTATTTAGCAAGGGGGTGCCTGATAGCACAAGACGGGATATAAAAACCTTGCTAAACGTCCAGAACGAAACTCTAAATGAAAAGTATCTGGGTATGCTATCGGACATTGGTGGGTCAAAAAATGGGGCGTTCAAATATCTCAAAGATCGTCTATGTAGCAAAATTCAGGGATGGATTACAAAAGCTTTGTCATCAGCGGGTAAAGAGGTTCTTGTGAAATCTGCTGCACAAGCAGTGCCTGTTTTTTCCATGTCCTGTTTCAAACTCCCTAGGGGTTTATGTGAACACCTAAACATGATGATCAGAAAGTTTTGGTGGGGGAGGAAAGATGGCCAACGCAAGCCACATTGGGTATCCTGGAAAACAATGACACAACCTAAAGGTATGGGTGGCTTAGGTTTCAAAGATTTTGAGCTTTTAAATCTTGCAATGCTAGCTCGCCAGGCATGGCGATTATTGCAGAATCCAGATTCCCTAAGTGGCCGAATCTTGAAAGGTGTGTACTTCCCTAACACTACAATCCTGGAAGCTGTGTTGCGAAATCACCCAAGCCAAATTTGGAGGGCATTGATAGAGGGAAGGGACACTTTGAAGTTGGGCTTAATTAAGAGAATTGGTAACGGAAATTCAACGAACATTTGGAACGACAATTGGCTTCCACGTGATGAGATGCTACGCCCCTAGGGTTGCGTCTCTCACCATCAGCCCACTCTTGTTTCTGAGCTAATTGATCCAACGTCTGCAACTTGGATCAGGCAAAGAGTAGAGGAGGTTTTCATGCCAATGGACATACCAGTCATTCTCGGGATTCCTCTCTGTACATGAAATGTCCCGGATTTCCGGGGCTAGAATTTTGAAAGGAGTGGCAATTTCACGGTGAAGTCGGCCTACAGAATGCTAGTGACTACTAGGCAAAGGAGGGAGGCATGGCTGAAAGGCATGGCCGTCCCCTCTAGGGTGACCACAGATGAGAAATAATGGAAAACCCTATGGAGCATCAAGGTACCAGGAAAGGTTATAATGTTTTTGTGGCTCCTGTCCAAACATTGGATACCCACGGACGACATACGGGCCCATAGGCATATGACAGACTCACCGGCGTGTGGCATCTGTGGAGCGCCAAATTCATGGAGGCACTCTCTTGTCAACTGTACTATGCCGCGATGCACCTGGGCGCTGGTGGATGATGACCTGGCACAACAACTAGCAGCGACCACTGAGCCCAATGGCAAGCAATGGATGTTTACACTGATGGAACTTTTATCTCATGACATATTCGTGAAACTCTCTCTTACATTATGGGCGATTTGGGCAGCTCAACGGAAGGCCATCCACAAAGGCATATTTCAAAGCCCTCAGGTGACTTACTCTTTCATCACTTGGTTCATTGAGTAACTAGGAATGATCTCTGATAAAGTGACTACCAGGCACGTCGGGGCGTCCATGCAGGTCCAGCTCAGCGCCCCAGGGCGCCACTGGCGGGGTTCCATAAAATTCATGTTGACGCTGCAGTACGTCAGGGTAGAGGCGGTGCTGCTTCTGCTATTTGTAGGGACGGCGACATCAATTTTATTGGCAGCTCACCATTGGTGATCGCGGGGGTACAAGAACCAGCCACTCTTGAAGCAATTGCGGTGAGGGAAGCTCTAGAGCTGGCGGAAGATCTACACGTACTTAACTTTGTCGTCTCCTCGGACTGCAAGCAGGTAGTCGAAGATATCACGAATGGGACAGGAGGAAGATATGGCGCCATCGTCAATGAAATTAAACTTCAGTCAGTACCTTTTAATTGTACTTTTAATTTTGAGAGTCGTAGGGTGAATTTAGAAGCTCATAGTTTAGCCAAGCATTCTCTTGCTCTTGGTCCGGGTCGCCACGTTTGGTTTGCCCAATCTCACGACCAACGATGTATCCCACAATCTGTCGACTTTGATGAATAAGCTTGGTTTTCCCCTTCAAAAAGTTACTACGTGCACTCCGAAAAAAGGAACTCATTGATCCTTTCCGATTCGTTCCTAGGTAAGTATGTGCATGTTGAAAAAAAGGAAACTGATTGATCCCGTCGACCATTCCTATTTCATCACGCACACATTTCACGTAACGATTCTCAATTTCTCTGCGGCCGCCACGTTTCATCTCTTTGCTACTGCGAGTAGGCGCTCCTTTTCCCTTTTCTTCTAAAACAATTTTTCCTCCCTAATTCAGATCGACCGCCGATTACAATTCCCTGCCTCCATGGGGGCCGCCGGAACCATGCTTTGCTCTCCGCTCGTCAACGGTTCGACCACCCGAAGTATATCTTCTATTCATATTGAGGTTCCTAGTCTTCTAGATGAATAGCCGGTACATTGGCACTGTTCACAATTGTCAATTGATGCAATTTTTTTATTTATTCTCAGCATTGTGTCGTATCCTCTCATTCGTTGGAAAGTATCCATCTGGTAGCAATGGAAGGAAAAGGAAGAAACCTGTGGATAAATTGGTACAATCACAACGTGGAAATATTCATATTTTTTCTAAGAGAGTTGGCATAGTTGCCATAGATGAAGGCAACTAATGGCGATTTAGCGAACCAATCTGTTCGATGGTTAGAGGGACTGTGGTATCCCTAGCCCATCAAGGTTCAAGTTCTGGTGCTCGCATTTTATTCCTGGATTTATTTCGGAATTTCCAGCGATGCGCATTCAGTGCTAGAAGACGTTCCCATCAACGATGAGGTGCCTAGGGTGACTTCGTAAATTCAAGATGATATGCCGGCTCAGTGTTTTGGAGGTGCTCATAGGGGTAGGGTGTGCGTTCATGGGGGTGAGTGTATGCGTGTGTATATGAGCGCTTGCGTCTATATTGTGTTAAAAAAAGACTAATGGCGATTTAGAATTTGATCAGTGAAAAGAAAATATCGACACCAACATGAACGATAACAACATAAGTGGCTCTGAACATGTAGGTAATTCATTGGATGTACATGCACAGTCAGCTAGTGATCATGTACTTTCAAGACAAGTTTCATAAACATTTCAAAACATTAGCTATTGTATACTGTTGTTTCCACAATTTATATCCCCCAATATAAGCAATGAAAACTCCAGGACAAGCAGATAATAAAACATAACAATAATCTGTCAAAACAGAATAATCTGTAGTAATCTAATTAATTTGCGTACTTCTGTAAGTAAAATACAAATCTAAAAAATTAGGATGTAACATAGAGTTTATATGACAGTATTGTGAAAACATTCAGATCCAGACGACGTTCCAGTACTGAAAAATAATTCAAACGTGAGGTAAAAGTTAATAGTTCTGCATAGAACATAACAGCAAGCTATTGCAACATCCTAAAGGCTAAACTTAGCACAAAAATTGAAGCAAAGATATAAACATAATTGCTACAGTTGCAATAATCATGTTGACATACAGAAAACCAAAAGTAGAAATAAAGATAACTTTTGGGTTGCCTCCCAATAAGCGCTATTATTTCCCGCCTTTAGCTAGACATAATGCCAATATCAAGATTTATCATCATTCATTTCTTCAATATGGCAACGTGATTTCTTAGGAGGAGTTCCTAAAATGCTATAAATCATTACACTCCTAGGTACGGAATCCAAAATTTCAGTGCCATAAATAGGTTCTATTTTTATCTATAATACCTAAATATTTCATCACTACTATCCTATTTCTCATGACATGCAGCCTATGCACCTCATCACACATGTGACATCTTAAATTAGTTTCTTTTTTTCGTATGTTTCTTGTACTCGAGGTCAACAGTTTCGTAGGCGTAACCATCAAAAGGCCAACCCTCTATGCCCGAAATCGTTTAGCTTGCTAAAGCCGACGAGGCACTAGTCGCATCGTCTCACCTCCCGACCAGAATTTCTCTCATATGAACAGATGGGTACGCACATCTTATCTTCCCACATATTGATCGAGATGCAGCCACTAGGTCGATCTTCCATGCATGACCTCATACCCACGCTAGGATGGGCCTTGATGTTGCGCCTGGATAGCAGCGCGATGCCGATGCCCCACATCGGCTTTGCCCTCCATACCCAACGCCTGCGCCATCACGGTACCACCAAGGACCTTGCTGATGCCCGTCATACTGCCCCTCGCCTTTGTTAGAATATATGTATAGGATAGAGATATGTTTTTCATTCAAACTGTAATCTATCTCTATCTCGTCTTCTCCTTCTCGGTTTTCTTTGTACCGAACTCCTCCTTGAGATCTTCCTTGATCTCTTCTTGTACTTCAAGGCATTGCCAATATATATACACATGCGGCCCGAGACCAAAGGGTTCAACGCTTCCAACCAAACTTACATGGTAATCAGAGCATCTTCCTCTTAGATCGAAGATCGCATCTAGCTACCTACCCCCCGGCCGAGATCATGTCTTCCTCCGCAGCCCTATCTTCCACCACGAACGCGCTTTCCACCTCCATGTCATCCACCTTCGCGCCATCATCCAGCAGCAACTCTGTTCCTCTCGAACCGCCACCACAAGAGAAGCTATCAAGGGGAAACTTCCTTCTATGGAAGGCCGTCATGCTCCCGCGGATCAGAGGCGCACAGATGGAGCACCACCTTGACGGGAAGAGTCCGGAACCACCGGCCACCCTCACCATCACCAAAGAAGGTAAAGAAGAGCAGATCGCCAACTTTGCCCGAACCCTCTGGTACGCGCAGCAGCAGCAACTCCAGGGGTACTTGATGGGGTCTCTGTCCCGTGAGATCCTCGCCCAAGTCGCCATGCTCCAGATGCTGGCTGAAGTATGGAGTGCCATCAACGCCATGTTCGCCGCCCAGAGCCAGAGTCAGGCCATCAACACCCGCATCGAGCTCACAAACCTGAAGAAAGGTAACATGTCCATGGCTGAATATCTTGGCAAAATCAAAACTCTTACAGATGAGATCGCGTGCTGCACCGGAGTTCCTCTTCCCGACCCCGAGACCGTCTCCAAGATCATGGCTAGCCTCAACCTGGATTACAATCCAGTCGTGTCCGCTCTGTCTGCTAGGGTTGAGCCAGTTTCGGTTCAGGAGCTATACAGCCAGCTCTTGAGCTTCGATGCTCGCCTCGCTCTTCTCCACGGCACCAACATCGGACGATCTTCTGTCAACTCGGCGGCTCGCGGGCGCGGTCGTGGACGCGGTCACCAGGGCCAGAGCCGCAACTCCAGCGGCGGCGGCCGTGGTCGTGGAAACTACCAGAGTGAGGGCGCTCGCTCTGGTGGTGGCAGCAACTCAGGAGGCGGCGGCTTCAACCACAACACGGGAGGTGGCGGCTTCAACAACAACAACAACAACCGTCGCTCGTCCTCAAATTGTCGTCCTCGTTGTCAACTATGCAAGAAGCTGGGCCATGAGGTCTTGGACTGCTGGCACAGATACGATGAAGACTTCGTCCCCGACTCTCGTCACGTTGCTGCAGCCATCCTGAAGAAGGAGGAGGAGGAGACGGCGTTTGGTACGTGGACTCGGGTGCAACAGATCATGTCACCAGCGAGTTAGAGCAACTTGCGCTTAGAGAGAGGTACCACGGCGGCGACCAGATTCACACCGCGGCTAGTGGTGGAGGTATGGATATTTGTCACATTGGACAAGCTTACATTAATTCCCCTAATCTCAAACGTGATCTAGTTCTTAAGGATGTTCTTCATGTCCCACAAGCTGACAAAAACCTTGCCTCTATGTCTCGTCTAGCCAATGATAATAATGTCTTCTTTGAAACTCACCCTCGTTACTTTTTTATAAAGGACCGGGCAACGAGGGAACTTCTTCATCACGGTAGATGCATTGGAGGGCTCTACCCCATCACATCCGGAGCACTTAGTCGCAAGAGTCGTCAGGTTTATTCTGCCATCAAACCCTCTTTGGAAAGGTGGCATCAAAGATTAGGACATCCATCATCGATCATAGTTAAATAAATAGTCAATAAAGACAAACTTTCTTTGTCACATAGTCAAAATAATGAGTCAGTGTGTGAAGCTTGTCAGTGTGCCAAGAGCCACCAACTTCCTTATCCCAAGTCAAACATTGTGTCTCATGCTCCTTTAGAGCTTATTTTCAGTGATGTGTGGGGTCATGCAAGAGATCTTTTGGAAGAAATAAATATTATGTTAGTTTTATTGACGATTATAGCAAGTTTACTTGGATTTATTTACTCAAGTATAAATCTGAAGTCTTCTCTATCTTCCAAGAGTTTCAGAAACTTGTTGAAAGGCACTTTAACAGGAAAATTCTCACAGTTCAAAGTGACTGGGGAGGGGAGTACGAAAAACTCAACTCCTTTTTCCGTAGCATAGGCATTCAACATCATGTTTCCTGCCCACATGCTCATCAACAGAACGGTTCTGCCGAGCGCAAACACTGTCACATTGTTGAAGTTGGTCTCTCACTCCTTGCTCATGCGTCTATGCCACTAAAATATTGGGATGAAGTGTTTCTTACAGCCACATATCTCATTAATCGTCTTCCAAGCAAGGTTATTGGCAACTCTACTCCATTGGAACGTCCCTATCATCAAAAACCGGACTACAACTCTCTCAAAATACTTGGGTGTGCTTGCTATCCAAATTTACGTCCATATAATCATCATAAGCTTGAATTCCACTCCACTCAATGTGTTTTTCTAGGCTATAGTAACCTTCACAAAGGATAGAAGTGCCTAGAAATTTCAACTAGACGTATATATATTTCCCGAGATGTAGTTTTTGATGAAACCCTCTTTCCATTTGCCAAACTCCATCCCAATGCAGGCACGCTTCTCCGTGCTGAAATAGCACTCCTTCCGGACCTTGACACAATCTCTGATCATGGGGGTGAATTAACTAAAGCTGACCATGTGGAAAAATCCACAAAAAATTGTGCCTCCAATGATGTTTGTACAGGTGCAGTTCGTGATTTTATGTGCACAGAAACAACCAACGCAGCCGTCGCTAGCCCCGAGGAGGATCCCGCCAGCAGCAGCAGATCCGGCGCGCGATCCCAGGAAGATCCTGGCGTCAGCGCAATCATTGGCGCCCGATCCGAGGAGGATCTCTCCCAGCGCATGGACGCGGCTCGTGGTTCGGTGTCCGACAGCGACAGCGTGGAGCCCACCAGCCCAGGCGGGGGCGGGGGTGACTCCTTGCTCGCCACGACTCCACGGCCTGCGAGGGTGGCCGACCAGCCGATAGCCGCTGGGCCCAGCCCACGGGCTCCGACGCGCACGAGTCAGTGGGCGACACAGCTGGAGCCACGCGGCGCGCCTCGACTGGCGGCTCGATCCCGAGGCCGATCTCGTCTGCTGGAGATCCGGCGCGCAATCCCGTGGCACCTGAGCAGGATCAGATGGCTGTATCTTCTGTGGCGATTTCTGCACCGATAATTCCACAGCGTTACACGAGGTCTCAATCAGGTATTACTAAGAAAAAAGAATACAAAGATGGTACTATCAGGTATGATAAAAACGAGCTTTTCTCACTACTACTGGAGAACCAGTTAATCTTGTTGATGCCCTTGCTCACAAAGATTGGAAAGAGGCTATGGATTGTGAGTATGATGCACTTACGAAAATTAAAACATGGCACCTAGTACCATCAAAAAGTGGAATGAATTTCATTGATTGTAAATGGGTATACAAGATAAAAAGAAAGCCAGATGGAAGTATAGACAGGTACAAGGCCAGATTAGTTGCTAAAGGTTTTAAGCAAAGGTTTGGGATTGATTATGAGGATACTTTTAGTCCAGTTGTCAAATCAGCCACCATTTGACTTGTCTTGTCTATTGCTGTTTCTAGAGGTTGGAGCTTAAGACAGCTAGATGTTCAGAACGCGTTTCTTCATGGTGTTCTTGAGGAAGAGGTGTCCATGCGGCATCCACCAGGTTATGAAAACAAAGGTACACCAAATTATGTTTGTAAATTGCATAAAGCTCTATATGGTTTAAAACAAGCTCCGAGAGCTTGGTATTCACGGTTGAGCATGCAACTACAACAACTTGGATTTGTACCGTCCAAGGCAGACACATCCTTGTTCTTTTACAATAAAGGAAATGTCACTATCTTTGTGCTAGTCTATGTTGATGATATTATTGTTGCTAGTTCGAGTTCAAGTGCCACTACTTGCTTGCTTAAAGATCTTAAGTTGGAATTTGCCCTTAAGGACTTGGGAGACCTTCGTTATTTTCTTGGCATTGAGGTCAAACAGATAAGAGATGGTATACTTTTGACACAGGAAAAATACACAGCTGATATACTCAGAAGAGTAGGTTTAGAAAAATGTAAACCTGTGAGTACACCCATCTCGACTTCTGAAAAACTTTCTGTTGAAAGTGGAGAGTCACTTGGATCAGAGGATGCAACAAATTACAGAAGTGTTGTAGGTGCTTTGCAATATTTGACACTTACACGTCCTGATATTTCTTATGCTGTCAACAAGGTATGTCAGTATTTGCATGCTCCTAGCACTACTCATTGGACTGCAGTTAAGAGAATTTTGAGGTATCTTAAGTTTTCAGAAGGGCTTGGACTTCAAATTACCAAGTCCTCTTCTATGCTTGTTACTGCCTACTCTGATGCAGACTGGGCAGGATGTATTGATGATAGAAGGTCAATTGGTGGATTTGTTGTATTTCTGGGATCCAATCTTGTGTCATGGAGTGCAAGAAAGCAGGCTACCATTTCTAGATCAAGCACAGAGGCTGAATACAAAGCTTTGGCAAATGCCACAGCTGAAGTAATGTGGATACAAACACTACTTTATGAGCTTGGAATTAAGACTCCAAAAAGCTGCCAGACTATGGTGTGATAATATTGGTGCAACTTATCTATCAGCTAATCCTGTTTTTTATGCACGCACAAAGCATATTGAAGTTGATTTCTATTTTGTCAGAGAAAGAGTAGCTAGAAAGCTTCTTGACATTCAGTTTATTCCTACTAGAGATCAACTTGTTGATGGTTTCACCAAGCCTCTTACTATGAGGAGGTTGGAGGAGTTCAAATACAATCTTAACCTTGGCCGAAGTTCATGAGGTTTAGATTGAGGGGGAGTGTTAGAATATATGTATAGGATAGAGATATGTTTTTCATTTAAACTGTAATCTATCTCTATCTCTTCTTCTCCTTCTCGGTTTCCTTTGTACCGAACTCCTCCTTGAGATCTTCCTTGATATCTTCTTGTACTTCAAGGCATTGCCAATATATATACACATGCGGCCCGAGACCAAAGGGTTCAACGCTTCCAACCAAACTTACAGCCTTCTCACTTTTCTCCAACGTGGAGCACGACAAGAGAAAGAAGAGGGGCTCTTTGCAACTGGGCTTTGCTTTGCTTTATTGTACTCTTTTATATTTATTCATGTATCTCATGTTACCTCAATCAACATCACAAGGGCCAACAGAAGCTTGTGGACTTTCATATCAATATGCAAGTAGAACTCGGAAAATCCATCTCTGCACCTCCGTTGACGAAAAAATTCAAAATAAATACTAGAATAATTAAAAAAATCATTTTTTGTGCGGTAGACAATTTGATGCGTGAGGTTCGCTCAAATTTTCAAATCAATTGGACATCTGACGAGCTCTCAGCAAAAAAGACAAATTGGGGGTCTGTAAAATTGTTTATTGTTGATGTACTGTTTTGGTCCGATTTGTCTTTTTTGCTGAGAGCTGCTCAGATGTCCAAATGACTTGAAATTTGGAGCGGGCCTCATGCATCAAATTGTCTAACGCACAAATTTTGTTTTGGAATTGTTTGTTTTTTTAATTGTTTACGAATTGTTTTCTAACAGAGTGCAGATGAGCCTGGGCACCAAAACACCCTACTCGTAGAACTCTTCTGTCATTGGCGACAAGTAATGTATAACTCTTTCCCTAATTCTTATTACCTCATCAAATCTGAAGGTCTGTGCATCAAGCTATGCAGAGGTCGGGCATTCTTTCGATGCGATTGTATCACCTCGATATATCAATTCAATGAAATGTCCTTTATCGAAAAAAAATATTATTGATATATTACACTTGATCTTAAATCATTAACCAATTAACAATGATTAGGATTAAATGATCTATTCTATTGCAGTTTAGTCAGATTTGTGAGTTGGGTTTTATTTAGAGAAGTTTTGATCTGTACTTCCAGGAGCAGTGCTCTTTTCATGTCTACTAGATCATTGATGGCGCGAGTTGCCGCACCCATCTATAGAAAACTTTATAAATGTTTGTGCAAATCTTGATGGTACAAATACAAGACAAACTGAGTTTCATTGTCTCAATATAGCATACATATATCTAGATATGACATGTGATGACATACTTGTGTAACCTACTCAATGACAGTGATGAGTTAGAAACAAAGTTACAAATGATTGCATCTTGTTAGAATAGTAGCCCATTAATCTAAGTAGGCATAACTATGAGGTTATGACTTCCCTGGTTCAAAAGCTTATGTATTGATCAAGGGCAGCAAATACATACTCCACCTACTTAAGGCTGGGAGAGCGCTTGGTTGCCGCATGGTTGAAGGCTTGGAGCAACATGATTACCAGACAAATATAGATGAGACCAATCACATAAAACTATCAATTATTGGTTTGCGTACGCAGAACTGATCAAAAGTTCCAAATGTTTCACTGAAAATAGAAATTTAGTTCATCTAAAGAGAAAGTGCATTTACCAGTGTGGTACTGGTACGCTATATATGATTTAAAAACAAAGTTACAAATTATTGCATCTTGTTAGCATAGCAGCCCATTAATTTAAGTAGGCATAACTATGAGGCTATGACTTTCCAGGTTCAAAATTTTATATATTGATCAAGGACAAAACCCCACCTAGTGTTTTTGACACGATATGCGCCGGCTACTTAAGGCTAATTATGTTACTTTGTGCAATAGATAATCTCCCTTTTCTTTATCTACCAGGACTGAAACTTGCATATGTTCTTGAAATGTTTTCATCAATGGATTTAACTCACTCAATATTTTTTTAAGATACGCACATATCTTCTCTTTATTTAACTCACCCAATATGTGTTGTTTTAGATACACGCTTATCTTCTCTTTGATCAGCTACCTTACATGATTTTTAGACTCTTTAGTGTATATATATGTACTGGAACATTGTAATTTTATGTTAATTAGAAAAGTTTCAAAGAGAAAAAACATTGGGACAGAATAAGGATTATGATTTAAAATGTAGAAAATAAAGGGGTAAGAGTTCATGAGCATCCTCGAAGAAGTTAACAGTTATCATGATACCTTGTTGAGCCCGAACTGCATAAATCCCTGGGATGTTATTCTTCATCGGGAAAAGAAATTAGTTTTCCCACCCTAAGAAGAAAAAACAAGGAACGTATAATCATTATTAGTTGGTCAGGGTGGATTGCTACACTGGTTTAGTAACTATATGGATAGCTCTACAGGACGTTGGCCTTATGGCAGAGATATGCTTTTCGACACATGGCACAAAAACAGCTCGCTAATCTTCTGCCTTCTTTGCTCGGATCACCTTTGTATGTAAAAAAAGAATACACCCTAGATACATGCACAACCATAGTTGTTTCATCATTGACAAAACATGATACAAAACTGTTAAGTTGAATTGACCTCATAATTTATTGTATTTGTTAACATTTGGAGCATCACTTGAAAAGCGATCCAACAGTAAATATACCCATACCGAAGTTAAGGATATGTTTTTACTAGCAGGAAGCAAGAGACAAAAACAAGGACTGAAATGGCACGTCAGTTCCTGAGATAAGATTCTGTGAAAATAGCCATTTGTTATATCTGTTCGTAACAAGAAAAAGGGAAACATGCATTCAGTGCGAGTCCATTCTTAGCAGAAGGGCAAAAGAGAGAAATGGCAGTGTCATATAGGCATAACATATGTTCTCAAGAGGAACATGAAACAAATAGAGGTTGTAGCGGACGGAGAAATTGCAATCTGAAGCTTTTTTTTTTTTGACGAGAAGGCCTTTATGGCTAGCTATATTAATTTTAAATAACAGCCACATCATCTGCTAGCGAACTTCTTTATCATATTTGCTTCCCGATTTATTATTTGCCATTTTTATTTTCAGATCTATTAGTCTAAAAACCCAAAAATACGTTGATGTGCTTTTTATTTGCATCTTTTATTTTGCGATCTATTTATCCAATCTATCATAATTTTATCCCATCAACTTGACAATTTCTGGCGTCGTTACCTGAAGAAGTGATTGAAAACCCCTTATACGCGTCGGGTTGCAAGTATTTGTTCTTTGTGTGCAGGTACCGTTTACATAGTGTTACTTGGTTCTTCTACTGGATTGATACCTTAGTTTCTTAACTGAGGAAAATACCTACCGTAGTTGTGTTGCATCATCCCTTCCTATTTGGAGAATACCGATGTAGTTCAAGCAACATTAACCCCACTCGCCCTAGGCCGAGGGCAAGCCACCTGGCCGTGTGGACACATGGTGGGTTGTCTGATCGTCCCACGAAGCTTCTAGAGTCCTTTGTCGTCCAGAAAAAAGCCGTAGAAATTGGCATCATATTAAGACCTTCCTAGATATTGATTTCCAGTGAAACCAAAAACATGCAGAAAACAGAAACTGACACTGGGCACTAAATTAATAGGTTACTCTAAAAAATAATATTAAATGCCATTATATATATATATATATAAGTGATAACATAATAGCATGGAACAATAAAAAATTATAGACATGTTTGAGACGTATCATTCTCCCGTAGGGCTGCAAACCAGTCGTGTTCGAGCAAGTTGGATTAGGCTCAACTCAACTTATAATAAAATTCGAGCGAGCTCAAAGAGAGCAAAATTTAAGGTGGAGTCATAGAAAGTGGCTCCTGCTCAGCTTGTAGCGACTTCAAGTCGATCTCGAGCTAATTTTGAGCTAAATAAGATGATTTTTTTTCGTCATAATTTATAACAAATTTTCAAGAAAGGTAGGCTACAACACAACAAAAGAAACCATTACATAGTTCGGTTTATTCTCTCTCAACTGAAGACCAGTACTTCCTACATCCCATAATGTAAGACCGTTTTGCAAGCCATGTTAGCATGAAAAATAGTCTTAGATTACGGGACGAAATGATTACTCAATAGAAAGAGATCATAGATGAACTAGCAAGAGAAGAAAATAAAGGTGTGTCTCTAAAACTTCGGCCAAATTAACATGATGTTTAGTAAATGGCTGACCACATATCATATTGGGACAAAATTTTCTCCGCACTTAATTAACTTTCCATGCTTGGCAGTAGGTAAAATGGAGAAAAATCATACACAACATATATTGCAATAACTTTTTTTGACTTTCTATATGATAATAAATTATCCATTTTTAATATATATATATATATATATTAAAAATATGTAGTATAATTATATGATATCGGGCTATCGAGCTAAAATCAAGCGAGATAGTGTTGACTCAAGTCAGCTCGTTTCTCGATTGAGCTATATAAAATATTCATACTCAAATCATTTCTTTTCGAGTATATCTCGAGTCGAGCCAAAATACAAGTCGATTTCGAGCGGCTCATGGGCCTTGAGCTTTTCTTGCAGCCCTACTCTCCCCTTCCCCATCTTGATGACGGCTTTGTACCTTGACCCTATCTCTTTTATCTTTACTATCTGTATGTTTGAGTAGTTGTACTAGTTCTCAGAAATATGGATGAACTCTTCTACGATTAGACTTAAATTCCTATATGTGATGCAATAGCTTCTATTTATGTTCAAGTTAATAGCTTTCATAAGTGTTGTGAGGAGCACTCACACAACATTATAGCCTTGATTGGCCATGGAGCATATTACTACCGTTGTTTAGATTAGGATGTTGAGGTATTTCGAGGTGTAAGTAAAGTCCTTGCTTCATCACCTTTGCAAATGGTAGGGGAGTAATGAAAAACCTACTAGTTGGTTGCGTCCACTGGGAAACTGTTAGTTACTCGTAGTAAAAACCGGCATGAGAAAAGTACGATGGTGGCATATGTGATACGGAGTCTACCTCGAGTAGAACGTATCTGAACCGGTAACCGCCCACTTAGACACATAAGAGTAGCTTGGGGATATGACAGGGAGCTTGCTCTGCATGTGTTGCACAGATTATATTAGTAGTGATGACCTAGGAACCCTAGAGAATGCTTTACGACCCAATCTCGACCTCCATTTAGTTTAGTTCCTTTTAATTCCTGGTATGACCTTTCCGTTTGTGGTTTAGATAAAACTCATTTTTATTTTGTTTCCCTAGCAACTTATAGAGTATACTATTTCCGAACTTCATTTTGGGCGTGTACGAAACTATGTCGGTGACAATGTAGTTGCTGGGTTAGTAGTTTGTTTCTTTTCGCTCCCTCCGGTTCGAAACTTCACTTATCACGGAAGTGCTACAACCCCTGTGCTTTTTCAGGGCATGGATATATACTCCCCCCCTTTATGAACCAAAGCCCATATATGCACCTCGCATGGACCATCCCAATACGCCTTTTTCTACCAGATAATTCGGTAGAGCATTGCAACGAGATATAAATATTCTAGTACATTAGCCCCTGATTTATCAAATCCTACCCATGACTTATGTACCTAAATGTTTTAGGATTTTATTTGGTAAAAAATTATTGGCTTACCAAATAAAACATAATTTCATTTGATAAGCCAAATAAAAGGTGGGACTTAAGACGGTTTTCAAGGAAAACCAAAAAAATAGAGACATGAGGGGGGAATCAAAATGGAGCGAGGGAGGGGGAACGACGCAAGGTTGGATGAAACATTATACCAGCAAGGAAATGGAACGCTGCGTCTTTTTAGGTAGTGCTAGGTATATGCTCATGCGTTGCTACGGAAGCCAAAAAATTCAACGGAATAAGAGAAAGTGTGAAATTATGGCATTCTAAGATCAACAAACGCTACAATCCAACACATTGAGATACATAAATCATAAATTATAAATAACAATGTCAAATCAAGCATGAACAAAGGATAAAAACACATAATTCAAATATGTAGTTTGAATAAAAACAAGCAAGTTCAGATCATGATTGCCAAGTTCACCACAAATCCACAACTATTTTTCAAACCATTTTTTCTATGTTGCATCAAAGATACTCATATGCTTGTAGGAATTGTAAATCACAATGAATTCCCTGTCATCAATTTAGAAGTTCATCATGTAGTGTTTGGTCATCCTAAATATAAGTCATGTATATGTAAACATGTAACACGAAGAAAGTAGTAGTGCACTATAATTGAAACAAACTATACCACCTAAACTAAAATGGTACTTGATGTCCTCTCATGCCAACATGTGACACGAAGAAAGTAGTAGTGCACTATAATGACATGGCTTCTTAGCAATTTTGTTAGTCCATACTTCCTTCACAACAAACTCAAGCTAGTAAGATGAAGAAAATAGTAAATGATCATTTTCATATATGCATCTATATCTTGTACATTAGGAAAATATGATTCCTCAACAAAGCAACAATGAATCTCTTCTCTAGAATATAGCCAATTCACTACTTACGATTTGATATAATCTTTGCTCTAGAATACCATAATTATTATGCTTCAGGCAAGCAACCATACAAACCCAACAGTGAGATATTTATCGAGCATCACTCAGTGATGCAAAGAATTTAAGCCCCCTCCGCTTATAAAGGGCTACCCGAAATATGCAGCTTACACGCATCACACACAATTAAATGTCTTGTGAATATGTATAGATGTTCTGTCATAGCACACTTAATTGAAAAAATAGTCGCATATCTATGGCTGATCAAGCAGAAATATGCCCGAGACATGGTACTAAAATATTAAAAATAGAAGTGTTGAATAATGCAAATGGTGAAATCAAAATCACAGAGGATATACAAATGTCACCCGTTCCTTCTCCATCATGCATGTGTAGAAGAATAGCTCCCATATGCAACCAAACGTGACATGCTCCGGCTTGCAAGCATGCGGGCGAAAAGGATCATGTGGTTAGATCTTGTAGGAGTGGTAGAGGACCCTTATGAACATAGGTCATGTACCTTGTGTGCAAAACTGCAGATCGGGAGCTGCGGTGGTGGAGTAGCAACCGCGATCCGATCAGACGGTTCCTCTAAATTTCTTTATGGCCCACAACCCCCGATTCCTCTATTTCACATATTCTTCCTCCCTCTCTGTATTACCTTCTCGCTACCAAACCTTCTTCATGCTTTCATGCCCTTTATGCCGATGCTGCTAATGCTTTCAACTTAATCTGAGGATACGAAGCAAAGATGGAGGAATGATCATGGTAAACTCCATTTTTGAATAATAAATCCCGTACTTTCCCAACCTCCGTGCCAGCCTTCACGAGATTTTACAAACTAGCCGAAGGACGTGCATATTTGGGTTTCAACCGCCCGGTTGTGTCCGCTGGTTTTGTTCATGCGCTTGTGCGTTTGGCATTGGATCGAGTGGGAGAAGGTTGAGGAGAGGTGTCGAATCGGAGGACGAAAAAACCTGGTGTAAAGGTGGAAACGAAAACAATGCTTTCTTTTTAGATAGGACGAAAGATAAAATATAGTAGTAGAAGAAGAGATTGTGTTTTTTTCCTGGTTATATTTTCTTCACTTCATGTCTCTATTTATCTTCTCTATTTAAGTACTATACGATATAACTAAAAAAATTCATTTTTATGGGGAAATACATCATTATTTGTTATGAGACACACAAACACTTCTTATTGAAAAGCACGATATTTTGGGAAACATTATCATCTCCTTTATGATTTATGTATGTTCGTTTCTTCTTACATACAAGAGCGTCTTTAAACACACACATAAACATTGTTTTTTTAATGTGCACTGATATTTATTTGTGAGGCACATGAACATTTGTTTCGCACATTCCTAACGCATATATATGTAACCAAATTTTTATTTCTGCTAGCATAAATACTCCCTCCGTCCCAAAAAGCATATCTTATATTTGTATCTAGACATATTTTAGTGTTAGAAACATCCGTATCTACGACAAGCTTTTTAGGACGGAGGTAATATTTCCTATCATATACGGAGTACCAGAGAATATTATGGTTTATGAATGCATGGATATTTTCTAATTCTTATATAAATTGATCATTTAGGGATATAATCATTCTTATATAAACTGCTAGCACAAATATTTCTTATCATATATACAAGGAATATATGCCGAGTCCGACACGTCCCTGTCTCCCCCTAAGGTCACCCGATTCACCGAGGACGTGTGTTGGTAAAAAAGAAAAGGATAATGTTTGGGGCCGGAGCGCCGGCCGAAGCGCTCGGCCGGTCGCTTCTTTTTTTCACGCGAGACACGCTGGCACGCACGCGCTTAGTGGACCCAAACGTTTTTTTCTTTTCTTTTCACTTTTTTTCTTCCGTTTTCTCTGCTTCTTCCTTTCGCCTCCATCTGATCCCATCCCGTCTCCCGCAGTATGAGCTCGCCGGCATCAGCGGCGCGACCCCTGCTGCTTTCGTGAGCATCTCCTACCACACCGTTGCAAGCATCTTCTTTCCCCAACGAAACCCAAATAAGCTCCTTCACCGATGCTGCAACCGGCAACCCAAAAGCTACAACCAACGACGACAAAAGCTTCAATAGAAAGACGCCGGTGCGCCGCCGTAGAGCAGCGGCAGCGTCCTGCAATGGTGCAAGCCACAACCTGGAGCTGCGACGGGCTAACGGGATGTTGCAACCGGCAACCAAGTTTGTTGGAACCGGCAGGGAAATTTGCTGGAACCAGCACCCAAAAATGCTACCACCGGAGTTTGTTCTGCTGGAACAACAACGTTTTTGCTACAACCATAGCTTGCTTTTGCTGCCACCGGTGACTTTTTTTGCTACATGCATGCACGACGGTGTTTGGTCGACGATGGCGATGCCTTCTTTTTGCTGCAACCGTCGTTGTTTTTGGCTACGACCGGCGAGGTTTTTTGCTACATGGCGTTGACTGGTGACCGTCGTTCGTGCAACCCCGTGCAGCGAGCGTCGACGAAAAAAAAGCTTCAATGGGCATGGATAAAAGCTTCAACGGCGGGGTGGATAAAATTTCAACGGGCATGAGAAAAAGCTTCAAACCGAGGTGCAAGCGGTGACGCTGAGAGCTGTAGCCAGCGGTACGGTGGTGCTTCCATGGACGTGCTATGATGGTGGCGGCAGCGGCTAGGTGATGCAACAATAGAGACGTCGGGTGGCACGGTTTTGCTACGAGAGGCGACGACGTACTGTTGGAACCGGCGAGGACAGGTGCTACGAGGGCGGCGACCAGCGTTGAGGAAAGCGACGAGGACACCGGCGAGCTGGGTGCCTTAAGGACTATTTGGCTACACGCGATGGGGTGCTATGGCTTTTCCTTTGTTTCTCTAACGAAGCTGTTTTTTTTACAACTCTCTAATGAAGCAGTTAGCGATTGGGAAGGCTATACATGCATATCATGTGTCTCTAACTTGAACGAATCGTACGGGCGCGGTGCGACCGGCCGAAATTTCGGCCGGCGCACCGGCGCGTATCACTGCCCGAAAGAAAAAGAGAAGAGGAAAACCATTTCGCCAGCGCAAGCGGGTCCCACTCATCATCCAGTACAGCCTCTTTCTCGCTTCCACTCAAAAGGGGAAGAAGAGGAAATGCGCTAAAAAAAAAAAAAAAAAAACGAGTAGCCGGCGACACGAACCAAGCCGCCGCCGCCTCCTTCCCCCTCTCCGTCGGCGCACACCGGCCAAAGACCAACCCAACCCCCAAATCCTAGAGCGCCAATGCCCAGCTAGCTCCCGGCCATGGATCCGGGCGGGGCGATGCTGCTGGAGGACTTGGGGAAGCGGGTGGACCTGACGCGGCGCATCCGCGAGGTGCTGACCAGCTACCCGGAGGGCACCACCGAGCTGCGGGAGCTCCTCCAGAACGCCGCCGCGCTGCAGGGTCCCGCCCACAACGACGCCGCCTTCACCGACGCCGGCTTCGCCAGCATCCCCCGCATCGGCGGCAGCAACAAGGCCACCCTCCCCGGTACGCTCTCTGTCGCTCTCTCTATCAGTACTTCAGTAGTCGCTGCCAATTGCAATCTGAGCTTCCCTACTAGTATTGGAATTGAACCAGTGCGTGTGCGTGTGCGTGCTTATTTTCTCTAGTGGTGTTGGCACCTATGAATGCTGCTGCTGCTGCTGCTGTTTTGTGTTCTGACTGATGCCATCACCGTTTCCATGTGTTTGATGAGCGTGATCACTCATGTTTGTAAGTATGCTTAGTATGCCCCTTTGTTCTGTGATCAAGTTCAGTTTGAGTTCTGCACCTGTTGCTCATTTTCCTATATCTGCATTTCTCTTCTATCTGAAGCACAGAGGCGCGGTAATATCTAGTTCTAGAACTCAGGGCCATGCCTTCAGTAAGCTTTTATCTGGAAAGCCTCTGGAGTCTGGAGCTTGTTGTTTCAACTATTTTATCGATGCTCATGCACTCACTCCCATAGTAACCCATGGTTTATGTTTCTGCAGCGTTGGTTTCAACTCAATGACTTGCCATCATTTGTGAGCGGCAAATAAGTATGTCGTAATGTTTGATCCCGGTGGCGCTTACCTTCCAAATATGTCAGTTCTTCCCCGTGGCGCTCACACGATGACAAACTGTCATGGCATCACCAAGCTCTAGTCAGCTTCTCTGGCACTTCTGCTGAATACGTTGAGCAGAAGATAGATTCCTTTTCTATGGATTTTGTATCGGAGGCATTCCTGGGGAACAAGTTTGAGAAAATGACCCATACCTACTTATTTTATTGTACAGGGAATGGCAGCTGCATTAAGTAAAATAGGTATTTTTGCAACTGGCGCTGCCAAAGAATATGGCCTTCACCTGCTGCCTTGGGCTTCTGTTGCTGCTTGCATCTTCAAAATGGAGCCTGAGGTAATGCCCGGTTCATTTTCAGTCTACTAACCTAGACTAGCTATGTCCCTGTAGCTATGTTGGAATTGTTTTTTTTTGTTCAGTTTACGAACCACCCGACATTATTTTTTACTTTCGACATGCTTCCTGCTTTTGATTGATTCGTGATTACAGTAGTTGTTATTCATCCATGTCTTGTTAATCGGATGGAACTTGTAAATGTGATTGTGTGAACTGGAAAGCTTGTTTGTTTTCATCTGATTTTGCACTCAAACTAGCAAGATGGGTATGTGACCCCAACTCATAGAGTTACAAATAATTTTTCGGTCTATTAGCTGTGGCTAATGTAGTGACCATTTCTTTCATGGGTATGCTCTTCGGGTTCGGTGGCAACAGCTGGGCCCAAACTGTTGTTATCTGTTGTTGCTTCATTGAAAAAAAAAAACACATCAACAACAATGCCCATATGTAAAAGAGTGGTTTTGTGTATTCTGTAGTTTTTTTTGTTTTATATTCAATGATGAAGTCTGCACCTATACACTTCAATGACGAGACATACCTGTTGCTGTTGTTGATGAAGTCTGCACCTATACCCTTCAATGACAAGACATAATTTCTAGAACTGCAAATAATTTGTTTCATATATGTTGCAAAATGTTCTGGCACTGTAGCACATTTTCCTAATGCTTGGCGTATTTTGGTTTTTGCTTCCTAGTGTTTTCTTTTTTTACGCTTTATGGTAATTACTGGATTTTACAGGATATTAATCTCAGAAAAGGTCATGCATTCTGTTTTCTTCCTTTGCCAGTAGGGACCGGACTATCTGTGCATGTGAATGGTTATTTTGAAGTTCCGTCCAATCGACGTGACATTTGGTATGGAGCTGACATGGACAGGGGTGGTAAGCTTCGCGCTGATTGGAACAGGCTACTGCTGGAAGATGCTGTTGCTCCATTGTTCAGAGAACTGTTGCTGGCTTTGCGGACTCTTTCAGACTCCACAATACTGGTTTATATGAGGAACCCTGGAGTATTCTTGTGGACCAAACTTACAAAGTTATCTATACCTCTCCAGTTTTGCATTCAGAGATCAAAGGTGGGACATGGGTATCACCGGCTGAAGCTTTGCTTCATGATGAGGGCTTTTCAAAAAGTAATGATCTTAGTGAAGCTCTTGTATTGTTAGGCATGCCTGGTTTTCGTGTACCAAGTGCAATTGTTGATATGTTTTCGGAACTCTATATGAAGTCTACAATAAAATGAGTTGCTCCTGCTGCAGTGAGACATTTTCTCCAAGATTTTGTAAGGCTTGGTACATTAGGAAAATCTCATAAGCTAATATTACTGGAATATTGCCTTAGTGATCTGGACAGTGCTGATATTGATAAATGCATGAATGGCCTCCCACTGATTCCACTAGCAAATAAGCAGTATGGGATTTTTTCTGAGATTTCACAAGAGAACACCTATTATTTCTGCAATAAGACAGAATATGACCTCCTTTCTGCAGTTGGTGACAGAATAATTGACCGAAGCACCCCCCCTGTACTACTAGATAAGCTGTATCAGATAGGCAACAACTCTCAGGTGAAATATATTTCACTCATTGATGGTCCAATCTTTCTTCAGTGCAAAAACCAAGTCCCTTGGGATCCATTATTCGGTGTGTCATCTCCTACGGCAGACTGGTTTAAACTTTTTTGGTACTATATTGGGGAACGCTCTTATGACCTTGATTTGTTCAGTGACTGGCCTATACTGCCTTGTAATTGTGGACACCTTTACAGAGCATCTACAGCATCAAAGCTAATTGAAACAGAGTCACCATCTAGTTTGATGAAGGAACTATTGGCCAAGTTAGGTTACAAGATACTCCCTCCGTAAACTAATATAAAAGCGTTTAGAATACTAAAGTAGTGATCTAAACGCTCTTATATTAGTTTACAGAGGGAGTACTAGACACCAAGTATATAAGTGTGTATCAACAGCTGTCTTATTACGTATATGATGGTGATGCAACTGGAGCTCTTCATTCAATCTTTGGAATTGTCTCACTGGAGGGTGTTGATTTACATGCACCGCTTCAATGCATCACGCCTGGTGAGAAAAATGAACTATACCAGTTTCTTGTAGATCCGAAATGGTGCGTAGGAATCTGCCTTTCTAACATGAACATAAAGCTATGCAAAAAGTTGCCCATCTTCAGAGTGTTTGATGGAGGATCTCACAGTTCTGACTTCTTGGATTTGTCTAATTCAAAAACGTATCTGCCACCTCTTCGTGTTCCTGAACACCTACTCAACTCTGATTTTGTGTTCCGTACATCCCAATGAAAAAACCAACTCTCAGGTGAAATATATTTCACTCATTGATGGTCCAATCTTTCTTCAATGATACCTTCGTTGCTTGGGGGTAACAACTTCTGTTTCTACTGATACTATAATAGAAAGTGCTCGGCAAATTGATCCGTCCGTGCACAAAGATAAAGAGAAGACTCATTCAAGGGGCAAAGTGCTTCTTTCATATCTTGAAATTCATGCTCACAAATGCCATGTAAATAAAGCATTTGATGCCCGGAAGAAGGTGAGTAATATGCTTGCGGAAGTCACTACTGCACCGAGGCCTCATGATACACCTTGGGAATTTGACCTCGAGAAGTTCTGGTGTGACTTGAGAATGATTTGTTAGTGTCCTGTGTTGGTCACTGCACCAAGCCCAGTGCTGCCATGACCTTCAGTGTCATCGATGATCGCTCCACCCAGGAAAGTAGGGCTGCAGGAGGATATGTGGATTGTTTCTGCTAGCTCGCGTATACTTGATGGTGAATATACTTCCTCAGCTTTGTCTTACTGCTTAGATTGGTCATCTCCTCCTTTTGGAAGTGTAATCACTGCTCAGTTGCTTGAGCTGGGTAAGAACAATGAAATTGTGACTGATCAAGTCCTTCAGCCAGATGAAAATCGATTTTAGTATCGTACTTTTGATACCAGAGGATTGTGACTGACAAGGCTGAATTTTACAGACCATGTGCTTCCTCGGATGTCAGAGTTTCTGTCACAGTCAGCTGTTGTTTCAGCAATTTCTCGTGATGTGAAGCTGTTGATGGAAGACAATAGTTCTGTGAGAGGTGCGTTGTCTGAAACCCCTTTTGTCTTAGCAGCTAGTGGAGCATGGCTACATTCTTCCAGGTCTCTCCCTCTCCCTGTGTCTCTCACTGTCTGTGTATGTGTGTGTGTGTTTGGGCTGGTAAACCTGTCTTACTTGTATGCTCCAGCAGCTTTAATTTGCATTTGCACTAGGATGAGGTGTCGATAGCTTAAATATTGATGTTCATCTTTTCTTTTGTCCATTACTCTAGATTTCAGTATAAATAAGTAACACTTGTTTTTCTTCAGGCTTTATGATCCCCGTGTGCCAGAGTTTCATAAGTTACTGCACAAAAAAAAACTTATTTCTTCGGAAAAAGTTCATGGGAACTGAAATATACAAGGAGTTTGTAGTCGTCAGATAGAACTGCCTTTACAAGATGAAAATCTAAAAAGCTACTGTCATGAGGTCTAAATTAGCTTTGATCATAGAGATCACACCGTCTGCCGAGATGGATTTTGCAGTGAAAACCCTCCTGTTCTGCTCGTTCCAAATGTGCCATGCAATGTAGGCAGCAGCAGCAGCAGCAGCTTGTTCTTTGGGGCTCTGGGAGCAGATGGTCCACCATTGTTGGATTGAGTTCAGATTACCAGGCAGGTTCGAGCAGCACAGGGGGCGTGCGATTCGAAGCGTGTACCAGACTTTCCTGTGCGAAGGAGCAGGTGTCGACGAGGTGAAGTGCAGATTCCGTATCTTGATCACAGAGAGCGCACACAGCGCTGTGGTCACTCCCATGTGCCCTGAGCCTGTCGGTGGTAGGGAGTCAAGGTCCGCAGGAAGAATTTCACTTTTCTTTCAATCTTGAGCCTCCAGATCATGTCAAGATCAGGCTTGGCAATAGATCCAATGAATTGGCAGGAGTAGGTTGATCTGGCAGTGTATTGCTTAGCCTTCGTCCAGTTCCAGTGGATGGCATCTCGATCTTCAGATAAAGTGACATTCTGAACATTTTTCCAGAGTTGCAGGAAATCATGAAGTTCATCGTGGGAGTTTAGTCTTTCCAGCCCTTCATCCATCTTTGGTCTTGCAGAGCCTGAGCGACGGTATGGTTCTTCCTGCGAGCCAACTTGAACAGAGTGGGGCGCAACGTCCTATGGTGCAGCCCCATCAAGCCATTTTGACTTCCAGAAACTTGCAGTATGCCCATCTCCTAGGTGAATAGTGGTCGAAGCATTGAAAAGCTGCATATCTGCTTCAGAGCAAGGCAGTTGCATGCCAAACCAGGGACGAGGTTGAGTCTGCCATGCGAACCAAGCCCACCGCAGCCTGAGCCAGTTGACTGCACAGCTCCCACCCTTAGCCAACTCATTGCCACCTTTCCATAGCAGCTTCTCCTTAGCTTATCAATCATTTTGATTAGCCACTTGCTGGGGGCGAACAACGTCGAAGGTAGGTGGCGATAGAAAGCTTCTCCTTAGCTTATCAATCATTTTGATTAGCAGTTATGGTGAGCTTTATATGCAGCTTTCTAATACAATCATTGGTATTGACACTGCAAGGTCAGTTTCACTGGTGCCCAATTCAGGACAAGGCAATGATGCATTTGTGCATGGGCAAATGCTGCTTACCTGTCTAAATGTTCTTGAATTGAAGATGTTGAACATGGAGGACAAGGACACCTTCCATGAGGATGTCGATCTGGAAGCTTCTAAAACTGATGGATATCTGGAAGCAGAAAATGAAGGTGGTAGGTGTGACCCAGACCTAACTATTAAGTCTTTGTTCTCAAACTTTGATCTTGATCTACCATAACATGAGTTTTGGTCAGAGCTAAAAAAACATTTCTTGGTGTCCTATCCACGTTGCACCATTAATCAAAGGTCTTCCATGGCTCATATCAGAAGATCATGTAGCACCTCCAGTCACTACAAGGCCGAGATCGCAAATGTGGCTTGCTTCATAAAAAATGCAGATACTGAATCCTGATTCTTGTTCCATGTATCTGCGAAGAAAACTCGGTTGAGACCCACCAAATGTGAACGTTTTATTGTCCACAGTTAGTGGAGCTTTCCAAGTCTTATGATGAACTCAAGATGTTTTCTGAAGATACTGCTATTGATGCAAAGAAAGTGCACCTCATATATGATAAACGAGATCATCTGAAGCAGTCCTTATTGCAGCAAAGTCTAGGTATGCTATAAACCGTCTGTCTGTTCAATTATTCCAATCATATTTTTCCGTATTCTGAGAAACAGTCTGCTATCAGTAGTTACTATTCTGTTTTTTCTCCTTAATTCTATAACTGCGAAATTAATACCTAAATATTTGACCCATTTAAGGTAACGAATTTCTTGTTCCAAAAAAAATCTGTAGGTGACGTCCAGGGTTCTTCGGTGATACTGGTCTTTGAAGGAACCATGGTAAGCCTAGAAGAAGTTTGCAGCCTCCAACCTCCTCCAGCTATGTGTGGGAGAATTGGGAGCAATTTGTGTAGGAGTCAGGGTAGATCGAGATGTAATATTGAAGAACACGAGTAATAGTATATGGTTCATGTGTCTGCGATGATAGGCAAATTGGAGAATTCTGGAATGACCTCCTTCCAGCCACATCCCGGCTGGTTATAGGCTGGGTTTAACAGCTAGCAGTAAAAGTAGAAATGACTTTTTAGTAAGACAATGGTAAAGTAAATCTGACGGTAGCCGAAGAGTCGTAGACGAGGAAGCCCTGTGAACCGTCCGGTCCAGCTGAAGCAGTATTGTCGTGAAACGCTACACCCCTCTGAATATGATGAGAGTGTTAACTGAAGACAGAACATGTCGTGTCTGACAAAACATCCGAATATGGTTGGGACTAGCAAATATTTTGTATGTGATGTCTTGACTATTCTTTTTTTTTTGACAAAGGTAATATATTGATATCGTGAAGATATCAATTACACACTTGACTATTCTTTCTGCTGGCTATTTCTACATTTTTTATCCTTTGGGCTTGACAGATGGTGCAACTTCCATTGCAACCTCACCTGCCAGATTCTTCTCTGTGATATAGGTATGGTTGTTACTTGAGTTACATTTGCTGAACTCATTTACATAATAATGAAAGACATGGTGATATTTTACAGGCTTATCTTTTTGGACAAGATCGAAACACCCTACAGCTTCACTCACTGGGCATGGATCTGCGGCAGATAATCTGAATTCACCAAGAACATCTGAAGCAGATTGGCAGTCCTTGCTAGAGCAAGTGATAAGCCCATTCTATTTACGGTTGTCTGATCTGATCTTGCCGCCAGGCAACTTTACCGGCGGAATCTTGTTAAAGTGGGTGAGGGTATGTTGTTATCCCACTCAGGGAGAGGAGATGATGAAAACCTAGCATGCATCTTGTACCGTCTGTGGTTGTTTTTTGCGTTCCATGGGAGCTGGCTAGTGAAACCCAAGCTGTTGGAATTATGATACTTTGATATGTGTTTTGTTGGGTTCAAAGCATGCATGTGCTGTTGTTTTCCGTTTGCCAGACCGGAAATGTAGCACGGGAATAGCCACTCAGTTGAGTTGTGAAGAGGTGCAAGTGATGCGCTCTTCTTTCTTCTTTGCCACTTGACATTTGGAGAAAACAATGAGACATTGTTGTTTGTTTTGGTGTTTCTGAAAATTGAGAAATTAAGTGCTGCTCGCCTCGCCTGTAGGAAGAAAATATGTTGAAAGCGCCTATAGTTGATTTCATTGGTTATATTTTTCAAGAACCATATATACTACCATATATATATTACCCGAACCAGGATCATTTACAAGAAGTCGCAGAAGCATGTCTCACATGCAGATAGCAATATTTACAAGATCCATCCATATCCCTGCGCTAAACCATGTCTCAGAAGCATGTCTCACATGCAGATAATCACCACAAACCCAAATCTATATATGCATACTACGTACGTAGTGCTGTAATTACGCTAAACCATGCACCTGACTGACTGGCAATGCATATACGAATACGAACGAACCCAAATCTATGCATACATACTACGTAGTGCTGTAATTACGCTAAACCATGCACCTGACTGACTGGCAATGCATACGAACGAACGAACGCTCACATCACGGTGCAGCCTGCGGGCTCCTCCTCCTGCTGCTCATCGCCGGGATATGGGAAGATGGACGGGGTGCCGTACCCGTACACGCGGGGCGGCGAGGTGACCTGAGGTGGACGCACTCCGTAGCCGTACGCGTGGGGCGGCGACGCGACCTCGATGCCCGGCGAAGACGGAGCGGCTGCAGGGGACACGACCTCGATGGCCAGCGAAGACGGAGCGGCCACAGGCGAGGTGACCGGCGAAGACGGAGCGCCGGACGTGGAGGCCGCCGGCGAAATTGGAGCAGCGGCGGACGAGGAAGACGGAGCGGCGGCGAACATGCTGATGTTGATGCCCTCGTTGTGGTGCTGGTGGTGATGATGATGATGATGACAACGACGGCGAGGCTCGGGACGACGGCGACGACGGCGGGGCTCCTCCTCGCGACGGCGGAACCTGAAGACGACGTGCCAGTGCACCCAGTCGCCATACACGAGAATGATGGTGGCGAGCACGCCGGCGACGCTGGCCCAAATCTTGGCGCCGGAACCTGAGCCCCCGCCCCCGCCGTTGCCCGTGGAGGTGGTGGCCGCTGGAGGAAATGCGGCCGCCGTGCACGGTCCTGCCGTGCAGTTCACGGACGGGCAGTCGGGGCCCGTCTGAGAACATGAGCAGACGCAGCAGGCTTGCTGCGTTGTGGCGGCTGCAGGGTCGGCGGTGGTGGTGGCGGCGTCGTTGGATTTCTTGCCGCCCAGCGGCCCGAGGCTGAAGGGATTGGAGGAGGCGGCCTGGTTGTTGTTGTTGTTGTTGTTGTAGAAAAGGACCGCGCACGGTGCCCACGCCGGGCAGGAAGGCGGTGCAGGGCAGGGGGTCTGCGACGGACAGTCGCAGGGCGGGCATGGGTAATTGCAGTACAGCTGCGGCTGCCCGCCGGCACTGCCCAGCAGCAGCGCCAGCGCGCCCAGGAGGAAGATCTCCATGGAGAGCTTCATCGATCGGGAGTGGGAGTGGCTGGAGAAGAACAGGGCATGGAGACGGAGAGCGGCGAGAAAGAAGAGACCAGTGATCGGCTCGCACTCGGCAGGCTAGCTATCTACTAGTAGTAGTATGCAGCAAGAGGAACCGCGTGGTCGGTGTGCGAGGAGCAGAGCAGAGCAGAGCAGTGGTCGTCGATTCCCTCCCTCCCTCCCTGTGAGTGTGTGTGTGAGGGGCGGACTCCGGTCTGACAGACAGCGATAGATGGAGGGAGGAAGCTTCGTCCATCGGGGCTGCCATTCCATTTTCTCTCGGACTCATAATATTTCCTTCCTGCTTGGTAAGATTTTTATACCCAAAGAAAAAAGACGCATGGATCGATCCGTGGCCAGCCGGTCCGGTCCGGTCTCTCCAACATACCGCCGGTCGTATGCCCACCCCCTTCCACTGCGTCCCTCCCTCTATGCTACTCCATCCATAAAGAAATATAAAACCATTTAGATCACTATTTTAGAGCATCTCTAATAAAATATGTAAAAGTAGGTGTTTTATAATTTACATCTTCAAAAAAGACCCAACTCCTACAAATTAAATGATGTAAAACGGTGATATAAATGGGCAACTCCAATAGGTGATGTAACCTGCACACGTTTGTACAGCCGACTGCGGTTGCGGACGGTGGCGACTGCACAACAGAAGAGACCACCGGACGTCGTCAGGAGCTCAGCGCGGCAGGCGGGCGGCTTCGCACGGCCGGGAGAACGGCCGAGGCTCGCGGCCGTCGGGCGGGCGGAGTGGTGCGCCTCCACTAACTCCGGCGGGGGTCTAGGCTTGGATGAAGGCGTTTAGGCCAGCCGCAGCCGCTGGAGAAGCTTCGATTCGGCGGCGGCCAAAACTGAATCGGCGGTGGCGGGCGGTGGGGGACCGGGGGGAGGGGGGCAAAGTCGCTGCGGGCCCGACGGTCGTCAGGCGGGGGGCGGCGGTGTCGTTTTGAAGTGGATTTGGCCAGCATCGGAAGGGGAGGGAAGTGGCGGTTGGGCGGTTGGCGGGCGGACGCGATTTTACATCTCTTGGAGTTGGAGATGCAAATTTGCAACGCAAAGTGGTATAGGATACATCTCCGGAAGGTGGAGATGTATTTTCTTTTGGCATCTACATCATGTGTTGGAGCAACGTTTTTTTGGCCTCGGAGATGCAAAAGATAGTTATTTTTGCATCTACATTTTCTATTTCTATTGGAGATGCTCTTAGTGATCTAAATGCTTTTATACTCCTTTACAGAGGAAATATTATGTATCCACATCCAACCCAAGCCTTGCCAGACCTCCCTCTGCAGCTTCAGCCAAATGAAGTTATAGCTTTTCATCCCTAAACCTCAATAACCGGTTTCCTTTGTAAGCACCAATTTTCAACAAATTTTGGCTATCTGGAGCGTTTGCTTCCACCTTTTGACGCCAAAATCCGTCCACCCACAGCCTTGTCTTCCCCTCCCAATCTTTTTCTCCCTCGCGTCTGCCAGAACAGCCCCCGCGCCCGCCTCGCCTCCCTCTCCCCCACCTTGTCCTCCCTAGCCAACACCGAAATCGAGAGCTCCGGCGACCTCATGTCATCAGCAACGACCACTACACTACTACATGTGACAGTGCTCCGATTAGCCACCATGCGTAGCCATCATGTGTACTCTATTACTTAACGAGCGGGGGAAGCGAGATTTTTTTTCTTTGATTTTTCCCTTTTTCTTTTCTTTTAATCTATTTTTTCAAAAATAAATAAATGATTCATTATTTTAGGAAATATTCATTCTATTACTTACCCAGCAGGAGTGGTGTTCGCACATTTTCGAAATTTTTCATGATATTTTAAAATACTTCACCTAATTTAATTAATGTTCATAAAATTGAAAAGTGTGCCAGCTTCTTAAGAAAATGTTCATGCTTCTTCAAGAAAGTGCATAAAATATCAAAAGGTGTTCCCGCATGTTGGAAAAAAAAGCTCATATAATTTTGTAAAATGTATTTATAGAAAATGTTCACATTGAAAAACCGTTCATTTAATATATAAATTGTGTACAGAATTTTTTAGAAATTCTTAAAGAGTTTTTAAAAATCACGTGTTAAAATATATTCATCTAATTCTAAAAAAAATAAAGCAATTATTGAAATATATTTTAAAGTAACTTTAAGAATTTTTGTGACTTTCAAAGAATGTTCATGCAATTTTAAAAAAGGAAGTAAAAAGTAGATGAAAACAGAAGTTTCAACCACTGGAAAGTATAATACAATCTTAATTTATGCCATCAGGTAATATGACATTTGAAGTTTCTAATGATATGTCTTTTTTTTATGTATGCTAACAGCCTTGATTCAATTTCACATTTTGTTATCCCATCGGACCACTGGAAAGTACCATATTTCAATGTACTGGATTTCACATTTGCCACCGGGTAGTATGTCACATCTAATTATAGTGCCATACAATACATGTTTCAATATATGTATTCCACATTTCAATATCACCTAGTACAATTTCAGATATCATTCCAATGCACATGACTCAAACTCAAACTTAGAATTGTGAAATATGGAGTCAAACTTAGAATTGTCAAATATGTATTACAATGTCAGATCTCAACGTGAATGGGATGTTATTCAAAAGTTGGAATGTGAAATATGGATATCAATGTGAAATGTGGATTCCGGTGTCTTATATGACAACATGCCATTGGAATAAGCATTCCACCTTTTGTCAGCAATGCCATATTACAATGTCAACAGTTACAATTAACAAAATATAACTGGCATCTAAGTCTTAAGTCTAGAATGTGATTTATACTAATTTATGCCATACCAATGACAATTAAAAAATTTGTACACACATCGTAATGTCATTGAACTAACGGTTCACCTAATTAAATAGCACATTTCCTATTGTAGCATCCGGCAACCGTAAATAATTTTGTGTTGGTGACGTTGTCAACTGAAAGCAACTCTCAAGTGGAGCAAAGCCGGGGGAAGCTTGAGAAATCAGCCAGAGTTTGTGTGGGTAACCGTAAAGGTGCATGCACGAGAGACCATTGTAGCATCCGGCAACCGTAAATAACTAGATCGGCAACGCGCCTTGGCGCGAGGGTGCCTGGCTCAACATACTATTCAAGCGCTTAAACAAAGCATTTAATGTCGCCAAATGGGAATTAGAATGATTGTTTGGGATGGATCAAACCAGTACAATTGGCAAATGAGAATTAGAATGATTGCTTAGGATAATTCAACCCACTAAGTTAAATCATTAGCCCGGAACATTTTCTCAAAGCAAGACAAAGGGGCAGTAAAATTGGATATAACAAAAGCAAAGCAAGCAGGATGCAAAATAGAATTGATTGCATAATTAAGACAAGATGATGGGTCCTCAGCAAGTACTATAGTTGGGTATTAGATAGCAAAAGCAAAACATATAGTTCTGCTAAAGCTCCAGAACCGGAAGTGCATCAGTGTAACTAATATGTAGTCAACATAAAGAATGTTACATAATTCTTAGAGCAGGGCACTCTTACAAAAGGCAAGGACAATCAGACAGTAGTTTGCACAACATATCACAGTAGCTAGTGATGACTTGAATCACAAACAACAAACACAGCAGTCCACAAGACCATCGCATGCACCAAAAGATGGCCAAACACATGTGCAAAGGAATAAAGAAAGCACATACACCAGCCAAACCTCTAGCTTATAAACTGGAAATCTCTATGTTCTCAACTGATGGTTGAGACATTGTTTCTCCAACAAATATAAGAGGTCACGACTTTGTAGGCAAGCACAAAGAGATCAGATTCTTCAACAACTTGCCGATTCAGATGCAATAGCATGGCCATCATCAGCACATTTAACAAATACAGAGATTTGCATCAAGGACATACATTTGCATTTTATCTCCTTTAAAATTTCAACATATAAAGAAGAGAAACAATGCATATATCCGTAAAAAGGCCAGCACAAGTAAACATTAAAAGAAAGGGGTGGAAAACTAAAGAGCGGATGAGCTCACCAAAGGCTCATGACCACAATGACACATGTTGCCATACTAACGAACACTGCCTAGTTTACATCAGGAGTTTGCAGATGTTACAATTTGCTATCTAAAACAGTCTGACGTAAAGTAGCTACAACTTTAACTAAAAACTAAACCTACAACTATCAGCTCTCTTATATTAGAGTAGCATGGTGCAATTCATGCAAGGCAAAAAAACACATCAATTCGAAGCTATTAGAAACAGGGGCTCAAGTGTAGTTTAAAACTAAAAACAACTAAATGTAGTCTCTCTCTCTTTCCCTCCCTCTAAATAAAGAGAAAACAGAGACTAAAGCACATGTCCCTTATGCATTTTATCGACAATTTGAACATGCAGCAAGGGATCTAAAAATTTTCCTTCTGAAATTTCTTCTCAAGTCCTGATGTGAACTTTTTGTGCGACCAGCTTTGCACGCTCGTTCCTCTGCAAAGATACACGAAGGCTCTGTCAACTAGGCAGATGACTTCGCTTGTCGAGAACTCAAGACAGAAGCCTCACGAAAGAATGTCAACACTTAATGATGTGAGTAGTCATCTAGATTTAAGCTTGCTTGATGCAACCACACACACACACACAGACATATATATCTTACTATTGATTAGAGTAGCCATTTTACAAAAGGTTTTAGATATCATGAATCTCAATTTCTCAGCTTTAATAGTCTCAGGATAAAATAAGTAGAGCAAATTGGTGGTTACTTACTCTCATGATAGGTGAAAGTAGAGCAAATTCTGGTGAGATTTCGGCCTAAACATCGACATAACAAAGAAAGCCAGGAAATGTCATATAGATACAAATAGAAGCACAACATGTGGTTTTAGAAAACAAATCAAGTTGTAAAGCTAAATAATGCTACTTTCAATGTATATAGTGGATGTCAAATTAATGGATATAACAGTCTAGTACTAATATTAGAAAAGGTAGTCTAGTTTTTGTTACACCATCAATACGAAGTAGGGTGAGTCCCCTGGTGATTGTTCAGAAGAGAAAAAGAAGTTGAGTCCCCTCGTGACTGCTCAAAAGAGAAAAGACAGGTAAGTACCAAGGAGTAATCTTTGTGAATTAGTTCATATCTCATTCAGCCATGTAATTTATTCCGGGGTAGTTAACTGTATAAATTACTAATCAAGCACCAAGAGCTCTAGCAATGGGGAAACTCAAATAACTTGTTTTGGAAGTTGTAGCCATGCAAAGGAGCTGGATAACTTGTTTTGGAAGTTGCAGCCATGAAAAAGAGCTCCAAAAAGTGCGTAAATAGATCCAATAAGACATCATAGCAGAGTACATCCAACAAAGACCAGAAATTAATTGGACCCAACAATCAAGGAATATCAAAAATCCTTATATTGGGAAGGAATGGCACATGTTGCAAATAAAAAAAATATTATTCCTAACCATGTGCTTACATTTATTTTTTCTTGTGTCGTAGTAATGAAGATAAAAAGGAGCATAGAGAGGGAATTACTCAAAGTAAGCCCATGTGTAGAAGTACATCATTACAGAAAGGCTACCTATACCGTAGAACAAATGTAATGAAAGTAGAGCACAAAGAGGCTCCTAATTTTCAGACGAGGTGACCATACCTTGTGAAGAATTGACACTACCTCCCTCACAACCTCCTCCTCTCAGCTCTCATCGGCACGCACCACAGTCAGCCGACAAGAGAAGGGGATAGGAAAAGAGCTCCAACCTCGAGTCAGCACACGAGCTGCTCCTGGTTAACATAAAGCATAATTTCTACCTCTGAGGGTACTCCATGCTGATTGCTTGCCAACACATGGGACACTAAGAGCTTCTCTGGCATCTACAACAAGAATAGCATTAGCAAATCAGAAAGTATATGATAAGGAGTCACAACACAAAGAAGTGGTAAACCAAATCGACCAACAGTTAAGAAGAGTCAACTCTTCTGAATTACAAGTGGCACCCAACTATGATCAAGCTACTATATAGATAACATGGTGTTTCATCTGAAAGCTCAGAATCATTGGCAGAATCATTCAGCAGCCAAACATATAAACTACACTCTTAAAAATATATAATGTGGTTCTCAAATCAATTCGTTCATGTTTCAAATTTTACCATGAACAAACTAACAGCAGAAAAATGCATACTTGTATGATAGCAAAATCCTATATGCCATAGCACGATTTTCAAGCCAAGTGGATAAACTAAACAACTTTTTAGATAAATCACAATCGATAAATGGAACTAAAGCTCCAAAGTGTCTAGTAGCGGTGACCTAGAGCCTAGAACATTCATTTTATAAAGGTTGTCCACAACTAAAGAGCTGTCTCAGAAATACATAGATCAAAAGTGCAGTTGAATCGGTTGGTGGAAGGGTTGCTACCTTGTCCGAGAGGACTACCTCACGGCATACCTTTCCTCCGCCTGTCGCCGAAACAGCGGAACAACTCCATCCGAACGCAAGAGCCCATCACACTGAGAACACCTAGAGGCCAACAATACTGCATCAAATAGGTAGACATGGATCAGATCCACATGATCCGCATCACGAAGTAAGCATAAGCGGAAGGAAAAAAGCTAACCTTGCCGAAGGGAAGGGAGGACGCGCTGCCATTGGAGTGAGTTGGAAGGGAGAGCAGTCGAGCTTATCTGGAAGTAGGCGGATATGTCCGCCTTCTCAACATCCATTCCTAGCTCCTCCATCCCCACCCGTCTGCAAGAACCTAGAGATCAATCAACCAATCCCGAAACTCACCCTCAAAATTTCCATCGTCAGCTTAGCTTTGTTCGAATAAGTTTAAAGTAGAAAGTAAAATGGACATAGCGATAAATGTACAATCCTTTGTTCGATATGCCCTTTTCTTTTAGTTCCTCACAATTTTCATTTGATCTAGTCTCTTCTGTATGTAAAGGAGATGCTCACAAACAATAATACAGTATAGGTGCTTCACACAACTAAACTGCTAACGGATGACCGACTGAATGTGGGTCTAAAATAAAAGGTGAGTACCCCCCCCCCCCCAATAATTGAGCGATAAAGGAATTAGCATTGTATAGAAACAATTTGCAGGACATGATGGTTACTGCAGCTCACAAGCATATATAACTGCAAACAAAGCTAAACTGCTGCTAAGAAGCTAGCAAGCAACTAATGTCTGCGAAAATGATGAACGAATCCCACACACAATGAACTATTTGTTAGCCAAAGGAATTTTTTTTCCAAGAAAACCAAAGAACTACACAGGAGCCATCATGGCTATACCAACATCGTATTAAGAAAATGCAAAGGAATAGCTAAAGAACCACAAATCTTGCATGTTGACTGAAACCAAACTATTTCCTAAAACTACATCTCAAGAATATCCTATTTAAAATTTAGAGGAAGTAACGTGCCAAAGCAAGAAAATTTAACAAAATTTTATTACCATATCAGGAAGTTCATATCTAGAGCCGCGGAAGCAAAAAAGTCCAGAGATATTATGTCGCATGGAAGCGTCATAGGGAAGCTTCCATGGACTACTCAGCATTTCTAATGTTTAGAAATGAGAAGTCGAGATACGAATTGAGCATTAGTTTATTTCAACCTGCGTAAAATCAAATCAAATGTATGAGTACTCCATGGATATACTATACTATTGCTTTTCAGAGTCAATATGTTTGAAAGTAATGAAATAAAGCCCAAGTCAATCGACCGCATGATTTGGGACCAGAAAGCTATAAAACCATTTATAGTAAAAGTGCCACATATTATGTTTCTATGCTAGGTTTATTGATGACAGAATAATCATGAGCAATCCAAAGTGAAGCAAGTAATTTCCTACAGAAACAACAGCCAGCTGAGCTGCGGCCGATTCATGTTCCTGCAACCTATAATAACACACTCGACAACCTCGAGCACGAGCAGGTTTTCTCACAATCATCTACTGAGATCCACCACTTCCCATTTTTCCTTCTGGTGAATTTGCTGTTCTAGCCACTCTTCAGTTAGCAGATCCTGATAGCCAGCCCAACTCCCAAGAGTACAACGAGACATGTGAGACAGAGAGCCCCATGGAAGGACGCGAAAATGATGAGGGGGCTCACCTCGGCTCGGTGTCAGCCTGGCGATGGCATCCTCCTCATGGAGGTCCTTTGGCTGAAGCAGCTACGCAAGCGGCAGCCTCCACTCCGCCAGGCATGGCAACGCAGCGAGCTTGATGAGGCCTCCTCCCGACGACCAAGGCGACATGAATCGGTGGTCAGGTCGCTTTCCTCTCCCAATCCACTCACCCTATCCAACTGCGGCATGACGAACAGATCAAGAATTCTCATATACCAGGCAAAAGGTCGAACGAGACCAAGATGAAGCGTACCTGACCTATGGCGACGAGACAACGACGAAGGGTAGCTGACCACCTGGCACTCGTCCCCATGGAAGCCAGGATCAGAGCAGCGGCTTCCATAGCGAGCAGAAGCAGGTGTCCCTCGATTTGGAAGCGGTCCAACAGGAGCAGACGTGGATTCCTCTCCCGGCGCGCGAGCATCTCTTGACGAAGGCACGATGACGAGGACGCCGTGGACAGCTGGGCAACCTCACCATCTCCGTGGCACGCGCCCCTCCTCGTTTTCTAGGGTTAGGGATTAGGGGAGGGGAATGGCACGAGGGGAGGAGGAGGAGGTCAGGTAGCGGCGGAGAAGGAGGCACTGGTGGCGGCGCGGCGGTGGGGTGGGGAGGCGCGGCGGTGGGGCGGGGAGGCGGGCTCGGGCCTAGGGTTTGGAAGGAGAGAGAGGTGAGGCGGGAGGAAGAGGAAGGGGGCAGCGTGAGTGCGGCTGTGCGGGAGGAGCGACGGCGGCCAGGTTTCCTCTACACATGAGCGGCCCCTTTTATACCACATGACGTGAAATGACGAAAATGCCCTCGGCGGGGCACCGATTTTACACGCGGTGGCACGAGATCTTTACATCGGGCGGTAACTATTCATTGCTACAGCGTCGTTTTTTGATCCAGCGGCCCAGATCGTCCGGGGGCTCGATCCGACGGCTCAGATCCCGTCAAGCACGCAGATCCAACGGCCAGGGATCCAAACGGCTGAGGAGCCGGGAGGATGACCGTCATCCTTATTTCTCGATTTTGTAGTGTCCGGCTCGCTCAATCAATGGGGGGCACCATGTGAAGTTGAATTCAAAAACCTGCTGCAGCAGTTGTATCTGGTCCTCGACCACACTTTTCTTAAACATGACTTGAATTTTTTTTAAACAATTACTCCAATATATATATGCACATTCCAGGGCAATAATTATACACAACGCAAGCGGTCACAGTGAATTATAGAAAACCACCACATTGACGTCTAGATTTACAGAAAATACTAATTTACGAATTTCTGGCACCAACCACTGATTCTCCGTCTAATCTTTTGCAGAAAACATTGTCAGCCTCTTTGGACATTTTAACCTCAATTATGGCATGTGGGCCCCGCTGACCCAGGCCGCGGCGGCGGTGCAGTTGGGCGGCGAGCAGCTCGGCGCTCGGCAGGAAAGAGCCGAGCGGCCCTTCGATGCACGCGACGCGTTTGCCATGTCCAGCGTACAATAGAACACACGACGACAGCTGGGCAGGAGGAGGGAATGGTCGATCCCTATCTGGATCGGGGTAGGGAGGCAGGAGGGAGTATTTTTTTAGGGAGGGTTTTTTGAGGAAAAGACCAGTCCAACGTCGTCTATTGTTTACCGTTACGCCACGTCTCAAATGTGGCCCCACATGTCATAGTTGAGGTTATAATGCCTAAATAGATCAATCAGTCTGCAAAAGATTAGATCGAGAATTAGTGATAAGTGGCAAAATTCGTAAACGGATGTTCTCTGCAAAACTAGGAGTCAATGTGGTGCCTTTGTGCAATCCAATCCACGCGGTGAAGCTAGCGCACCACCGGTGCAAGCAGGCTCATGAGTAGAGCTAGCCAGCAAGGTCAGAGAACCACCACCGGCTTCTAAAAAAGCACAATGGAGGGAGGGAGGGAGAGAGGAAATCGCGTCTATCAGCAGATGACGCAAGTGTCGTCCTCGGCATGTGGTAGCGTGCTCGGGCTCTTGTGGTCGCCATTCAACATGTCTACATCCAAGATTGGATTACTACTCTAGTAGTAGTACTTGTTGTCCCATTGCAAGCATCATTACTCTACTCTACTGCACGAACCTAATTAACCAGATGAGTTGGATCCCGGCAGCAGGGCGTATCGATCCATGCATGGATTGGGCGGCGGTACATGTTGCATGCTCCTCCCCACCATTTGTGCTCCGGCGGCCACGCCACCATGGTGCGCGCGCGCACGGCGAGCAGAGCGACCAGTGTGGATGTCGCTGTCGTTCATGTGTCCATCTCATGCAGATAGAGTTGGTATGTGTTGCACCGCCTCGTCTCGCAGCTCCTGTACATCCACCGGCATAGATCAGTATTGCGACGCGGCGAGCGCTCATGAGACCCTGGCCTGGATGACCGGCAGCACCGTCCACTCCCGCCAGCCATTTCAGGCGGCGGCTGCTTGTTGTACACTCATGGTCGTTTGTGTTTCCTTGTGTGTACACGTACATGCTTGTGAATGGTGAGAAGCTGCACGATCGAGTGCGCCAAGCAGCGGTAGGGTGCGTGGTAACCAGACGCTCAAGGCCGGGAGATGCATGGTCGCGGTGACCACGTGGAAGACTTGGCACGAAGTCTCATACCTCAGAGACGGCGAGGACTCCACGGGCTGCATGGCGAGGTAGTGGTGGGACTTGGGCGTGTACACGACTGCGAAGCGTAGGTGTTGCGTGCACCCATGTGTAGTGCGAGTGTACGCAGGTGCGTGCTGCGTGCTTCCGTATTAAAAAAATCATTATGCACATGAACACTGAAATGTTTCTGTTAAGATGGCCTGCGCGCGGAGCTGCCGCCATGAGATCTCAGGTTCGACGATCCTCATTGGTGCATTTTACTCTTGATGATTTACTTAGGGGATCTCCAATGCCGACCCTCAAACCTCGTGCAACCGTCCGAATCACGTTGTCTGGACCATGAAAGTCATCCAACACGGGTATGTCTCGGTCCGCGGGGCGGTTCGAACGCCATTTCCCACCCGCACGTTTTCGGTCAGCGCCGCTCAGAGCGTCAGTGCCCGCATTCATGTCCTGCTAGAGCGGACGCGACCGCTCATTGGCACCTGCATTGTAGCGACGCGCCGGTCGAGAGAGCGCCGCCCGCGCCTCTTCCCGGTGCATGCAAGTGTCGCGCGTTCAAACGGCACGACGGCCTCCCGTCCGTCGCCGCCCACATTGATGGTGCGCAGTTGCCGAGGCGTCTCCTCCGGCGCCACCCACCATTGCTATATAAACCGCAGCCCCGACCATAACCGCAGTCATCCACCTCCAATCCCTCTGCACACCACTCCCATCATGGATCCCTCCCCCGCCGAGGCTCTTTGGGACGGGCTGATCGATGTCGGACTCTGACCAGAAGAAGGAGATGGCCGCCATTGCTGTCAGTTGCCGGGCCGAAGGACGCTGCCGACGATGAACCGGCGCCACCCTCCTCCTCCGCGCCACCCTTGTTGGTGCATTGCATCATGACCATCGGCGAGGCCCGTGTACATTACGTGGACATAGTGCGGGAGGAGTGGGAGGCAGGCCGGCAGCGATGCGGGCGCCACGCCTCGCCCGCCCGAATCTCCTCCTCAACCTGGAACCGGCGCTCCGGCGTTAGCATAGCATACGCGGTCTTCTTTTGCGGAGCCATGGCGAAGCCGGAGGACGTGGGAAGGACGGCGGAGCGGGAGAGAGATGGATGGGCTCGGGCTGTACTGTAATACTCTGTGTGCACGTTAATTTATACGGCCATAAGAACTATACACAAAGCACGCGGGGAAGCACAGTAGGCCGGCAGCTAAAAAAGCACAAGGGAGGGAAGGGAAGGGAATCCGCGTCGATGAGGGGAGCAGACGTACAGATGACGCACCTACGCAGATGGGCTCCTCCTCGATCGGCAGTTCGGCACGGTGGGGGGCAAGTAGTAGCATGCATGTGCCGGCTTGCCTTGCTCGCGGCCTTGTTGTGGTGGTCATCCATCCCACACGTCCACATCGATCTGTAGCTAGGCGCGTATACCTTACCTCTAAGTGTGTGTGTGTGTGTGTGTGTGTGTGTGTGTGTGTGTGTGTCACGCTGAGTGAGATATGCCTCGGCCTCGGCTCCAGAAAGATTGGACTAGTGTCTAGTGGTAGCTAGTACTCCTACTTGTTCTCGCGGTACCGTACATGCATGGATTGGGCGTCACCATTTGTGAGGCAGGCAGGGTTCATCGTCCCATCCGAGGATGTCGCCTCTGACTGACTTGGATTTGATTTATATTAGTGCCAATGCCTTGCGGCATGCTACGTACTAGTACTAGTATTTCCGTTTCTGTTCCGTGTAACGTGGCGCTGGTTGGTCAGTACGGGAAAGCAAGTTTAGTTACCTGTCTCACCACACCCATGGTGGTCCCCCAGCTTAGCTTAGCTTGATGGCTTTTGGCATGATGGCATACTACCTTGGTTCCCTTGATTTTATATATAACCGCTGCAGCTGCAGCTTCTTGTGCACAGAGAGAGAGAGAGAGAGAGGGGGAGAGGGAGAGGCGACCGGGAAGAGGAAGAGAAACACAAGGGCCTCCTTCTCAGGGCCAGCCCCGGGCGCAGGGGAGTGCGACCTGTGCGTGCGGTCACATAATTATATATAGTATTAATTGGTCTAGACCTTGTGTTTCAATATCTCTCTAGAGAATATGAATCTACAACCTCCATTCCAAAATATAGGACATTTTGATAACCTAGTTTAGCCTATCAAAACGTATTATATTTGAGAACGTAGGTAGTAGTTACGAGACATGAGAAGAAAAAAATAGACTTGGAGGATTTATTTCAATATCATAAAGGAAGTTGTAGATAAGTTGATTATAGTTGGATTTTTCTAGTAAAATAGGCCGCATTATTTAGTTTGGCACAGGGTCCCGATTTTTTTGTCGGCCAGCCCTAGCCCTACTCCTTCCTTCCTTCGGGCAAAGCCGTTTGGCCCCTGCCTCCTCTGGCATATGCTTCGGCGACTATAGGAGGTGGGGACCCCGGGTCTTGCTCCGACCGTAGATAGGGTAGGCTTCAGGTGTGGTGTGGGGCGGCGATGCTTCTAACGGCGACATCAACCCGCATCCAAGAATAATCCCTAAGCTCCAGTCTTGCCCGACGGCGTCAATGGCGGCGCCGACGAGCAGATGGGCTCAGTCTCTTGCAGACCCTTTTGGTTTGTGGGTTTAGGTTTCACCCAATGGTCGTCGTCCAGGCAGTGTCACTGGTGAGCGAGAGAGAATGGCAGTTTCAGAAATGGGCTTCAGGATTGATGGCGGCGAATATGACATTTGGCCTCGTCGACGTCGACGGCCGACGGTGGAAGTAGCCTCTCTAGTAAGTAGTAGCAAGATTACCAAATAACGCGCAAAAGGGGAAATCTGTACAAAGAACTAATTGCAATGTAAACACAGATCTTTCAATGACAAAGAACACAAGAGATTCAAGTAATCTAGTTGGATCGATCAATAAACCTATGTAATTTGAAGATACACCTCAGCGGAAGGTGGGGTTTCCAGGTAATCTACCACAACAATGACAAGGCTGGGCAAATATGGATAATAATGGAGGCACGTGATTAAACTGAAATTACTCAGGAAACGTATCACAAGGAACCAATGGTCATTACGGAAAATGACACTCCTACAACTACAAGTCCACACAAAATGGTGAAAACCTTTACTGTGTCCAGTGCCACTATAACCCCACTAAGTTCAAAATGAAGTTGATTCCATGATATCCATCACCTCACTATGTTTCAACAGCAAGAAGGTACATGGAAGGGATATCTAATATGTGAGAGAGAAGAGATAACAAAGTGAGTCATACGTGTGATGGGATGTTAGTTTCCATCAAGATACCCTAGATAACTGCTACCTTCTTCATGCAAAATCCATACAAGTACAATAATTGTTACCTCCTTCATGTAAAATGGCACCAACAACATAAGAGTTTGAGCATAATTCTTAATTCAATTAATTGGTTCGAACCCTAGATGCCCCAATCTAGAG
The DNA here is from genome assembly GCA_021437245.1 of Aegilops speltoides. Taxonomy (NCBI): domain Eukaryota; kingdom Viridiplantae; phylum Streptophyta; class Magnoliopsida; order Poales; family Poaceae; genus Aegilops; species Aegilops speltoides. The sequence continues at coordinate 564,580,517 of CM038142.1, read as the reverse complement.
GCCTTGTATGAAAATGGAGAAATTCCAAAGAAATTAAGATGATTATGCATGCCTGCCAGGTTCAAACTCCTAGATTCAAAACAAGACCTGTTGAAGGCCAGGAATAAACAACCTTCAATAGTTGAACTTTCAGTTGGCCTCATCCTGGATGGACTCCAGGATGGAAAGCTGCTCCGCCATCTCGGCCGGCTGGGCGAACCTGAACTCCCCCTCCGCATGCATCCTCCATGTTGAAGTCTGGAGCCGGCATCAGATCCTCGTCCGGCACCTCGGCCTCGTCCTCATTCGGATCTGCCACGTCCATCGGAGTTGGCTGCTGCTCCTCCTCCTCTGGCTCCGACGAGTCCGGAGGCAGGCCGGCAGCGCGTCTCGCCCGGATCTCCTTTTCAATCTGGAACTGGCGCTCCGGCATGAGCATAGCATACACGGTCTTCTTTTGCGGAGCCATTGCGAAGCCAGAGGGCGTGTGAAGAGCGGCGGAGCGGGAGAGAGGTGGATGGGGCTCGGGCTGTAGTGTACTACTCCATATGCAAATTACACGGCCATAATAATTGTTAGAAGGGAGAGAGAGGATTGGTGGAATAGTTTTTTTGTTTTATTGCTTGAGCCTCGTGGGCATATACTCCCTCCATTCTAATATCTAAGGTGTATTATTTTCAGCACGTTAACCAAGGCACATAATTATGTACTATTTAGGACAAAATTACCCTTGTCTAATTCATAGATTAGCGGCAATAAATCATTTAGGCTAGGAAAAGAAGAGACACACCCAATCAGGAGAGAGATAGTTTCCTTTTGTTTCTCTACAAGGAGAGATACATGCAATCAGGGGAGATATACTCTCCTTTGTCTGAAGGGCCAAGATCGTAATTACGAGGAATTAGAACAAATGGACCTTACATTGTGGAATTTTATCAAAAAAACAAATATACCTTATATAAAGAAACCGAGGGAGTATATAGGAGTATAATGACCAACTTGGAATAGAAGACAATAGAGAAACAAATCCTAGTCTATCCTATACTTCCTAATATACATTATACTCAACCATAATTATACACAAGGCACGCGGTGAAGGGCAGCACCGGGTGCAGGAAGGTACGGGGTAGAGTAGCCACCAAGTCAGCCGCAAAGCAGCAGGAGTCGCTAAAAAAGCGGGGTGGAGGGATGGAATCGCGTCGCAGTAGGCCGGCAGCTAAAAATGCACAAGGGGAGGGGAGGGGAGGGGAGGGAAGGGAAGGAGGGAATCCGCGTGGGTCTGCAGAGAAGATGACGCACGTACGCAGCAGATCCTCCTGGATCGGCACTGTGAGGGGCCGTTGTTGTGAGGCCTTGTTGTGATGGCCAACCATCCCAGACGTCCACATCGATCTGGTAGGTGTCACGCTGAGAGAGATATGGACGGGTCCACTCCTCGCATCGCATGGAGCCATGAGCCATCAGCCATGGACCGTCCGACTCGGCCTCGGCTACACAAAGATTGTACCCTAGCTTAGCTTGATGGCTTTTGCATGATGGTACGTGTGTCTTGGTTTGCAACTTCTTCCGCAGAGGGAGGGATGGAGAGGCGACGGGGAAGACAAGACCAAGACCAACCAACGCAAGTGCCTCCTTCAATTCCTTTCCCAGGCCCGGGCGCAGGCGCAGTCGCAGCAGAGGACCTCAACGCGGGGAGGACAGGAAAGGTGCTAGCTCGCTCCTTGTCACTTCCTTCCTTTTTAGTACACAATCCTCATCACAATAATAAGACGACCAGTACTACAAGTCCTACTCAAGGGCGTGACATCTTCGTCCACGTGATCGTCTCGTGCATCGATCCGTCTCGTCTCTCCATCCAAGATCATTTCCACACGGCCAAGTTTGATTCATGTCTGTCACCTCCGCACTCTCACTTCTACTGTACAAATAATTTCCTACTAACTGTTTGACGTGTATATCCCTTTCATTTTGTTATTATTTTCATCATTTATGTTCAAATTATATATTAATTCGTCTACACGTTGTGTTTCAGTATCTAAGTTATGTCTCTAGAAAATATGAATCTAGTCACGAGACATGACAAGGAAATTAGAACTGTAGGATTTAATTCAATACCATAAAGGAGTTATACATCAGTTGATTATAGTTAGACTTTTTTCTACTAGTGAAACAGGCCGCATTTTAGAGTTTGGCATAGGGCCCCAAAATTTTTGTCGGCCCGGCCCGGCCCTGCTCCTTCCTTCCTTCGGGCTAAGCCGTTGGCCCCTGCCTCCTCCGGCGTATGCTTCGACGACTATATGAGGTGGGAACCCCGGGTTTTGCTCCGACCGTAGATAGGGTAGGCTTCGGGTGTGGGGCGGCGATGCTTCTGACGGCGACCGCAATGCCACATCCAAGAATAATGCCTCGGCTCCAGTCTCGTCTCGACGGCGTCCATGGCTGCGTCGAGGAGCCGATGGGGTCAGTCTCCTGCAGACCCTTTCGGTATGTGTGGGTTTAGGTCTTCACCCGGTGGTCGTCGTCCCAGGCGGTGTCACTTGTAGGCGAGAGAGAATGGCGGTTTTAGACAGGATTGATGGCAGCGCATCTGACATTTGGCTTTGACGGCTGACGGTGCATCTAGGACTCGAGAAGGGTGGAGACGATCCCCGGTCGACGCACCAGCACGACAAAGGCCGTGCCGACGACGGCTTCGTCATCGACTCACAACGCCTTTCTGGGCTATGGTTTTCCTACGAGTCTGGTCATGGTTAGCGGCGGCAAAGGCAGTTGCGGAAGTACCTGAGTTTCTTCTGCAAAGTTTTTTGACCACATGTTATCTTTGGACCCATTCTGGCCGGTTTCGGGCGTGTGCTTGTATTCACCTTATTTGTGATTAATGATACACGTGGTTAACTTTAAAAATACCACTGCAATGGGTAGTGCATTGTTGTGGATTATCATACTGCATGGTTGTGTGACGGTGCATGCTGCAAGGCAGGTGCTTCACAATGCAGCATTTGACAAGCTTTTAAATAGCGTCTGCTACCTCCGCTATTGCGGCTGCAATAGCGGTAGCGTCACGCTGCCGCTATTAGTTTAAGGTTGCGTTAGAAAATAGCATGTTGTCATGATGCGGGTGCAATCTCACTTGTTAGACCGCTATATCGTCCGCTATTTGCAATATCGCCCGCTATATAAGTCCTTGCTATTCTTTTGTGTAATCTATTTTGGTAAATGTGTCTTGCTTGCATGGTTGAACCAAGCCCGGCTCTGAGGGGGGGGGGGGGGGGCAGCAGGGGCGGCCGCCCAGGGCCCCCAACATCCCAGGGGCCCCCTCCAGGTGCACTACGCAAGGTAGCCCACGACCAGAAGTTCGGGAGCTCCTAACCGGCGCCTTAAGCGCCGGTTCAGGAAGCTGGCGCTCACACGCCGCACCTCATGGGCCGGCCCACCACGCGCTAAGGAAGGAAAAATGTCTCGCGGAAAAAACTGCAGGTACAGTCACTCGAACTCACGACTTGAAACTACAAGGGAGGAACCATTCCGCTAACCACTACAACAAGTAACAGCTAGTGACTACAACGAACGCGAAATGTATAAGAACCAATAAATTAGCGCTATTTATTAGATTTCCTAATTATTTTAAAAACACTTCATCAAATTTTGAAAAAAGTTTACAAATTAAAAAAACAGTTCATTGATGTTTAAGAAAAGTTCAGTAAATTAAAAAAAGTTCATCTATTTGAAAAAATTTCATCCTTCTTTTTTAAAAATATTTCATCGCATCTAAAAAAAGTTCAACGAATTTGAAATAACGTTCATCCTTCTTTTTTTAAGAAAAGTTCATCGAATCTAAAAAAAGTTCAACGAAATTGAAAAAACGTTGATCCTTCTTTTTTAAGAAAAGTTCATCAAATCTAAAAACAAGTTCAATGAATTTGAAAAAACAATCGCAATGCGACTCGAACTCCAGACATAGCGCTGCATGCTAATGAAGCTGGCCAGCTGGGATACTAATTGTGTACATCCTAAAAACGGCGTTTGTTTTTAAGTACCAACCCAAATGGTAGATCCAGGGTTTTTCAACATTTTCCATTATTTCTTGGAAAAATTGAAAATCTTAAATATGCGAACAAATGTTTCGAATATCGTACGCAAATTTCGAATATTCCTTTTCTTTTAAATGTGAACTATGTTTTTCAAAAACCAAAAAGTGAACAAGTTTCGAAAATTGAATACTTTTTTTGTACTGTGAACAATTTTTAGAAAGGGAATTTAGAATACACATTGAACATTTTCTTAGTATAGGGTGAACATTATTCAAAGAAACACTGAACATTTTTTTAAAATACGCTGAACTTTTTTTGAATGCATGCTGAACAAAATTTCTCTACCTGATGAACATTTTTTTATACACACTGAACATTTTTTCAATGTATGGTGAACAATATTCAAATACACATAGAACTTTTTTTAAATACAATGAACTTGTTTTGAATGCATGCTGAACAAAATTTCTATACACGATGAAACATTTTTTTATACACACTGAACATTTTTTCAATGTATGGTGAACATTTTTCCTCAATACGGTGAACGAAATTTTGAAATTCGAAACTATTTTTGAAACGTGAACAAAATTCGAAAACATGAACAAAATTTGGAATTTAAAAAAACATTTTCTGAAAAGGCAAATGAATTTCGAAAAATCTGAACATATTTTGGATATTGAAAATAGTTCATCCAATTCGAAAGTAGTTCATGAATTTAAAAAAGTTCACTGATTTTCAAAAAAAAATTATTGAATTTAAAAAAAAGTTAATCGATTTTAAAAAAAGTTCATGGAATTTGGTGAGAAAAGTTCATCGATTTTGCAAAAAGTTCACCGAATATGAAAAAAGTTCATCGATTTTGAAGAAAACTTCATCGAATTTGAAAGAAAGTTCATAAAATTGAAAAAAAGTTCGTCGATTTTGAAAAAGGAAGAAAAAGGAAAAAGAAAAAAGAAAAAGAAAAGGCAAAAAGAAAAAACGACAGAAAAAAAGAAAAAAGAAAAACTCGTTAGAAGTAAAAAAGATAGAGGAATTAGATAATCATAGAAGGTGGCTTGGCTGCGTTGGTTAGCGCATTCTGTAAAGACCCCGGCGGCGCTGGTTCGATTCCTCGTCACTTCGCTTTTTGCAGCAAGTTCAGAAAACAAAAAAAAATTGAAAAGGGGCCGGCCCATCGCGGAGACAGGGTGTGCGCCCGTTTGTCGAAATAGAAGAAACGGGCGCAACGGGCGCCGTTTAGGATTCGCCCAGAAGTTCGTAGTTCGGTCATTTTTCTTTCGATCGCGTAGCAGCGCATCCACGTTATACTGAGCCTGGCCCAGCGCACGGGCAGCCCTCCAGGAGTCCAGGTAGTAGACGCCCATGTATTGTTTTTTCCGCCGCCGACGCCCATCGCTCACATCAAACTTCAATCCCTAATCGTATGAAGGCAATCGCCGCCGATGTACTGCAGCGACAAAGGAGCACGGAAGTAGGGCTTGTCATCAGGCTCCGGTAAGGAATGCTTCGCTCCTTTTTTATCTAATCTCGTGAGGTTGTATCATTGTATGGATTTTGAGATTCTCCCCTTCTTACTCACGGCAAAAGAAATTACTGTCACCGTGAGCAGGATTTTCCCTTGGTGAATGGTAATCAAAACAAATAGCTGTGATATTATTGTTTGATTAAGAATTCTTTACCGGCAGCACTGTTGACTCTAGTAGCAAATCAGATACGTACTAGTCAACACGATGTGTTTACCCAAGTCAGGAGGCATAATGTTTTTGTTAATTCGCTATGATTGACAATTTAGCAAATGTTAGCAGCACAAAATATGTCGGAAGCACATCTTGATTCCGAGTAATAGATCATAATGGACATCTTGTAATTCAGAAATTCCCTAAATCAATACATGAAAAAAAATGTTTTTGAGGATAGAACGCCCACTAAGTCTGAATGAAGATGAAGAGTTTACGTTGTTGTGTTCCATGATTAATTATTGGACAATGCCTACTGAAGGAGGATTAACCAGTTAAACTAACAAATTCTTGATGAACTTGTTTGTTTAACTTGATGACCAATGTCATTGTTTTGATGCTGCAAAACTATTATCTACAAGGTTTTGGGGTTGCATCCCATATAGGAGAAAATTTCATGGTAACATATAAATATATACTTATTTAGGTGTGGATGCATTTTTAGTGTGTGTTTTTGCACAAAGGGATGTACCCCGCCCTCTGCATTTCTAGTGTTTATTGGTAACATTTTGCCTATACATATGTTAAATATGATTTTGATGTCTACATTAAAGGGGGCCCAGGTTATAGTTTCGCCCCGGGCCCCTGAATTCTTAGGACCGGCCCTGGGTTGAACCGATGCTACTGCAAACCGAGACACAATATTGCAATGATGGCCAATCAAAGCTTCTGCAAACCGGACCCACAATGCTGCAATGCTAGAAGTTTTATTTACAGCTCCGAAGCCGACCGCGTGACATGATGCAACTCGGACACACAGCGATGTAGGGTTGAACGCCATTTTTTTGTTGCAACAAAGCCTACCACCCAATGTTGCAACGCCGTCCAGCGCCACAACAAACCGTACATACGACACTGCAATGCCGACAACCGTTGTTTTCGTAGGTCATAGCGACAAGGTTCAGGTTCTGGATATACCAAATACACAGGTTCGCCAAGGACAAGATTTAAACAAAAGACAAAGAGGCCTAAGCTAAAGATGGGCAACGATTGGAAAGCGAAAAACAGGATATCATGAACCTGCAGAGGATCCAAACATAGCAGTCTTCAGTCGAGCCTTCATTGATCAGTTGGGCTCTGAGATTAGTCACAGGTCAGCGATATTGAGGAGAGATATCCACGCCGTCGCTCTCCAGGCTGGCCTCCAACTGCTCCATGCTGACGCGATGAACGGCTCCGGTGGCGAAACACAGTGGTTTGACATGGCTGGCGATTGGCCGGCGAAGTGGCGAGGTCGAGGAGTGGAGGCGGTAGTGGCTTAGGGTTGGGCATGTTCTTCTTGGGTTGGGCCAAATGTTGGAGGCAGGCTGGTCGCGGCCCAATCTCAAGCCCTTCTATTTTCAAAATAAGTGAGCACATTCAAAAAAAATAAATCAAAACACATTTTCATTGACCATTTATAGAAAACACATCAACCTTTGCAATATACCAAATGAATACGATTTGAGAATATATTTTATGGATGGATCTATTGATGAAAGATATTTACTTCAGCTACTTTTTTTTTTCTACGACAACTAGAAATTTCATTTACCGGTCATCAACAAGAATGTGCTAAACTGCACATTTTTGAGAGCCTAAAGTGGCTTTGACAGGGCAATAATAAATCCCTACATTGCGTTTAATTAACCCTAGAGAGATGTAGAGTAATAAGCAACTTGTAGGCATCCTGGGCTTGATGATCCTGTTTCAAACCTAGGAGTCTGTACCTGGCCTCTAGATATTTATTTACTCCTCAAAATTAGGAGTTTGTCACATTCATCTGAATTTCCTTGGAATCTCTCCATTTGCATACAAGGCCTTTCTACATTAGGGCACGGAGGGTTTGCATCAATTGAGCAAGGTTTTCCGATCAAACTCATGATAAATGGAAGTGTTTGTAAATGTATTACAATTGAAATGATGAACATGTAGAGTGGAACACATGCTTATTCGGAGAAGCAGTAAACGAGCAGAAACTTCCTCATGCATGTTCAGAGAATGACTGAATGACCCTAATAAACTGTTAGAAGATGCAAATGAGAGGGTACCACTGATGTCTGAAAACTCATCAAATATTCAATAGATAGGGTATTTGTGCTAGATCCAGTAATAAAACTTGTGATGCGAGTCAACAAGTTTTACAGCACATTTTCACACCAAATCCTCTCAGCATGCAGTCAACAAGTCGCAGTAGTAAGAACTCTAGAAATTCAACAACTCTAGAGTTGGACTTTAAGTTACATAAGTACCATCACATTCAGTTGATCAACTACTCGAATGCAAGCCAAAAGAGCGTTTCCCCAGCAAAGCATACTTCACTTGTCAGCCTCACAATGAGCTTTCATTAATTCCCTGGCCTTCCTGTACAGAGTTAAACCAAAATGAAACAAATTTCAGCTGTAATCCCAGCACCATCAGCTCTATGGAAGGATGGCACCCGGCAGTCAGCACACTGGTCCAGCGTGCAACTGCTGGTCACTAGTATGGAAGTATATGTCGTTCATGCTTGCAAGGCGTATAATCAAAAAAGAGATAAATACAAGACAGTAGATTACCGTAGCTCTCTCTCGACTTCTATGTTTCCAGGATCCAACTTTTGAGCGTCCAGGAGAGCATGACAAGCTTGTTTATACTCCTAGACGTAGAGCACATCAAAGGAGGAACATGAGCGACTATATAGACTGGACAGAGTGGGAAGCACAATGGCAAGCTAGACAGGTAGTAACTCACTTTGAGTAGCATGTGAGCTGCAGCCTGACGGTAGCAAGCTTTTGCCCAGTTAGGTCGCAGCATTCTGCATCTGAGAGCATCTGACAGAGCACCTTCACCATCATCCAACAGCAGTTTGCAAAGACTCCGGTTCGCATACAGGGCCGGTCCTGAGATTTCGGGGGCCTGGAGCGAAAACAGAACATAGGGGCCCTTAAAATAATTTTAATATTCTTAGATAATACAAGACCACTATCGATATTCAAAAGAGAGAATTAGAGACAAGTCTTCTCAGAGAATATTTCATTTTGAAGCTCGATGCGGTGCATTCTTCTCTCAAAAACTCGCCTCTCGATAGGGTAGTGTGGGGTCGATGATGTAGTGTTTTCGGCCAAATCATACTGAAGATCAAATGTTGGTCGTAGGCAGCCATGCATGGGATGATCACAAGTGACATCAAGCCAATTTTCCTTAACTATCAAGCCAAATTGCGACTGTTGTCTCTGTCGAAGGATGAGCTAATTTTTTTTGTATAGTGAACTCGATAGAATCAAGGCAAATATGTGACAAAAAAATTATAACCAACCAGACAACGACTACAATCGGCTATCAATTTATCACTTGGAATCAAACTTCTAAAAATTATTCGGCTATCAATTTATCACTTTGAATCAGGTAGAATAATCAAGCTTCCAAAAAATATTCGGCTATCAATTTATCACATTGAATCAAGTAGAATAATCAAACTTCCAAAAAATATTCGGCTATCAATTTATCACTATGAACATATTTGTTTATTTATTTGCGGGTGAATGAACATATTAAAATTAAAGTGTAATATGAAAGCAGGTAGAATAGTCGGCTATCAATTTATCACTTGGAATCAAACTTCCAAAAAATATTCATTGGCACTCTGGAAACAACTGTTGGAATCAAGCTTTCAAAAATGTCAATGAAACTGGATCAGTCAGCACATGCATGGTCAAAAACAGCAACAGAACCCTCTACTCTTTTTTTTTTTGATCGGCAGAACCCTCTTTTTTTTGAGACACGGCAGAACCCTCCTTACCACTAACTACTACGCTGGGCATGAAGCCAGTATAGGCCCAACTTACTACGGTCCACCACCACTTGACCATCAGCGGAAACATTGGTAAAGCAAAAAGGCCCAAGGCGCAGTTTTCTAAAAGGAAAAACGATGCACCCTTCTTCCTCCAGTAGACGCGTACAGACATGCTCTGGTGCTCTAATGGCGATGGGGAAAAGGGTGCTCCTTGCTCCTGCTCACACATACCTGGAAACGGGGCCCCTTTTCTTTCGGGGGCCCGGGGCGGCCGCCCCTCTCGCATGGTCAAAAACGCGGCATCTATTGCCTATGGTCAAACATAACAGGTTATACGATTATAATCTCGCTAGCAAACATGCCCTTGCGTTGCAACGGGGATACACTGTACATGACCCTGAAAACGGCAACCAAAAATTTAAAAATATTTTTTTTCCATTTTTACATAAATTCAATCTTTTCAAAAAATGTTAAAAAATTCAGAATTATTTGATTATCAAAATTTTGTTCATATTTCAAAATTGGTCCATGTTCTAAAATTTTAGTTCACATTCAAAATTCCAAATTCCAAAAAATGTTCAAAATTACACATGTTGATCATCTTTTTAAAAATTGTTCACGTTTCAAAAAAAAGTTCAATGTATTAAAAAAAATGTTCACTGTGTATAAAAATGTTCATCTTGTATAGATTTGTTCAACATGCATGAATAAAGTTCATCATATATTTTAAAAATGTTCAATTTGTGTTTTAATATTATTCACCATATATTAAGAAAATGTTCAGTGTGTATTTAAATTTACTTTCACAAAACTGTTCACAGTTCAAACAAATTGTTCAGAATTCTATTTTTCTGAACTTCAAAAAATGTTCACATTTTTGAAAAAAATATTTACGTTTTTCAAATTTTGTTCACTATTTAAAACAATTAGTTCATGCTATTATTAGAATTTTGTAATTTGTGCACGACTTTTAAACACTTTTTGGATTTTTTGAATAAATTTTCTTCAATGAAATGTTGAAACGGATCTGCCACTGTCGTTACACTTCAATTTTAGTGCCCCTTCTTGGTCCTGTGGTGTTGTTAGCTCAGGTGGATACTCTCGCTAATATCCAACGTGAGGTCAGTAGTTTGATTGCTATTTTACTTTTTTGTATTTTGTTCCAGGCATGTGAATTGGGCCGGCCCGTTTACACGTGCTCTAGTTAAAACTGGTGTTTCATCGATAAAACTGGGGTTCAATCGCTGAGATTGACGTACGACATATGAAGGGACGTAAAAAAAAGACTTTGACAAAAAAAAATGAAAAACAATCCTTCCTTTAATATTAGGTAAAGATAGCAAAAGAGCCTGTGCATTGCAATGGGAGAGAAAAAATAACACACGCTCTTAACTTAACAACCATCACTCAAGACCACAATAGGTCCATCTCCTTTATTTTTGCGAGGCATCATATTTGTGTTGCTGCTTATCCTCCTTCTCACCCTCGCCGGCGATGGCCTCGATGTTCACACAAAACAACAAAAAACGTGTGTTCAATATGGTTAATCCTCTCTCTCTCTCTCTCTCTCTCTCTCTCTCTCTCTCTCTCTCTATATATATATATATATATATATATATATATATATATATATATATATATATATATATATATATATATATATATATATCTCGCCGTCGCTCTCTTCTCTCACTCTCGCGATGAGAAATCTGTTGTTTTCCCCTGCGACATTTTTCAGAGGTATGCATGTGTAGTTACCGATGTTTTCTTTTCCCTATATGGTTATAGTGGGGTGTTTATTTGCATTCTGGATCGCCGCCGGTATGAAAAAAAAGGATATTGCACTTTAAATTATAAGTTTGCTTCCATAACAATATTTTAAAAATATTTAACAGGTAAAATTAACATCATATTTAGATTCCACACATTTTTCTAATAAAATTTCATATAATATGTTAAAATCGAAGTTACGGTTTAAAGGATACAGATAATTTAGAAAATCATTTGGTTTGACTCAAATATATTTCAAGAAAATATTTAGAAATACTTAACAGGTAAAAATAATCTCATATTCATATTCTACATATTTTTCTAATCAAATTTCATATATAGCAAGTTCAAATCGGAGCTACGGTTTAAAAGATATGGATGATTTTAAAAAGCATTTATATTTGACTTGAATATGATCCGCGGATGAATTACCTAAAACATCAGGGGGGGGGTCGAAAAATATAAAATTACGGTTCAGGTGTGACTTAAATCCGGACGGCGGGTTGAATTCTCTGAAATAGAGGAACTTTTCTGAAAAATGCCATGACGGACGAAAGAAACCCAATTTGCTTTATTATTAGGTAAAGATAAAGATTATGGCAGGTTAAGATTAGTCCGGCATGTTAAAATATGTCTAGTGTGTCTTGTACACGTATTTTGTATGTATGTAATTGTATGTGCTGATCATTATATATAGTAAGATGTGGAGAGACATTGCCCACGGGAAACCCTAAACCTATTCTCAAACTTGGTATTAGAGCCTACCCTAGCCGCCGCCGCCTCTCCTCTCGCCGCCACCGCCGCAGTTTTTCCTCGCGGCCGCCGCGATGTCAACCTCCTGCGTGCTCACCCTCACCGTGCCCGCCCCACCCACGGCGTCGGCTCCCATCCCCGTCCTTCTGCCCATCGCGGTCTCTTTGGATGGCAGAAACTTCATGTTGTGGAGGGCTCTCACCCTCCCCAACTTCGCCGGAGTTCGCCTCCACGGTTTCCTTGATGGCTCGGCCAGGGCGCCGGCGCCGACCGTGACAACAGGCACCGGTGATGCTGCTCGCACCGTGTCCAACCCCGAGTATGAGCAGTGGTGGACTCTTTATCAGAAGGTCCTCGAGCATCTCCTCGGTTTGATGAACGTGGAGATCTTCGCGCAGCTGATCTGCTGCAGGACGACGGACGAAGCATGGGCGACCATGCACACCGTGTTCGCCGCCGAGAACAGCGCCAGCGTGCGTAATCTCCGGCGCCAGATCCAGGCGCTGAGGAAAGGAGACAGACCCGCCGGTGAGTACATGCAGAAGGTGAAGGCACTCGCTGATTCGATGGCCGCCGCCGGCTCTCCTCTTCGTGATGATGAGATCATCGACTACATGCTCAAGTGTTCCCTGCGTTTACAAGCAGAAGGTGAAGATCACGTTCCCTGCGTTTTACTCGAGTGTTCTTTACTATGAGGCCCTGCAACAGTAGCAATCGGAGCTTGAGGATTGGCAGTCCCCCGTCAACGCCGCATCACTGCTGGTCTACAACACCAACTCCGGCCGTGCGCATGACTCTGGACGCTTGAGTGGTGGACGCCTTCCGGCGGCTCCCTCCCGCCAGGATCGGGTGGCTACGGTCCAGGTCAGGGCGGTGCCCCTGGCCGCAACAGGGGCAACAGTGGCGGTAATGGCCGCAATGGAGGAGGCAACGAGGGCGGTCGCAACCGGCGCTGGCATCCCAGGTGCTAGATCTGCAAAAACTGGGGGCACGAGGCGGACAATTGTCACAGCCGCTATGATCATGACAACCACGCCGCCAACTTCGCGTCCACCTCCTCCTCCGCTCATGACCCGCCGCACTGGATCCTGGACACCGGCGCGACGGACCACCTGAAGAGTGATCTCGAACATCTACACTTCCATGAACGCTATGGCGGGAAGGATCAAGTGCAAGTGGCCAATGGTGAAGGTTTGTCTATTTCGCATATTGCTCATTCCACTATATCTGGTTCATCTCTTCATTTACGAAAGATTCTTCATCTTCCACATATTCATCAACATCTCCTTTCTGTTTATCGACTTGTCCTTGACAATGATGTTTTTGTGGAATTTCATCGTTTCTTTTTTCTTGTTAAGGACACGGCCACGAAGAAAGTTCTTTTTCACGGTAGAAGTCATGGCGGACTCGACCCCATCCCATTTAGTCGTGCGTCGCCGTCCTCCACCCGCCAAGCGTCTCTCCGCATCAAGATCACCCTGTCCCAGCGGCACCAGCGTCTCGGTCATCCATCCAATAATATTGTTCAAAACATTGTTAAGAATAATGATTTAGTGTGTTCTTCTAAACGTCGGACTTCAGTGTGTGATGCTGGTCAACGTGCTAAGAGTCGACAATTGCCATATCATTTATCTCATCAAGTTTCCACTATGCCTCTTGAGTTAATCCATTCTGATGTTTGGGATGTTCGGGAATACATCGTCAGTTTCATACTCGCCAATAAGGACAAGGAGGCGATTCTCGTGCCTTATCATCCCGTGTAAGTCATCCGCGCGGCTATCCTTCCTTCGATTTCAATCATTCATTTGCACGGTGGAGGCTAATTAATTTGAGGTGTACTTATTTTGCGCAGCAGCGGGCACACCATCCTCATCATCCTCTACCCCCGATACTCCCACGCTCTTTACTTGGACTCGTCGAAGAACATTCACAAAAAGGATTGGGCCCACATCAGGCATGTTCTCGACAGTGTTGTGTTTTACTACCAAGCACGGGGTGGAGAGGTCAAGGACAAGAAGAGAAGGGGCGGCAGGCTCGCCTTCGGCCATAAGACCGCCTTCTGCTGCATCCAGCAACCAAGTGATTCTCTTAATGATGGATTCTATGTCCTACACCACATACTGGAGTACAGACGGGATCACCAGAACCTTCGCATGTCACCTAGATCCGGCGATGCCCATATTCTGCAATGGGCAAAGGACATAGGAGATATCGAGGATCATCGACTTCGAGCTGAGTTCTATAACATCCAGCGTGAACTTGCCCAAATCATCATGAAGGAGGTCGTCGGAAAAACAGGGATGTTCTACGGAGAAGGACAAATGTCGTGGGAAGACGTCCGAACATGGGTAGCCTCTCAGCGTCTCGACATGAAGCCTTTCACTAAGCTCGGGGACTATCTCCTTGACATGGATGGATGGCACGACATGTTGGAGTGATTGTCGATATATGCCAATGTGACATACTTTCTGCACGACATGTTGGAGTGATTGTCGATATATGCCAATGTGACATGTTGGAGTTATGCATGGCGAAACTTTATTTGTGATGTAATTAAACCGTCCTCCTCCTCGACTAGCGAAGATCACTCTAGTTAGGGAATTTTGGGTACGATGAACTTTGTTATTTATGCTTATGATATGTTGTTTCTATTTTTGCCAAGTCTGTCTCTTTCTGTTGCTCAACTATATATGTTGCATATCATTGACTCATGTGACGATGCAGGTGCATAGATCATCAATGGTGAAGATATACGACGAGTGGCCGGAGTGTCAGGCCCAGGTGTACCGGTTTCCTGTTTCCGAGCGACAGACAGTAGTTAGTTTAGGTTCACGCTAATGCGAGGGAGGGATACGAACTCATGTACTGCATAGTTCCGCTCTAGCTCTTCTCGCGTATATCATTGTTTACATGGATGACGATGTATTTGCAAGTAATTGAGACTTGTATCGCTATTTTCGAGATGATGACGAGAGACCACTTTGTGTTGGATGATGATTATGATGATGACATGATTTAATGAGACTAGTTGTATGTATATGCTATGATTACATTTGTATGTGTATGATATGCTAAAGATTATTGTATAAAGCCTATTCAAATACAAAACAAAAAAACTAATAAAACTAGTAGTAGCAAGGGGAAAAAAGTTAGCAGTAGCGCTGCCTTACCAGTAGTGCTTCCCTGTAAAAAGCGCTGCAGATAATATCAGCAGCACTCCTCTCTGAAGCGCGCTACAGCTATCGATGTATAGCGATGGCGTGGGGACGACAGCGCCATTGCTATATCGTTAGTCAGAAGCGCCTTATCGAGAGCGTGTCGTCCGCGCTCATTGATAGGCCTAAACCAGCTGCTGCTAGGCTTTTTCCTAGTAGTGACATCTTGCTGCATTAGTGCATTGACTAAACTTTCTTGCTGGCCTGCCATTGTTTTCCTTAAATTAGAATGAACATGCACATGCCTCTGTTTAGCCTGGTCTCGCTGCCTATCCCTGTCTTGTGGAGGATCCAAGCTCTCATTATTTTGCCGTGTGTTTGTTTTGTTCTTCCTTGCCTCATTTGCTCCTCGGTGATAGTCAGGAGGTGTTTGTTGTTTGGTGGAACTGCCTCATTTGTTCTGTTTGAAACAACCGATGCACAATTGTTTAGCTATGTAGTTCAAGATGGTGTGTTCATTATTGCAGTATAACTGGTATGATCTCAAGTGCATAATTGCCTTTTACAATTGGGGAATATGTTGTCATGTTGAATAATTTAGCTGCTTGACTGTACCGTGTGTAGCCCTACTCAGCAAAGATTAGTTTTGTTTAGCTGTACCGTGAATGAACATGTCTTGTTCTACTTCAAGAATTTATTAATTGAAGAGAACCAACTCCAACAAGTGATAAGTACATGTTAATTATTATTAGCTTCAAAATTTGATCGATGCCTTCTTGCAATAACAATAAGCATGAGATTTTTTTGGTAGTTTCTATGCCACTTTTATACTCTGGTATTTTCTTGTGTGCTATACCAGAATTTTTAATTTCGTGAGCAATGCACAAGGACGATATCTGGAGCGGTCAAGAAGTGTGCTGGTTTTTGAAAAAAAGTTTGAAGAGGTATCTGCTACCCTTTTGTTTTGGTGCTCATTCTTTTTAAACCGATGATGCTTGAGGTGCTATTAGTGTTGTTGAACCAATAGCCTTGCTATGAGCTATTGATGTGAACCTGCAATGCAAGATGTACTGCATGTGCATGTCCTTGTGGTACTATGAGATTTATTGGCTGTTTGGAGATGTACTCATATTGTGTCATGTATTTTATTATCTATATGATTACACATTAGTTTTACTATCAAAATATGAACTGTAGCAGTCACTATATTGGGTCGCTCTTCGGGTCACTTCTGGATGGTCTTTGTTAGAGTCCCGTTTAGAGTTTGGGTTGGCAAACATGAATAGTTTTACTTATTCTGTCTTCTATGAAAAACACCTATCGTATGTCCTAGAGACAAACTTGTAAATCATGCTTTTGATAAAATCATGCTTTGACACTTAAAAGAGCTTTTCCTGAGGTGTGTACGTATGTGTCTTGCATAATAAGTGCTTGTTCATGTTTGGTTTTCTCTAAACTTTGTTTGTATGATTGAGGGAAAATTTACTTGGTTCTTTGATGGAGCACTAAAATTGCCTTCTTGTGATGTTGCAGGTGCCCAGTTTGTGCTCGCTACCGAAGGAGCTCCATGTTGAAGAAGATTGAAGACACTTGTAGAGCTTGTAAATTCTGTAGTTATTACACAAAGAGAACTTGTAAAACCGTGATTGAAGATGTATTATGGCTGATTTTGGCTGTAAATTCTATAGCTATTACTGTAGTTATTCATAGAGTAGCAGCTCCATACTGATTTTGGCTGCTGTTATTTTAAGTACTACTTGTATTTTTTGTCTGTGCCAATTTAAATACTGGCTATTTATTTACTATGAAATTGAAATCAGCGGAATATGACCTTGACAATTGGGACCCACTTACTAGAACCTGACAACTGGGACCAATTACCAGAACTTACAATGGGACCCGTCTCACTAACTGACCCATCTTAAAACAAGAAATGAAAAATGTAACTATAAGAAAATCTGAAGTTGTTGAGCCAAAAAGGCCTTGGCCTAAAATAAAAAGGCTATAATGTTGGGCCAGACACATGAACCCAACAAAAAATTGATGAAAAAAATAATCTAAAAAGGCTGAATTAAAGGGCTCGGCCCATGTAAAACACTCAATCGGACCGGGCTGAATCTTGTCAACGATCTTTTCAATTGGTTGCAATTTTGCCACGTCGGATCCGACGTGGCCTAGGCAGACAGCCAGTGACCAAAATAGAAGGTCATAGGATCCATGACCTTTTGTTTTGCTCGTAAATGTCTATGACCTTATCCCAAAGAAGGTCGTTAATTTCAGTTTACGACGGCCAGCTTTTGACCATATGTTTTTGGTCACAAAAAGATCACAAATGAATAACAATGACCATTCAGTGACCAATAGTGGTGGTCACAAGTTGACATATTTCTTGTAGTTTAGGGAGTCAGGTCAGCAGGGACAAACAGATGATTATGCTTGTCCATAAAATTCTTCACGAACCAGAGGCCGCTGCTATCTTGTAGCTGAAGGAAATATGCCCTAGAGGCAATAATAAAGTTATTATTTATTTCCTTATTTCATGATAAATGTTTATCATTCATGCTAGAATTGTATTAACCGGAAACATGATACATGTGTGAATGCATAGACAAAACAAGATGTCACTAGTATGCCTCTACTAGACTAGCTTGTTAATCAAAGATGGTTATGTTTCCTGACCATGAACAAAGGAGTTGTTATTTGATTAACGAGGTCACATCATTAGTAGAATGATCGATTGACATGACCCATTCCCTTAGCTTAGCACACGATCGTTTAGTATGTTGCTACTGCTTTTATCCATGACTTATACATGTTCCCGTAACTATGAGATTATGCAACTCCGTTTACGGAGGAACACTTTGGTGCTACCAAACGTCACAACGAATCGGGTGATTATAAAGGAGTACTACAGGTGTCTCCAAAGGCGATGTTGGGTTGGCGTATTTCGAGATTAGGTTTTGTCACTCCGATAGTCGGAGAGGTATCTCTGGGCCCTCTCGGTAATGCACATCATGAAGCCTTGCAAGCACTACAACTAATGAGTTAGTTGTGAGATGATGTATTACGGAACGAGTAAAGAGACTTGCGTAACGAGATTGAACTAGGTATTGGATACCGACGATCGAATCTCGGGCAAGTAACATACCGATGACAAAGGAACAACGATGTTGTTATGCGGTCGACCGACAAAGATCTTCGTAGAATATGTAGGAACCAATATGGGCATCCAGGTCCCGCTGTTGGTTATTGACCGTGAATGGTTCTAGGTCATGTCTACATTGTTCTCGAACCGTAGGGTCCGCACGCTTAAGGTTTCGATGGCGATGTTATTATGAGTTTATGTATTTTGATGTACCGAAGGAGTTCGAGTCCGGATGTGATCACGGACATGACGAGGAGTCTCGGAATGGTCGAGACATAAAGATTGATATATTGGAAGCCTATGTTTGGAGTTCGAATGGTTCCGGTAAAACGGAATTTATCGAGTACCGGAGGTTACGGAACCCCGGGAGGTAAATGGGCCTCGGTGGGCCTTAGTGGAAAGGAGAAGGGCAGCCCTAGGAGGGCGCGCCTCCCCTTCCCTAGTCCTACTAGGACTAGGAGAAGGGGCCGCCCCTCTCTCTCTTTCCTCCGGAATCCTAGTCCAACTAGGATTGGGGGAATCCTACTCCCAGAGGAGTAGGACTCCTGTAGCGCCTCCCTTGGCCGCCGCCCCCTCCCCCTTGCTCCTTTATATACGGGGCAGGGGGCACCTTGGAACACACAAGTTGATCGTGAGATCGTTCCTTAGCCGTGCGGTGCCCCTCCACCATATTCCACCTCGGTTATACTGTCGCAAGCTTAGGCGAAGCCCTGCGCCGGTGAAACATCAAGATCGCCACCACGCCGTCGTCTTGACGGAACTCTCCTCGACACTCGGCTGGATCGAGTACGAGGGACGCCATCGAGCTGTACGTGTGTCAAGAACTCGGGCGCCGGAGTAACGGCGCCGGATCGGTCGGATCGCGAGGAGAACGACGACTACTTCCTCTACGTTGTGATCGCTTCCGCCAGGTCTACAAGGGTATGTGGACAACACTCTCCCTCTCGTTGCTATACATCACCATGATCTTGCGTGTGCGTAGGAAAATTTTTGAAATTACTACGTTCCCCAACAAAGTGGCATCCGAGCCTAGGTTTTTCTATGGTTTGATGTTTTGCACGAGTAGAACACAAGTGAGTTGTGGGCGATACAAGTCATACTACCTACCAGCATGTCATACTTTGGTTCAGCGGTATTGTGAGATGAAGCGGCCCTGACCGACATTACGCCAGACGCTTACGCGAGACTGGTTTCACCGCCATGAGCACTCGTTGCTTAAAGGTGGTGGTGGGTGTCTGTCTCTCTCACTTTAGTTGAACCGAGTGTGGCTACGCCGGTCCTTGAGAAGGTTAAACGGAGTCTATTTGACGAAGTATCGTTGTGGTTTTGATGCGTAGGTGAGACTGGTTCTTGCTAAAGCCCGTAGCAGCCACGTAAAATTTGCAACAACAAAGTAGAGGACGCCTAACTTGTTTTTGCGGGGCATGTTGTGATGTGATATGGTCAAGATGTGATGCTATATTTTATTGTATGAGATGATCACGTTTTGTAACCGGTTATCGGCAATCGGCAGGAGCCATATGGTTGTCGCTTATTGTATGCAATGCAATCGCCCTGTAATGCTTTACTTTATCACTAAGCGGTAGCGATAGTCGTAGTAGCATAAGTTTGGCGAGACGACAACGATGCTGCGATGGAGATCAAGGTGTCGCGCCGGTGACGATGGTGATCATGGTGGTGCAACAAGATGGAGATCATGAAGCACAAGATGATGATGACCATATCATATCACTTATATTGATTTGCATGTGATGTTTATCCTTTTATGCATCTTATCTTGCTTTGATTGACGGTAGCATTATAAGATGATCTCTCACTAAATTATCAAGAAGTGTTCTCCCCGGGTATGCACCGTTGCCAAAGTTCGTCGTGCCCGGACACCACGTGATGATCGGGTGTGATAAGCTCACGTCCATCTACAACGGGTGCAAGCCAGTTTTGCACGCGCAGAATACTCGGGTTATACTTGACGAGCCTAGCATATGCAGATATGGCCTCGAACACGGAGACCGAAAGGTCGAGCGTGAATCATATAGTAGATATGATCAACATACGATGTTCACCATTGAAAACTACTCCATTTCACGTGATGATCGGTTATGGTTTAGTTGATTTGGATCACGTGATCACTTAGATGACTAGAGATGTTTTTCTAAGTGGGAGTTCTTAAGTAATATGATTAATTGAACTTAAATTTATCATGAACTTAGTACCGATAGTATCTTGCTTGTTTATGTTTGATTGTAGATAGATGGCTCGTCTTTGTTGTTCCGTTGAATTTTAATGCGTTCCTTGAGAAAGCAAAGTTGAAAGATGATGGTAGCAATTACACGGACTGGGTCCGTAATTTGAGGATCATCCTCATTGCTGCACGTAAGAGCTACGCCCTGGATGCACCGCTAGGTGCCAGCTCTCTTGCTAATGCAACTGCAGATGTTATGAACGTCTGGCGAGCAAAGTCGATGACTACTCTATAGTTCGATGTGCCATGCTTTACGGCTTAGAACCGGGACTTCAACGACGTTTTGAACGTCATGGAGCATATGAGATGTTCCAGAGTTGAAGTTAATATTCCAATGAATGCCCGGATTGAGAGATATGAAGTCTCCAATAAGTTCTATAGCTGCAAGATGGAGGAGAACAGTTCATTAGTGAGCATATACTCGAATGTCGGGTACTACAATCACTTGACACAATTGGGAGTTAATCTTCCGGATGATTGTGTCATTGATGAATTCTCCAATCACGCCACCAAGCTACAAAGGCTTCGTGATGAACTATAATATGCAAGGGTTAGTAAAGACTATGCTCGAGCTCTTCGCAATGCTAAAGGCTGCGGAGGTAGAAATCAAGAAGGAGCATCAAGTGTTGATGGTCAATAAGACCACTAGTTTCAAGAAGAAAGGCAAAGGGAAGAAGAAGGAATCTCAAGAAGAACAGCAAGCAAGTTGCTGCTCAGAGAAGAAACCCAAGTCTGGCCCTAAACCTGAAGCCGAGTGCTTCTACCGCAAGCGACTGGTCCTTCGGAAGCGGAACTGCCCCAAGTATTTGGCGGATAAGAAGGATGGCAAGGTGAACAAAGGTATATGTGATATACATGTTATTGATGTGTACCTTACTAGAGCTCGTAGTAGCACTGGTATTTGATCTGGTTCATTGCTAATATTTGCAACTCAAACAGGGGACTACTGATTGCGAACTCGCAAAGGACGAGGTGACGGCGCGCGTGGGAAATGGTTCCAAAGTCGATGTGATCGCGGTCGGCACGCTACCTCTACATCTACCTTCGGGATTAGTTTTAGACCTAAATAATTGTTATTTGGTGCTGCGTTGAGCATGAACATTATATCTGGATCTTGTTTGATGCGAGACGGTTATTCATTTAAATCGAGAATGATGGTTGTTCTATTTATATGAGTAATATCTTTATGGTCATGCACCCTTGAGGAATGGTCTATTTTGGTGAATCTCGATAGTAGTGATACACATATTCATAATGTTGAAACCAAAAGATGCAGAGTTGATAATGATAGTGCAACTTATTTGTGGTACTCGCCGTTTAGGTCATATCGATGTAAAGCGCATGAAGAAACTCCATGTCGATGGACTTTTGGAGTCACTTGATTATGAATCACTTGGCACTTGCGAACCGTGCCTCATGGGCAAGATGACTAGAACACCGTTCTCCGGTACTATGGAGAGAGCAACAGATTTGTTGGAAATCATACATACTGAGATGTATGTGGTCCGATGAATATTGAGGCTCGTGGCGGATATCGTTATTTTCTCACCTTCACAGATGACTTAAGCAGATATGGGTATATCTACTTAATGAAACATAAGTCTGAAACGTTTGAAAAGTTCAAAGAATTTCAGAGTGAAGTTGAAAATCATCGTAACAAGAAAATTAAGTTTCTACGATCCGATCGTGGAGGTGAATATTTGAGTTACGAGTTTGGTCTACATTTGAAACAATGCGGAATAGTTTAGCAACTCACGCCACCGGAACACCACAACAGTAATGGTGTGTCCGAACGTCGAATCGTACTTTACTAGATATGGTACGATCTATGATGTCTCTTACAGATTTACGGCTATCGTTTTGGGGTTATGCTCTAGAGACAGCCGCATTCACCTGAATAGAACACCGTCGAAATCCGTTGAGACGACACCTTATGAACTGTGGTTTAGCAAGAAACCAAAGTTGTCGTTTCTTAAAGTTTGGGGATGCGATGCTTATGTGAAAAGCTTCAACCTGATAAGCTCGAACCCAAATCGGAGAAATGTGTCTTCATAGGATACCCAAAGGAGACAGTTGGGTACACCTTCTATCACAAGATCCGAAGGCAAGACATTCGTTGCTAAGAATGGATCCTTTCTAGAGAAGGAGTTTCTCTCGAAAGAAGTGAGTGGGAGGAAAGTGGAACTTGATGAGGTAATAGTACCTTCTCCCTTACTTGAAAGTAGTTCGTCGCAGAAACCAGTTTCTGAGACACCTACACCAAGTAGTGAGGAAGTTGATGATGTTGATCATGAAACTTGAGATCAAGTTACCGCAGAACCTCGTAGATCAACCAGAGTAAGATCCGCACTGAGTGGTACGGCAATCCTGTTCGGAAGTCATGCTACTAGATCATGATGAACCCACGAACTATGAAGAAGCGATGGTGAGCCCAGATTCGCAAAATGGCTTGAGGCCATGAAATCGAGATGGGATCCATGTATGAAAACAAAGTGTGGACTTTGGTTGACTTGCCGAGGGTAGGCAAGCAATAGAAAACAAGTGGATCTTCAAGAAGAAGACCGACGACGGTAATGTTATCGTTTATAAAGCTCGACTTGTCGCAAAAGGTTTTCGACAAGTTCAAGGGATTGACTACGATGAGACCTTCTCACCCGTAGCGATGCTTAAGTCCGTCCGAATCATGTTAGCAATTGCCGCATTTTATGATTATGAAATTTGGCAAATGGATGTAAAGACGCATTCTGAATGGATTTACGGAAGAAGAGTTGTATATGATGCAACCGAAGGTTTTATCGATCCAAAGGGAGCTAACAAAGTGTGCAAGCTCCAATGATCCATATATGGACTGGTGCAAGCATCTCGAGTTGGAATAAACGTTTTGATAGTGTGATCAAAGCATTTGGGTTTGTCTACAGACTTTTGGAGAAGCCTGATTTACAAGAAAGTGAGTGGGAGCTCAGAGCATTTCGATCTTATATGTGGATGACATATTGCTGATCGGAAATGATATAGAATTTCTGGATAGCATAAAGGGATACTTGAATAAGAGTTTTTCAATGAAGGACCTCGGTGAAGCTGCTTACATATTGGGCATCAAGATCTATAGAGATAGATCAAGACGCTTAATTGGACTTTCACAAAGCACATACCTTGACAAAGTTTTGAAGAAGTTCAAAATGGATCAAGCAAAGAAAGGGTTCTTGCACGTGTTACAAGGTGTGAAGTTGAGTCGGACTCAATGCCCGACCACCGCAGAAGATAGAGAGAAGATGAAAGATGTTCCTATGCTTCAGCCATAGGCTCTATCATGTATGCAATCTGTGTACCTGACACTGATGTGTGCCTTGCTATAAGCCTAGCAGGAGGTACCAAAGTAATCCAGAGTGGATCATCGGACAGCGGTCAAGAACATCTGAAATACGAAAAGGACGAAGGATATGTTTCTCGATATGGAGGTGACAAAGAGCTCATCGAACAGTTACGTTGATGCAAGCTTTGACACCGATCCGGACGATTCTAAATCGCAGACGGATACGATTTACACTAAACGGAGGAGCTGTCGGTTGGTGCAGTTCTAAACAAAGCGTCAGCGGGATCTACATGTGAAGCGGAATACATAGCAGCTTCGGAAGCAGCTAATGAAGGAGTCTGGATGAAGGAGTTCATATCCGATCTAGGTGTCATACCTAGTGCATCGGGTCCAATGAAAATCTTCTGTGACAATACTGGAGCAATAGCCTTAGCAAAGGAATCCAGATTTCACAAGAGGACCAAACACATCAAAAGACGCTTCAATTCCATCCGGGACTTAGTCCAGACTGGAGACATAGAGATTTGCAAGATACATACGGATCTGAATGTTGCAGACCCGTTGACTAAGCCTCTTCCACGAGCAAAACATGATCAGCACCAAGACTCCATGGGTGTTAGAATCATTACTGTGTAATCTAGATTATTGACTCTAGTGCAAGTGGGAGACTGAAGGAAATATGCCCTAGAGGCAATAATAAAGTTATTATTTATTTCCTTATTTCATGATAAATGTTTATCATTCATGCTAGAATTGTATTAACCGGAAACATGATACATGTGTGAATGCATAGACAAAACAAGATGTCACTAGTATGCCTCTACTAGACTAGCTTGTTAATCAAAGATGGTTATGTTTCCTGACCATGAACAAAGGAGTTGTTATTTGATTAACGAGGTCACATCATTAGTAGAATGATCTGATTGACATGACCCATTCCTTAGCTTAGCACACGATCGCTTAGTATGTTGCTACCGCTTTTATCCATGACTTATACATGTTCTGTAACTATGAGATTATGCAACTCCGTTTACGGAGGAACACTTTGGTGCTACCAAACGTCACAACGTAATCGGGTGATTATAAAGGAGTACTACAGTGTCTCCAAAGGCGATGTTGGGTTGGCGTATTTCGAGATTAGGTTTTGTCACTCCGATAGTCGGAGAGGTATCTCTGGGCCCTCTCGGTAATGCACATCATGAAGCCTTGCAAGCACTACAACTAATGAGTTAGTTGTGAGATGATGTATTACGGAACGAGTAAAGAGACTTGCGTAACGAGATTGAACTAGGTATTGGATACCGACGATCGAATCTCGGGCAAGTAACATACCGATGACAAAGGGAACAACGTATGTTGTTATGCGGTCGACCGACAAAGATCTTCGTAGAATATGTAGGAACCAATATGGGCATCCAGGTCCGCTGTTGGTTATTGACCGTGAATGGTTCTAGGTCATGTCTACATTGTTCTCGAACCGTAGGGTCCGTGCACGCTTAAGGTTTCGATGATGGTTATTATGAGTTTATGTATTTTGATGTACCGAAGGAGTTCGAGTCCCGGATGTGATCACGGACATGACGAGGAGTCTCGGAATGGTCGAGACATAAAGATTGATATATTGGAAGCCTATGTTTGGAGTTCGGAATGGTTCGGATTTAAAACGGAATTTCTCGGAGTACCGGAGGTTACCTGGAACCCCCGGAGGTAAATGGGCCTCGGTGGGCCTTAGTGGAAAGGAGAAGGGCAGCCCTAGGAGGGCGCGCCCCCCCTTCCCTAGTCCTACTAGGACTAGGAGAAGGGGCGCCCCCCTCTCTCTTTCCCTCAGGAATCCTAGTCCAACTAGGATTGGGGAATCCTACTCCCAGAGGAGTAGGACTCCCTGTATGCGCCTCCCTTGGCCGCCGCCCCTCCCCTTGCTCCTTTATATACGGGGCAGGGGGCACCTTGGAACACACAAGTTGATCGTGAGATCGTTCCTTAGCCGTGTGCGGTGCCCCCTCCACCATATTCCACCTCGGTTATACCGTCGCGAAGCTTAGGCGAAGCCTGCGCGGTGAAACATCAAGATCGCCACCACGCCGTCGTCTTGACGGAACTCTCCTCGACACTCGGCTGGATCGAGTACGAGGACGCCATCGAGCTGCACGTGTGTCAAGAACTCGGGGCGCCGAGTAACGGCGCCGGGATCGGTCGGATCGCGAGGAGAACGTACGACTACTTCCTCTACGTTGTGATCGCTTCCGCTTCAGGTCTACAAGGGTATGTGGACAACACTCTCCCCTCTCGTTGCTATACATCACCATGATCTTGCGTGTGCGTAGGAAAATTTTTTGAAATTACTACGTTCCCCAACAGTAGCTAACCTGAAAAAGAGCGGGACACCCACGCCGAGAAATACCCCTCGGTGTTCTTTTTCTTTCAACTCTATTAAAGTGCTTAAGGGCCCACCATCCTTGTTTGCAACACTTGTATGTCCTTCTGTATGCATTTTGTTTCGGACCCGGACCCCTGTACTTCAGATCATCCTTTCTAACACCAAACCCTTTTTTCTTACATAGCCTACGTAGAACATGTTGGCTTCTTCCTCGGTCCTGAAAGTCTTCTTCAGAATCTCTAAGTATTCCATATACTCATTCAGATATGAACCAGCCATGCCTTTATTATCAATTCCTTTACCTTGCATGTGTACATCATCCATGTCTATGCCATCCTTGCCTGCATTCTCATTATCATTATCATCCGTGCACATACCATCCATTCCTTTGGGGTCCATGGCTACCAAATTATTATCCTTGTCATCCATGCCTTTGCCTTCGTTTCCTCTATCACCCATGTCCTTGTCAGCCTTGCCCATATCACCCAAGTTTTCTCCCTCGTTGCCTTTATCATCCATCTCGTTATGCTGCCAACGAAAACAGATAGTCAATGTTACAGATGGATAGCATACATAATAATTATGCACTACTCCGCTTAAATAATTGATTTAATTTTTCATATCGGATTCATGTACCTAACTCAGTCATTCAAAAGCTGTAATTAAGTATAAAATATGCCCTGACTAAATCCAGAAATATTTAATTGATTGTACTTGCTGTAACTGATGATCTCCTAACTAAATCCAAAGTCCATGAATCCTTCAAGTCCCCTGATAGATCCACCCTGGTATATCAATTATCTCCAAACTCCATTCAGAATTGTCTCCTAACTAGATCCAAAATTATCACCTAACTAAATCCAAATTATCTCCTAACTAAATCCAAAATTATCACCTAACTAAATCCAAATTATCTCCTAACTAAATCCAAAATAACTCCAAATTCCATACAAAAATAATTATCTCCTCACTAAATTCAAAATATCTCGAAACTCAATTCAAAAGTATCTCCTAACTAAATCCAAAATAACTTTTTTTGAATCCAAATCTGCTGACAACTTTCTCATGCCACATAACCCTAACTAAGTCCTTCAGTATGTCCTAGCTAAATCCGACTTACACTTCCTTTGAATCAAAATCTTGTCACAACTTTCCGAAACCATAAACCCTAACTAACTCCATCAATATGTCCTAGCTAAATCCAACTTACACTCCCTTTCAATCAAAATCTCGTCACAACTTTCTGAAACCATAAACCCTAAACCTCACATGACATTTCCTAAACACTAATCAAATCCGACCCCTATTGGTACTATATGCAGAAGGGACCAGAAAAGATTTGAGATGACTAGGCACTTACAGCTAAGATCCGGCGTGAAAAAGTTGATTCACGTCGATGAGGATGATGTGGCCTCTCGGGTCGGGGAAGGTGGCGTCAGCTCAGGGAAGGAGGGGATTAGCGGCTCGTCGGAAGATCTGGCGCCGCGACCCGAGGGGGGTGACTTGCGATGGAGGGGGGGGGGGTAGGAGCAGGAGGAAGGAGTGACACGACGCGGTTGAGGGCGTCGGAGGCGATCGGTGGCGGTCGAGGGCGCCCGAGGTTAGGGCTTGAGAGGAGGAGAAATGACGAACCGCTCGAATAGAAATTCAATAGAGTACACACGATAATTGGTGTTATAATGAAGTGATTTGTTAATGCAATTAATTTAGTCGAAAAATTTAGGACGGGAATACCCCTAGACCTAATTGGGCCAAAAAAAGGTATAAAATGTTTTAGGTCGAAAATACCCTTGCACTCAAAAAGGCCCAGTTAGTCTCATTCGTTAGATCGCCCATATAATACACGTGCTCCAGTGTATTATATTGTACTGTAAAATCTCCCTATTTAAATCCTTGGTTTCTCAAGTTCGCATGCACGGAGACAGGATGCGGCCGAAGATGTGACCGCATGTGGGGCGTCCGGCCGACACAAATCCAAATCCGGGCGAACATGACCTCATTGCAACCCTCAAACGAACGAAATCCGAATAAAATGGACGTCTATTTAGGGTCGTACGTTGGAGTTGGCTTTACGACTCGCCATCGAGATTGCACTCCCTACTCCCTAGCACTAGCATAGCATACCACAAAAGGAAGGGATCCTAGCTCCGACGATCGAAATGCTACCGTTGGCAACTTGGCATGGCAGCATCGTTCAGCCAACCCCTCCCTCAAGCCGTGGTGTGTATCTTTTCTCGAGATTCAGATTAAAATTGCACTGCACTGCGTGTGCGCCTCGTAAAGTCGTAACGCAACAAGAGCAAAAGTGGCGTGCCGTTCTTTAGTTTCAGTCCTGTGCGCCGCGAGTGTGTAAGGTGCAGCAGTCGAGTCTAGTTATGTGCGTGTCCGACCGTGTCGTGTCTTGGTGGAAAGAATAGTAGTCTGCGTGTGCACCCTCCACTCCACTCCCCAGCGAGTGAAGTCTGAAACGAACCTTGTGGTTGTAGACGAGGTCGCAAATGAACCCCGACCTTCAAATCCCGAAACTCCATACCCTGAACTCTCTGGTCCGTACCTTTTTATCCTTGTGTGCGTATCCAAACGGTGGGATTTGTAAGTGGCTGGGAACGGGCTGAGTCAGCACCTGCCGGGTGGGGTCTCAGGCTATACCTGGTCGAGCCGGACCAACTCGCTGACCCCCTCCTCTTCCACTTTGCCCCTTCCTCTCCCACAACGCGACTCTGTTCCTCTTCCACGACGGCGACGGCGACGACGACGACGACGACGACGACGAGCGGATGATCGCGGCGGCCGCCGCCGATCACTCTAGCAGAAAAGAGCAAGGTACGTCTGGTCCTTCTACCCTCTCCAATCTCACTTTTTTTCTTCGCTTTGTGAAATTCAGGATCACATGGACAGTGGAAGTGAAGAAGATATGCCTGCAGTCATCAGTGCTGAAGATGTGCAGTTGGAACATGTGAATGTCACTGGAGATGAAGAATTACTAGAGCAAATGCTTGTCCCCAATGATACTGGTGTTATTACTGCAGTCATATGTAGCCCATTGAAGAAAAGAAGTTCTGAAGTTTGCACTTTTTCTCAAAGTTCTCAAGTTTGCAATTTTTCTCAGAGTTCTCAAGTGTGCAATCCTACCCAATCTGTAACAGTGTCTGCAGCACCAACAGCAGCAGTTCCAGCAAGAAATCAAGGAACACAAGGAGCACAACTTGCAGCTACAGCACAAGGAACACAGCTTGCAGCAGAACAAGGAACACAGCAAGGAGCAACAGCACAAGGAACACATGAAGGAGCAGAGCAAGCACAGCTTGCAGCAGTACTCTTTATTTTGGATGTGTGAATTCTGCTAAAAATGAGCATGGGTTCACTTTATTTTGTTGCCGCCAGAAATGAGCATGGGTTCAGTTTATTTTGCTGCTGCCAAAAAATGAGCATGGGTTTAGTTTAGATTGTTGCTGGCAAAAAAGAGCTTGATTCAGTTTATTTTGTTGCTGTCAAAAGTGAGCATGGCTTCAGATAATTTTGTTGCTGTCAAATAATGAGCATGGATTTTCTAGTTCTTCCAAAAATGAGCATGGATTCAGTTCATTACTGTGAACATTCTCTATGAGTAAATGTTGCTCTTTTACATTGCCTACAATTTATTTTGTTGCTGTACAAAATGAAAATTCAAACTAAATCGAGTACACTATTTGTTGAAAATTCAGTACATTTCCTCACAATTTTTCCAAACTGAATTCTGTACACTGCCTTTCAAAATACAGTACATTGCCTGAAATTTTTTGCAAACTGAATTCAATACACAGCCTTTCAAATATTCAGTACATTGCCTGGCTAAATATCAGAATGCCACACACCAACATCCACCCTTTCCTAACTAAATTGTCACTAACTGATGCAGCAGCACCATCATCTCCTGCAGTTTGTCCAGTTCTCTTCTGCATTTCCACACACAATGCACCAACACCTACATCTCCATTTGTACATAATGCTGCAACATCATCCTCTAGCTTCCACACCCTATCTCGAAGATCTCCCAGCAATACACGCAGGAATGGAGATGTTGGGTCGTCGTGCCACTGTATGAACCCATGCTGTTAAAAAAACGGAAGTTTATAAGGCAAGGGAATTGAACAGAGCAGAGGAGGACAGAGCACGACACAGATAAGAACTGAGCATACCTGAGCTTCGACGCATGCATAATATCTCCGGCCAGGATTCGCCACACTCCATGATATCCACCGCGGCGCCTTCCTCCCGCAACGACCGCAGAAAACCGCCGGCTCGTACTCCATCGGCCGCTCGCGATACGGCACCGATGACCTAGATGCAGCGCCTCTCCGTCGAATCCCTCCGCCGCGTGAACAGGCGGAACCAATTGACGACGGCGACATGCCCCGGCCGCCGACAATCGCCGCCCTAGCTTGGTCGCCTTGCTCTGGATCGAAGTCGCCCCCTTTCCTCTCTCGCCGTCGAACCCTAGAAAATTTCCTCAGCTGCGTCCGCTGTTAAAAAGAGAACTGCCCGAGCACAGGTGGGATTATTAATTTGTAATCCCACCCTCTAACGCTGCCACATCAGCAAATCCTGGCCTAAAACGAGCTTAAGACTAAAAAGTCCGGGATCAGAGAGTTCAGGGTATGGAGTTCCGGGATTTGGAGGTCGGGGTTCATTTGCGACTGCGTCTACAACCACAAGGTTCGTTTCAGACTTCACTCCTCCCCAGCCGGCGCCCAACCGACTGACCCCAGGTCAAGTTCCCGGCCCTTTCTTTCCTCTCACAAACGCATCCACGTTGCACGTTGCACCGCAGCGACCCGGGGTGACGTACGTGCCGTCCCTCTCGCCTCACAATCCAATCCATGATGACAAAGGCATCTTTATATGTTTGTACTGCGTGCTAACCCAACCCGTAGGCATCCTGGTCGTATTACTATTAGTTCCCCGATACGCCAGCCACTCGATCATTACGCGCTGTCAAGGTACGTACTCCAAGTTTAGCCGAAATATTGCAAGCAGTATTGGGGAGCATTTACAAGAACTAGGAGGGATCAAAGGAAAGCACATTGCAAGCAGTATAGTTGTTTTAAACCTTGACACAAAAACAAGTTAGATGGAAAGCCAACATCGATTTGAGTACTGAAAACGGGAACTTCTGTGCCCATGCATATTCTCCTCCAACTGTAGTTGATTCGAGGGTGATGAGAATTTGGACATCCCTGTTGGAACTTCCAATGGCTTGCTAAGTTTTGCTATTAACGAATTAGATGGCCAGAACTGCTGACACAAGACACCAAAGTTAGAACATCATTTGCCACCAAAGCGAAATGGGAATAAAGGAACATAACAAATATCAGTATGGCAGGTTATATTATGCTGATATAAGTAACAACGACGAACTGATCTTGTGGATGAGTATGTCTGCATGAGTGAGTCCACATGCCTTGCATCAATGTATAGGTTCTGCAAAGATGTGGTTGCATTGTTTGGCCCGGAGTACTTGAGAGAACCATATGCTGCAGCTACAATCCGGTTGTTGGCGATCAATGAATCCAAAGACTTTTTGGGAATGCTTGGTAGCATAGATTGTATTTGTGACAATTTTAAATTCATTTGGTTGTAAACTATTCATTCTGATGTAAAACTATGTCACTTTCTATTTATATGCACAGAATGTAAAATGTTAAAATTTGGATGAAAACTGGTCATACGAACCAAATAGGTTGGCCAGTTGGACACACTGACAAGAAAACCATGGACGAGGCCGGATTGCGCCCCCGACCGACCCAAACAGAAAACCAACGTTGAAGCATCGGCCAGTTAAAGTTGAGACCTCCTCGTCAGCGCTCTCGGCGCCCGATTTCATTGCTGGCGCCTACACGCACGAGCGATTGGGCCGGCCCGTTAAAAAAGGACAGCATCGATCCCCTCGATTCGCAGCACTCGCTCGAGAAAAAAGGACCGCCACGATCGCGCACAGGTACGTTCCTCTCGATTGAACTCCCCTCAATTTTTTTTTTTGCGAAATTCCTAAAAAAAGTATATCAATTTTGTTGAAAAATCACAAAAATGAAAAAAGTTCATTGATTTGAAAAAAAGTTCGTTGACTTTGAAAAAAAAGTTCATCAATTTTGAAAAAGTTCATCAAATTGTACAAAAAGTTCATCGAGTTTGAAAAAAGTCCATCAACTTTGGGAAAAATATTCATCAAATTGAAAAGAAGTTCATCGATTTTTTTAAAAAGTTCATCAAAATTGAAAAAAGTTCATTGAATATGAGAAAAGTTCATCGAACTTTAAAAAAAGTTCACCGATTTTGGGAAAATTTGGTCGCCTTTGAAATAGTTCACGATTTTAAGAAAGAAAAACACAAGGTAGAAAAAAGGAAAGAAAAGGGAACAAGGAAAACAGCTGCCTTTTCCGTGTTTTATAAAGGAAGAAAAGAATAATACTAGCACATGTTGTCATCTGGTCCAACTGGTTAGTGCCATCGCTACCTGAACGAATGAGCGGTGTTCGAGTCGTGGAATTTCCTATTTGCCGCTCATTGCGGCAAGTTGCCGGGGCAACGCACAGGCGAGCGGCCGACCGGCACGACTGGGCCGGCCCAGTTGAGTAGATCGTGTTGGCATTACCCCATCCGGTTTTGGGAACCTTCCAGAAGGTTCCCCGAACCGGTTTTTTGTTTCTTTTCTACAATTTTTTCTTTTCTTTATTTTCTTTCTATTTTTTGTGGTCAGGTTTTTCTTTTTCTGTTTTCTTTTTATTCAATTTAATTTTATTTTTCCACAAATATTCAAGATTCTAAAAAAAGTTCATAATTTTGAAAAAGTTCCTGTTTTCAAATTTTGTTCCTACATTCAAAAAATGTTCGCATTTTAAAATTGTTTGGGAATTTAAAAACTGTTCGATTAAATCTTTTTAATTTTCTAAAAATTTTAAATTGGAATAAAAATATTATTTTTTTTTTTATTTCTTTTAATTTTTTTTTTTTAAATTAATATTTAAAATTTTTAATTTAAATCAAAATTATTAATTGTTAAATTTTATTAAAATTTAAATTTAATAAAATTGGTATGTTATTTTATTAAATCTTAAAATAATAAATTTTGTTTTTTTTTTTAAAGTTAATATTTTTTTTAAATTAAAAAGTAAACTGTTGCCCATTCCCTTTTATGACAACTGGCTGTAGGAGTCGGTTTTTCACTTCGTAGCGCCTGGCGAGATTCAATAGCCCTCCCTTTTTGTTTAGAGAAAGCGCCAACAGGCAAGCTCTCAGTATGCCGAATTTCCAAAACGGCGCCCTCAGTTAACTTGACTTCCCATATCCAACCTTCCCCCACCCCAACGTCCACCCCCCCCTCTTCTTTCCACCCTACTCCACTATTCCCTACATCATTGATAACCACCTATTGCACCACCCAAAAACAAACTCATCAAACCGGCTTTTTTTTCATAGCTTTATTTTCCCAAACGACCCTCGCCAAGCCCCCCCTTCTCCCCCCGCTCTGGCCTGCTACCAACTGCCATTCCGTCCAATCCACGTCCTCCACAAAAACACCATCACATCCTTATACGCCGGCAAACTTAGTCGCCGGCCCCCACCGCCCCCCGTTTTGAGTCTCAGCACTGACCCAACATAACATAATCAAAAAAAGGGACCAATTTTTTCCTTTTAAAAAAAAATTTTCTGAAACGTATAAAAGTCAAATTTTTTTTTACAAATACTTTCCCCTTAGTTCCCATACGTTCCCAGCTCCTTGAAATCAAAAACAAAACATGAAAAAAGGCATAAATTAAATCGTTCCAAAAACCAATTTTCTCTTCGAGAAAGAGGTTAAGTAAAAATTTGTTTTAAAATAATAGCGCAAAATTAATTAAATTAAACAAAAAAGAAAACTTAACTAATAATAAAAACAATTAAAAATATCAAAAAACAAAAGAAATTTCTTAGTTTTTTGAGTTTTTTTCCTTGCACCAATTATCTCTCCGGCTCGGTTAATACCGGTAAAAAACAAACGTTTCCCCTATCGTGAGGCCTCCTCCCCCTTTGTGGAAGACCAGAGTAGGGCTGGGGGGCCGGGCACGGGGGCATGTGGCGGGAACAAAGCGGGGGGGTATGGGGTGCGCGAGCTGGGGAGAGAAGGGGGGGGAGGGCGGGAAATTCCATGCGGTACAACCCCCCCAAAGGGTATTATTACCGTTACGAATTTTTTCGGGGACGCTGGAGTGGGTTTTTTAATTTTTTCTAATTTTTTTTCAAAATTGGGATTTAAATAAAGCTTTAAATGTTAAAAAAAAAAAACAGGGAGAAACAAAAAAAAGTAAACATAAATTAACTGTTTTTCCCTTACTTTTTTTTCCCCCCCCCCCAAAACCCCCAAAAACCCCTCCCCTTCCTTTTCCTTCGAACGGGCCTTTGAACCGCCGCGCCGGGCCCGGCCCTTGCTGCGGCCGCCACTTCCCCCCAAGCCCTCCCCCGGGCGACCGGAAGCCCCGGCGCCCCGCCCCCATCGACACGGTTTTGTATCCAAGCTTAAAAATTTGTATACCCGTTTTTTTAAAAAGCAGCATTTTTTGCTTGGGTCATCGGGGCGTGGTTTCTAAAAGAAAAAAAAACCTTCCGTTAATAAAAAAAAGATTCAAATTTAAATTAAATTCAAAAAAAAATAATAAAAAGAAAAAAGAAAAATTTTTTCTAATTTGAAAACTTGGTGATTTTCCAAAAATTTCTCCTTCGTTTTCCTCCCACTCACAACACGAAACTTCCCCCCTTACTAGGGGGTGGAAGTTTAAATGTGAATCTCTCCTTTCATTTTTTACAAGAAGTTGAAAAGAGGAAATAAAGATGTGGAAAATTAGACAGAGTAACCTCATTTTAAGTAATGTTCACAAATAAATCTTTGATAAATTGGATTGTTTGAGAGATTGCTGATGTACTTTTAAATTATTTCTCTCATGCATGATTGTGGATACTATTATGGGGAGCATGGCTTTAGGGAATTGATCCATTTTTTTCATATTGTTGTTTAATTTTATTTTAAAATTTTTTTATTTCCATTTTAAATGGCTAAAAGTATCTTCAATCAAAAGCCAAAGTCTAACCATTTTTTGAATAAGTAATTTTAATCAATAAAATTTTTAAATTATTAAAAATCTTTAAATTTAATAAATTTAAAATCAATTGAAAATTAATAAAATTATTTTAATAAAATAAATTATAATATTAAAATGTTGGAAATGTCTTAATTCTTAAAAAACGAAAAAGAAGAAGAAGACTTTCTTTTTGAAATCCTTTATGTCAGTGACGACAGGTAATTCTTCCACAATCGAAGGCACTCATTAATTAATCATGTTGGACTCAGTGTTTTTTTTTATTTTTTTTTCTATTTTTGTTTTTTTTTTTTTTTTTATTATTTTTTCAAATATTAAAATTTAAAATCTTTATGTCTATCTTAATTTGATAACTTCTTTAATTGTCTAAAATTTATGTTGGATAAAAAGCTTTATCTCAAGTCGTTAATTATTAAATCTCAATTGTCCAATTATTTGGATTCAATCTATTGTCTAATCGTTTTTTTTGGATAAATCTAACATAAATCATTTAAATTTGGATAAAATCTTAATTGTCTAAAATCTATTGGATTAAATCTAATCAAAAAATGTAAATTGGATAAGTTATTTATTTTTTTTCTTATTCTTTCTTTAATTTTTCTCTTATAATGATTAACAATTTTTGATTCTTCAAAATCATCGAATTTGGAAATTCCATTAATCTATTCCTAATTGTAATGTTATAATCTTAAACAATAAATTGTTTTTTTTCTTTTAAAGTTATTTTTGTTAAATTAAAAAGACTAAAATCGTCCACCAAATTCAACCCTTTTAAGATCAAAGCGTGCATGGAAGCAGGCTTTTATTTCCATAGGCCCCTGCTGTGTTGCAAGCCTCCGCTTTTTGTTTTCAGAAGAAAAAGCCCCACGTGGCAAGCACACAAGTCATGCCAATCTCCAAACGAGGCGACCCTCAGGTTGACTTGCACCCACGTTCCATCGCCTACCAAACGTCTCACCGCCACACACCAGTCCACACCGCCTCCTTCGTGACGCACCGCTACGCCCTGCTTATCACTACATCACTTCTGATATATACCACCTAGCACCACACCCAAACAAATCTAACACAAACTAACCGGTTTTTTTACAAAGCTTTTATTTTTCCAAAATCGCCCCTCCGTCGCAAGCCGCCCCCTTGCTCCCCCGTCTGGCCTGACCTAACCATTACAGCCATATGTTCGGTCCACATCTCTACCTCTCCATACGCGACAAAGAAACACCAATCATTCATCCATAGATACACGCTCACAACAACATTAAGTACAAGCCCTGTCGAGCCGACGATAGCAACGCTCTGCATTGAATCTACCAAGTAGCTGAACCCGCTAATTCATAAACATATTCATAAAAATGGGACCATGATCTTTTCCTTTACAAAAGTTTCTGTAATACGTGATTAAAAAGTCAAAATTTTTTTTCAATCCTTTCCCCTATACTGCCTTCCCCACTTACGTTCCAGCTCATGGGATCAAAGCGAGGAACATGAAAAAGGCATAAATTGTGCAATGTTCCAAAAACAGAGTTTCTCTTCAAGAGAGTCGGAAAAGATTGTTAAAAATGAGGCGCATTAAATTTCATGATTACGAAAAAACGAATCTTAACTACCCAAGATAACTAATTTAAAAATTCAAAAAATAAGGAAAATATGTAGATGGTCTATTTTATGATATTTGTTTTTTTATCTACTTAGAATAAATGTATTCTTCATACCGGACTACGGGTAATACACAGGGTAAAAAAAAAACCGTCAACCCCTTCCCGTGGCTTTCCCCCCCTTTCGAGTGAGACCAGTAGGCGCCCGATTTCATTGCTGGCGCCTACACGCACGAGCGATTGGGCGGCCCGCTAAAAAGGACAGCATCGATCCCTCGATTCGCAGCACTCGCTCGAGAAAAAGGACCGCCACGATCGCAAGACAGGTGCGTTCCTCTCGATTGAACTCCCTCAATTTTTTTTTGCGAAATCCCTTAAAAAAGTATATCAATTTTGTTGAAAAATCACAAAAATGAAAAAATTTCATTGATTTGAAAAAAAGTTCGTTGACTTTGAAAAAAAAGTTCATCAATTTTGAAAAAGTTCATCAAATTGTACAAAAAGTTCATCGAGTTTGAAAAAAGTCCATCAACTTTGGGAAAAATATTCATCAAATTGAAAAGAAGTTCATCGATTTTTTTAAAAAGTTCATCAAAATTGAAAAAAGTTCATTGAATATGAGAAAAGTTCATCGAACTTTAAAAAAAGTTCACCGATTTTGGGAAAATTTGGTCGCCTTTGAAATAGTTCACGCATTTTAAGAAAGAAAAACACAAGGTAGAAAAAAGGAAAGAAAAGGGAACAAGGAAAACAGCTGCCTTTTCCGTGTTTTATAAAGGAAGAAAAGAATAATACTAGCACATGTTGTCATCTGGTCCAACTGGTTAGTGCCATCGCTACCTGAACGAATGAGCGGTGTTCGAGTCGTGGAATTTCCTATTTGCCGCTCATTGCGGCAAGTTGCCGGGGCAACGCACAGGCGAGCGGCCGACCGGCACGACTGGGCCGGCCCAGTTGAGTAGATCGTGTTGGCATTACCCCATCCGGTTTTGGGAACCTTCCAGAAGGTTCCCCGAACCGGTTTTTTGTTTCTTTTCTACAGTTTTTTCTTTTCTTTATTTTCTTTCTATTTTTTGTGGTCAGGTTTTTCTTTTCTGTTTTCTTTTATTCAATTTAATTTTATTTTTCCACAAATATTCAAGATTCTAAAAAGTTCATAATTTTGAAAAAGTTCCTGTTTTCAAATTTTGTTCCTACATTCAAAAAATCTTCGCATTTTAAAATTGTTTGGGAATTTAAAAACTGTTCCAGTTTTCAAATTTTGTTCCTACATTCAAAAATGTTCGCATTTTAAAATTGTTTGGGAATTTAAAAAATGTTCCTGTTTTCAAACTTCCTACATTCAAAAAATGTTCGTGTTTTAAAATTGCTTGGGAATTTCAAAAAATGTTCCTGCTTCCAAATTTTGTTCCTATATTCAAAAATGTTCGCATTTTAAAATTGTTTGGGAATTTCAAGAAATGTTCCTGTTTTCAAATTTTGTTCCTACATTCAAAAAATGTTCGCATTTTAATATTGTTTGGGAATTTCAAGAAATGTTCCCGTTTTCAAATTTTGTTCCTACATTCAAAAATGTTCACATTTTAAAATTGTTTGGGAATTTCAAAAATATTCCTGCTTTCAAATTTTGTTCATACATTCAAAAAATGTTCGCATTTTAAAATTGTTTGGGAATTTCAGAAAATGTTCCTTTTTCAAATTTTGTTCCTACATTCAAAAAAATGTTCGCATTTTAAAATTGCTTGGGAAATTAAAAAAATGTTCATGAATTTCTGAATATTTTTGTTTTTTGTTTTCTTTTTAACATTTCTCCTTTTCTTTTTCAAATTTATTTTTCTTGTCGATTTTTTTGAAAATTTCAAATATCGTTCAGAATTTTGAAACAAATTCTCATTTTGATATTTCTTCACAAATTCCAAAAATGTTTACAATTTCGAGAAATATTTGTGGTTTCAAAATTTTGTTCACAATTTCAAAAAATGTTCTCGTTTTCAAAATTTCTTCACAAATTAAAAAATTGTTCGGGGAGTTACAGATAATGTTCAGGCTTTCAATTTTGTTCGGAATTTAAATAATGTTCCTTTGAAAAAACTGTTCACAAATTCAAAATACTTTTTTGGTTTCTATTTTTTGTTTATCTTTTTTGAAAAGGTTTGAAATTGAATTTTATTTGTGTTTTTCAAAAGTGTTCACGTTTTAAAAGAAAGATGTGGAGCTTCGAGAAAAACTCTACCTTGGCTTGTTCGTGTCACCCTGTCCTGCCGCTACAGTATATCTTTCAGCTGACCCTCTCCTTAGTTCATTTAACATTCGGCGGTGTATAACAGTCAACAACGCGCTGTCAGGTCGAGTGGCTAGCCAGAGTCATTCAGAAGCCAATGGTGGCGAGTGCGATCCCCCACGGGGGCGCTCTATTTTTTACCTACACCGCGTTTGTTCGCTCGCTGCAGTGCTGTGAATGGGCCGGCCCACTCGGTGGCGCCCCTGTGCGATATGGCGGCAATTTGCCGCAAAATGCGACACATAGGACCCCTCTTGAGTCGTGGCCACCGCACCTTTTTTTGGTTTTTCAAGGAAACAGGAAAACAGAATGGGCCGGCCGCTACGAAAACCAAGTGTACAGGGGGGTGTGCGCCCTGTACCAAATGGCCTGTATTTGGCGCTTAAGGCGCCGAATAGGACTTGGCGTTAAAGTTGGAGAGCTCCTCGTCGGAAATTCCTATTGGACGCTCGCTGCGTCAAAATGTCGAGAGAACGCATAGGGCAGCGATCTGCTGGGCCGACCCACCTTCCACTGTAGGCAGTTACGGTTTTGGAAACCTTCTAGTCTTGTCGAAGCCGCACAAGCACTCAGGCCTGCACCACGTGTTTCCACGCCCAGAAGTCGGTCACCATCAGTATCACGCTCATATATCGTCGTCGCTGAAAACACCGCCGTATTCTGCTTTGACCGACATCCCCGTCGATCTGTCAGACAATCCAGTCCGACCCAGCCGAAGTTATCCGACTGCAACCATGCTCCACCCCGCGTCATGTCCGCCCCACACTTCTCCGTGCATTGCTTGACGCCCTGTGTTTGCATGATCCTGTCACAACATGCTCCAGACTCCTTCAAGCCTTATACGCACGTCGCCATCCTCGTCGCGCACAGCCATCTTGATCAACTTGACTTCCTGCTACCCCTTCAAGTATACCTAATTCTCCAACAGATTATTCTCGTATATCTCTGGTGCAACACTTGAATATATAGCATAACCTGCCAACCCATCGATCACTTGTGAATTTGCGGCTCCGCGTCATAATCCTGCTGCCATCATGTACACAATCCATGCCCAAAACAAAGAGCCAAAAGATAGCCTTATAGATATCCAACACGCGTACACTTACCAAAGAGACATGTACGAACTCCATCATCACATGACGCCTGGGTCTATACTCATGTCCTTTTTCTTTGTTTTCTCTGACACATCCAATTGATACAATGGCCTGCATTATTTGAATTTTTTCCCCAACAAATCTATGTCTGATCCGGCACAGCATGACTGCACATCACATGAACCTAGCCACCTGCAGCTTCCCTGCGCTCGCTACGCATGCACACGTGACACGGCTGAGCACCCACAAAGGCCTCCACGCCCAGCGCCCTGCCAGCTTTGCCTGCTTCCCAGCCCACCAGCCGGCCTTGCCAGCTTGGGCCTCGCCTTGGAGCCGACTCTAGCTCAACGTGACAGCGCACGCGCCGCACCAAATGATCCGATCTGTTGGAGTCCAGCTACTGCACGTCATCCAGATCTCGTCGAGAACTTGCGTGATTCTGTCGTCGCCGTACGCTAGGTTGCCTGCTGCTCCAAGTACTCGCTAACTTCCAGATCGCTCTCAACCACGGCTTCCGTCCGCTGATACGCGTTCACCGCCGCAGCGAACCAAATAGCAAAACCAACTCCGTGTCCTCTAGATCAACTTCCGCAATCTTCTCGTAACCTTGCCCATGATACCACTTGTTAGAATTAATCCGAGGCACTCCGTCGATCTACCGAGGACCAAGCAATCACACTAGCACGACACCGAGATTTGTTAACTAGGTTCACCGATATGGCTACATCCCCGGGGCCAGACTACGGGCGCTCCTCCCCGTGAGACCGTCACAATACCGCACACCGGACACCCGGGCGCCCGCACATGCCGCCGGCTCCTCCGCGTGCCCGTGCTATTATGTTGGCATAGGTTACATCGTGTGTCTACCCCGCTATATATGAGAGGCCTAGGGTACAAGTGTCCTATTAGGACACAACTCCTACCCTGTCTACACATAGTACGACTCCAAGTTCAACTGTAACCTAACTTGTACAATAATATTCCACACAACTCTAACAAGAACAAACGACAACTATGGGGAAGCCCAAATATACGTATTTCCCTTTTGTTTCCCATCTGTTGTTTTACAATGTAAAAACACAATAAGCAAAACAGATATTAGAGCAGTTTTATGTCCTTGGATCAGAAATAACCATGGTGATTGAGATCAAGATTCTAGAATAAAAAGGTTAGTCCAAACACAACAGCGTTGACATGTTTGATTTTTTTTTAACTCACCTGCATAACAAGAAGATTAAGCAGCACCATTGTCATGTTTCTCCAGCTCCCCACGCTTATTCAACACTGATGTAGGTCTGAGCAGCTTCATTGCCCCCAATAGCACACATCTTATAATGCCTCTGGCTTTGTCCCCCTCTGTAATGGCCTCTTCTCCACCATCTTTATAGTGGTACACAGAAATAATTGATCCTCACTGAAGCTAATAGAAAATGTACCTGCAAGAATACGCAAACTGCTGCCAATGCATTCAGGAAAACATAAAATCAGGGACACCTGAATTAGTACTAAAATTATGTTAATGTCAAATTCGTCGGTCTTGTTCCCATAAAAAAATCCCAATGTAACTATGTTTCAGTTCTTCATCACTCCTTCCACTTTCCTGAAAGAAGGAAAAGGAATAGGGCAGTATTTACAAAGGCAGATATCTTACTAGAGAAATAACAATGAATATTTTAGGTTTTTCAAATAAATTCACAAATGTTGAAGTGGTATACCAGGCCAAAATAATTTAAAATGTCATTTGATCTAACACAAATTCATGTGTAGATGAAGCTGTAATGTCCGTGTGAACGAATGTGAACAAATGACACAGGAGAAAACAACAGTATGTACACCAGATATTTAAACCTGATTATAAGCAGCACATCATGAACATCGTGATTGAAATTAAAGAAAAAAACCTGAAACTGTTTGATGCAAATAAAATATTGTCAATAGCATCTTGACCAATGAAAAAAATAGCGCGCTACAGAAAATAGCGTGGCCACTGAAAATATGCTATTAGCGTGCTATAGCGCTATAGCGTCTATAATAGCGAGGCATTGTACATTGATTTATTTAGCGAGACAATTCTCTATATGCTATAGCGTGCTATTTTTTTCAGTGATCTTGACACCAGTCTATGACCTTCTTAGCAGGCTCACCAACCCTCTCAATCAGAATTGCTTCAATATTCATATGCACGTCCTTCATGTCCATTATCCCTCTCCAGGGCACCTTCACAGCCTATGTCGCGGTGGAGTTTAAGCAATTGAAGCCACGCACCATGGGATAGATATTAAAAGAAAAAGCGCACTGAAGCAAACATACCAGATGTCACGACGGCTTCTTGTCCACATGACGCGCCTCCACTCCTTCTAAGTTCCTCGCTGGCATTGAGAGGAAGGGCCCTCCATGTTCTGCCTCCTCTCCACCCTCGCCTATGCCATGTCGTCATGTTTTCATGGTCACGCTGTGTGATTAGATGGGAACAGAGGAAGTAGACCCAACGGTGAACATACGGAGTTGCAACGGAGGGGCGCCTCGTCGTCGGAGGCTGTAGATGGCACAGAGTAGGGGTCCGGGCGTGGTCGGTGGCCCCGACCTGGTCGGTGCAGATCATGGTGGTCGAGATGGCCAATTGCGAGGTTGGTGGCCTAGGTGGCCGATGTGCTCGACAACGA
This sequence comes from Aegilops speltoides, assembly GCA_021437245.1. Taxonomy (NCBI): domain Eukaryota; kingdom Viridiplantae; phylum Streptophyta; class Magnoliopsida; order Poales; family Poaceae; genus Aegilops; species Aegilops speltoides. Next base: position 564,537,516 of record CM038142.1, on the reverse strand, counting down.
GATCCAGCGAGCGACGTGCGGTGGAGTGAGAGGATGGAGGCGGTGGCGTGCGGTGGAGAGAGAGAGATGGCGGCGGCGGACGATGCGGCCGTCGACGGTGGAAGGCCTTGGACAGCGGCGAGGATGTTGGTGGTGGCAGCAGGCAAGCAGAGGTCGACGGCCGGTGGAGGAGGCGACGGCTATGGGGAAGGAGGTGGTCGATGCAGGGGAGAAAAAAATTCTATGAGACCGGTCTCATAGATTTGATAAGACCCATCGATGGATGACACGTGGCATTTATAAATCACAAAGCATCCACCCCACACCCCATCTAAAATCAGGGGAGAGATTAGATGCTTTGTAATTTGTGAATGCCACATATCATCCATCAGGGCGGGTCTCACCTGATTATATGAGACCTGGTCTCATATAATTTTTTTCCCTGAGGGGAGGGAGGCAACCGACGCACTATGGCCATGGCAGTTGCTCGTGGAGGAAGGAGAGATTCGGGGAGCGGGCGGATTTTTTCATTAAATTCTGTTATTTGTTTCCTTCAAATTCGTTATTTTATTTTTCCTACTAAAGCAAATTGCATTGATGGGAGGAATCGGTTGATTTAAGTAAATTAGAAAAGATGGACCTGTGATCTTTTATACGTTCGGAAAATGTTGGTTTACAAGAAAAGAGTGTAAAGAAAAATAAACCCGTAGAAAAGGGGTGGAAGGGGAGACGAAAAACCAGACGAAAAAAAAACAGACGAAAATGATGGGACTATTCAAACAACTCGTCAATTAAAAGTAGAGATGTTGAGTTGATGAATAACCTTCACGGTTTATTTTCGTCCCACCACTTTCAACCTTTTTTTTGCTGTGTTTTTTCGTCTCCTCCCCACCCCATCCACGCAGCCACCCAAAAAACCCCACACCCAGCAAAAAAAGAAGAGAACTCCATCGACCCCATCTATCGTTGCCGCGCGCCGCCGCCGATCTTTGAGCCCGTAGATTTTTCCCTCTCGATCCAGTTGCTTCCTCGATCTAGGAAATCCTATGGCGTGGCCGCTGCCGCCGATCTTTTCGCTATGTCGATGGAAACCACACCCTAGCCGCCGTCGCCGAGGTCCTAGAGGAGCCTCCGCGGAGGTGCTAGAGGAGCCGCCGCCGAGGTGCTAGAGGAGTCGCCTCCGCCTTCATTGCGGACCTTCAGGTCGCCGTCGGGACACCGCTGCCGAGGTGTGCCATCGCCGCTGTCGCAATCTCAGTCACATCCACGTTGTTCCTCCTCTCCCTCCCCAAATCGTCATGGATCTCGCGCTCCTCGCCGGCTGCATCGAACTCCATGCATGCTCCAGGACGGCTAAAGGAGACCGCCCTCCACGCCGGGACGCTGACACGCCGGCCTGCACGTCCCCGGCTCCATGTCCCGTCCTGCACATCCACAACTTCCAGGCAATCCAACCACGGGCAGACGCATTTTCTTCAGGTTCGCACAACTTCCCTGTCATCAATCAATGGACCTGCATTTCAACGAAAACAACTGTATTTAGTTGGCTATGTTGAACTTGTAACTCCTCGCCCGGTTCAGTAGCTAGCTTAGTTTTCTTCAGTTAGCAAAATAAACGGCCAAGTCACGTGTGCATGTACACGATGAGGTCGATCCTAATTTCAGTTAGTAGTTAGCTAGCTTGGCGCGGCCGTTTGTGTTGCATGGGATGGCATGCAGCATAGCTTGCGGCACGCGCGCATCACTTGCGCGTCGAGCGTCGTGGGATGGCACGGCCGGTCAGCTCGCGTGTGGAGTTGATCTTTTCCTTTGTAATCTCAGTACAAATAAGAGGAATAGACAGAGAGAAAAGCTGCAACAGTACGCAGCACAAAAATCTCCCGAGTCATCGTTCTCCTCTCGCGTGTTTAAAGACACTCTTGTATGTAAGAAGAAACAATCATACATAAATCATAATGGAGATGATAATGTTTCCCAAAATATCATGCTTTTCAATAAGAAGTGTTTGTGTGTCTCATAACAAATAATGATGTATTTCCCCATAAAAAATGAAAAAAAATAGTTAAATCAGATAGTACTTATATAGAGAAAATAAATAGAGACATGGAAGTGAAGAAAATATAACCAGGAAAAAAACACAATCTCTTCTTCTACTACTCCCTCCGTCCCATAATGTAAGACATATTTTGGCACTACACTAGTGTCAAAAAACGTCTTACATTATGGGACGGAGGGAGTACTATACTTTATCTTTCGTCCCATCTAAAAAGAAAGTATTGTTTCCGTTTCCACCTTTACACCAGGTTTTTTCATCCTCCGATTCACCACCTCCCCTCAACCTTCTCCCACTCGATCCAATGCCAAACACACAAGCGCATGAAGAAACCAGCGGAAACAACCGGTCAGTTGAAACCCAAATACGCACGTCCTCCGGCCAGTTTGTAAAATCTCGTGAAGGCTGGCATGGGAGGTTGGGAAAGTAGGGGATTTGTTATTCAAAATGGAGTTGGTGAATCAAGCTTCCATGATCATTCCTCCATCTTTGCTTCGTATCCTCAAATTAAGTTGAAAGCATTAGCAGCATCGGCATAAAGGGCATGAAGAAGGTTTGGTAGCGAGAAGGTAATACAGGGAGGGAGGAAAAATATGTGAAATAGAGGAATCAGGGATTGTGGGCTATAAAGAGATTTAGAGGAACCATCTGATCGGATGGCGATAGTTAATCCACCTCCGCATTTCCCGATCTGCAGTTTTGCACACAAGGTACATGACCTAGATTCATAAGGGTCCTCTACCACTCCTACAATATCTAACCACATGATCCTTTTCGCCCGCATGCTTGCAAGCCGGAACAAGTCACGTTTGGTTGCATATGGGAGCTATTCTTCTGCACATGCATGCATGATGGGAAGGAACGGGTGACATTTGTATATCCTCTGTGATTTGGTTTCACCATTTGCATTATCAGTCATTCAACACTTCTATTTTTGATATTTTAGTACCATGTCTCGGCCATTTCTACTTGATCAGACATAGATATGCGGCTATTTTTTTCAATTAAGTGTGTTGTGATAGAATATCTATACATATTCACAAGACATTTAATTGTGTGTGATGCGTGTAAGCTGCATAATTTTCTGGTAGCATTTTATAAGTCGGAGGGGGCATAAATTCTTTGCATCACTGAGTGATGCTCGATAAATATCTCACTGTTGGGTTGTATAGTTGCTTGCCTGAAGCATAATAATTGTGGCATATTCTAGAGCAGAGATTATATCAAATCGTATGTAGTGAATTGGCTATATTCTAGAGAAGAGATTCATTGTTGCTTTGTTGAGTAATCATATTTTCATTGCTGGCGCCCGATTTCATTGCTGGCGCCTACACGCACGAGCGATTGGGCCGGCCCGCTAAAAAAGGACAGCATCGATCCCCTCGATTCGCAGCACTCGCTCGAGAAAAAAAGGACCGCCACGATCGCGCACAGGTACGTTCCTCTCGATTGAACTCCCCTCAATTTTTTTTTGCGAAATCCCTAAAAAAAGTATATCAATTTTGTTGAAAAATCACAAAAATGAAAAAATTTCATTGATTTGAAAAAAAGTTCGTTGACTTTGAAAAAAAAGTTCATCAATTTTGAAAAAGTTCATCAAATTGTACAAAAAGTTCATCGAGTTTGAAAAAAGTCCATCAACTTTGGGAAAAATATTCATCAAATTGAAAAGAAGTTCATCGATTTTTTTAAAAAGTTCATCAAAATTGAAAAAAGTTCATTGAATATGAGAAAAGTTCATCGAACTTTAAAAAAAGTTCACCGATTTTGGGAAAATTTGGTCGCCTTTGAAATAGTTCACGCATTTTAAGAAAGAGAAAAACACAAGGTAGAAAAAAGGAAAGAAAAGGGAACAAGGAAAACAGCTGCCTTTTCCGTGTTTTATAAAGGAAGAAAAGAATAATACTAGCACATGTTGTCATCTGGTCCAACTGGTTAGTGCCATCGCTACCTGAACGAATGAGCGGTGTTCGAGTCGTGGAATTTCCTATTTGCCGCTCATTGCGGCAAGTTGCCGGGGCAACGCACAGGCGAGCGGCCGACCGGCACGACTGGGCCGGCCCAGTTGAGTAGATCGTGTTGGCATTACCCCATCCGGTTTTGGGAACCTTCCAGAAGGTTCCCCGAACCGGTTTTTTGTTTCTTTTCTACAGTTTTTTCTTTTCTTTATTTTCTTTCTATTTTTTGTGGTCAGGTTTTTCTTTTTCTGTTTTCTTTTTATTCAATTTAATTTTATTTTTCCACAAATATTCAAGATTCTAAAAAAAGTTCATAATTTTGAAAAAGTTCCTGTTTTCAAATTTTGTTCCTACATTCAAAAAATCTTCGCATTTTAAAATTGTTTGGGAATTTAAAAAACTGTTCCAGTTTTCAAATTTTGTTCCTACATTCAAAAAATGTTCGCATTTTAAAATTGTTTGGGAATTTAAAAAAATGTTCCTGTTTTCAAACTTCCTACATTCAAAAAATGTTCGTGTTTTAAAATTGCTTGGGAATTTCAAAAAATGTTCCTGCTTCCAAATTTTGTTCCTATATTCAAAAATGTTCGCATTTTAAAATTGTTTGGGAATTTCAAGAAATGTTCCTGTTTTCAAATTTTGTTCCTACATTCAAAAAATGTTCGCATTTTAATATTGTTTGGGAATTTCAAGAAATGTTCCCGTTTTCAAATTTTGTTCCTACATTCAAAAATGTTCACATTTTAAAATTGTTTGGGAATTTCAAAAATATTCCTGCTTTCAAATTTTGTTCATACATTCAAAAAATGTTCGCATTTTAAAATTGTTTGGGAATTTCAGAAAATGTTCCTTTTTCAAATTTTGTTCCTACATTCAAAAAATGTTCGCATTTTAAAATTGCTTGGGAAATTAAAAAATGTTCATGAATTTCTGAATATTTTTGTTTTTGTTTTCTTTTAACATTTCTCCTTTTCTTTTTCAAATTTATTTTTCTTGTCGATTTTTTTGAAAATTTCAAATATCGTTCAGAATTTTGAAACAAATTCTCATTTTGATATTTCTTCACAAATTCCAAAAATGTTTACAATTTCGAGAAATATTTGTGGTTTCAAAATTTTGTTCACAATTTCAAAAAATGTTCTCGTTTTCAAAATTTCTTCACAAATTAAAAAATTGTTCGGGGAGTTACAGATAATGTTCAGGCTTTCAATTTTGTTCGGAATTTAAATAATGTTCCTTTGAAAAAACTGTTCACAAATTCAAAATACTTTTTTGGTTTCTATTTTTTGTTTATCTTTTTTGAAAAGGTTTGAAATTCGAATTTTATTTGTGTTTTTCAAAAGTGTTCACGTTTTAAAAAGAAAGATGTGGAGCTTCGAGAAAAAACTCTACCTTGGCTTGTTCGTGTCACACTGTCCTGCCGCTACAGTATATCTTTCAGCTGACCCTCTCCTTAGTTCATTTAACATTCGGCGGTGTATAACAGTCAACAACGCGCTGTCAGGTCGAGTGGCTAGCCAGAGTCATTCAGAAGCCAATGGTGGCGAGTGCGATCCCCCACGGGGGCGCTCTATTTTTTACCTACACCGCGTTTGTTCGCTCGCTGCAGTGCTGTGAATGGGCCGGCCCACTCGGTGGCGCCCCTGTGCGATATGGCGGCAATTTGCCGCAAAATGCGACACATAGGACCCCTCTTGAGTCGTGGCCACCGCACCTTTTTTTGGTTTTTCAAGGAAACAGGAAAACAGAATGGGCCGGCCGCTACGAAAACCAAGTGTACAGTGGGGTGTGCGCCCTGTACCAAATGGCCTGATTTGGCGCTTAAGGCGCCGAATAGGACTTGGCGTTAAAGTTGGAGAGCTCCTCGTCGGAAATTCCTATTGGACGCTCGCTGCGTCAAAATGTCGAGAGAACGCATAGGGCAGCGATCTGCTGGGCCGACCCACCTTCCACTGTAGGCAGTTACGGTTTTGGAAACCTTCTAGTCTTGTCGAAGCCGCACAAGCACTCAGGCCTGCACCACGTGTTTCCACGCCCAGAAGTCGGTCACCATCAGTATCACGCTCATATATCGTCGTCGCTGAAAACACCGCCGTATTCTGCTTTGACCGACATCCCCGTCGATCTGTCAGACAATCCAGTCCGACCCAGCCGAAGTTATCCGACTGCAACCATGCTCCACCCCGCGTCATGTCCGCCCCACACTTCTCCGTGCATTGCTTGACGCCCTGTGTTTGCATGATCCTGTCACAACATGCTCCAGACTCCTTCAAGCCTTATACGCACGTCGCCATCCTCGTCGCGCACAGCCATCTTGATCAACTTGACTTCCTGCTACCCCTTCAAGTATACCTAATTCTCCAACAGATTATTCTCGTATATCTCTGGTGCAACACTTGAATATATAGCATAACCTGCCAACCCATCGATCACTTGTGAATTTGCGGCTCCGCGTCATAATCCTGCTGCCATCATGTACACAATCCATGCCCAAAACAAAGAGCCAAAAGATAGCCTTATAGATATCCAACACGCGTACACTTACCAAAGAGACATGTACGAACTCCATCATCACATGACGCCTGGGTCTATACTCATGTCCTTTTTCTTTGTTTTCTCTGACACATCCAATTGATACAATGGCCTGCATTATTTGAATTTTTTCCCCAACAAATCTATGTCTGATCCGGCACAGCATGACTGCACATCACATGAACCTAGCCACCTGCAGCTTCCCTGCGCTCGCTACGCATGCACACGTGACACGGCTGAGCACCCACAAAGGCCTCCACGCCCAGCGCCCTGCCAGCTTTGCCTGCTTCCCAGCCCACCAGCCGGCCTTGCCAGCTTGGGCCTCGCCTTGGAGCCGACTCTAGCTCAACGTGACAGCGCACGCGCCGCACCAAATGATCCGATCTGTTGGAGTCCAGCTACTGCACGTCATCCAGATCTCGTCGAGAACTTGCGTGATTCTGTCGTCGCCGTACGCTAGGTTGCCTGCTGCTCCAAGTACTCGCTAACTTCCAGATCGCTCTCAACCACGGCTTCCGTCCGCTGATACGCGTTCACCGCCGCAGCGAACCAAATAGCAAAACCAACTCCGTGTCCTCTAGATCAACTTCCGCAATCTTCTCGTAACCTTGCCCATGATACCACTTGTTAGAATTAATCCGAGGCACTCCGTCGATCTACCGAGGACCAAGCAATCACACTAGCACGACACCGAGATTTGTTAACTAGGTTCACCGATATGGCTACATCCCCGGGGCCAGACTACGGGCGCTCCTCCCCGTGAGACCGTCACAATACCGCACACCGGACACCCGGGCGCCCGCACATGCCGCCGGCTCCTCCGCGTGCCCGTGCTATTATGTTGGCATAGGTTACATCGTGTGTCTACCCCGCTATATATGAGAGGCCTAGGGTACAAGTGTCCTATTAGGACACAACTCCTACCCTGTCTACACATAGTACGACTCCAAGTTCAACTGTAACCTAACTTGTACAATAATATTCCACACAACTCTAACAAGAACAAACGACAACTATGGGGAAGCCCAAATATACGTATTTCCCTTTTGTTTCCCATCTGTTGTTTTACAATGTAAAAACACAATAAGCAAAACAGATATTAGAGCAGTTTTATGTCCTTGGATCAGAAATAACCATGGTGATTGAGATCAAGATTCTAGAATAAAAAGGTTAGTCCAAACACAACAGCGTTGACATGTTTGATTTTTTTTTAACTCACCTGCATAACAAGAAGATTAAGCAGCACCATTGTCATGTTTCTCCAGCTCCCCACGCTTATTCAACACTGATGTAGGTCTGAGCAGCTTCATTGCCCCCAATAGCACACATCTTATAATGCCTCTGGCTTTGTCCCCCTCTGTAATGGCCTCTTCTCCACCATCTTTATAGTGGTACACAGAAATAATTGATCCTCACTGAAGCTAATAGAAAATGTACCTGCAAGAATACGCAAACTGCTGCCAATGCATTCAGGAAAACATAAAATCAGGGACACCTGAATTAGTACTAAAATTATGTTAATGTCAAATTCGTCGGTCTTGTTCCCATAAAAAAATCCCAATGTAACTATGTTTCAGTTCTTCATCACTCCTTCCACTTTCCTGAAAGAAGGAAAAGGAATAGGGCAGTATTTACAAAGGCAGATATCTTACTAGAGAAATAACAATGAATATTTTAGGTTTTTCAAATAAATTCACAAATGTTGAAGTGGTATACCAGGCCAAAATAATTTAAAATGTCATTTGATCTAACACAAATTCATGTGTAGATGAAGCTGTAATGTCCGTGTGAACGAATGTGAACAAATGACACAGGAGAAAACAACAGTATGTACACCAGATATTTAAACCTGATTATAAGCAGCACATCATGAACATCGTGATTGAAATTAAAGAAAAAAACCTGAAACTGTTTGATGCAAATAAAATATTGTCAATAGCATCTTGACCAATGAAAAAAATAGCGCGCTACAGAAAATAGCGTGGCCACTGAAAATATGCTATTAGCGTGCTATAGCGCGCTATAGCGTGCTATTAGCGAGGCATTGTACATTGATTTATTTAGCGAGACAATTCTCTATATGCTATAGCGTGCTATTTTTTTCAGTGATCTTGACACCAGTCTATGACCTTCTTAGCAGGCTCACCAACCCTCTCAATCAGAATTGCTTCAATATTCATATGCACGTCCTTCATGTCCATTATCCCTCTCCAGGGCACCTTCACAGCCTATGTCGCGGTGGAGTTTAAGCAATTGAAGCCACGCACCATGGGATAGATATTAAAAGAAAAAGCGCACTGAAGCAAACATACCAGATGTCACGACGGCTTCTTGTCCACATGACGCGCCTCCACTCCTTCTAAGTTCCTCGCTGGCATTGAGAGGAAGGGCCCTCCATGTTCTGCCTCCTCTCCACCCTCGCCTATGCCATGTCGTCATGTTTTCATGGTCACGCTGTGTGATTAGATGGGAACAGAGGAAGTAGACCCAACGGTGAACATACGGAGTTGCAACGGAGGGGCGCCTCGTCGTCGGAGGCTGTAGATGGCACAGAGTAGGGGTCCGGGCGTGGTCGGTGGCCCCGACCTGGTCGGTGCAGATCATGGTGGTCGAGATGGCCAATTGCGAGGTTGGTGGCCTAGGTGGCCGATGTGCTCGACAACGAGATCCAGCAGGCGACGTGCGGTGGAGTGAGAGGATGGAGGCGGTGGCGTGCGGTGGAGAGAGAGATGGAGGCGGCGGCGGCACAGATGCGGCCGTCGCACGGTGGAAGGCCTTGGACAGCGGCAGGGATGTTGGTGGCCAGCGCAGGGCAAGCAGGAGGTCGACAGCCGGTGGAGGGAGGCGACCGGCTATGGGGGAAGGGAGGTGGTCGATGCCTGGGGGGAGGAAAAAAAATTCTATGAGACCAGGTCTCATAGATTAGCAGGTAAGACCCATCCTGATGGATGACACGTGGCATTTATAAATCACAAAGCATCCACCCCACACCCCATCTAAAATCAGGGGGGGAGAGATTAGATGCTTTGTAATTTGTGAATGCCACATATCATCCATCAGGGCGGGTCTCACCTGATTTATATGAGACCTGGTCTCATATAATTTTTTTCCCTGGGGGGAGGGAGGCAACCGACGCACTATGGCCATGGCAGTTGCTCGTGGAGGAAGGAGAGATTCGGGGAGCGGGCGGATTTTTTCATTAAATTCTGTTATTTGTTTCCTTCAAATTCGTTATTTTATTTTTCCTACTAAAGCAAATTGCATTGATGGGAGGAATCGGTTGATTTAAGTAAATTAGAAAAGATGGACCTGTGATCTTTTATACGTTCGGAAAATGTTGGTTTACAAGAAAAGAGTGTAAAGAAAAATAAACCCGTAGAAAAGGGGTGGAAGGGGAGACGAAAAACCAGACGAAAAAAAACAGACGAAAATGATGGGACTATTCAAACAACTCGTCAATTAAAAGTAGAGATGTTGAGTTGATGAATAACCTTCACGGTTTATTTTCGTCCCACCACTTTCAACCTTTTTTTTGCTGTGTTTTTTCGTCTCCTCCCCACCCCATCCACGCAGCCACCCAAAAAACCCCACACCCAGCAAAAAAAGAAGAGAACTCCATCGACCCCATCTATCGTTGCCGCGCGCCGCCGCCGATCTTTGAGCCCGTAGATTTTTCCCTCTCGATCCAGTTGCTTCCTCGATCTAGGAAATCCTATGGCGTGGCCGCTGCCGCCGATCTTTTCGCTATGTCGATGGAAACCACACCCTAGCCGCCGTCGCCGAGGTCCTAGAGGAGCCTCCGCGGAGGTGCTAGAGGAGCCGCCGCCGAGGTGCTAGAGGAGTCGCCTCCGCCTTCATTGCGGACCTTCAGGTCGCCGTCGGGACACCGCTGCCGAGGTGTGCCATCGCCGCTGTCGCAATCTCAGTCACATCCACGTTGTTCCTCCTCTCCCTCCCCAAATCGTCATGGATCTCGCGCTCCTCGCCCTTCCTGAGCCTCCGCGCCTCCGGCTGGGTCGCCGGCTGCATCGAACTCCATGCATGCTCCAGGACGGCTAAAGGAGACCGCCCTCCACGCCGGGACGCTGACACGCCGGCCTGCACGTCCCCGGCTCCATGTCCCGTCCTGCACATCCACAACTTCCAGGCAATCCAACCACGGGCAGACGCATTTTCTTCAGGTTCGCACAACTTCCCTGTCATCAATCAATGGACCTGCATTTCAACGAAAACAACTGTATTTAGTTGGCTATGTTGAACTTGTAACTCCTCGCCCGGTTCAGTAGCTAGCTTAGTTTTCTTCAGTTAGCAAAATAAACGGCCAAGTCACGTGTGCATGTACACGATGAGGTCGATCCTAATTTCAGTTAGTAGTTAGCTAGCTTGGCGCGGCCGTTTGTGTTGCATGGGATGGCATGCAGCATAGCTTGCGGCACGCGCGCATCACTTGCGCGTCGAGCGTCGTGGGATGGCACGGCCGGTCAGCTCGCGTGTGGAGTTGATCTTTTCCTTTGTAATCTCAGTACAAATAAGAGGAATAGACAGAGAGAAAAGCTGCAACAGTTGTATGTAAGAAGAAACAATCATACATAAATCATAATGGAGATGATAATGTTTCCCAAAATATCATGCTTTTCAATAAGAAGTTTGTGTGTCTCATAACAAATAATGATGTATTTCCCATAAAAATGAAAAAAAATAGTTAAATCAGATAGTACTTATATAGAGAAAATAAATAGAGACATGGAAGTGAAGAAAATATAACCAGGAAAAAACACAATCTCTTTTTTTATTATTCTCCGTCTCTATAATGTAAGACATATTTTGGCACTACACTAGTGTCAAAAACGCCTTACATTATGGGACGAGAGGAGTATACTTTATCTTTCGTCCCATCTAAAAGAAAGTATTGTTTCCGCTTTCCACCTTTACACCAGGTTTTTCATCCTCCGATTCACCACCTCCCTCAACCTTCTCCCACTCGATCCAATGCCAAACACACAAGCGCATGAAGAAACCAGCGGAAACAACCGGTCGTTGAAACCCAATACGCACGCCCTCCCGCCAGTTTGTAAAATCTCGTGAAGGCTGGCATGGGAGGTTGGGAAAGTAGGGATTTGTTATTCAAAATGGAGTTGGTGAATCAAGCTTCCATGATCATTCCTCCATCTTTGCTTCAGATCCTCAAATTAAGTTGAAAGCATTAGCAGCATCGGCATAAAGGGCATGAAGAAGGTTTGGTAGCGAGAAGGTAATACAGGAGGGAGGAAAATATGTGAAATAGAGGAATCAGGGATTGTGGGCTATAAAGAGATTTAGAGGAACCATCTGATCGGATGGCGATAGTTAATCCACCTCCGCATTTCCGATCTGCAGTTTTGCACACAAGGTACATGACCTAGATTCATAAGGGTCCTCTACCACTCCTACAATATCTAACCACATGATCCTTTTCGCCCGCATGCTTGCAAGCCGGAACAAGTCACGTTTGGTTGCATATGGGAGCTATTCTTCTGCACATGCATGCATGATGGGAAGGAACGGGTGACATTTGTATATCCTCTGTGATTTGGTTTCACCATTTGCATTATCAGTCATTCAACACTTCTATTTTTGATATTTTAGTACCATGTCTCGGCCATTTCTACTTGATCGCATATAGATATGCGGTTATTTTTTCAATTATGTGTTGTGATAGAATATCTATACATATTCACAAGACATTTAATTGTGTGTGATGCGTAAGCTGCATAATTTTCTGGTAGCATTTATAAGTCGGAGGGGCATAAATTCTTTGCATCACTGAGTGATGCTCGATAAATATCTCACTGTTGGGTTGTATAGTTGCTTGCCTGAAGCATAATAATTGTGGCATATTCTAGAGCAGAGATTATATCAAATCGTATGTAGTGAATTGGCTATATTCTAGAGAAGAGATTCATTGTTGCTTTGTTGAGTAATCATATTTTCATTGCTGGCGCCCGATTTCATTGCTGGCGCCTACACGCACGAGCGATTGGGCCGGCCCGCTAAAAAAGGACAGCATCGATCCCTCGATTCGCAGCACTCGCCGAGAAAAAGGACCGCCACGATCACAAGACAGGTACGCCTCTCGATTGAACTCCCTCAATTTTTTTTGCGAATCCCTAAAAAAGTATATCAATTTTGTTGAAAATCACAAAATGAAAAAATTTCATTGATTTGAAAAAAGTTCGTTGACTTTGAAAAAAGTTCATCAATTTTGAAAAGTTCATCAAATTGTACAAAAGTTCATCGAGTTTGAAAAAAGTCCATCAACTTTGGGAAAAATATTCATCAAATTGAAAAGAAGTTCATCGATTTTTTTAAAAAGTTCATCAAAATTGAAAAAAGTTCATTGAATATGAGAAAAGTTCATCGAACTTTAAAAAAAGTTCACCGATTTTGGGAAAATTTGGTCGCCTTTGAAATAGTTCACGATTTTAAGAAAGAGAAAACACAAGGTAGAAAAAAGGAAAGAAAAGGAACAAGGAAAACAGCTGCCTTTTCCGTGTTTTATAAAGGAAGAAAAGAATAATACTAGCACATGTTGTCATCTGGTCCAACTGGTTAGTGCCATCGCTACCTGAACGAATGAGCGTGTTCGAGTCGTGGAATTTCCTATTTGCCGCTCATTGCGGCAAGTTGCCGGGCAACGACAGGCGAGCGGTCGATCGCACGACTGGGCCGGCCCAGTTGAGTAGATCGTGTTGAGACACTCTTATCCGGTTTTGGGAACCTTCCAGAAGGTTCCCTGAACCGTTTTTTGTTTCTTTTCTACAGTTTTTCTTTTCTTTATTTTCTTTCTATTTTTGTGGTCAGGTTTTTCTTTTCTGTTTTCTTTTATTCAATTTAATTTTATTTTTCCACAAATATTCAAGATTCTAAAAAAAGTTCATAATTTTGAAAAAGTTCCTGTTTTCAAATTTTGTTCCTACATTCAAAAAATGTTCGCATTTTAAAATTGTTTGGGAATTTAAAAAACTGTTCCAGTTTTCAAATTTTGTTCCTACATTCAAAAAATGTTCGCATTTTAAAATTGTTTGGGAATTTAAAAAAATGTTCCTGTTTTCAAACTTCCTACATTCAAAAAATGTTCGTGTTTTAAAATTGCTTGGGAATTTCAAAAAATGTTCCTGCTTCCAAATTTTGTTCCTATATTCAAAAATGTTCGCATTTTAAAATTGTTTGGGAATTTCAAGAAATGTTCCTGTTTTCAAATTTTGTTCCTACATTCAAAAAATGTTCGCATTTTAATATTGTTTGGGAATTTCAAGAAATGTTCCCGTTTTCAAATTTTGTTCCTACATTCAAAAAATGTTCACATTTTAAAATTGTTTGGGAATTTCAAAAAATATTCCTGCTTTCAAATTTTGTTCATACATTCAAAAAAATGTTCGCATTTTAAAATTGTTTGGGAATTTCAGAAAATGTTCCTTTTTTCAAATTTTGTTCCTACATTCAAAAAAATGTTCGCATTTTAAAATTGCTTGGGAAATTAAAAAAATGTTCATGAATTTCTGAATATTTTTGTTTTTTGTTTTCTTTTTAACATTTCTCCTTTTCTTTTTCAAATTTATTTTTCTTGTCGATTTTTTTGAAAATTTCAAATATCGTTCAGAATTTTGAAACAAATTCTCATTTTGATATTTCTTCACAAATTCCAAAAATGTTTACAATTTCGAGAAATATTTGTGGTTTCAAAATTTTGTTCACAATTTCAAAAATGTTCTCTTTTCAAAATTTCTTCACAAATTAAAAATTGTTCGGGAGTTACAGATAATGTTCAGGCTTTCAATTTTGTTCGAATTTAAATAATGTTCCTTTGAAAAACTGTTCACAAATTCAAAATACTTTTTGGTTTCTATTTTTGTTTATCTTTTTGAAAAGGTTTGAAATTGAATTTTATTTGTGTTTTTCAAAAGTGTTCACGCTTTTAAAAGAAAGATGTGGAGCTCGAGAAAAACTCTACCTTGGCTTGTTCAGGTCACAATCGTCTCCGCCATACAAGATATCTTTCACCGACCTCTCCTTAGTTCATTTAACATTCAAGGTGTATAATAGTCAACAACGCCACTGTCAGTCGAGTGGCTAGCCAGAGTCATTCAAGCCAATGGTGGCGAAAAGGATCTTCACGGGCGCTCTATTTTTACCTACACCGCGTTTGTTCGCCGCAAGGTTGTGAATGGGCCGCCCACTCGGGCGCTCAGGCGATATGGCGGCAATTTGTCCGCAAAATGCTAACATAGGACCCTCTTGAGTCGTACACCGTGACCTTTTTGGTTTTTCAAGGAAACAGAAAAATGTATGGGCCGCCACGAAAACCAAGTGTAGTAGGGGTGTGCGCCTGCATAAATGGTTCAGATTTACGCTTAAGGCCGAATAGGACTTGGCGCTAAAGTTGAGAGCCTCGTCGAAATTCCTATTGACGCCGCAAGGCCAAAATGTCGAGAGAACGATAGGGCAGCGATCCGCCGGGTCGACCCACCTTCCATCAGAGGCGCTACGGTTTTGGAAACCTTCTAGTCTTGTCGGCCGCACAAGCACTCAGCTCGCACCACGGTTTCCACGCCAAGTCGGCCACCATCAAGATCACACCATATATCGCCGTCACCGAAAACACCGCCAGATTCGCTGACCGACATCCTCGCCGATCCGCCGCGACAATCCATCCGACCCAACCGGTTATCCGACCGCAACCATGCTCCACCCCGCCATGTCCGCCCCACACTTCTCCGCATTGCTTGACGCTCGTGTTTGCATGATCCCGCCACAACATGCTCCGCATCCTTCAAGCCTTATACGCACGCTCGCCATCCTCGTCGCGACAGCCATCTTGATCAACTTGACTTCCTGCTACCCTTCAAGTATACCTAATTCTCCAACAGATTATTCTCGTATATCTCTGGTGCAACACTTGAATATATAGCATAACCTGCCAACCCATCGATCACTTGTGAATTTGCGGCTCCGCGTCATAATCCTGCTGCCATCATGTACACAATCCATGCCCAAAACAAAGAGCCAAAAGATAGCCTTATAGATATCCAACACGCGTACACTTACCAAAGAGACATGTACGAACTCCATCATCACATGACGCCTGGGTCTATACTCATGTCCTTTTCTTTGTTTTCTGACACATCCAATTGATACAATGGCCTGCATTATTTGAATTTTTTCCCCAACAAATCTATGTCTGATCCGGCACAGCATGACTGCACATCACATGAACCTAGCCACCTGCAGCTTCCCTGCGCTCGCTACGCATGCACACGTGACACGGCTGAGCACCCACAAAGGCCTCCACGCCCAGCGCCCTGCCAGCTTTGCCTGCTTCCCAGCCCACCAGCCGGCCTTGCCAGCTTGGGCCTCGCCTTGGAGCCGACTCTAGCTCAACGTGACAGCGCACGCGCCGCACCAAATGATCCGATCTGTTGGAGTCCAGCTACTGCACGTCATCCAGATCTCGTCGAGAACTTGCGTGATTCTGTCGTCGCCGTACGCCAGGTTGCCTGCTGCTCCAAGTACTCGCTAACTTCCAGATCGCTCTCAACCACGGCTTCCGTCCGCTGATACGCGTTCACCGCCGCAGCGAACCAAATAGCAAAACCAACTCCGTGTCCTCTAGATCAACTTCCGCAATCTTCTCGTAACCTTGCCCATGATACCACTTGTTAGAATTAATCCGAGGCACTCCGATCTACCGAGACCAAGCAATCACACTAGACGACACCGAGATTTGTTAACTAGGTTCACCGACATGGCTACATCCTCGCGGCCGGACCACGGCGCTCCCCGTGAGATCACCATACCGCACACCGGACACCTGGCGCCCAGACATGCTGCCTCCGCGTGTCTGCGTTATTATGTTGGCAAGATAGGTTATCATCACAGGTTCACCGCTGCTATATATGAGAGGCTATAGGTACAAGTGTCCTATTAGGACACAACTCCTACCTGTCCACACATAGTACGACTCCAAGTTCAATCAGAACCTAACTTGTACAATAATATTCCACACAACTCTAACAAGAACAAACGACAACTATGGGGAAGCCCAAATATACGTATTTCCCTTTTGTTTCCCATCTGTTGTTTTACAATGTAAAAACACAATAAGCAAAACAGATATTAGAGCAGTTTTATGTCCTTGGATCAGAAATAACCATGGTGATTGAGATCAAGATTCTAGAATAAAAAGGTTAGTCCAAACACAACAGCGTTGACATGTTTGATTTTTTTTTAACTCACCTGCATAACAAGAAGATTAAGCAGCACCATTGTCATGTTTCTCCAGCTCCCCACGCTTATTCAACACTGATGTAGGTCTGAGCAGCTTCATTGCCCCCAATAGCACACATCTTATAATGCCTCTGGCTTTGTCCTCTGTAATGGCCTCTTCTCCACCATCTTTATAGTGGTACACAGAAATAATTGATCCTCACTGAAGCTAATAGAAAATGTACCTGCAAGAATACGCAAACTGCTGCCAATGCATTCAGGAAAACATAAAATCAGGGACACCTGAATTAGTACTAAAATTATGTTAATGTCAAATTCACGGTCTTGTTCCCATAAAAAATCCCAATGTAACTATGTTTCAGTTCTTCATCACTCCTTCCACTTTCCTGAAAGAAGGAAAAGGAATAGGGCAGTATTTACAAAGGCAGATATCTTACTAGAGAAATAACAATGAATATTTTAGGTTTTTCAAATAAATTCACAAATGTTGAAGTGGTATACCAGGCCAAAATAATTTAAATGTCATTTGATCTAACACAAATTCATGTGTAGATGAAGCTGTAATGTCCGTGTGAACGAATGTGAACAAATGACACAGGAGAAAACAACAGTATGTACACCAGATATTTAAACCTGATTATAAGCAGCACATCATGAACATCGTGATTGAAATTAAAGAAAAAAACCTGAAACTGTTTGATGCAAATAAAATATTGTCAATAGCATCTTGACCAATGAAAAAATAGCGCTACAGAAAATAGCGTGCCACTGAAAATATGCTATTAGCGTGTTATATAGCCGCATATAGCGTAGCTATTAGGCATTGTACATTGATTTATTTAGCGAGACAATTCTATATGCTATAGCGTGCTATTTTTTTCAGTGATCTTGACACCAGTCTATGACCTTCTTAGCAGGCTCACCAACCCTCTCAATCAGAATTGCTTCAATATTCATATGCACGTCCTTCATGTCCATTATCCCTCTCCAGGGCACCTTCACAGCCTATGTCGCGGTGGAGTTTAAGCAATTGAAGCCACGCACCATGGGATAGATATTAAAAGAAAAGCGCACTGAAGCAAACATACCAGATGTCACGACGGCTTTTGTCCACATGACGCGCCTCCACACCTTCTAAGTTCCTCGCTGGCATTGAGAGGAAGGGCCTCCATGTTCTGCCTCCTTCCACCCTCGCCTATGCCATGTCGCATGTTTTCATGGTCACGCTGTGATTAGATGGGAACAGAGGAAGTAGACCCAACGGTGAACATACGGAGTTGCACGGAGGGGCGCCGTCGTCGGAGGCTGTAGATGGCACATGAGTAGGGGTCCAAGCGTCGTGTCTCTCCACTGGTCGGGTGCAGATCATGGTGGTCGAGATGGCCATTATGCAGGTTGGTGGCCTAGGTGGCCGGCGTGCTTGACAACGAGATCCAGCGAAAGGCACGGCGTGGAGTGAGAGGATGGAGGCGGCGGCGGGTGGAGAGAGAGATGGAGGCGGCGGCGACATGCGTGCTGCCGACGGTGGAAGGCCTTGGACAGCGGCAGGATGTTGGTGGCAGCAGCAGGCAAGCAGAGGTCGACCGGTGGAGGAGGCGACGCTATGGGGAAGGGAGGTGGTCGATGCCTGGGGGGAGGAAAAAAAATTCTATGAGACCAGGTCTCATAGATTAGCAGGTAAGACCCATCCTGATGGATGACACGTGGCATTTATAAATCACAAAGCATCCACCCCACACCCCATCTAAAATCAGGGGGGGAGAGATTAGATGCTTTGTAATTTGTGAATGCCACATATCATCCATCAGGGCGGGTCTCACTGATTTATATGAGACCTGGTCTCATATAATTTTTTTCCCTGGGGGGAGGGAGGCAACCGACGCACTATGGCCATGGCAGTTGCTCGTGGAGGAAGGAGAGATTCGGGGAGCGGGCGGATTTTTTCATTAAATTCTGTTATTTGTTTCCTTCAAATTCGTTATTTTATTTTTCCTACTAAAGCAAATTGCATTGATGGGAGGAATCGTTGATTTAAGTAAATTAGAAAAGATGGACCTGTGATCTTTATATGCTCGAAAATGTTGGTTTACAAGAAAAGAGTGTAAAGAAAAATAAACCCAGAAAAGGGGTGGAAGGGAGACGAAACCAGACGAAAAACAGACGAAAATGATGGGACTATTCAAACAACTCGTCAATTAAAAGTAGAGATGTTGAGTTGATGAATAACCTTCACGGTTTATTTTCGTCCCACCACTTTCAACCTTTTTTTTGCTGTGTTTTTTCGTCTCCTCCCCACCCCATCCACGCAGCCACCCAAAAAACCCCACACCCAGCAAAAAGAAGAGAACTCCATCGACCCCATCTATCGTTGCCGCGCGCCGCCGCCGATCTTTGAGCCCGTAGATTTTTCCTCTCGATCCAGTTGCTTCCTCGATCTAGGAAATCCTATGGCGTGGCCGCTGCCGCCGATCTTTTCGCTATGTCGATGGAAACCACACCCCAGCCGCCGTCGCCGAGGTCCTAGAGGAGCCTCCGCGGAGGTGCTAGAGGAGCCGCCGCCGAGGTGCTAGAGGAGTCGCTCCGCCTTCATTGCGGACCTTCAGGTCGCCGTCGGGACACTGCTGCCGAGGTGTGCCATCGCCGCTGTCGCAATCTCAGTCACATCCACGTTGTTCCTCTCCTCCCCAAATCGTCATGGATCTCGCGCTCCTCGCCCTTCCTGAGCCTCCGCGCCTCCGGCTGGGTCGCCGGCTGCATCGAACTCCATGCATGCTCCAGGACGGCTAAAGGAGACCGCCCTCCACGCCGGGACGCTGACACGCCGGCCTGCACGTCCCCGGCTCCATGTCCCGTCCTGCACATCCACAACTTCCAGGCAATCCAACCACGGGCAGACGCATTTTCTTCAGGTTCGCACAACTTCCCTGTCATCAATCAATGGACCTGCATTTCAACGAAAACAACTGTATTTAGTTGGCTATGTTGAACTTGTAACTCCTCGCCCGGTTCAGTAGCTAGCTTAGTTTTCTTCAGTTAGCAAAATAAACGGCCAAGTCACGTGTGCATGTACACGATGAGGTCGATCCTAATTTCAGTTAGTAGTTAGCTAGCTTGGCGCGCCGTTTGTGTTGCATGGGAGGCATGCAGCATAGCTTATGCACGCCAAGATCACTTGCGCTGCGGCCGAGCGTCGGGATGGCACGGCCGGTCAGCTCGCGTGGAGTTGATCTTTCCTTTGTAATCTCAGTACAAATAAGAGGAATAGACAGAGAAAAGCTGCAACAGTACGCAGCACAAAAATCTCCCGAGTCATCGTTTCTCTCGCGTGTTTAAAGACACTCTTGTATGTAAGAAGAAACAATCATACATAAATCATAATGGAGATGATAATGTTTCCCAAAATATCATGCTTTTCAATAAGAAGTGTTTGTGTGTCTCATAACAAATAATGATGTATTTCCCATAAAAATGAAAAAATAGTTAAATCAGATAGTACTTATATAGAGAAAATAAATAGAGACATGGAAGTGAAGAAAATATAACCAGGAAAAAACACAATCTCTTCTTTTCATTATTCTCCGTCTCTATAATGTAAGACATATTTTGGCACTACACTAGTGTCAAAAACTTGACTTCAAGTTCTTTCAAATTCCCATTCACCAATCCTCCTCTAACATCGATCAAGCCAAAAATGCTCATTGAAACGGAAACAAGCGTTAACATCTTCGAAACTTCGTGCATGTACTAATTTGGGAAGCGTCATGGAGAATATGCATTCATTTATTCAAAATGATCTGAAATTAACATATAATTCCTCAATTTCTTAAGCAAATTAAGTTGAAAATTAGAATTCGATTAGGCAAATGTTATGAAAAGTATCAGGCGAAAAATTAGATGAAATGAGATCAGAAATGGTTAAGGAATTTAATTGACACATGATGATGTCGTTTAATCACTCGAAATTTCAATCTGTTTCAATGGTACATCCTAATTTAAGGCTTGACTTCTGATCATTATTTACCAAAGACCTTTCGCAAGACATGCTTGAAGCCGAACAAGTCAGTTGAGCAATTGCATGAAGGAAAGTATTCTGCACTGCATCTGAGATAGACATACGGTCAACTTTATCCATCTGTTTGTTTATCCATCTGATTTCCAGTCATTGCAACTCATTTTTCGTCATTAGTCCTGTAACTCCCATTATTGCATGCTATGATATCGCCATCTTGTCATTCAGGTTCTGAATTGCCTCATTCACATAATTGGTGTGTCCATCGTCGCTATTTTTGGACATTTCATATCGCAGGGCTCATAAATTCTTTGTCTCATGCAATGTGTATTCTTTGTGACAAGTTGCTATGCCTTCAGAATAACTTGCTCAGTTCAATCGTTTCTCAAATCTTTATTGCATTCATTCAATGACTTCATATGTTAGCTATTGAACTCCATTTTAATTCGCTTAGCTTCCGATTTCAATTTCTAGGCGTTCCAAAAATTCATTGCAAAATGTCCATATCGTCTATTCAGATCGCTGATCAAAGATTTCACGTCAGTCATTCCTCTCATAACTCCCTACAAATTTGATTTCAAATCTCAACAAAAGTTTTTCAAATTTTGTCAAAACATAGTAAAATTTCATGCTTTAATCAAAGTTCGTTCTTTAAAATTCAGTTCATCAATTCAAAACATTCATCAAATTGTCAAGCTTCAATTCGTTGAATAATTCGCATCATTTGGATATCTAATATTCCAAATTGATAGTCCTCTTCAATCTGATTTTTAACAATTTCATAAAATTCAAAAATGTCTTGAATTGAAAATTCATGCATTCATCGACTTTAAAAATTCTACCGTCTTTCGAAATTTTTGTCTTTAAATTTTCATCAATTTCAAAATAAGAATCTCAAAGTTGCAATAAGTACAAACAGATAATGTCATACAAGACTTGCCTTTTCCAGTGTTTCAAAATGATTAGAAAAGTCTCAAAATATTCACAATGTTGTCAATATTGTCAACATGGTTAGTCAATCACGTATACAATACGTGTTACGAATCGTTTAACTTTAATCCTAATTCTTCGATTATTGCAGTTCCTGACAAGTACTAGATCATGGCCAGCTGCACGACTAAATACCTCAAAATCCTAACCTAAACAGTGGTAGTAATATGCTCCATGACCAATCAAGGCTATAATGTTGTGTGAGTGCTCCTCACAACATTTACGAAAGCTATTAACTTGAACATAAATATAAGTATCGGATCGCATATCGGAATTTAATTCTAATCGTAGAAGAGTTCATCCATATTTCTAGTACAACTACTCAAACATATAGATAGTAAACACAAAAGAGAGAGGGTGAAGGTACAAAGTCGTCATCAAGACGGGGAAGGGGAGAGTAGGGATGCAAGAAAAGCTCAAGGCCCGTGAGCTGCTCGAAATCGACTTGTATTTTGACTCGACTCAAGATAGACTCGAAAAGAATTGAGTTGAGTATGAACATTTTATATAGCTCAATCGAGAAATGAGCTGACTTTAGTCAACACAAGCTCGCTTGATTTTAGCTCGATAGCCCGATATCATATAATTATATTACATATTTTTAATATATATTTAAAATGGATAATTTATTTATTTTTTGCGGGTGAAAAATGGATAATTTATTATCATATAGAAAGTAAAAAAAGTTATTGCAATATATGTTGTGTATGATTTTTCTCCAATTTACCTACTACCAAACATGGAAAGTTAATTAAGTGCGGAGAAAATTTTGTCCCAGTATGATATGTGGTCAGCCAAGTGTTAAACATCATGCTATTTTGGCCGAAGTTACAGACACGCACCTTTATTTTCTTCTCTTGCTAGTTCCTCTATGATCTCTTGTTGTTGAGTAATCACTTCGTCTTGTAATTTAAGACCATATTTCATGCTAACATAGCTTGCAAAATGGTATTACATTATGGGACGGAGGAAGTACTAGTCTTAAGTTGAGAGAGAATAAACTAAATTATGTAATGGTTTCTTATGTTGTGTTGTAGCCTAACTTGTTTGAAAATTTGTTATAAAATGTAAGAAAAATCATCTTATTTAGCTCAAAATTAGCTCAAGATCGACCAGAAATCATTATAAGCTAAGCACAAGTCACTTTCTACAGCCCGACCTTCAATTTTTCTCTCTTTGAGCTCGCTCAAATTCTAGTACACGTTGAGTTGAGCCTAATCCAGCTTGCTCAAACTCGACTCATTTGCAGCCCTAGGGGAGAGTGATACGTCTCAAACGTATCTATATTTTTTGATTATTTCATTCTATTATATTATCATCTATAGATACTATAGCATTTTATATTATTTTTCTAGACCAACCGATTAAATTAGTGCCTAGTGTCAGTTCCTGCTTTCTGCATGTTTCTGGTTTCGCTGGAAATCAATATCTGGGAAGGTCAGAATATGATGCCAATTTTTAAAGATTTTTTTGGACGACAAAGGACCATAGAAGCTTCGTGGGAGGACCGGACAGCCCACCATGGGTCCCCACGGCCAGGTGGTGCGCCCTCGGCCTAGGGCGTGTAGGGCCCACAACAACCATCTTACCTCCATTCACTAGTAGAAAAAGGGTCAAATGTGAAGCACATTAGTGCCGGTTTGATTTTGAGCAGGCACTAATGTGTCCATTAGTGCCGGTTCCAACGGCTAGCCGGCCCTCTCATTAGTACCGGTTTGTGGTGAACCTTTAGCACCGGTTCGGGCCACGAACCGGTACTAAAGAGAGTGGTGGCAGGATGTTGTCAGTCTGGGGCCCCTCCAGCACCTTTAGTACCGGTTCGTGGCACGAACCGGTACTAAAGGTCGACGTACATAAATCCTTCGTCCACCTGAGCTCGCTCTGTTCTTCCCCTTTCCCCTATCCTTCCTCTATTCTTCCCCTCTCTTCCTCGAGCTCATCATACATTTTGCCCAAAATTTGTCAAGATTTGAAGGCCCCCATCCATTCAAATGATCACAAAGGTTAGCAACTTTGTCCTTTCATCTCTCATTGCTAGATTAGTTCTTGCAATGCTTTGTATAGTGATTAATTTGTGAGTTTATTAATTTGGGAGGATTTATATGTGCTAGTATTTGATTTATATGCAATTTGAGGTCAAAAATAACACTTAGTTTGCATATGTAGGTGTGGTTTACTTAGTGCCTTCTAAATCTCCATCGTAACCACCGTCGATCGCCCGCACCGTCCCGTCGCCGGCACCACCTTGTGGTGAGGGTCTTGTTCATCAATGTTTTACATTACCAAATTTATGTTTGCGTGATTTGGATATATAGTTACTCGTATAATTATCTTACCCATACGTTGTTTGTTATTCATAGTGCCATGGTTTTGATATCCGTCCCCGTCGGCCCTCGTCCCTGTTATGATTCGGATGTGGTATATTCTCTTTTAAAACTAGTTGTTGCATTTCGTGTTTATGACAAATTATGCCCATCAAGTTGACATAGATATTTTTATCTAGGAGGTATGTGAACCGGAAATTCCAACCGACACTATTGTCGAGAGGTTAAATTTAGTTGAAAGAGAAAACGAGTATTTGAAAGAAAAATTGAAAAGAATTGAGGAGGAGAAGATGGAATTGGAGTTGCATGTTGCCGATGTCGTCGATGATCACAAGATCAAGATGGAGAAAATGTGGTTGAAGATTTGAAAGATTAGAAAATATGCCATTGATAGTGTGGCTTGGTATCATTATTCTGTTGGATCAATTGTTACCTTAGTTGTGATCTTGATCGCATTTGTTGTTGCATTTAAAATCTTTAGCTAGAGAGTTATTTTATGTTGCATTTAATTAAGTGTTGTATATGAACTTTATGTATGAACTTGTATTAATTTGGTCTATTCGGTGTTGTGTAATGAAGATGAGCCGGCAATGGATGTATGATGACCGATGCTCTCCCGAGTTCATTAATGGCGTGCATACATTTCTGCTTGCCGCTGAGGCAAACAAGCGGGCGGATGGTTTTATGCCTTGTCCATGTGCTGGCTGTAAGAATGGTCACAATTACTCTACGTCAAGAACCATTCACGTCCACCTATTTGAGTCCGGTTTCATGCCCCACTATAATGTTTGGACCAAGCACGGAGAAAGAGGGGTTATGATGGAAGACAATGAAGAAGAAGAGGACGAAGACGGCTATCCTGGCCATGGGTTCCCTGAATACAATGATATAACAATGGGGGAAGAAGCTGAGCCGGCAATGCGGGAAGAAGCTGAAGAAGAGGCATCAGATGAGCCCGCTGACGATCTAGGTCGGGCCATTGCCGATGCAAAGAGAAACTGCACAAGTGATTTGGAGAGGAAGAAGTTACATCACATGTTAGAGGATCACAAGAAATTGTTGTACCCGAATTGTGAAGCTGACAAGAAAAAGTTGGGCACCACACTGGAATTGCTGCAATGGAAGGCAGAGAATGGTGTATCTGACAAGGGATTTGGAAAGTTGCTGGGAATGATAAAGAATATGCTTCCAAAGGACAATGAATTGCCCGAGAGTACGTATGAAGCAAAGAAGCTTGTCTGCCCTCTAGGGTTAGAGGTGCAGAAGATACATGCATGCCCTAATGACTGCATCCTCTACTGCGGTGAGTACAAGGATTTGAACGCTTGCCCGATATGCGGTGCATTGCGCTATAAGATCAGCCGCGATGACCCTGGTGATGTCGAGGGCGAGCGCCCTAGGAAGAAGATTCCTGCCAAGGTGATGTGGTATGCTCCTATAATACCACGGTTGAAACGTTTGTTCCAAAACAAAGAGCATGCCAAGGCGATGCGATGGCACAGAGAAGGCTGTAAGAAAGACGGAAAGTTGAGAGTACCCGCTGACGGGTCGCAGTGGAGAAAAATCGAGAGAAAGTACGGGAAGGAGTTTGCAGATGACACAAGGAACGTATGGTTTGGTCTAAGCGCATATGGCATTAATCCTTTTGGGGAGCAGAGCAACAACCATAGCACCTGGCCTGTGACTCTATGTTTGTATAACCTTCCTCCTTGGTTGTGCATGAAGGGAAAGTTTATTATGATGCCAGTGCTCATCCAAGGCCCTAAGCAACCTGGCAATGACATTGATGTGTACCTAAGGCCATTAGTTGAAGAACTATTACAGCTATGGAATGGAACAAGTGTACGTGCATGGGATGAGCACAAAGAGGAAGAATTTGACCTAAAGGCGTTGCTGTTCGTAACCATCAATGACTGGCCTGCTCTCAGTAACCTTTCAGGACAGACAAACAAGGGATACCGCAGATGCACGCACTGTTTGGATAATACCGATAGTATATATTTGGATAGTTGTAGGAAGATTGTGTACCTGGGACATCGTCGATTTCTTCCAAGCAGGCATCCCGTAAGAAAGAAAGGCAAGCATTTCAAAGGTGAGGCGGATCACCGGACGAAGCCTCGCCACCGTACTGGTCCTGATGTACATGATATGGTCAAGGATTTGAAGGTAATCTTTGGAAAGGGTCCTGGCGGACAACCTGTTCCGAAGGACGCTGACGGACGCGCACCCATGTGGAAGAAGAAATCTATATTTTGGGACCTGCCATATTGGAAAGACCTAGAGGTCCGCTCCACAATCGACGTGATGCACGTGATGAAGAATCTTTGCATGACCCTGCTTGGCTTCTTGGGCGTGTACGGGAAGACAAAAGATACACTAGACGCACGGGAGGACCAGCAATGTATGCACGGAAAAGACGGCATACATCAGGGTCAGGCCAGCTACGCTCTTACCAACGAAGAGAAGGAAATCTTTTTTGAATGCCTGCTCAGTATGAAGGTACCGTCTGGCTTCTCGTCCAATATAAAGGGAATAATAAATATGGCAGAGAAAAAGTTCCAAAATCTAAAGTCCCATGACTGCCACGTGATTATGACGCAACTGCTTCCAGTTGCATTGAGGGGCTTCTACCAGAAAACGTTCGATTAGCCATTGTGAAGCTATGTGCATTCCTCAATGCAATCTCGAAGGTAATCGATCCGAAGTCATACCAAGGTTGAGAATGATTTGGTGCAATGTCTTGTCAGTTTCGAGTTGGTGTTCCCACCATCCTTCTTCAACATCATGACGCACGTCCTAGTTCACCTTTGCGAAGAGATTAACGTTTTGGGTCCTATTTTTCTACACAATACGTTCCCCTTTGAGAGGTTCATGGGAGTCTTGAAGAAATATGTTCATAACCGTGCTAGGCCAGAAGGAAGCATCTCGAAGGGCCATGAAAATGAGGAGGTCATTGAGTTTTGTATTGACTTTATTCCTGACCTTAAGCCGATTGATGTTCCTGAATCGCGTCATAAGGGCAGACTGGATGGAAAAGGCACGCTAGGAGGGGATCAAAAAATATGTATGGACGAGCATTCTCTCACTGAAGCACACTACACAGTTCTACAAAATTCCGCCTTGGTGGCTCCGTATATGGAGGAACACAAGAATTTTCTACACTCCAAACACCCGGAGCAGTCTGACGACTGGATTACACGTGAACAAACAAGGACTTTCGCCAGTTGGTTGCAGAAACGTGCCATGCATGATGGCGATATTGAAGGTGACCTGTACTCGCTGTCCCAGTTACCATCTTCGAATATAATGACTTTAAAGGGTACGAGATAAATGGGAATAGATTTTACACGATCGCCCAAGATAAGAAGAGCACCAACCAAAACAGTGGTGTCCGCTTTGATGCAACAACCAACACGGGAAAGGAAACATATTATGGTTACATAGAGGACATATGGGAACTTAGCTATGGAGGTGGTTTGAAGGTCCCTTTGTTTCGGTGCAAATGGGTCAATATGACACGAGGCGGGGTAACGGAAGAACCGCAGTACGGAATGACAACAGTGGATCTCAACAATCTTGCATATGCAGACGAACCATTCGTCCTAGCCAATGATGTGGCACATGTTTTTTATGTGAAAGACATGTCTACCAGGCCGAGAAAAAGAAAAGATAATGAAGCGAATGGATCATACGACGAGCCAAAGCGCCACATAGTTCTTTCAGGGAAAAGAAACATTGTGGGAGTGGATGACAAGCCAGACAGGTTAGAAGATTATGAAAATTTTGATGAAATTGCTCCATTCACAGTGAATATTGACCCGAGCATCCATTTAAATGATGAAGATTTTCCATAGCTACGGCGCGAAGGGACACGCGAAGAAAAAGTTTCACACCCAAAGATCTGGGATGTGATCGGCTTCACTATCATCACTTTCTTCTGTGTTTCACACCCAGGAGGGAATCTCTGTAATAGTTAGGGTAGTTATGTGTTTTCGCATTTGAAACGCGAAGAAATTTTATGTGCAAACAAATTCTTTCATGCATTTACTGATTTTTTTCCAGCTAAATGACCCTGAAATTGCAAAGCATTTCAAATGAACTCAGAAAAGGTTGAAAGTTGGCATGGTATCATAATTTCACCCACATAGCATGTGCAAAAAAGTAGAGAGGGTTACGACAAAAACTGGATACACTTCGTGCACAAAATGAACAATCTCTTCTGAAGTATCAGGGTTTCGGACGAAAACTCATCTGTTATAAAGGCATTTCATTTTTTAAATAACCTAAGCATTACCAAATTGAATATAATGATAAAACACACTAATATTAAACATAAGAAAAAAGAATCACTGAAAAATCTTTTTCAAAGTTAAGTTATTCACAAACTAGTGATTCACACAAATTTCAAATAATTCAAACTTTAAACTATTCAAATTTGAAAACTACCGGCACTAACAGAAAGTTTGTAATTTTTTGTACCTAAAGCAAAAATATTCACAAAGAAACTCTAAATACAGCAAAAAGCAACTCAAAAATAAATAAAGCAAAAAAAATTAAGAATATAAAAAAGCCCGCCTACTGGGCCAAAGCGGCCTGCATACGACTAGAAATACAACGTTTTGTTGGGCCAGGATGCAGGCCCGCAAAGGCCCAATAGGCCCACATGCAACAAAGAATAGGTAGGCCCAGTAGGCCTGCTTAGGAGAGGAGCTCGAGGGAGCTACCGCACTGGGGCTTATAAACCAGTGCGGTCGCCCCTCGACTAGCGAGGTGGGACTAAACTTGCCGCACCGCACCTGTGCCAGCGCACCCCCTTTAGTACCGGGTGGTGGCTGCAACCGGTACCACCACCCGGTACTAAAGGGGGGGGGCGCTTCCCGCCGCTTGGCCTGGCCAAAACAGACCTTTAGTATTGGTTGGTGGCTCCAACCAGTACTAAAGGTCCATCATATATATACAACACTTGAAAAAAAATTAGTTTTCCTCTGTTTCTTCTCTCCGTCGACGACACGCGCCGCCTGCCCCGATTGACGCCGTCGCCGCCCCGGCCGTCCCCGCCCCTCGTCGCCGCCACCGTCGACATCGCCGCCTGCCGCCCGCCCTCGTCGCCGCTTCGTCGACATCGCCGCCATGATCCGTCCCGTCATCCCGTCGCGCGCCCGACCCGTCACGCGCCGCTTCGCCGCCCGTCTCGTCGCCCGTCGTGCGCCGCCCGTCCGTCGTCGCCGCCCATCGCCTCGCCGGTGAGCTCACCCCGCCCTCCATGTCCACACACACACACACACACATTAGTTTGTTTGTTATAAATGTTAGTTATAGAAATTTTTCTGTTTTTTAGTTATAGAAATATTAGAAATGTTAGTTATATAGAAATGTTATAAATTTTTTCTGTTTTTTAGTTATAGAAATATTTATAGAATTGTTAGCCATTTTTCTGTTTTTTTGTTATATAAATATTAGAAATGTTATAGAAATGTCAGTTATATAATTAGAAATGTTAGAAATTTTAGAATTAGTTCTAGTTAGATGAATTAGATTAATGTCAAATTGTTAGAATTTGCATATATATAGAATTTTAGTTATCACAATCCAATCATTTAAAAAATGTTACTTTTTGCGGGCATATAGTATTTGTTCTCGACGATATGCCCGGCCCGCATCCTCGCCGTCGACCCGTTCGCGACGACATCCTGCTTCAGAGGACCCATGTCCGGGACTGGGCTCCGCCGGGCTGGCACTGTGAGGTGCTACCTGGAGGGTCGCGCCGCTTGGTGAGGAACCCGGCCTCGGGTCCCGTCGTCGACCCTGATCTCCTTTGGTGGCGTTCGCCTGGGCCACATTCGGTGCATAGGGAGCCGGCGCTGCCGGAGGTGGTGCGTCGCCGTCTCAGGGAGGAGGACGAGCACGTCCATTGCTACATGGCTGCTATGGACGTCAGGTTCTCCAATACTTGGCAGGTTCTTTGGGCAGATGACCGGAGATATGATCCTGTGATGGTTCCTTCTCTTTGGGTGTCCACCGCCCATGCCCCAGGAACCGCGAGTGGCCTAGATTCTTCTGTAGTACTCGATCTTTATTAGGTACCTAGCCAGTGATGTATTCGATATATAATATTCGAGACGATGTATTCGAGATTATATATATTATTCGATACGATGATGTATTCGAGATTATATATTAATCAAGACGATGCATATATTATTTACTATATATATGATTCAGTTTTTCCTTATTGATTGCATCCATGCATTGTAATTTGAATACTAAATTGTTTTATATTTCTTCTGTATTAGTTAAGTAAAAGCTATGGCGGACAATACCGGCAGAGAGAGGGAAGAGGGAATTGTTCGACATCATACGCAGCCCTCACAGGCTAGATGATCTGAATGAAGCAGATGACGGCTCCCAATATCTGAACAATACCGGAGATGGTGATGAAAAGATATTCGATCTCGACGACCGAGCTGATGAAGTCATGAACTATGATTATGATTATGATGACACAGACAATGTTTATGATGACACATACAATGCTGATCTTCAAATAACAAAGACTACCGGCGAGGTATATTTATATAAGCCGGCATCATGGTGATCATCACATGTTTTTTTATTTGAAGATATATTAACGAATCGATCTTTCTTCTTTCAGCCCTCCGGGTCGAGCAAATCTGCTTCTACAGACAGCAGGACAAAGCGAGGCCCGTGCAGAAAGTTGAAGGAGGGTGTAAAGTACAACATCGACTCCGTCAAACCTAGTGGCGAACCCCTCACGCCTAAGAACATTGCGAACAAATGGACTCGTCAGTGCGGAGTTCTTGTGAAGGACCAACTCCCGATATCCATTCATGAATGGGAAGAGCCAAAAACTAAACATCCATGTGTTACTTGGGTCGACGACAGAGCAAAAAAAGCCCTTTGGGAATCTCTGATGGAACATTTCATCCTACCAGATTATTTCACTGAAGAAGATGTGGAGAAAGTCAAGGGCGCTGCTCTTAAGAAGATGGCAATTGCATTCAACACCCACAAGAAAACTGTATGGGCCAACTACCTCGCTGCAAAAAGGAAGACCCCAGAATTCATGGGAACACTGGAGAAGCAAAGAGAACACTGGGCCGATTTCGTGAAATTCAAGGTATCAGAATTATCTAAGGAACGGTCGATAAAAAATAAGGCCAATGCCGCAAAAAATACGCAGTTCCATAGGCTGGGTCCATGTGGCTACGCGGTGGGAATTCCTAAGTGGGATAAGTCTGAGCAAGAGATGGAGGATGCAGGGGTCACTCCGGTTACTAGGAGCTAGCCCCCCAGGTGCAGAACTTGGTTCTATGCGCATGGGGGGGGGGGCGTTGGACCCGAAGACATGCCTGGTTTCGCAGAAGGCAAGTCTAAAAGGAGCCAAACAAAAGATACTTGACGCAATAGAAGAAGCTCGAACGGGGGTGTTCACGCCCAACAGAGAGAACGACGAGCTTACGCGTGCCCTGGAAAATCCTGAACACCCGAGAAGAACACGAGGCAAGGGTGTTATTCCCTGGTATGAGGGCTTTTCGGAATGGAACGAGGAGTACAGGTCCCGTGCAAGAAAGAAGATGGAGGAGGAGAAGAAGAGGAAGCTGGAGGAGGAGCAGAGGAAGCAGGACGCAGAACGCCTTCAAGGCCTAGAAGCAAGGCATGCGGACTTGGCACTCAAATTCCAGCAGCAGCAGCAGCAGATCGACTCACTTAGCCAGGAAAGAGAGTCTCAGTAGCGGCAGCAGCAAGCGGATGATCGTCCAGCATTGGATAGCACCGTCCCATCCACGCCGAGAAGCAGCGTTGGTTCTGCCTCGGGCGACACACTGCTGGATACATACCCTGTGGATGACATCATAGAGAACAATAACTGTGAGCTACACTCTAAAATGAAGAACATATCCATGAAGGTGGCGGACGGCGTTGCTTTTACAATTACCCCAGAAGCAACCTTCCATTGCACCCCGATTCCAGAGGGCTATGCTCATGTCTTGGTTGATGAAGTGGTGGACCCATATTCGGGGCTACAGCTTGATATTCCTGGAGGTGAAGACGAGCACACACTGGGAGAGGCCATACATCATATCATCCTATGCAGAAAGGATTGCATCATCTTTTGAAGT
Source organism: Aegilops speltoides (assembly GCA_021437245.1). Taxonomy (NCBI): domain Eukaryota; kingdom Viridiplantae; phylum Streptophyta; class Magnoliopsida; order Poales; family Poaceae; genus Aegilops; species Aegilops speltoides. The sequence continues at coordinate 564,505,267 of CM038142.1, read as the reverse complement.
CCACCGACACCGCGTTGTCTGCCGACTCCTCCCCGAAGTCCGCCACCGAGTCAGCAGACTCCCGCTCCTCCAAGTTCACAAACGCGTGAGATGACTCCTCCTAGAAGTCCGCCACCTCCTCCAAGTCCCCGAACGCGTGAGCACACTCCTGCTTCAAGTCCGGCACAGCGTCAGGCCACTCCTCCGGTTTCAAGTCTGACATAGAGTCAGGCCACTCCTATTGCTTCAAGTCTGGCACAACGTCAACCACATCAGCCGTCTCCGCCGTCTCAGCAATCGCAGAAGAGACACGCCGCAGCTATGGTGCGTAGCGGTACGAGTCGAGGTAGTATATGAGGTACATGCGGAGACAAGCGATATAAATATGGTCCAAGCCTCGCTCCTCTTCCTCTGAGGCCTTACGACATGACCAAGGAGCAAAACGAAGCCGTAGTGCGCGCCGAAGTGGACGCCCATTTTGGACCGACACCGGCACCGCCGCCAAGGGAGAAAGTGCCTGAGAAAGTTATTGACCACTTTATTCATATGGCAAGAAAACCATCTCCCAAGCCTGTTGACTCAGAATATGAGCGCCAAATCAGGAAGACACATCGAGCACGACTACAGAGAGAAGCGAGCTCGAGCTCGAGCCAACAAGCAGCTGTCAAAAAATGCGGGAAAACTGTTCCCTAGCTGGGAGAACAGGCGACGCAATCGATCCTCCCGCTTGTTGTGCCAACAATACATGAGCTTACGCGCGCCCTATATATATGTGGGAAAACCGTTAACGTTCCCCAGTTGGGCAATGTGGTAATAACCGAGGAGCATATAATGCAGGCTGAAATGCTCAATATCACTGTTGGACAACTCCTCGAATCAAGCCCATGTCTCCGCTTAGAGAGGAGGAAATAAAACGGAAATATGTCCGGGGCCAACCTTTGGTCGAGCCAGACGAGGTCAAGAACCTCCCAACGAGAATGTATGAATTACATCAATGGTACATGAACATTACCAAGATTTCCAATCGAGAGTCCCTCATGGTGAATGTCAAGGAGGAGCATTACTATCATGAGAAAGCTGTGTTCATTGAGTATTCAGAACTATTTCAGTTATTCAATCAAGATGCACTCGACAAATCTATCGTTAGTTGCTATTGTCTGTAAGTGATGTCTTTCTGTAATTTAAGTCTCAAGCTAGCTGTGTAGTGATCATTTTGATCAATCTATCATTACCTGTCATTATCCTCACTATATTCTTTTCTGTGGTATATATTATGCAGGATGAAGATGTATGAAATGAAAAAAGATGGACGCTATGGCATCGGGTTCATTGATCCAAATACCATTAATGAATACACATGGAATGATGAGTTTTATCAAAGAAGTTTAGAGGAAAGCATGCTAGAGTTCTTGAAGCGCCTCAATACCAATGAAGATATACTACTTCCTTACAACTTCCTGTGTGTCACACTGTCTTGTACTACAAATTCTATTTTTGCTTACTAGCTAGCTAGATGTTAATAATTAAGTGTATAGGGTTTAGGGTAGTTAATTAGTGTTGTGCACATGCCCGCTTAATTAAGACATGCAAACGTGTGCGCATGCAGTTACCACACCGGATCTTGTTAGACATTAAATTTGAGGAAGGAAAAGTTGAAGTACTGGACTTACTACTTAAAGAAGACGGTGACTACACCATCATGAAGGGGATAGTCAACAGGTAATTTCAATCATAAACTATATATCGGCCTATTTAGGTTCGTCATTTCCTGATATGAACTATTTAATAACCCCTTTATTAATTTTCTTTGCCGGCGGGCAGGGCTTGGGCAAAGTTCATCAAGGTGACTCCAGGAAAATGGGCAAAAAGCTGTTTTGGTATCGACCCAACGTAAGTAATTAAGTAGTACCAGCTAGCTAGCTAGATACCATCTCTTTAATTCTTGTTTCAATACCATTAATTAATTATCATGCTTGATTAATTATTACCTGATTAAATTCAATTCTCGTAAAGGCAATGCAGTAGGCGCCCGGGCGTGATGTGTGTGCATTCTATGTTTGCGAGAACATTCGCATGATGGCGTCCGAAAGGAGCAAATCTGATAGACAGCAATGGGTACGTTTCACAAAACACTATTCATGATTTTTACATGATTATCGATATTGATCTCCTTCTTAACAGTTCCGTGACGTGCGGGAAAAGCTCCTACCAACGGAGCGCATACTAGCACTTCAAGCGGAAATAGCGGGATTTTTGCTCGACCGTCATAGATCCCAAAGGAGAATACTATTACCCGCTACCGACCCCATGAACCACTTGTCATCGTGCTCCGAAGGCACCAAGACAACATATAGGAGAAATTGTATATATATATATATATTATATATGCGGTTGTACGAGAAAATCTATTTATATATATGCATAACGTGTACAATATGTAGGTATCGTAAAATACCAGCAAACAAAAAAGAATTAAATGGAAAAACACAAAATTAATGGAAAATAAAAAATAAAACCAAAACCCCCCAAACATTTAGTACCGGTTGGTGATACCAACCGGTACTAATGGTCTACCAGCACCCGGGCCTCGCTCGTGCCACGTGGTGGCTCTTTAGCGCCGGTTCGTGCCGATCCGGTAGTAAAGGGGGGGGGGGCTTTAGTCTCCACTCTTTGGTGCCAGTTGTAGAACCGGCACTAAAGGCCCTTACGAACCGGCGCTAAAGCCCGGTTCTGCACTAGTGATTCCACCGTCTTGAATCCCTATAATACCAAAACCATTTGCTGTATTTTTAGAAGAATTTTACCGCGGTAGTAAGTTCCTGTTTCGTGATGATCCCATCTGGCGGCCTGTTCCGGAGCTCTGCGAGAGGTGGAATCCATTGCTAGAGGCTTATTCATCAACCTTGTTGCCTCCTTGATCATGTGTGGGTAGTTTCATTAGGACCTTAGGGTCCGTAGTACTAGCTAGATGACTCTCTCTCTCTCTCTCTCTCTCTCTCTCTCTCTCTCTCTCTCTCTCTCTCTCTCTCTCTCTCTCTCTCGGATCCTCAATACAAAGTTCCCGTTAGCTCCTCGCATGATCAATATCTATTCGATATAATATGTGGTGTGTTTGTTGAGACATGATGAATTGCTACTTTATGGATTAGATTGTTCATTGAAATAATTGAATATTTTGAGGTTTTGTTGTTGTATAATTAAATGGATTTGCATGCTCTTCGATCTATCTACCTTCTTTGGCCATGTTTGATGGGTTTTTTCTTAAGAGGGAGTGGTGCTTTGTAGTGGGTTCAATCTTGCATAGCTCTAACCCAATGACAATAAGGGCCAAGACACGTATTGTATTGTTGCCACTAAGGATATGATTTGTGTTTTTCTGTCTATATTATGTCATCTTGCTTATTTGCGATGCTCTGTTTCTCATAAACTTAATACCTCGAGATGCATGCCGGATAGCAGTTTTGGGGTGGAGTATTAGTAGTAGATCCAGCTAGATTAACGTCTACTTATCACAGTCATAATGCCTATATAATATTATACCATGAATGGTCTTGCCTATAAATATCACATCTCAACTGTGATTTGTTTACCATGCTACAATCTTATTTGCTTCGAGAGAGATGTCACTAGAGAACCTATATATGCCCTCATGGGACTATTCTCCACTATTAAATTCCTCTACACAATTGCTATCTTTACTTTGACGTGTTACCTTACTACTATTTATCTCTATCACTTGCACTTTAATCTTGTAACTAGCAAGACAAGGGGCTTGACAACCCTCTTGCCGTGTTGGGGACGAGTGTGTTTGTGTGCAGGTGATGTTCACTTTGTTAGCTTGGGGAACTCCTACTGGATTGATAACCTTGGTTTTCAAACTGAGGGAAATGTTTATTGCTGGGCTACTTCACCCTTCCTCTTACGGGAATCCTAGCAACTACAGCAAGAGAAAGCAAAAGATTCATGACGCCATTGTCAGGGAGCCTTTTACAATAAAAACATGTGCCTTCACACCAACACATTACCTACTTGTTATCTACCTTGCGTAGTTACTTTTGCTTTTTGCCTTGTGCGCATCTTTGCTTGCTTGAAAAATCTTCAACATGTCTAAAATATCTTTATTGTTACTTTTGTGTCTTGCTATCATGGCTAGTTCTTCAATTTTCACCACCATGCTTGAGATAGAAGTACTTAATTTTGAACACAAGGTTGGACACGGAGTTTAAAAGATGCTTGGTATAGAATTTGTGATGCTCAGAATAGGTCCACTCGCTACGATTCTTCTTAGGAATTTCTATGTTAGCGTTACTAGTTGGTATAGGTTCATCCTGGATACTATAATAGGAGGGAATTTGTTGGGTAGTCATACCTTAGATGCTTCTAATGCTATGAAAAATCTAGTGGGAGCCCCACCAATTAAAGTTAATGGAACTGAAGTAACTTTGGAGCATCTTATGCAAAGGTTGGATATAATAGAAAAGAAAATGTCATGTATTGAAAATTGGAAGAATTAGATAAAAAGGTGCATACTAAAATTACCAAGTAAGGCTATATGGTAGGGAATGCTTTAAAATTATTGAAGGGAAAAGAACATCATACCGATATATTAGAACAAAACCTGCACGAATAGATTGGAGTAAGTTATAGACGTCTTAGATTCAGTTTTTGCTTCAATAGAAACTAGTAAGGAGACATTTTGGAATAGGAATATAAAATTCACTTGTGCTTCGGCAGAACCCCCTAAATACACCAGCGGAGTAGTTCCCTATACCCCTTCATAATAAAGGGTAGGATGGCATTTCTCTCTTTATAATAAAGGGCAGGATGGTATTTCTTTGAAGTGTGTCGCCCACCAGAACGTATATGTACGCAAACACCCTCCATGCTGGGCCGGCCCATTTTAACGTTTCTTTTTCTGTTAACAACTTTGCATTTTTTTTGTTAACCTGCAAAAATAGGGTGCATGATGTGATTCGAAACCATGACCTCATTTAGTGCACGGCATAGTAACCAACCAGTCAGCTTATTTCATGAGAATAGTTGCATTTTTTTCTTTTTTCTTTCGTCTGTTCATGTCTAACTGGTCACGAAGGTCCCGACCTCGACGGCTATTGTTGCCTCATGGAGCAGTAACAATGTTTGCAGAATCACAAGCAGTCACTTCACATAAGAATTGTGACAACTTATGTGTGACAGAAGTGCTACTTATAAATATTCTCCCCCGCTCTTCGTACAAAACAATTACCAATTGTGATACTTACATGAAAGTACCACACTACCCTCTGTGTCTTCAGGCCATTAGTATTCCAAACAATATTTCAAATTTTTGAACAAGATAAACTAAATTATAAAATTTAAAAAGGAGACAAATAAATTAACAAAAAAGATAAGAGAAACTAAAAATAAAAAATAAAAAACAGCTTCGGGCTTGGCCCAAAATTTGTTTGGAATTTCAAAAATGTTCCGGTTTTTGCAAAATTTGTTCAAAATTTCCAACAAAGTTCGAGAACTAAAAAAATGCTCGTAGTTCCAAATTTTTTTTCAGAATTTTAAAAATGTTCTTGTTTTCTATATTTGTTCATAAATTTAAAAATGATCTGGTTTTGAAAACATGTTCATGTTTCCAACAATGTTTAGGTATTTCCAAAATGTCCGCTGTTTCAAATATTTGTTCAGAATTTAAAAAAAAACTCATTTTTGCAAAATTAATTAACAATATCAAAAAAGTTCATGGCTTCAAAATTTTGTTCGAAATTCGAAAAAATGTTCCTATTTTCCAAAATTTGTTCACAAATTTGAAAAATGTTTAGGATTTCAAAAAATTTCATGTTTCCCAAAATGTTTAGGAATTTTCAGAATGTTTGCGGTTCCAATTTTTTGGAATTTAAAAAATCTTCATGTTTTTCTGAAAATTCAGAACATGCTCATAGTTTCAAAAAAAATCAAAAACTGATGAAATGTTCCTGGTTTCAAGATTTATTCACAAATTCAAAAATGTCCATGGTTTCAATTTGTTTTGTGTTTCTGAAAATGTTCAATTTTTCCTTGTTTTTCGAAAAATGATTGTGCCTTTTCATATTGTCTGTTTTTGAAAATTTATTGATTTTCCCAACAGTTGTTGATGCGTTTCAAAAACCATTCATGTTTTTCAGAAAAGATTTTGAAGTTTAAATAAAATCACTACAGTGCCTAGACCATGTCACCACAGTACGTGTTGCGGTGGCTACAATGCCCATTGTGGTTCGCTAGATTGCTAGTTGAACTGTTCGATCTTCCTCTTTTACTACTTCTTTAAGATAAGATTTCGCGGTGCTGCCTAGACACCAACGCTCATTAGCTGAGGTGGCCGTCAACATGCATGCATAAGGACGAGGTCTTGAGTTCGATTCCTCACTCGTTGGACGCTAATTTGAACGGGAATGAGAAAAGGCACTTCAATATTGTTTCAGTAAAATTTACAGATTCGCCTAGTTTCACATAAAGCACATACCGTGATTAGAGTTGGTATCCCCTTAGTCCTACTTCTTTCATAATGCACGTTTAGGTCCTAATTCTATAGTAAGTGGTTCACCCGAGGTCCTTTTCTGCACGACCCCTCACTGACCTATTTGGTTGTGCATTGACCCATGCCACGTCGACTTAGGGTCACTAGCAGATGACGAACATTGCAACAAAAAAAACCTATTTTTTTGCAATCATTAGCTGTAGGCATTGATTCAGTTCGATTTGCATTGTTTCATTAAGTTTATCAAACCGCTTGCTCTGATTTGAGGTTGGGTGATAGGAGCTTGTGGAGGAGGCGGCGTGATGTTGCGATGCTCCCCTTCCGTCGTCACCCGCTTCCCTGTCGAGGAGCTTGTTGTCCTAGCCATGGCGATGGTGTGGGGAGAGAGAGAGAGAGAGAGAGAGAGAGAGAGAGAGAGAGAGAGAGAGAGAGGCTGGGAAATGTCAAGAGGGGGGTTTACAAGGGGCTTTTTGTAAAAAAGAGCAACCACAACAGCTTGTAAGTTGACATGGCGTGGCTCAACGCGTCACGCGAGTAGGTCAGCAACCACTCGTGCAAAAAAGGACCTCGGGTGAACCACTTACTATAAAATTAGGACCTAAACATGCATTTTGAAAGAAGTAGGACTAAGGTGACACTACCCAGAAACTTTTAGGATGTTTCTCGCCTGGCGGACGGGCCCAGTGTTGATGTGGCGTGGGTCAACGCGCCACGCAGGCAGGTCAATGAGCGCTCGTGAAAAAAGGACCTCGGATGAACCAGTTACTAAAGAATTAGGACCTAAAGGTGCATTTTGGAAGAATTAAGACTAAAGTGACACCCCGACATAACTTTTAGGACCTCTAGTGCATTTAACTCAAAAGAAAACGTATAGAATGTTAATCACTACAAAAACTAAACGTTGAAACAAGAACGCTCTAAACTTGGCTCAAATTCTAAATCACCGTTAGTTGGTTTCCCTTCATCTATGCCAACTATGCCAACTCTCTTAGAAAAGTTATGAATATTTTCACATTGTGATTGTACTAATTCATCCACAGGTTTCTTCCTTTTCCTTTCATTGCTACCAGATGGATACTTTCTTACGAATGACAGGATAAGACACAATGCCGAAAATAAATAAAAAATTGCATCAATTGACAATTTTGTGAACAGTGCTGATGTGTCAGCTATATTCATCTAGGAGACTAGGAACCTCAATATGAATAGAAGATATACTTCGGATGGTCGAACCGTTGATGGACCGAGAGCAAAGCAGGGTTCCGGAGGCAGGGAATTGTTATCGGCGGTCGATCTGAATTAGGGAGGAAATTTTGTTTTAGAAGAAAAGGGAAAAGGAGCGCTTACTCGCAGTATCAAGGAGATGAAACGTGGTGGCTGCTGAGAAATTGGGAATCGCTACGTGAAATGTGTGGGTGATGAAATAGGAAGGGTCGAAGGGACAGTTTCCTTTTTTTCAACATGCACGTACTTACCTAGGAACGAATCGGAAAGGACCAATGAGTTCTTTTTTTCCGACGTGCACGTAGTAACTAGGAACGAACGAATCGGTTGCTGGCTCTCCCTTCCTCGCTAGATGAGGCCCAGTCGGTCGAATTTGTTTTTATCACCGAAAATATGTTGGGCCATGGCCTACATGTATACCTGGGACGGGCCCATTGATCTTGGGGGCCGGGGCAGCCGCCCCCTGCCACCCCAGGGCCGGCCCTGTGTCCATGTAATGGGCACGGGCCCCTAAAAAAATGTAATGCACACGGGTCTTGCCGATGGTCATGGTGCAATCCATCGGCGAGGATGGCGCGAACGAGGAGGGTTGCGCCCGCTCTTCGTCTGCTGTGTCCTTCATTGGGACGTCGCCTTCTTCCGGCTGCTTGTCGGCCTGTAGCCAGCAACAACGGCGGTCATCTCCTTCTTCTGCTCTGGCGTCAACCCGTCCAAGAGAGCTTTGGCGCGCGAGAAATCCATCGTGGGGGTGGTGCGGAGAGGAAAACAGATCGGAGGCGGATGACAACTGCTTGGCCAGGGAGCAGTTTATATATCAATGATGGGCGGCGGAGGGACGAGTGGGTGGCACTGGAGTAGCTGCCTTGGCAACCGCGTGTCATTATTGTGGGCGGTAGACGAACGACCAGCCGGTCGGCGTGTCGTTTGAACGTGGAGGAGTCACCTGCACCGGCAAGCAGCGTGGGCCACGCTCTCTCAGCTGGCACACCGCTTAAATGCCGGCACAAGTGAGCAGTCACAGTCGCTTTGGCCGGGCATGAATGCGGGACTAATGCGTTGGAGCGACGTTGGCCGATTTGGGAGGGAAGCACGCGTGGGCAAGGGAGGGGCCTTGAGTGGGCATGGCGGTCAGAAGTGGGCGTGGCAGCGGTCCAGATGCCGGCAACCCCCCCCCCCCCACACACACACCACATTTGTCTCTTGTTTGCGGGAGAAAACACGCCCGGACCGTCCCACGGATTGATACATGAGCGCGTTGGATATCTTTCGCGGTTGGGGCAGCGCGGTTCAGACGTATTCGGACTTGAGGGTCGCCGTTGGAGATGACCTAAAAGCAACTCCAACGCAGCTACCCATTTCGTCTGCGCCGTCCGTTTGGGTCGCAGCGGACAAATGTGTTGGCCCAACGCACTGTCCCATTCCCGAAACGCGTCCGCGCTGACGCATTTCAGCCATAAATGGGTCCGCGCGGCCACGAAGCGCGTCCTCTAGGTGTCTGCCGCATCCCCAGCTAGCGGCAGTCCAACTACCGCGGTCGTTTTTATTAATGACGATCGCCCACCTCGGGCCCACGCATCAGCGATGGTCGTCAGCCTTTTTTAATCCGAACAAGCGGTGGGGGACCGTCCTCATCCGCTTCCAGACAGCCCCATCCCCATCTTGCCACCCGGTGGTCCCCCGTTGGCGACAAACCATAGCCACCCTTGTTCTCCGGCATGGGCTTCTTCTCCGGCAAGGGAAAGGGCAAGGACCCCGCCGCCCCTCGCACCCTCCCCCGTCGTCCTTTATTAGGACATGACTACCTTAGATACGACCAAAAATATTGCATACATGTATATTTGTGAGATGATTTCTAATGCAAACTATGCAATAAATTATTTATGTCATCCAGGACAAAAATACTTCACAAACTTTTGTGTCATGTCTAATTGTAGGTGTATGGGACATTTGTACAATCCACATATGAAGATAAGGGGAAACGAGATGTTTAGGTGAAGTTAAAACTCATGTCACTTTTGGGCCAAGAGAAGATAGAGTCAAAGCCTCTCACGTTCGGGATTCAGATTCGGACTGCACAAACATACCTGACTCAAAATGCCAATAACTCTTTCATACGGACTCCGAATTGGGTGATTCTTTTGTTTTGTTGGATATTGGATTTCGTGCACTTTCCAACCCAGTTGGATTCACCTTCAAATTCTCCCGGAGCGTTGAGTTATCGACGAAACAATCTGAAGCTGCAGCAGAATGCGAGTCAAAATACAAGTCCAAAGGTGTTGCATCACCTCTACTTGGGCCCATGAGCCTAGTACGACCCGGTGTTAGTTTTAGGCTGCCTTGGCATGTCCTGTCACCTCCTTGACCGCCACCCATTGCTCCTATATAAGTAGATCCATCTAGTAGCTTTTTGCTTGGGATTTGTTTAGTTAAAAGTTAGCCAACGCAACTTCCTAACTTCATTTGTGTCCAACGACCAGATCAAGACCACTTTCGGATCCCCACCATTATCAATACTTCATCCATATTCGTAATATTGAGATTGCTTTATCATATTCTTCTTGTTCTTCGATTGCTTGCAGGAATAGACCTTCATGGTCAGGCTGATCGTGCTTCCGGCATCGTCAGTAACCTCAGGAGATTGGTTTAGCGGTTGCTAAGGCGCAACATCGCGCATGTTTGTAGTCGGATCGGCAAAGTCGACTCAACCAAATCGATAGTTATCATCTCATCGAAATATCGGGACACCCTCGCCTCTATCAAGTGGTATCAGTTTCAGGTTGCTAGGTGAGAATTTCCAGTTTTCCCTAGATTAGATTTATTTTGTTTCCTATTGTCCAAAAAAAACCCAAAAAAGTTAGATCTGTTTATCCTTTGTCCAAGCCAGTCTAGGCCTTTGCAAATTTCTTTTCATTGTTTGCATTATTGAATTAGCGGTTGCATCGTCGTGTCGAGTTGCTGGTCTTAGTGTCGAGTTTGTTAGAGTTTCGTGTTCTGTTCACATTAATCATGCCGCCACTGCATCGTTATTCCTTCCGCTGTCCACCATCCCATCCATCAATTTCCACCACATGCTACTTACCGTTCATTATCATAATCATAATTGAGGTCGTTCACATCTTCGCTTGATCCAATCGACATCTTATCGAGTTTGTTTTGGAAAACGGGAGAGAGAGAAAAAAGACAGAAAAAGGAGAGACAGAAAAAGGAAAAAATAAGTGTGAGGAAAAAAAGAGAAGAAAAAAAAACAAAATTCGGATCTATCTAGACTCAATCTCGTAGCTGAATTCAGATTGGAATCTGTTTTGTGCACTATTCCGTAAAACAAGCATAACTTCCTCATAGGAAGTCCATTTTGACTTCGCGAGCACTCAAATTAAAGCTAGCAACGAGTTGCATCTAAATAGTTTCATAAGGTAGTTCAAGATTTGGGACCTGAAAATTGGCTTCTAAATAGGTCTTTTTGCCCTCCGAAGTTTCCGAACAGAGCTTGTTCCAGTTTTTCACGCCAGTTTTAGATTTTTTGACTCCTCATATCAACTTGGAATTGAGTGATTCTTTTTGTGTTGGAAAGCTTGAGTCAGTAGCATTACGTAGAAAAATTATCAGAAAATTGACACAAACTTTTCTGGAGAAATGTTGGAGAGAGTTGTTAGTATATCCTGCTTGACAATTATTTCTCATCATTATCTTTACTGCAATTGTGATCTTTAGTTATATCTTGCTGTCTAGAGCTATTTCATATACTTTATTGGTGCTAGTTGTGATATGTCATGACCTCATTAGTGTTCTAGGCTCGCGTCTCTAGTACGGTCTAGCCTAGGACCAGCACAGTACCATCGTTGAACGTTTATTCAACATTGCATCTCTGAATTGATTATTGCTAATATTTTGCTACCAAATATTTAAGCCTTCCAAACTCCACATATTTCTACACCGTGTATACGTACCTTCCCCTGGCAATTGCTTTACTCAATCTTCGGGGTTATTATTTGACACCGCTGGTTGCCTGTCACCACCTGCTGCATGGTAAGAACTTGTAAGATTTTGATATTTGTTATATACTGTGAGTGTTTTACCACCACATCCTAGTAGTTCATAGGAACATTATTCTCGGATTTTGTTTCTTGTTTTCTACTAACTATGGCAGGTTTCAGAGTTGTTTGTTCTTGGGCTTCATCAATCGTGGGAGATTTGCCATCACCTAAGAAAATACAACAACCATGACAAGAGGAGCAACAACATCAGAATGCACATAATCAGGTTAATGTTTCAATGCCACCATTTACTGGCCATTTTAGTCCTGATTTATATATTGAATGGGAGTACAAAATGAATGCTATATTTGCTTCCCATAATTTTTTATGAGCGTAGAAAATTTCAAGCTACGGTTAGTACTTTCAGTAGCTTTGTTGATTATACCCTAATTATATATCTACTACTTGGGATGATTTAAAAAGTCTCACGAGAGATAGATTCGTCGATGTTTATTATACTCGTGGCATGATTATAAAACTAGAACATTTAAAACAAGGTAGTGACACCGTGACAAAATATTATGATGATTTACGAACTACCTTGTTGCATACCTTTTTAGAAGAAAGTGAAGAAGATTGAATGGATAAATTTTGGGAGGATTAAACCGTGATATTCACGAGATACTAATTCATGAAGAGTATTATCGTATGGACTATTTGTTTCGTCTTGCTTGCAAAGATGAGAAGGAAATAAAACGACATGTTGACCATAAGGAGAATAAGCACACGGTGCACATTCCAAGAGATGATAAGGTTGTTCCTTCAACTACTAGTTGTACTATGACAACCACATTCGTTGTTGTGGGGACTACATTACTTGCACCATGTGAGATATCACCACCGAGAGTGGCTACATCAGCTGAGTTGATCATATGAGGTAATGACAAATGTATTGATCTTCCACCTCAACATCAGAATGAGGAATGCCTTTCAATTTAAAAGCACCATCTGATCAACTACCCACTAATTTGATCACACCACCTATTTTAGAGGACTATGTTGATAATTTGACTTTACCATGTGATCAAACAACTAAAAGATCAACAATTTCGAGTGGACCCATTGAATTAACTGTTAATATGAAAGAACCATGTGAATCAGGGAATAAATCAGATTTGGATCAAACACGTTTGAAAATAATTGTGCTAATGTTTAATTATTTTGATATGACCTCTAATCTTGGTGATGATTCTGTGTCAAATGACTTGTTGTATGTTCCCTTATTTGAACATGTTGTAGCATGTAAATTTGATGCAAGTAAGGTTTATTCACCACTGTTGGGATGGTTTAATGATGAACATTGTCAACCTTTTGAAATAAATAAGAGCTTCACTTATATGTGCAAACTGAGTTGCAATATTTTCATGCCTTCTACTTTTTTTGATAATACTTTGTCTTTAGATTTTATGAACTATAAAAGTTACTCATGTATACATGTGTCATATGTGTAAAAATCAAGGGAAGTAAAAATGGATGACATATACATATACAACATGTACACCTTGTCTCTTTTGTTAGCCACATTTTGGATTAAGCAACGCCGAGGACGGCTTTGTATTCAAGAAGGGGAGGATGATGAGGACATGACTACCTTGGATACGACCAAAAATATTGCATATATGTATATTTGTGAGGTGATTTCTAATGCAAACTATGCAATAATTAATTTATGTCATCCATGACAAAAATACTTCACAAACTTTTGTGTCATGTCTAATTGTAGGTGTATGGGACATTTGTATAATCCACATGTGAAGATAAGGGCAAAAGAGATGTTTAGGTGCTGTTCAAAAAGTCCTCTCACTTCACTTTTGGGCCAAAAGAAGATAGAGTCCAAGCCTCTCACGTTCTGGATTCAGATTCAGACTTCACAGACATACCTGACTCAAAATGCCAAGAACTCTTTCATACAGACTCCGAATTGGGTGATTCTTTTTTTGTTGGAAAGTGGATTTCGTGCACTCTCCAACCCAGTTGGATTCACCTTCAAATTCGTCTGGGGCGTTGAGTTATCGATGAAACAATCTGATGCTGCAGCAGAATCTGAGTCAAACTACAAGTCCAAAGGTGTTGCATCATCTCCACTTGGGCCCATGAGCCTTGTACCGCCTAGGGTTAGTTTTAGGCTGCGTTCGCACGTCCTCTCACCTCCTTGTCCGCCACCCCTTGCTCTTATATAAGTAGATCGATCTAGTGGCTTTTTGCTTGGGATTTGTTTAGTTAAAAGTTAGCCAACACAACTTCGTGTACTTCGTTTGTGTCCAACGACCAGACCAAGACCGCTTTCAGATCCCCACCATTATCAATACTTCATCCACATTCGCAATATTCAGATTGCTTTATTCTTGCTTGTTCTTCGATTGCTTGCAGGAATAGACCTTCATGGTCAGGATGATCGTGCTTCCGGCAAAGTCAGTAACCTCAGGAGATTGGTTTAGCGATTGCTAAGATGCAACGTCGTGCATGTTTGTAGTAGGATCATCAAAGTCGACTCCACCAAATCGATAGTTATCATCTCATCGAAAGATCGGGACACTCCGCTCTATCACTCCGTCGGCGTCTGCCTGCCAGCCGCGGTAGCGCGTCAGCATTCTAGTGCACCAAGCGAGGTGGCACTGGGAGCACCACGTCCCCCTTCCCTATCCCGACGTGACGCTGCCACACGACTGGCACTTGGATCTGGAGAGGATCCCAGTGCCGGCCTTGCCGCGGTCGGCGAGGGCCCACGCTGAGGAGGTGCGACGACGGCGGCAAGTGCTGACGCCAGAGCAGCGTCGCGACCCCACCTACGCGTTCGACTCTCCCGCTTGGGAGCAGTGGTTTGCCATCGAACACAAGGAGGCCGGGAGGCGCGGCACCCGCGACGTGCGTCATGGCTCCCCGCCGCCATCCCTCGTCGTGCGCAATGAGGACCAGGAGGCAGAGGCCGCCTACCAGGCGACGCTGGCGGCTGTCATCCATGAGAGCGAGGAGGAGGAGCGGCGCAGGGAGGCAGAGGAGGAGGAGTCATACCAAGCGCGCATGGGGGCAGCCATGTCACTGTCCGCGGCCGGCGACTACGTCATGCCGCCATTGAGGCCGCCGTCCCCCGTCAAGGCCGAACCGACGCCGTCCCCAATCAAGCTCTACTCCTGGACCGGGGTGGTAGGCGAGTGGGTCAACGCGCCACCGATCTGGTACGGGGCAACTCAGGAGCAGGAGCACGCCTACCTCGAGCACTGGCGGTAGCGAAGGCGGCGGAGGAGCGACGAGAGGACGACCGGCTCGAGGAGCTGGAGTGCGACACGGAGGAGCGCCGCGAGGCGCGGGAGGATGAGCGTTGTGCCCGCGATGGGACAGGCCAGCCAGTTGGCGGCGTCGCCGCAGCCTAGAAGACGGCGTTCCCCTGGGCTGGCCCGGCGCCGAGCTCATCGACGTGGACGCCTAGGGTAGCGCGCCGTTTTTACTTTTATTTATGTAAATTAAATGTAAAAGTGGACTCGTGGACTCTCGCCGGCCTTTGTGGCCGCCATTAATGTTTAATTAATGTTTGCCTTCTTTATTTTTTTGCGCGCACACTAAAAAATTGGTCGGGTCAGCGTTGGGCGCAAGCACCAATCCAAACGTGAAAGCGAACATGGGTCTCGGGCAAAAAGAGGATAAAATCGCCGTCCATTTGGGTTGGCCGGTTGGAGTTGCGCTAGGCCCACGAATTACGCTGGTCTACTATCTGGCGATTGTTCTCTGATTAATAGCAAATCCGTACAATAATTAAACATGGAAAGGGAGTGCGGCGTTTCTGCTCCCGAGCTCATTTGCACTCGTACCGACTAAAAAAATCAAAACAAATACTAAAAAAACAAAAAAATTACAAATTTTGGGTAGTAGATAACTTTATGTGTGATGTGTGCTCCAAGTTCCAAATCATTTGGACATCTGAGGAACTCTCAGCAAAAAAGACAAATTTAGGGTCTGTAAAAAAGTTTACTATTCACACACTGTTCTGGCCTGATTTGTCGTTTTTTTTTTGCCAAGAACTGCTCAGATGTCCAAATAAGTACAAATTTGGAGCGAATCTCACGCATTAAATTATCTATCACACAAAAAACAGATTTTTTTTAATTTGTTTAGTATTTATTTTCATTTTTTTTCTGACCGGGTGCAGATGAGCCTGAACGCCGAATTGGGTTTTTGATGGAAAGGGAGAGATATAGTAGAATAGCATGCAGGAAAAGACATCAAAATATTTCCAAGTAGTAACAAGTAGCATGGGGAATAAACTGCCTTATTTTAGGGGAAATAAACTGCCTTTTATAGAAGGCCAATCGCATAGACGAATCCATCTCCATTATAGCGTGCAGTGCATGCCTAAAATCAAGCGAAACCAAGCACCCCTATAAATTGTGGCGCTTCTTCCGCCAAAGATCGACATAGCTGACGGACAAGTCGTCGTCATGGCTTACTTTTCTATTTCTATCGTCGCCGTGCTGCTTTTCGTCTTTGGAGCCAATGGATTCTACCCAACAAGCCAAGAGGTATGTGCGTTTTGTACCAAGCGTCGTAATAGCAAAGCTAGTACTCTTTTGATCAACATGCCACTAATTTATCTTATTTTTTATTCATAAGTTCAACAACGAAACAGATTTTTTTATTCAAACACCGGGATTGCTTCACGGATTGGCGGATGCGAGTAAATCTGAGTCCTATAAAACCTATGACGTATGTACATATGAGTCTCATTATCTTATTTAATACCTCATGATTACTTGTTTCCCTTTCAATTACTATATACTACTCCCTCCGTTCCTTTATGTAAGGTGTATTATTTTCGGCACGGTGATCAAGACACATTATTATAGACATGTTAGGATGAAATTACCCTTGGCAAATTTGTTTGTTAGTGGCAAGTAAATCGGTCACTCCAAGAAAGTAAGAGATACATGCAATCGACAGAGAGATAGTTTCCTTCTTTTGCTACAAGGAGAGATACATGCAATCAGGAGAGAGATACTTTCCTTTTTCTGGAGGGCTAACGAGGGAATTATGAGGAATTAGAAGAAATGCACCTTACATTCTGAAATTTTATCAAAAAACAAATACACCTTATATAAAGGAACGGAGGGAGTATTAGTATTATTTTTTTGAATTGTTTGGATTGCTTACCACATATCACGTGGTTACTATTAGTATTTTTTTTTGCGGGGAATAATATTACTAACGGTGATATGGTTGCATGTTCATTTGGTTTGAATAATTTTACTAAAATTTTATTCTTGGTCGTTTGCCATGCATGCATGCATCACGTACGTAGTCGGCTTTTCACCGGTTGCAAGCGTTTGAATCGGCTGGTTACTATGGAGTCAGCGTGACCATGGATGTGTACGCCTTGTCGCTAAGCAACAATCAGTACAGTTCGGCTGGTGTGCAAGTCTCTAGTGGAGAAGACGGTGCAGCCGATGAGAACGCCATCAAAATCGGCTGGGAGGTACATGCATCATACTACTACTACAATGCAGATCTTAATAGTCTTATACAGTATAAGTTGTCACCTATTTTAATTTTGTACTGGCTAGGTTTTCCCACGCATGTACGGTGATTCACGCACCCATTTAAGTGCTGTTTGGACGGTACGTATTATGAGTCCAGCATTGAGCGCTCCTTTAATTTTCTTAATTATTAGTGCATATGTACGAGCAATATTTATGGTTTCTTTTTCTTTTTCCATGCAGACTAATGGCTCTGAAAAGCGCTGTGGCAACACAAAATGTCCAGGTTTCCAGCCTGAGGCTGGCGCGACCTTAGTTCTTGGCGACATCATTGAATCCGTCTCCCGGCCCAACGGAACCAAGCAAACCATCACAATCAAACTCCTCAAGGTAGGGTCAACAAAAATATCTTGGTGTACATATACAAACGATCTAAGCAGCAAAAATATAAGAAATATCTTACCAAATTATTAATTTTTGATCGTCATGCATGAGCTTAATTAATTAAGATGTGTTATTGTAGGATGGTGCATCGGGAGACTGGATGGTGCATTGCGGACTTAACCAGCGTGACCCTACGTTGATTGGTCGTTACCCCAAGTCGTTGTTCACTGGTGACTTGGCAGATCGGGCGACCCACATCCATATTGGAGGTGTGGTGGTTGCCTGGACTGGAGATCTTGTTCCTATGGGCAGCGGCTATCTCCCAACAGACAAGGCCATGGCCACGGCCATGGCGGCAACCTTCAGCAACATCCAAATCGTTGACCTGAACGGCCAAGCTTCGCTCTTGTCCCCCAACTTGTCCGGGTATATGAGTAGCCCGGACACATACTCTGTGAGTTCGGTGATCAATGGCAAGTTCTTCTATGGCGGGCCCTTCCAGTTGACCGCTTGATAAATATTTTTTTTGTTTGATATGAATAGCCAGCCCAACAATCGATCAATTAGGTATCAATAATCATGATTTGGTTTTGTATTTATGTTTTATTTATACTAGATGGATGCCCGTGTGTTGCCACGTGCAAAATATAATTGAAAAGAAAAAAAGATTACTCGGCGGAGTGACTTGACGAGTGCTTCTTATGGACTACATCCCAACAATCTATTAATGTTGTTCTTCTATTTGTGTCACCTACCATTTTATTTAACGGAACAAACTCTCTAATTTATTCAAACGGAAAAATAAAATCTATAATTAAATGGTATTTCATTTCACAATGGTTCAAATCTCCTGCTGCAAATCTTGTCTTCATACCTCTCATCTCCGACCATCACTCGACTCTCCACAATCATCACTTCCTAGATATTCCCATCCTATCACCCTGCTTGTCTTCTCTGGGTTCACTTTGTTCGATTCGCTTCTCAAACTTTAATAATTTCTTGGCGTCGTGGATGTTGCTTGACAACAATTAGCAACACCTATATAATGTACATGAGGTAAGGGTTACGTGACAATGACGCGATACATTGGCACGATGAGCGGCAACACCACTCCCTACGCACGTCCTTTCAAATATACCATTTCTATCCGTTGCTTTCTCATTCTGCTCTAGATCTATACATTCTATAGATGATTTGTATGGATATAGCTGCAGTATGTATGATGGTCAGTACACTCCAGGGTCAGGGATATCGACGACAGTGTCTGGAACTGGTGGGCGCCTGATGCGGTGACCTACATGGCTACATCACCTACATTACTGGGCTTTGCCGGTCTGGAACCATTGAGGACGCATTCTGGGAGCTGGAGATCATGGTCGCCAAGGGGCTACAGCTGACCGTGGTCGGCCTCAACATACTGCTGGACTATGCCGCTAAGGATCTAGATACGTCTCCCGCTAAAAAAAAGGATCTAGATACGTGGGTGGCCAAGGAGGTGCTGGAGCGCTGCGAAGAGCTGGGCTTCGAGGTCGCGTCGTGACCTATAACACGGTCATGGACCATTTATCCAACAAGATGAAGTGGCTGAGTGTCATCAGAAGCCCATAACAGCCAACGTGCAGACATACAATATTCTGATCTCATCCCTGTGCCGAGCCGGCAACTTCTAGCTTGCCAAGTTCGCGTTCAGCTGTAACAGGTTTATGGCGTACACTGACCTGTAACATTCTGATCCACAAGTTCTACGACGGGGGAAAGGAGGGCGAGCTCGGGTTCTTGTTCTCCTAGGCCGGCGCGGGGAAGACTGCCCCACACAAATCACATATAAGATACAAGTCGATTGCCTCTTTGTGTTGGAACCCTAGCTCCTCCCCTAGCTCGTTCTAGCTCTCCCTCTCTCTCACTCTCTCTGGCACGAACCAAGAAGGAAGACGGAGGAAGAAGATGGAACAGTGGACATGGGAGGTTTTTCGGCGCACGAACGCCCGCCGCACCGACAGCCTTTTCACTCCTCAAGCACGAACTTGAGCACCATAACTGTTACAAGGGTCACCGCACGGCTCTATAGCCCCGAGCCGGCGCCCTGGGCATGTACCCACGCCTCCACTCACTCCGATCGTGCCCACACTCCTCACGCTCTGGCCGTGCCCGCAACTCTCTCGGACGCGCGCGACTCGCGGTGAGCACCAACAGAACGAGTCGCACGCAACCTGCACCTATACACACGCGCACGATGTACTCGTGCACGGACACGTCCGTGCACCACACGCACGCGCACACGCACACTTGCCACGAACCCGACGCACCCAACACGACCCGTGCGCGCCCACACAGACGCACACAACATGTCC
This sequence comes from Aegilops speltoides, assembly GCA_021437245.1. Lineage (NCBI taxonomy): Eukaryota > Viridiplantae > Streptophyta > Magnoliopsida > Poales > Poaceae > Aegilops > Aegilops speltoides. The sequence continues at coordinate 564,485,325 of CM038142.1, read as the reverse complement.
TGGCCGCCGCCGCAGCTTATTTGGCAACACTCACCCCCTAAGCCACGGCCTAGAAGAGCCCATCGTTATCGACGTTGGTGTCGGCGAGGAGGGTTTGCTCCGCCGCCTGCGCCTTCCGCAGCTTGGGGCACTCGCGCTTGAAGTGGCCGCGTTGGCTGCAGCTGTAACAGCGTCCGGGCCGCTTGCCTCCGCCACCCGATGACGTGCTGCCCGCGCCGTCGTCGTCATGATCGATGAATCCACCTCCGCCCTGCTGATGTCGCCGTGCCGCCCACTGTGTTGCGGGTATCATGAGCTTCTTACTTGCTCGCTCCCCGCCGGCCTGCACGCGTCGCTGTGTCCTCTCCTCAAATGCTTTCAGTCGCCCGAGGGCCTCCTCGAAGGGCATCTCCTCGACATCACAAAACTGCTCGATGCCGGCCACCGCGGCGTACAGCCGGTCCGGCACAGTGTCGAGCAGCTTCTTGACCATCGTCGCATGGTTGAGTGTTTCACCAAGTCCGGCATACCTGGCCGCCATGCTGCTGACCTTCCCGGCGTACACATCCAGGTCATCGCCATCCTCCATGCACATGCGGTCAAAATCCCCTCGCAACGTCGTGAGCCGCGCCGCCCGCACCCGATCGGCGCCGACAAAGCGCACCTTGAGAGAGTCCCATACCTTCTTCGTGGTGGGCTTCGTCGACACCTGCAGCAGGATCTCCTCTGACAGTGCACCAAGGAGCATCACGTGCGCCATCTTGCTCCTGCCGGCATGGATCGTCGTGCCCTCCGCCGGAGCTACCACCCCCACAGCCCCTGGACGTCAAGGATGGCCTCCACCTTGATCGCCCAGGAGATGTAGTTCGTCGTGGTCAGCAGCGGGATCGGCAACGAGAACATGCCACCGCCACCACCGTGCGGTACGAGGGGCATGGCCGCTGTCGATCACTCCAAAACCGAAGCTCTGATGCCAATTGTTGGAACCCTAGCTCCTCCCCTAGCTCGTCCTAGCTCTCCCTCTCTCTCGCTCTCACTCTCTCTGGCATGAACCAAGAAGGAAGAAGGACGAAGAAGATGGAACAGTGGACACGAGAGGTTTTCCGGCGCACGAACGCCCGCCGCACCAACAGCCTTTTCACTCCTCAAGCATGAACTCGAGCACCACATCTGTTACAATGGTCACGGCACGGTTTTATAGCCCCGAGCCGGCGCCCTGGGCATGTACCCACGCCTCCACTCACCCCAATCGTGCCCACACTCCGCATGCTCTGGCCGCGCCCACAACGCGCTCGGACATGCCCGACGCGCGGTGAGCACCAACAGAATGAGCCCGATGGGGCCGTGTAGCTCGCCAACAACCTACACCTACACACACACACGCACAGTGTACTTGTGCACGGACACGCCCGTGCACCACATGCACGCACACACGTACACTTCCCACAAACCCGACACGACCCATGCGCACCCACACACACGCACACAACATGTCCTGGCGGCCGCCGCGGCTTATTTGGCCAACACTTTGGGTCTGGGAGGAGACCCGAGGTTGCCAATCTGGTAAGGCACATCGACGATGGATACCCTGCGGAGCCTGTAGTGCATCTGGTTGGTTAGGAGTGGAAACGTTCGAGAGGCTTTGAGCATGTTTGATGACATGCTAGCGAAAGGAGTCTCTTTAGATGCTAGTGTTTTCGCCACTTTATATGGCAGTGGCCTCAATTTTGAACGTGTAGTGTTGTATTAATAGGAGACAGACATGAAAACTAAAAACACCTTTTTGTTCTTTATATAGTACATATATCAACATGATATAACCTGTCACACAAAAATCTGTTATGTTCCAACTTATAAAAGGATTTGCTTCATGATGAGGGGTTCTCAAGAAGCAATGATCTTAGTAAATCTCTTGTTTTGTTAGGCATGCCTGTTGTTCGTGTAGCAAGTTACTCTTCACAACAGATTATTTCTGGCAGGACTAGAGTTCCTACCGGCTCTAGTCCGTAGGTTATACGGGCAGAACAGCGGAGGTCGGGGGCGAGCACGCGAGCTCCAGCGCGTCGGCGCCGTCGCGAGGGAGGAGGAGGCCGGCGGCGGTTAGGGCAGGCGGCGGCTAGGGTTTCCGGCTCCTCTGGAGCCGGGCAATAGGATAGAATATCTTTATTGCTTAATCCCAAAAAGAATCTTACAGCCTATATTTATAACCTAGATAACTTGCATAAGAATTAAACTAAGATGCATAATAATTAACCTAAGATAACTTGTGGGCTAAGATGCCCGGTGGGCCTAGCTAAACCGGCCATAACACTTCTCACCGCCTGCACAAACATCTCGTCCTCGAGCTGTAAGGTGGGGAAGCGCTTGCGGAACTCCTCAAGGCGATCGGCCAGCGTCAAGCACCTTCTCGACAGCTGGGGCGGCCAGGTCAGCGGCGACGGCGTCCTCTGAAATGTAGTCTGCAACCTCCAGGTAGAAGAGTCGCGGGCAAGCATGGCCGGGCGTGTAGGGATCGTCGCAGTTGAAGCACAACCCTTTGTGGCGACGATCGAGGAGCTCGGCTGGGGTGAGCCGGCAGAACGGGCGTCCCATGGTCGCGGCGAGGGGTGCCGCAGAAGCCTGCGCAGGCCGACCCTGCGCGGAATCCGGCCCGGGTAGCGACCCAGCGGTCCGGAACGGTGATTCCTGCTGGATGGCCACCGCGCGGCGCTCGAACGCGCGGGCGTAGTACATGGCCGACTGGAGATCCTGGGGTCCCCGAAGCTCAACGTCCACGCGGATGTGATCCGGAAGGCCACCGACAAAGAGGTCGGCCCGCTGCTGCGCTGTCACACCCGACGCATGGCATGCCAGGGCCTGGAAACGGTCGGCGTAGTCCTGCATCGTGGAGGTGAAGGGAAGGCAGCCGAGCTCCGCCAGGCGGCTCCCGTGAACTGGGGGCCCAAAGCGGAGGAGGCAGAGCTCGCGGAAGCGCTCCAAAGGAGGCATGGCGCCCTCGTCCTGCTCGAGAGCGTAGTACCATGTCTACGCGGCGCCGCGGAGGTGATAAGAGGCGAGCCAGGTACGATCTGAGGCGAGGGTGCGTTGCCCGCGAAAGAATTGGTCGCACTGGTTGAGCCAATTGAGGGGGTCCTCCGTGCCGTCATACGTGGCGAAGTCGAGCTTGGCAAACCGGTGCGGCTGCTGGTGTGGTGCGCCATGGCCCACTACCTCAGCGGTGCGGAGGGCTGATGACGGCGCTCGGTCCACGATGCAAAGGCCGGCATAGTTCCCCGTGGCGCCCGATGCCTCGGGCTGCAACTGGGAACCCGACGGCAGCGGGGCCTCCGTGTAAGCCGGTGGAGGGGACGTCCCGTGGAGCCAGCCTGGAAGCGGAGACAGTGATGATGGAAAGCGGACCTCCTGGATCGGAAGTCCGCTCGGCGCGGACATGCCCAGGCTAGGGCTGGGCGGGGGCGGTGGTGGCACCTGCACGGTGGCCGCAGGGAGGGACGGCGCGGCTGGGGACGACGCGGTCGAGCCGCCATCGCGGGCCCTGGCGGCGGCTGGCGGTGCGGGTGGCGCCATGAAGTGCCGGCGTCGGCCACGGGACGCGGACGGGCGGCCCAGATCAGCCATCGCGGGCCTGGCGGCGGCTGGCGGCGTGGCGGCCATGTGGCTAAGGCGGCGCCGAGGCCGCCGGAGGGAGAAGCGCCGGGTAGCCTCCGGTGATGGCCCCCGGTACTGAGTACCACGGCAGCACCTGCTGACCCGCGGCCACGGCTGGATGGAGTGGTGGAGGCGCCCCGTACGGACTTGCCAGGTAGTGGCGGATGCCTTGGACCGCAGCGACGAGGTTGTTGAGCACGCCGGCCATGGCCTCCGGTGTGAACTGCTGCGGCTGAGGGGGAGGTGACGGCGGCGGCGTGTGTTGGACGGGAGCTGGTGGCCGCCCGTGTCCCGTTGCGGTGCCGGGTGCCGGGAGGGTCGGCGCCGAGAGCGACGCTGTGGCGCCCACCGAGAGCGAGGCCGCGACGCCCGGCGCGGAAGCGGCGGCGGTGCTGGAGTTGGTGGCAGCGGCGGTGGTGGAGTTGACGGGCAGCGGCGGTGGCGGCGGTGGTGGCGGAATTGGAGGCGGCGATGACATGGTAGAAACCCGGTTACCTGATACCAAATTGGTAGGACTAGGGTTCCTACCGGCTGTACTCCGTAGGTTATACGGGCAGAACAGCGGAGGGAGGAGGAGGCCGTCGCGAGGGAGGAGGAGGCCGGCGGCGGTTAGGGCAGGAGGCGGCTAGGGTTTCCGGCTCGTCTGGAGCCGGGCAATAGGATAGAATATCTTTATTGCTTAATCCCAAAAAGAGTCTTACAGCCTATATTTATAACCTAGATAACTTGCATAAGAAATAACCTAAGATAACTTGCATAAGAATTAATCTAAGATAACTTGTGGGCTAAGATGCCCAGTGGGCCTAGCTAAACGGCCATATCAATTTCAATGTACATAGTTAGTTGCTTACGAGGTGATGCCAAAGGAGAGCATTGTCTGCAGAGCAACTGAGTTTTGTTCATTATATTTTTGAAGCATTTATGAGTTGTTATCCTTAGACTCAAGCGGCTGATGCTTCAATAAATTGCTTGGTAATTCCAGATTCAATTGTTGTCATGACACCTTTGAGAAACCTTGTCTGTAATGATGCACCATGGATGGACACTGATGCCACCTCAAAGCATTTTGTGCATCATAGTATCCGTAATGATCTGCCCAATAGACTAGGGGCCCGGTCTCTTTTCCCCTACATGTGTTGAGGAGTGAACCAGGCTATCTCAGATGGATGACAAGGGTGTTTGATTCTGTCTCAGCTACATCATGCATGTATATTGACTGAAAATAATGATTTCCTCAGAATATAAGTAGATCCATGATAAGATTTGAACACTGAAAATGATGATTTCCTCAGAATATATGCAACAAAATGCACAGGGCTGGCCCATAGCTTGGGAAAAAGGGGAGACCGCCCTAGGCCCCAAGAGGAGAGGGTCCAATCTACAAATTATACTACCGAACACTATACATTATACATTACATACGAATGTTTATTAAATGCTGAAAATGAAGACTTGATTTGCAGGAGCGTAAGTTTGTACCACATACTAATAGGTTATATCACGCGGAGGCAAAACAAATCGACTGGCGAAGTTAAGTTCAAATACACTATCTTTCTTCACGATGGATGTCTTATTATCATAATGAAAAATATGTCAACTAGATTTCAGTGTTTAAACCAATGCATAATTTTTAATTTGAGAAATGGGTAGGACATCTCATTTGCACCAAATGAAACTAAGTCCATATGGATGAGCATGTCAGATAATCGAATCATACACAAAACTACAATAAACAACATTTTTGGTTCTCGGATGATTCTATTACTAAACCCAACTCGCGAGTCACATTTTTCTATGCCCTAGAAGTTTCTATGAATATAGCCGGCTAATATACACTAGAAACCACTATTAATTTTTTTGTTAGTGTATATGATTTTTGAAATCTCTACCATTATATTTAATAATATTAAAAGATATATAAACACATTCATAAATATACAAACATATGTGCATACACCATATAGTTTATGTAATACTAGAAAATAAATTGGAAATATTTTTAACAATAAAAAAATTGGTACATCATCAAATTTAAATTTTGCAGAATCAAAAGTTTCAATGATATTCATTACAATTTTATAACAATGAATAACATTACTATTATTTGGAAACATTGTTATCTTACTAAGTAATTGAAAAAATTATATTAATTACAATTGTATATAATACACTTATTAATTTAATATAAGCATATAACTTTAGTATAAAATAGTTATTTTACATCGCCCTGCCGAAGTCGATCCCTCCCGACTGGTTGCCGTCGTTGTTGGAGTTCGAGTTCGTGATCACGGTGTAGGGCATGTCGGGATCGCGGGACACGGGGTCTGCACACGCACGGGCCATAGGGCAGGCGGTGTGAGTTGCAGTACTGCACCTACACCTGCTTGCCCGCGCCAATGAGCAAGGCACCGACGAGCGTGGCATGCCAGAGCGAAGCCGAAGCGCCCATCGGGCTGAGAACAGAGGCGACGAGAACAGGGGCGAGATGCGAGCGAGGGAGAGGCGAGCAGTGGTCGGTGGCTCGAGGGGAAAAGCTAAGCTGCAGCCTGCAGCAGGACAGCAGGACAACTCCCCCTCCCGACATCATGGAGGGTCTCACTGCCTTCCGGCAGCCATGCCAGCGAGCCGACGGCATACTTCGAGCTTCTTCCTTGTCACCACTTTAGTCAAGATATCAGCCCCATTGTCATCAGTGTGAACCTTCTCAACTTGCATTTTCTTGGAATACAACACATCTCGAATCCAATGATAACGGACTTCTATATGCTTAGACCTTGAATGAAAACTTGCATTCTTACTCAAGTGGATAGCACTTTGGTTGTCACAAAACAACACATACTTGTCTTGCTTAAAACCAAGCTCCCAAGCCAAGCGTTTCAGCCACAATAGCTCTTTGCTCGCCTCTGTTACAGCAATGAATTCAGCTTCATTTGTATTCAGTGCCACACACTTTTGCAGCCTGCTTTGCCATGACACCGCTCCCCCTGCATAGGTAACCAAGTAACCTGAGGTAGGCTTCCTTCGGTCAACATCTCCAGCCATGTCAGAATCTGAAAAAGCAATCAGTTTTGCCTCACCATCACCAAAGCAAAGTTTCAGATTTGTGCTACCCCGGAGATATCTCAAAATCCACTTCACGGCTTCTCAATGAGGTCTTCCTGGATTGGACATAAATCTGCTCACAGTACTAACCGCATGAGCAATGTCAGGCCTTGTACACACCATAGCATACATCAAACTCCCAACCGCTGAAGCATAAGGAACATGATGCATTTCCTTTTTCTGCTCATCAGTGGTAGGACATTGCTTTCTGCTCAACTTGAAATGGGCTGCTAGTGGACAACTTACAACTTTAGCATTTTCCATCCTGAACTTCTGAAGTACCTTCTCAATATACTTCTCTCCAGACAAGTACAACTTGTTGCAATTTCTGTCTCGCTCAATTCTCATTCCGAGAATGTTCTTTGTTGGACCTAAGTCTTTCATAGCAAAACATTTGCTCAACTCCTTTTTCAACTAAGCAATCCTAGAGACATTCTTGCCAACAATCAGGATATCATCAACATAGAGCAATAATATGATGAAATCATCACCTAAGAACCTCTGAATAAACACACAATGGTCTGAGCTACACTTCTTGTAGCCTTGCTCCACCATGACAGTTTCAAACTTCATGTACCATTGTCTTGGTGCTTGTTTCAGGCCATAGAGACTTTTCTTCAGCTTGCACACATAGTCTTCTTTGCCTTTCACAAGAAACCCCTCAGGCTGCTCCATGAAGGAATGCAGTCTTCACATCCATTTTCTCAACCTCCAAGTTGAGACTTGCTGCCATGCCAAGGATTACTCTTATGGATGTCATCTTCACAACCGGAGAAAAGATCTCATCATAGTCAATGCCTTTTCTCTGGCCGAATCCTTTTACAACTAGCCTGGCCTTGTACCTTGGATGTGATGTGTGCTTTTCTTGCTTGATTCTGTAGACCCACTTGTTCTTCAAAATTTTCTTGCCCTTGGGCAACTTCACCAACTCATAAGTATGATTCTTATGCAAGGAATCCATCTCTTCTTGCATAGCCTTTTTCCACTCCTTCTTGTGCTCATCTTCCATTGCATCTGCAAAGCATTCAGGTTCTGAACCGTCAGATAATAACACCACGTATTGATTTGAGGGATACCTGCTGGAAGGAATTCGACCCCTGTTGGATCTTCTAAGTGGAGCAGTTGGTGGACTTTCTGGTGCTGGTGCTTCCTGCTGATCCGGATTATCAACTTCAACATCATACTCTTGTTGCTGCTGCTGGGGAGCATCTTCTTCACCTGCACCACCATGTACATCATCTTGTACATCTTCTGCATCTGCTTCAACTTGCACAGAGCTGGAGCTGCAGGAACCGGGTCAGAATCAATCATGTCTTGCTGCTGCTGAGGAGGAACCTGCCCCTTTGCCTTCACAATATCCTCAATTGTTTGGTATTCAACAAACACAAATCACGGCTTCTCACAACTTTCCTTGCTATAGGGTCAAACAACTTGTAGCCAAACTCATCACCACCATAACCAAGAAAGATACACTGCCGTGTCTTCGAATCAAGCTTTGACCTTTCATCTTGAGGAATATGAACAAAGGTCTTGCACCCAAAAACCTTCAGGTGGTTATATGAGACGTCCTTGTCACACCAAACCCTGTTAGGAACATCTCCCTGCAAAGGATAACTTGGTGAGAGATTAATAAGATAAACTGCAGTCATCAAAGCCTCACCCCAAAAGTGTTTACGTAGCTTTGCACTTGACAACAAGCATCTAACTCTCTCCACAATTGTCCTGTTCATCATCTCAGCAAGACCATTCAGCTGTGGTGTCTTCGAGGGAGTAAGTTGATGCCTAATACCTTGCTGCTTGCAATATGCATCAAATGGCCAAATGTACTCTCCTCCATTATCAGTGCGAATGCACTTGATCTTCTTCTCAGTTTCTCTCTCAACCAAGGCTTGGAATTGCTTGAATACACCAGTACTTGATCTTTGGTCCTCAAAGTGAAGGCCCAAACTTTCCTGGAAAAGTCATTAATAAAAGTCACAAAGTACTTAGCACCATCAAGAGATCTTATCGACATTTTGCAAACATCGGAATGTATCAAGTCCAGCTTCTCGGGCTTCTTGTGAGGTGGTAGAGTCTTGAAGGCAACTCTGTGTTGCTTCCCTGCTAGACAATCTGAACATTTCTTGATGTGAACTCCTTCCACACCCTTCAACAATTTTTTCTTCACTAGCACTGTCATCCCCTTCTCACTCATGTGCCCAAGTCTCTTGTGCCATAAAGCACAATTATCATCATTCTCCAGTGCATTGATAGAAGCACTAAAGAGCTTAGCATGAACATGATACAAAACTGAGACCATTTTACCTCTTGCAACAATCATGTTGCCTTTGGTGAGCTTGTACTGCCCTTTTCCAAAACTGCTCAAGTAATCATCTCCATCAAGCAAACCAATTGAAATAATGTTGAGACGAAGTGCCTCAACATGCCTCACAGATTTGAGGACTAACCTTGTACCATTAGCGGTCTCCAAATGCACATCTCCTTTTTCAATGATGGCTGCTCTATCATTGTTCCCCATCTTCACAACACCAAAATCACCTGATATATAGTTAGTGAAAAGCTCTCTACGAGATGTAGCATGAATGGTAGCACTGCTGTCCGGTATCCAAATCATCTCGTCACCATCCACAAGGTTGACGGTTTCATCAGAAACAACAGTGATCTTCTCCTCAACAGTGGAACCAAATCTGCCCTCATTTTCTTCATGCATAACAAGCATGATGTCCTCTTCTACTGCAGTAACTCGGTTGCCCTCTGTGTCACTATCACTGTCAACTTGCTTCTGATCTTGTTTCTTCTTTTCTTCTTGACTTTCTTCCACTTGTCACATTGCCACTTAATGTGGCCCTTCTGATGGCAGTGATGGCACTCATAATTAGCATACTTACTTTTTGATTTGCTCCTACCTCTTTCTGCCCCTTTACCTGGACCTCTGCTCTTGCTTCTGCCCCTGGACTGAGTAACTAGCACCTCTGAATGTGAGGAAGAAGTGGCTTCAACCACCTTTCTAGACTCTTCATTTAGTACCCTGGTTTTCACAAGATTCCAAGTGACAACTCCATTAGGTGGTGAATTGCAAACCGTGACCTTAAAGGTCTCCCAACTGTCCGGTAATGAGCCTAGTAGCAGCAAAACTCTCACTTCATCTTCAAATGTTATTCCCATTGAAGAAAGCTGATTTATAATGCCTTGGAATGTATTCACATGATCTGCAATTAGAGTGCCCTCTTTGTACCTCAAGCACATCAATTGTTTGATCAAGAACATCTTGTTTGTACCTTCTTTTCGGGCGAACAACTCTTCCAATTTCTGCCATAAGGTGCGTGCATGTGTCTCATCAATGATATGGTTCAAAACATTGTCATCGACCCATTGCCGAATGAACCCACAAGCTTGGCGATGAAGTACCTTCCACTGACCTTCCTCAATGCCCTCCGGCATCTCAGTGGAGAACACTGGCTTCCAGTATTCTTTCACATACAACAAGTCCTCCATCTTGCCCTTCCATGCTTGATAATTTGTACCATTCAAAGATATCATCCTGCTAGTATTCACTTCCATCTTTCACCACAAGAAAATCAGCAATTTGCACAAGCAAACCAAAGCTCTGATGCCACTTTGTTGGGGCTGGACAGCAACAATGCGCTGCACAAATTCACCGACATGGCAAATATGCACACTCCACAGCCCCCTTCACTTGTGATGAACTTTGAGGACAGCTTCAACCAACAAGTAAGCAGCGGAATAACACAAACAACATGCACAAAGTGACACAGGATTTAACGTGGAAAAACCTCCTCAACTTGAGGAGTAAAAAACCACGGCTGTGGACCGACCGGTCCACACAACTTCACTATGAGAATGATGAGTACAAAGTCCTCTCTAGAACCTCTAGAGAGTTTTACAACACACTCTCCACGTTGCCAACCGGCAACAGCAACAACAACCACAAGAGGCAAGATTTCAGCAAAGCAGAGTTTACACAGCTTCTATACCCTCCAGTGTTTTGCAAACTGCTCTTAAACCGCTGAACCAAATAGAACAAAATTTGGTAGACAAGTAGACACATGAGTTCCTGAGATCCCCTCCAAAATTCAGCTCAATCGGACATTGTTTGCCTACCCAAACTGTTCGTCTCCCAAAACTACTCTGTTCTGAAACTGCAGCAGTCAGAGCTGACAAAACCACTCTCAAATCTGATGCTCCACTGACCCAATCCTCAAACCAGCTAACCAGATCGAAGTACTCAAAGTAAGGAACGAGCTCACCAAGTTTGGGGTCGATCCAACCACGTTTGAGCCTCCAATCACCAGCTTGAACACTGTCTAGTCAGATGTAGCAAATCTGGACAGAACCTCTGCTTCTTCTTCTTCCTCTCTCTCAGGTTGTGTTTTCTCTTGTGTGCTCTCTCTCTCACTCTCACGAATGGCAGCCTCCACCAGCAAGGGGTGGAGTGGCTAGGGATTTCTTCTTGCTTCACTTCCCTTGGAAGCGCTCTCAACCGTTGGATGCAGCGAAGATCAACGGCTGACATGTGTTGGACTTATGGGCTGATGTTGGGCTGCCAACACACCTCCATGTGGAGGGACTTAGCCCAACACGAGCATCAGGCCCGCATGCACGCGGAGGCGAAGAACACACACTCGGCAGAGTTGCAGATGTATATGCAAAAATGGCGAGGGGTGGATGGGTTACTCATGATGCCGAGGCGGGAAACGCCGAAGGAGGAGAGCGCGTAGGCAGCGGCGGTAGGTCTGGGACCAGATAAAGGCGGCTCCGCCGTAGACTACGGACGGGCGGTCGCCGTACATGGTGGCGGCGTGCTTCAGGACAGGAAGCGCAGCGGCGTGAGCGGGCACGAGCTGGTCGGGTTCGCGCCGAGCCTCACCCACGCGAGCAGCTCACGATAATTTTATTGCTCACGAGAAGAGAAGAGAGCATGGAGCGTGCGGCACGAGGGCTTGTCCCCGCCACGAGCCCGCGCTACAAGTAGGGCGCTGTTGGAGCCGCCTGATGCAAAGCCAACAGTCGAGATGGAGTAAACAGCCACGGGAAATTTCCAGCGGAGCTTTTGATCTCTGATTTTTTTCTGAAAAAAAACAGATGTGATGATGATGCTGGTACCAGTCAGTCTACTTCTATTCACTTAGCATCAACCAAATATTACATATTCTAATTCTCGGTCAGATTCTTTGCTCTGCTTTTTGTGAGTTTTTTTACTGTCTAAAACTAGTCAATGAAGTTTTGACACATGTATTCTTTGGCACTTCAGCTACATGTAAGTTGCCTGGAATTTTTTTTTGAAGGTCACCGGGGGAGGGCAAAGCCCTCCGCCTAAATTTTTTCTTCTTCAATTGATTCACACCCGGGGGGGGGGGGACAGGAAGTTTTACATGAGCGAGGGGGGATGGGGAGAGGATTACACAATCCACAGAAAACATAGCACGGGCTACCCTCCAGGACACGAAAACACCTGCAGCCATCTGTCGACGTATGACCGGTCAGCTACTTTCAGGCGTCCTCTCCACAGGGTCGAGTCTTCCCTACAGCATGCGAGAAGACGGGCAAGGGAAGGCACCACCCCACGGAAAACCACGACATTCCTGTGCTTCCACAGTTGCCAACAGCACAAAAGAGCGAAGGTAGCGCATGCAGTATCTCCGACCACACCCCAGACGTCCAGATCCTGGAGCGCGCCCACCTGGTAGCCTTTGTCGACCACGTCGAACCCAACAGCCCGCCAGAATGATCGGGCGAAAGTACACTCAAACACCATGTGATCCGTCGTCTCCAGCTCGCAAGAGCAGACGGGACAAGCAGCTCCCTCCGTTGTGACGATGGTTTTCCGCAGCAAGACGTCTCTTGTGTTAACCCATCGTTGGACCAGGAGCCATCCGAAGAAGCGAACGTGGGAGGGAGCAGCGCACTCCCAGAGGAACGCTGCGAACGACGCGTGGACACCATCGAATCTCTCAGGGCTTAGATGGCCGCCGTTACGATCCTCCCACACGCGCCCCAGCAAAGCACCGGGCAGCGCTCGTCGTCACCGGTGCCCGTAGCATCACCGTCGATCAGGGCCAGAAGGTTAGCCCGCTCCACCGCGCCGGCAGTGGTAAGCCTAGGCACCAGCACACTGCCCAAGCCACGCGCACGCACCTGCCACACCGTGACCTCCTTCACCATCGTGTGTGAGTGCAGCACTGGAAAAGCCACCGTGATAGGCCCACACAGGAGCCAGGAGTCGAGCCAGAAGGACGTCCGCCTCCCGTCGCGCACCTCCAATCTGGTGATCCCGCGGTAAAGCGGGAGCAACCCGCTCAGTGCCTTGCAGTGCTCCCTCGCGCTCCTGTGGGCCGTCGACGAGAGAAGAGAGCGGCCGTCGAGCTCCGCCCACACCCACAAAGCCCATCTCGAGGACGAGGAGGCCTTGTGGAGCCGGTGCAGCATCTTGAGCAGTAGGCACTGATTCTGCGTTGCGAGGTCTCGAACGCCTAGCCCACTGAGGGAGTCCTGGACTAGGGGGTGTCCGGATAGCCGGACTATCATCATCGGCCGGACTCCAAGACTATGAAGATACAAGATTGAAGACTTCGTCCCGTGTCCGGATGGGACTTTCCTTGGCGTGGAAGGCAAGCTTGGCGATACGGATATGTAGAAGTCCTACCATTGTAACCGACTCTGTGTAACCCTAGCCCTCTTCAGTGTCTATATAAATCGGAGGGTTTTAGTCCGTAGGACAACATAACCATTACAACAATCATACCATAGGCTAGCTTCTAGGGTTTAGCCTCCTTGATCTCGTGGTAGATCCACTCTTGTACTACCCATATCATCAATATCAATCAAGCAGGAGTAGGGTTTTACCTCCATCGAGAGGGCCCGAACCTGGGTAAAAACATCATGTCCCTTGTCTCCTGTTACCATCCGCCTAGACGCACAGTTCGGGACCCCCTACCCGAGATCCGCCGGTTTTGACACCAACATTGGTGCTTTCATTGAGAGTTCCTCTGGGCCGTCACCGATAGGAAGGATGCCTCTTCCCGTCTTCAAGGATGGTATCTTCGCCAAAGGAGCCTTGGCCGCCGACCAAACTATCCAGCTAGGTGGTTTTCTCATGACCGTCTGTTCGGCCACCGCTTCGACAATGACCTCTCAGGTCGTCAAAAGCAATCTTCACGTCAGCTCGGAATTCGCCGAGCGGCTAGATCCAATAGAGCTCTCGTCCGTAAACAAGCTCTTGGATTGCATCGCCGCCCTGGGAGTCGCTACAGACTACAACCAGATTGGGCTTAAAACCGATCTAGGAGAGATTAACTCTCCCCAGGTTACCCACCACGTTGCGGTGGTAGAGGAGCAACGCGGCGACTCTTCTCCTATACTAAAAACTAGTCATGTCCGGGCTTCCGAACCCTCCATGCCGGATTCCCACGGAGGGACGGACTTCGATCAAGCGCTGAACCTAAAGTCACGCATCGGACCGGACTCGTTAGACAACGTTCAATGTTCCAAGCTTCCAAATTCGGAAACTTCTCGACCCTTGAGCCTCGAGATGGGTTGGGTTCCAGACTTAATTCCACCCACCCGCCCAGACATATGCGATCTATCTCTAATTCGGCAAGAGCCCGCTGAAACAGTACATCATTACTGGGCCAGATTCCTCCTGGTTATGGACAGGATAAAGGACTGCCGAGAGGAAAACGCAATCTCAATTTTCTGCAATAATTGCACGGATGAGGGAATCCTGAACGCCGTCAGCGGTCGTGAAATTACACGCTTCGCCGACCTGGCGTCCATAGTACGAAAGTACTGTGCGATGGAGAGTTTCCGGAAAACCGAAACTAAGTTTTGGAACAATCCGGCCCCGGATACAACCCTAGTCGGCAACAAAAAGGTGCAGTACACTCAGGCACTAGGTACAAAAACCAAAAAGCAAAAACCCCATAAAGGGCACGGAACCGTACTAGAGGGATGGCTTAGCGGACCCTGTAAAATTCACAGTACAGAAGGCGCCATCCCAACACATAGCCTTCGAGCATGTTGGATACTGCGGCAGGTGGCCAAAAGTGGCGAGGAGCTTCTAGCCCCGGAAAACCACTCCAACAAAGCCAGTACGGTATCAACAGTCTTCGAGACTTTCGCATCAAATAATATGCGGAAGCGAACAATCCGCAACCTCGCCGAAGTCTACCAAGTAGCAACAACTAATCCATGGAGCGACACGGCCATCACCTTTAACGCCAGCGATGAACCTAAATTCCGAACAGCCCGAGCACCAGCCGCATTGGTCCTCAGTCCAATAGTGGACGACTTTCGTCTTACCAAGGTACTCATGGATGGCGGCAGCGGACTAAACCTCATTTACGAGGAAACTCTTCAAAAAATGGAAATAGACTGGAACCGCATTGAGCGAAGCAGTACAACATTCAGAGGAATAATCCCTAGCCGGGAAGCGCGCTGCACAAGAAAAATCACACTCGACGTGGTGTTCGGCTCGTCGGACAATTACAGGTCCGAAGAAGTCACGTTCCAAGTGGCCCCGTTCAGCAGCGGATATCACACTATATTAGGACGAGAGGCATTCACAATCTTTCAAGCCATACCCCATTACGGGTACATGAAGCTTAAAATGCCCGGGCCCAGAGGAATAATCACTCTCGTTAGTGATCCGGACATAGCACTCCGCGCCGAAAACAAGACAGCTGCATTAGCCCTGGAGGCACTATCCGAAGCCCTAGCAGCAGAAGAACTCACCACACTGCGCTCTACGGTGAATAGGGACGATGTGATACTCGATAAGAGATCAAAGTCCACCTCCTTTAAACCAGCGAACGAAATAGTAAAATTCCAGATCCATCCAACGGACCCAACAAAGACGGCCTCCATCGGGGCACAGTTGAACCCTGATGTAGACGCCGCACTGCGAGAATTCCTTCGGGAAAATTGGGACATCTTTGCCTGGCACCCTTCAGACATGCCAGGAATCCCACGCAGATTGGCAGAACACGGCCTAAACATCCTAAAAGGGTTCAAGCCAGTCAAACAGGCTCTTCGACGATTTTCCGAACCCAAAAGACAGGCAATGGGAGAAAAGCTAGCCAAACTATTGGAAGCCGGATTCATCAGAGACATCAAACATCCGGATTGGCTAGCAAACCTGGTAATGGTACCAAAGAAGGACAAATCCTGGCGCCTATGTGTCGATTTCAAAGACCTCAACAAGGCCTGCCCAAAGGATCCCTTCCCCCTCCCCCGCATCGACCAGATAATCGACGCTACCGCAGGGCACGATTCATTGTGCTTCCTTGACGCATACTCCGGTTACCATCAAATCAAGATGGCGGAAGCAGACCAAGCTGCAACGGCATTCATCACTCCATATGGACCATTCTGCTTCAACACGATGCCCTTCGGACTTAAAAACGCCGGCGCAACATATCAGCGCATGATTCAGACATGTCTGGCTACCCAGATCGGCAAAACAGTAGAGGCATACGTAGACGACGTAGTCGTCAAAACCAAACACGTCGAAACTCTAGTAGATGATTTGAGGCTCACATTCGACAACCTCAGAGCATATGACATCAAGCTGAATCCGGAAAAATGCGTTTTCGGCGTACCAGCCGGAAAGCTCCTGGGCTTCATTGTATCCGGTAGAGGAATTGAAGCGAACCCAGCCAAGATCCGAGCTCTGTCACAGCTGGATATTCCGGTAGAGGCATTGCCCCTTTATCGCCTCCTCAGGCGCACCGAACACTACGAGTGGATGGATGCTGCCACTGCCGGACTTGGAGAAATAAAAGACATATTGGCAACAAATCCGGTCCTGGCTGCGCCCAACCTGGGCGAACCAATGTTGTTATACATCACGGCAACACATCAAGTTGTAAGCGCGGTACTCGTTGTCGAACGAGAGACAGAAGGGCATAAATTCCCTCTTCGAAAACCAGTGTACTACGTATCCACTGTCTTAACTCCCTGCAAGTCCCGTTACCCGCACTATCAAAAGATAGCGTATGCGGTGTTCATGGCATCCCGGAAGCTCCGACACTACTTTCAAGAGTGTTTGATAACAGTGGCCTTCGAAGTACCCCTTAACGACATTATAAACAACCGCGACGCGACGGGCAGGATTGCAAAATGGGCCATTGAGCTCTTACCATTCGATATAACTGACAAACCTCGGCGAGCTATAAAGTGGCAAGTTTTGTCTGACTTTGTCGCTGAGTGGACTGAAGCCGAACTCCCTAAAGAGTATGGCGCATACTCCAATTGGATTATGCACTTCGATGGCTCCAAAATGTTGGCCGGATTGGGGGCTGGCGTTGTATTGACGTCCCCAACCGGGGACACGGTCCAATACGTACTTCAGATAATTTACACGGACTCCAACAACGCAGCCGAATACGAGGCCCTCTTACATCGTCTCCTGATGGCAATCTCCATGGGCATTCAACGCCTAGAGGTGCGCGGGGATTCAAACCTCACAATATCCCAAGTAAATGGAGACTTTTACGCCAAGGATCCGAAAATGGCAGCCTATCGTAACGCTGTCCTCAAAATGTCAGCTCGGTTCGAAGGACTTGAATTCCACCACGTAGCCCGGGATAATAACCAAGCAGCCGACGTATTGGCACGCATCATCGCAAAACGTGACGCTGTCCCTCCAAACATCTTCCTGGAACGGCTCTTTAAGCCATCCGTACTATGGGAAGAGGAGTCCGGAAATAACAAACCGGAAGCAGCCGCACCAACCGACACAGAAGTACCTGACATAATCGGCGATTCAGCCAATGAAATAACACCTTCAGCCCACGAAATAATGGCAGTAATCGCCCCATGGACAGAGCCATTCCTCGCCTACTTGCTTAGGCAGGAACTTCCCAAAGACCAAAATGAGGCCCGCTGCATAGTTTGGCGATCTAAAGCCTACAAGGTCCATGAGGGAGAACTCTATAAGAAAAGCACAACCGGAGTCCTTCAAAGGTGTATCTCTGAAGAGGAAGGGCGAAACTTTCTGGCTAAAATTTATGCCGGACTAGGTGGACACCACGCCGCAGCTCGGGCCCTTGTAGGAAAGGCATTCCGTACAGGATTTTATTGGCCGACGGCCCGGGCAGATGCTCAGGACTTAGTCCAAAGATGCGTCGGTTGTCAGCTCTTTGCTACTCAGAGCCATATGCCACCCACCGCCCTCAAAACTATACCCATTACCTGGCCGTTCGCGTTCTGGGGGCTTGACATGGTTGGACCCCTTAAAGGGGGAACCCACAAGCAAAGGTACCTATTGGTCATGGTGGACAAATTCACCAAATGGATAGAGGCCAAGCCAGTTAAAACGGCAGAGTCCGGACCAATGATAGACTTCATATCTGGGGTAGTACACCGATATGGTGTCCCCCACAGCATCATTACCGATAACGGCACGAACTTCACCGCCGACGAGGTTAAATTATGGTGCAAAAATATGGGCATTAAGCTCGATTACGCTTCAGTCTATCACCCTCAAACCAACGGTCAAGTGGAACGAGCAAATGGTCTAATAATGAGCGGCATCAAACCCAGACTGGTGCGGTCCCTTACGAAATCTGACATGCACTGGGTAGAAGAGCTTGACTCCGTACTCTGGGGGCTGCGGATAACGCCCAACCGTACTACCGGATTCACACAATTTTTTATGGTATACGGCGCAGAGGCAGTTCTGCCTTGCGAAATAATTCATGACTCACCTCGAGTGTGCATGTACGAAGAAAGAGAAGCCGAGCTGGATCGGCAGGACAGCTTGGACGCATTGGAGGAAGAACGCGACGTCGCCAAGGCTCGTTCCGCATTCTATCAGGAGAAGGCTCGAAGATACCAAAGTAGAGAAGTACGGGCTAAGACTTACAATGTTGGCGAACTAGTTCTACACCTGCCGGACAAGAAAAAAGACAAGCTCAAGCCCAAATGGGAAGGCCCCTTCATTATCGATCAAGTCTTGACCGGCGGAGCGTACCGTCTGTGAAATGCGTCGGACAACCGACTCGAGCCGAACCCATGGAACGCAGCCCGCCTCTGAAGATTCTATGCCTAGCGCCGGACTAAGAGTTCGTCCCCTTCCCCCGTCCAAATTTTTACACTTCACCTGTCTTTTGTTTCTCTTTTTTCTCTCACCCATATTCATAAAAGCCCTAAAAGGCCTACTTGCGCATTGTTCGCACACAATTGATGTGCTATCCGCACTAATTATACCTTGGGGCTTCTTTACCAGAAGCTTAATTATAAGGGCTTCATGCCCAGCACACGTGTCAAACTTCCACGTGTACCTTTTATTCACCATTATATGCATCGATATGACTTAAGTTTTGGCCAAGCCGGGTTGCCTGGCTCCTGTGCTTACCCCTACGTTCCCGATTGTTCGGCTAGGAGGTAAAGGGAGCACCTCTGCGATTATTCTTGCGGGTCAGCCGGATGTGTACCTCAGATTGGGTGAAGCCGAAAGCTAGCGTTCTTAAGGGAATATTCGGTCGGTGACTTGAAAGATGATTTTTTACCTATTTATTTATCCGCCCCCAGATGTTTTCCTGCTCTTTTCGCAGTCCGGACATGCACTTTAGGGCATGCCTCCCAGTGAAAGGAACCCTTAACGGAACTATTCTCCCTGGAAGATGTTTCTTACTAACCATGTAATATAACATAACTAGTTGGGCACTTGTCTGATAAAGCACTAATGACCCCTACGCCTAGTCTCCATGCATGCCCCGGTTATCTCTTAACCGAGAAGGTATTCGGACACACTCCGGATTCTAGGGTCCCGAGGTCGAAGCGAAAAGGTCGGCAAAGACAAACGATCTACAATCCGGCTAGAAGGCATTTTACATGTCATTTTAAAATACATTGTCAAATCGACTGACTGCATTCTTCCTCAATCCCGTCTAACAGGCTGTCTAATTTACAGTCCCGTTGGGAAATATTAGCGGCCAACTCTACTTGGCCGTACACTAAACTTACAGGGATCTCCTTCCCATCGGGCCCCACAGGTCCGACCTCGGCCATGTGGTTGGGATCCGCCTTCTTGTACCGCGTCTTCACCATGGCCCAGGCCTCCCTGGCACCTTGGCGGCAGGACGAAATCTTCCATAAACGAAAGCGCTGCCGCACTCCTTGAAGCTTCTCCGCAAGCTCTCCAAGGCCCTCGGGTAGGGAGAGGGATGGCCATAAAGCCTGGACGACGCCACTCATTGCCTGCCGAACTCGTTCGAGCAGTTGCACCAGCTCGGGAAGTTGATCACCCGTTGATACGGGCATCTCCTCCGCAGGGCGACCTGTGAGTACACCTACAGACATATTTTTGTCAATTGACTTCCTCGCCGAACTCTTCTTTTCAAAGGAGTTCGCTCAAGCACTTACTATAGATGCCGCGACGAAGCCGCTGATTCTCCTTCACGGAGCCAGACAGCTCGGCCCGAACACCTTTCAGCTCTTCTCCAAGCTTGGCGTGGGCATCCTGAAGCTTGTTCCTTTCCTGCTGCACCCTTGTCAGCACCCTCTCGCCGGCCTTCAGCTGGCGCAGTAGTTCTTGCCTGTCCGGATCCTGTTCGACAGCACCTGCAGTGTCATTGTTAGACTTGCACGCACGCCGCACACGACTTATCTTTTTAAAATAATGTGTTACCAGGAGGGGTCCCTGTGTTTCCTCCTGCGGCAGCAAGTGTGGCCTCAAGTTGGGCCTTACACTCTTGCAGCTCCTGAGACAGTTGGGTATTCTTCTCTGTAAGATCCTGCATTTCAAATGATCCTTAAATCAGTTAATATAACTACTTTAAGTCTCGGGGGCTACTGTCATATACAACTATTAAAATCTCTTATCCGTATGTCTTTTACATACTGCTCCGTGGCTCTGGTCAAACCATCTTGAGCAGCACGGAGGTGCGCGTCCCCCTCGTTAAAGGCATTCAACGCCTCAGGGGAGAAGCACGCGTCACGAAAAACTGTCCGGCGGCGCCTGTGGTTCATGGCGCTCTCCACCTCAAACTTGGTGGCAGACAGTCTGTCGGCATCCTCCGTTGGAGGAGTATCCGGCTCGTGCCTTGCGCTCGCCTCCCCCTCCAGACCAGGTGTTGGTGCCTGGCTGGCAGAGGCTGGGTTGGCAACCTCTACGCCCGCAGTCCGGCGGGCGCTTTTTCTCCTGCAAAAGTCATGAGCATTCAAACACTTCCCAGGAACGTTGTTCTAAATAACAAACCGTGAGCTATACCGTTGCGGCAACGTTTCGATCCGCGCCGCGCTCCTCTTCCGCCTGCCAGGCCGGACTAACCCTTGTTGGCCAGCTGTCGTGGCCTCGGCCTCCTGCCCTGAAGGCACCCCCTACGAGACACCATTATATACGGTGGTCAGATATGCACAGGGATGGAATGATGGTGTCAGGACTTCGGTCACAATCACCTGGGAAGCCGGATATAGGCCGGGGTAGTCACCCGTAATGGCGACTAAAGCATTATCCATGCTGAGTTGGTGGAACACCCCGTCGATTAGCTCCACCTTTATGTCCGGGTCCTCTTCGGAGGCCGGATCTTGGGATCTCTCTGGATCCTCGGGTTGCGGAGCCGGACTATGCATGCCCTCCACATCCCGACGCAGGTCCTGCGTCGAAAGCATAAAATGTAAGAAACTTAAACTTTGAAAGTATGGGTCGGACACACAAAGTGTTCGCTTACCCAACGCCGAGGGTTATTCATGGAGAACCCATTCAACGGGCTCGTCTGGAGGAAATCCTCCTTCTCCCCCTTGTACAGGCCGGACAGGATCTTCATCAGGTCTTCAGCCGATCCCGGCCCTTTGCGGCCATGACGAGGCGTCATCCTCCCCGTTGAAATCCCACACAAGGTGGCCCCTATATTGCAGCGGCTGCACCCCCCGCATAATGCACGTTGCCATGACTCCAATCATGGTCAATCCGGAATGGGCCAATAACCTTATCCGGCCCATCAAATAATGGTCGCTCTTGTCTTCCTCCAGCTGGGGGCTCCGTGGGCGCCAGCTCAGGCGTTTCTTCAGAGGAGCATTACTGAACTCCGGGAGACCGATCCGAATAGGGTTCGGCAGTGGAGCGTCTTCTACATAAAACCATTCTGAAGGCCAGTATTCGGACGCCTTCTTAGGGGTTCCGGATGGATATCCGGTCCCGGCGATGCACCATATTTCGGCACCGCCCACTTGATATATGGACCCCTCGTGAGAGCGGGGTACAAGGCAGAACAACCTCTTCCACAGCGCAAAATGGGGCTCGATGCCCATAAATAGCTCGTAAAGAGCTACGTAACCCGCGATATGCAAAATAGAGGCGGGCGTGAGGTGATGGAGCTGGAGTCCGTAGAACTCCAGGAGCCCACGGAGGAACAGATGTATAGGAAATCTGAGCCCCCTTATCAGATAGGGGACGAAGCATACCCGCTCCCCTTTGTTGGGACTTGGGGTAGCCTCCACTTGCTTCCCACCTTTGTAGGTGGCCAGCCCGGCTCGAACCGGGACCATGAATGCCGGAGGGAGATATCCCTCCACTTGGAGCGTCACCAGGTCGTTGTGCGGGACAGAACATCTCCTCCAATCTCCTGGTAGAGGG
Organism: Aegilops speltoides; assembly: GCA_021437245.1. Taxonomy (NCBI): domain Eukaryota; kingdom Viridiplantae; phylum Streptophyta; class Magnoliopsida; order Poales; family Poaceae; genus Aegilops; species Aegilops speltoides. Next base: position 564,462,998 of record CM038142.1, on the reverse strand, counting down.
CTGGGAGCGCGAGAGGAGGAGCCGCGTCGATGGTCCATGATGGAATGGATTTTTGGTCAGAGGCGCTCTGATGAGTACTCGCGAAAGGAAGATGGTGTGATTTGGATCTGGATTCTTGCCTCTCTTATAGGCAGATTACTTGCGCAGCTAGGGGGTAAAACATAAAAGATACCCTAGCTTTTTGCATTCGTGCGACGCGTGGAAGAGGGCCATTATTGGGCGTGGAAGCCAAGAAGCGCAACATTGATAAGGAAGCCGGACACTGTTCGGCAGGTACATGGAACTTAAAGGAGAACCCACCTTGCAACGCCGAAGACTATACACGCGCTGGACTTATCGGCATTGAAGCCTGGTTCGGGGCTCTTGAGGAGTCTGGACTAGGGGTGTCCGGATAGCCGGACTATCATCATCGGCCGGACTCCAAGACTATGAAGATACAAGATTGAAGACTTCGTCCCATGTCCAGATGGGACTTTCCTTGGCGTGGAAGGCAAGCTTGGTGATACGGATATGTAGATGTCCTACCATTGTAACCGACTCTGTGTAAGCCTAGCCATCTCTGGTGTCTATATAAACCGGAGGGTTTTAGTCCGTAGGACAACATAACCATTACAACAATCATACCATAGGCTAGCTTCTAGGGTTTAGCCTCCTTGATCTCGTGGTAGATCCACTCTTATACTACCCATATCATCAATATCAATCAAGCAGGAGTAGGGTTTTACCTCCATCGAGAGGGCCCGAACCTGGGTAAAAACATCATGTCCCTTGTCTCCTGTTACCATCCGCCTAGACGCACAGTTCAGGACCCCCTACCCGAGATCCGCTGGTTTTGACACCGACACCCACCCTCCGCCTTGGTCCTGCAGACGCGCTCCCAAGCCACTAGGCATTGTGCTCCAGAGGCGCGTTCGACCGCATTGCAGAGGAAGGCCCGACAGAGCGAGTCGATCTCCTTCATCACCGCCGGCGGGAGCAACATCGCCGCCATGGCGTAAGTAGGGAAGGCGTCGAGTACAACGTTGACCAGGACCAAGCGCCCGGCCGGGGAGAGAAGATGACCCCTCCATCCAGCTAAGTACTTGTCCACCTTCGCGATATCATTGGGAGGAAGTAAGCGAAACATAGCTTTTCCCACGACAGCGGGAGCCCAAGGTAGGCTTGCGGGAACCCCTGAACGGCGCAGCCAAGGGCGCCAATGGTCTCCATCAGCACCACCTCGGGCACGTGCATGGGGGCCAGAGTGCTCTTGACGAAGTTGATGTCCAACCCTGTCGCTGCCGCAAAGTCGTCGAGGATACGACGGAGGCGGGCAGCGGCGCCAGTGTCTTCACGGAGGATGACCAGCGTATCATCGGCATATTGCAGCACCAGGGGGGCTCCCCATCAACGATGGGGTGGAACAGCCCCCCATCTTGCCTGAACATCTATTGCAGCACATCGGCGACGATGAGGAAGAGGTAGGGCGAGCATGGGTCACCTTGCCGCAGCCCCCGGCGCACCGTGAACCACTTCCCGGGCACGCCGTTCAGCAGCACCACCTACCGTGAGGACCCGAAGATCAGGTCCATCCAGGCACACCACCGGTCGGGGAAGCTGTGCGCCATGAGGATCTGGCGTAGCACTCCCCAATCGACCGAGTCGAACGCCTTGGTGAAGTCCAGCTTGAACACGAGGGCAGGCGCCCCCCACTTGTGGCAGCACTGGATCACCTCGGCGGCATACACGAAGTTCTCGAAAATGCTCCTCCCCGCCAAGATCCCAGACTGGTCGACGTCGAAGATGCCCCTGATCTGCTTCTGCAACCTCGAGGTGAGGCCGCGACAAAGGATTTTTACGTCCCCATTCTGAAGGGAGACCGGGCGGAAAGCGCCCGGCGTCGGCACGCCCCCACCCTTGGGCAGCAGGGCAATGTACGCACGGTCGATGGCGTCGAGGTCCATAGTGCCATCATGGACCGCGTCGAAAAGCTGCTGCAAGTCTCCCGCGACCACACTCCGAGCGGCCTGGTAGAACGCGGGGCCGAGGCCGTCCGGTCCGGGATTTTTTCTAGCCGTGGATTGCTGCTCTGCGATTCGTGTTATCTTTTTCTTCCTCCTGTTTGGTGACTTGTTTTTAGCTGGGAATTTGTGACTAACCTCTGTGTTGGGTGGGTCAATACCTTAATGGGCCTCTGGAGCATTATTATGGGTATTATTGAGATGCCTGATGAGTGTAAATGAATTCATAAAAGTGCTATAAAATAAGTGTGTAACTACAGTAGAGCATGAAAATTGTACAATTATATGCATATTATTTGCAAAAAAAAGCAATTTTAGTGCAAAGTTTTGTGCAAGTTTTATATTATTTATATTTTACTTTTTAAAGGGTAATACCAATGTCACTATTTCATTCTTACTAAGAAAGCAACATTATTTTGAATTTTTTTAGTTTTTATTTATATTTTTCTTTAATGGTAAAACCAATTCCACTAATTCATTTTCTTCTTAGGAAACTTCCTTCTCACAAAAGATCCACCGTTCTATGCTTATTATTGCATAGTATAAAAAGCGCAATTTTTTCATAAATTGTGTGCACTTTTTTCCGTTATGGTTTACTTTTAATTTTATTTTATTTCTTATTAAATTTAATACCATTGCCACTAATTCATTCTTACTGAGATAATTTTATTATTCAATTTTATTTAAGTTTTTATTTGATTTTCTTTCTTCATAAGGGGTAATACCGATCCCACTAAACCATTCATTCTTAGCGCACTTCTATTCCTTTATTTTCCTTCCTCCTCCTCCTCTCTCTCTCTCTCTCTCTCTCTCTCTCTCTCTCTCTCTCTCTCTCTGCAGTAAACGGTCATTCGAGACCTGGCCACCGCTCGCAAGCCATTGGAGCTCCCCTCACCACCCTTTCTATTCCTTCCTCCTCCTTCCTCTCTCTCTCTCTCTCTCTCTCTCTCTCATTTGTGTTCATGCCTCAAGTTGACGTGCTACTCTTGGAGATTTGCTTAAAGTATATGTGCATCTTTTGTGTTTATGAATTCACGTGCCACAAGAGAACCATAAGAAAATAACTTATTTGAGAATAAAGTTCATACAATTATCAAAAATCGACATTCAACTGGGTGCTAGTGTGCATGTTTGAACATAGCAACTTCGAATAACTGTTCAATGTATGAATCTGTTGACATTTAGACATCTGGTTGTGTTTAGCAAGATTACATAATTAATGATTATTTTTGTTTCAACTTTAGTTTCATATTTCATTCTGAAGTTAAATAATCTAATGTCTGGTTCTCCCTTGCTTTTGTATGTTTACGGTGACATGCTTACCCAATAGATACTTAAGTTTTTGGACCTGTTTCGTGCTAATCTATATGCATAAAACCTGGAGAGATTAATGCTACCAACAGTCTCCTCAATGCTTATGTTAGATGTACATTAAAAAATTTAACCCCTTATACAAAACAAAGGTAGGTCGTGGGGTGTTGTATTTGCATCGCTTGCTCTTGCTACGTCATTCATGCTAGAAAGCTTTTGAGGGAACATCATACGTAGTTTTTGAAACTATGGTTGTATCACTTGCTTTTGTTATGTCAGCATACTAAAAGCGTTGTGTGGGATTGTTGTAGGTGGCTTCTCATAATTTTAGTGCTATCATATTTGTTGAAAAAGAGATAATTTATGATGAAAATTGAAACTATGAGATGTGATGATGATTTGGGTACTCTGATTAATTGAGCATGTAAATATCACCTGCACGTTTATTCTTTTCTTTGCAGGAACTACATCTTTATTCTTGTGTTGTATGTTACTCATTAGATAGCTTTAGTTCCAGTTTATCATACACGTGTATGATCAATTATAATTGTAGGATGCTACATATATATCCTCACACTGATTGCACAAGTACCTTCTCATTCTGCTCTGAATCTAAAATTGCTGTACAACTTTTGTTTCACTATGATGTAGCTAAGCACATGGCGTGTATTCCTTATTAGATATTTCATATTCCTGGTTCAATTGATTGTGAATCAGAAGTTGGGTTGTGGTCAGGCACATCGACGATGGATGCCCTGTGGAGCCCGTAGTGCATCTGATGTACTGGTTGGTTAGGAGTGGAAACGTTCGAGAGGCTTTGAGTCTGTTTGATGACATGCTAGTGAAAGGAGTCTCTTTTCAATTTTGAACTTGTAGTGTTGTATTAATAGGAGACAGACATGAAAACTAAAAATACCTTTTGTCTTCTTTATATAGTACATATATCAGCATGATATAATCTGGCACATAAAATTCTATTATGTTCCAACTTATAAAAGGATTTTCTTCATGATGAGGGGTTCTCAAGAAGCAATGATCTTAGTAAATCTCTTTTTATTATGCATGCATGTTGTTTGTGTACCAAGTTACTCTTCACAACAGATTATTTCAATGTAGTTAGTTGCTTACGAGGTGATGCCAAAGGAGAGCATTGTCTGCAGAGCAACTGAGTTTTGTTCATTATGTTTTGGAAGCATTCGTGAGTTGTTATCCTGACACTCAAGCGGCTGATGCTTCAGTAAAGTGCTTGGCGATTCCAGATTCAGTTGTTGTCCTGACACCTTCGAGAAACCTTGTCTGTAATGATGCACCACGGATGGACACCGATGCCACTTCAAAGCATTTTGTGCATCATAGTATCCGTAATGATCTGCCCAATAGCCTACGGGCCCGGTCTCTTTTCCACTACATGTGTTGAGGAGTGAACCAGGCTATCTCAGATGGATGACAAGGGTGTTTGATTCCGTCTCAGCTACATCATGCATGTATATTGACTAAAAATAGTGATTTCCTCATAACATAAGTAGATCCATGATAAGACTTGAACACTGAAAATGATGATTTCCTCAGAATATATGCAACAAAATGCACAGGGTTGGCCCATAGCTTGGGCAAAAGGGGCGACCGCCCTAGGCCCCAAGAGGAGAGAGTCCAATCTACAAATTATACTAGTGAACACTATACATTATACACTACATACGAATGTTTATTAAATGCTTAAAATAAAGAGATTCTACTAGTACTAATAGGTTGTATCACGCGAAGGCAAACCAAATCGACTGGCGAAGTTGAGTTCAAATACACTAGTCTTTCTTCACGATGGATGTCTTAGTATCATAATGAAAATTATGTTAACTAAATTTCAGTGTTTAAACCAATGCACAATTTTTAATTTGAGAAACGGGTAGGAGATATCATTTGCCCGAAATCAAACTAAGTCAATATGGATGAGCATGTCAGATAACTGAATCATACGCAAAACTACAATCAACAACATTTATGGCTCTCTAGTGATTCTATTACTAAACCCAACTCACGAGTCACATTTTCTATGCCCTAGAAGTTTCTATGAATATGGCCGGCCAATATACACTAGAAACCACTATTAAATTTTTTGTTGGTGTATATGATTTTGTAATCTCTACCATTATATTCAATAATATTGAAAGATATATAAATATATAGATATATGTGTATACATCGTATAGTTTATGCAATATTAAAAAATAAATTGGAAACATTTTTAACAATAAGAAAATTGGTACATCATCAAATTTAAATTTTGCAGAATCAGAATTTTCAGTAATATTCACTACAATTTGATAACAGTGAATAATATTACTATTGCAAACATTGTTATCTTACTAACTAATAGAAAATTATATTAATTACAATTGTATATAGTAGACTTATTAATTTCATATAAGTATAAAACTTTAGTATAAAATAATTGTTTTACATGGCCCTAGAGAACATGCATGCATGCACTACATGATGGCGGGACACGGGCCACACGGGCCACCCTCCGCCGCTCCATCTTCGCTGGCCATCGAAGTCACCTCCTCCGTCGCCGCTCCGTTTTCGCCGGCCATCGAGGTCACCTCGCCCGCCGCCGCTCCGTCTTTGCTGGCCATCGAGATCACCTCGCCCGCCGCCGCTCCATCTTAGCTGGCCATCGAGATCGCGTCGCCGCATCGCATGTAAGGGTACAACACCCCGTCCATCTTCCCGTATCCGGGCCAGGAGCAGCAGGAGGAGGAGCCCGCAGGCTGCATCATTATGTGATGTTTGCATCGTTAGGGTTTTTGCAGCATCACCCACGTTGATCGATTGATATCCTACTATGCAGTATGGGTCGTCCTCACCGGTTGTTTTAGCATTATATATATTGGGATCAGAAGTAACTAGCATTGCCCTGAACTGTGTGGTTTAGCATTAGGGATCAGGAGTAACTAGCATTGCTCTTCACTGGGTGGTTTAGCATTATGTGTATTGGGATCAGGATTCAGGAGTACCCTGTTTATATTCGTTCGCACGTACTATTAATATGTACATGTACAAATACAAGTAGTTGCTTTGTTTACAAGAAACAAATTTGCATTGTCTGAGTTAGACACCTTGAACAACCAAATTTGCATTCTCTAACATGGGGCGCAATCCAAAGTTCAGTTGTACCCGCTCCGTTCCTAAATATAACTCCTTTTAGAGATTCTACGGAGCAAAATAAGTGAATCTACAGTATGTCTATATACATTTGTATGTAGTTCTTATTGAAATCCCTAAAAAGACATATATTTAGGAACAGACGGAGTAGCTCCCAGCCTCGTTAGACATTTTGTTGACGTCGGAAATGGGACACCTCCTTTGAGTTCAGATATGATATATAAACAATGCAACTTTTAGTTTCACTAACCCACACGGAATAGAGTTTGGGGCATATCACTTGCCCACACAGATAAACAATATAACAATGCCCACTGAAATATAAAGTCTGGGGCATATTACTTGCCCACATAGAGAGGAGACGGGCTCAACGCCACCCACAGCAAATTGGGCCAACACATGCATGTGCAACCTGATTACAGTTCCGGGGACATGACGTAAATTCAGAGAAAATAGATGTTTTCATCCTGGACGCAATATAAATTCAGAGTAAACATAAAATCAGCTGCCCCCTCAATTGCGCGAATGCATGTGATGACCTTCGGCATGCAAGGTGTTGGGGAACGTAGCATGCAATTTCAAAAAATTTACTACGATCACGCAAGATCTATCTAGGAGATGCATAGCAAGGAGACGGGGAGAGTGTGTCCATGTACCCTCGTAGACCGAAAACAGAAACGTTATGTTAACACGGTCGATGTAGTCGAACGTCTTCATGATCCAACCGATCCAAGTACCGAACATACGGCACCTCCGTGTTCAGCACAAGTTCAACTCGATTACGTCCGTCGAACTCTTGATCCAGCAGAGGGTCGAGGGAGAGTTCCGTCAGCACGACGGCGTGGTCACGGTGATGGCGATGTGATACGCACAGGGCTTCGCCTAAGCACTACGACGCTATGATCGGAGGAGTAAACTGTGGAAGGGGGCATCGCACACGGCTAAGAGAACAATTGATGTGCCTTTCGGGTGCTCCCCGCCGCCGTATATAAAGGAGAGGAGGAGGAGGCCGGCCAGGGGGCGCGCGCCATGGGAGGTTGGGGGGAGTGATACGTCTCCGTCGTATCTACAATTTTTGATTGTTCCATGCCAATATTCTACAACTTTCATATACTTTTGGCAACTTTTTATATTATTTTTTGGGACTAACATATTGATCCAGTGCCCAGTGACAGTTCCTGTTTGTTCCATGTTTTATGTTTTGCAGAAACCCCATATCAAACGGAGTCCAAACAGGATAAAAATGGACGAAGAATATTTTTGGAATATTTGGGAAATATGGGAGGAAGAATCAACACAAGACGGTGCCCGAGGTGGCCACGAGGCACAGGGCGCGCCTGCCTACCCTGGGCGCGCCCCTGACCCTCGTGGGCCCCTCGTAAGGCGGTTGCTACTCTTGTTTGGACGCAAGAAAGCTAATTTTTAGAAAAATATGTGGGCGAAGGTTTCAATCCAATCGGAGTTACGGATCTCCGAATATAAAAGAAACGGTGCCAGGGCAGAATCTGAGGACGCAGAAACAGAGAGAGACAGAGAGACATATCCAATCTCGGCGGGGCTCTCGCCCCTCCCACGCCATGGGAGCCAAGGACCAGAGGGGAAACCCTTCTCCCATCTAGGGAGGAGGTCAAGGAAGAAGAAGAAGAAGGGGGGCTCTCTCCCCCTTGCTTCCGGTGGCGCCGGAACGCTGCCGGGGGCCATCATCATCACATCGATCTACACCAACACCTCCATCGTCTTCACCAACAACTCCATCACCTTCCCCCATCTATATTCAGCGGTCCACTCTCCCGCAACCCACTGTACCCTCTAATTGAACATGGTGCTTTATGCTTCATATTATTATCCAATGATGTGTTTCCATCCTATGATGTCTGAGTAGATTTTCGTTGTCCTACCGGTGATTGATGAATTGCTTTGATTGGTTTAATTTGCCTGTGGTTATGTTGCTGTCCTATTGTGCCCTCCGTGTCGCGCAAGCGTGAGGGATTCCTGCTGTAGGGTGTTGCAATACGTTCATTATTCGCTTATAGTGGGTTGCTTGAGTGACAGAAGCATAAACCTGAGTAAGGGTGTTGTGGTGTATGGGATAAAGGGGACTTGATGCTTTAATGCTATGGTTGGGTTTTACCTTAATGATCTTTAGTAGTTGCGGATGCTTGCTAGAGTTCCAATCATAAGTGCATATGATCCAAGAAGATAAAGTATGTTAGCCTATGCCTCTCCCACATAAAACTTGCTATCGGTCTAGTAAAGTAGTCAATTGCTTAGGGACAATTTCACAAGTCCTACCACCACTTTTCCACACTTGCTATATTTACTTTATTGCTTCTTTATCTAAACAGCCCTTACATTTTATTTACGTGTTCTTTATTTTCTTGCAAACCTATCCAACAACACCTACAAAGTCCTTCTAGTTTCATACTTGTTCTAGGTAAAGCAAACACTAAGCGTGCGTAGAGTCGTGTCAGTGGCAGATAGTACTTGAGAGAATATTTGTTCTACCTTTAGCTCCTCGTTGGGTTCAACAATCCTACTTATCGAAAGAGGCTACAATTATCCCCTACACTTGTGGGTTATCAAGACCTTTTTCTGGCGCCGTTGCCGGGGAGTCATAGCGTGGGGTGAATATTCTCGTGTGTGCTTGTTTGCTTTATCACTAAGTAATTTTTATTTGTTGTTCTTCGTTGTTTTCTATCTTTATTTATGGGTAGGAAGCGCAAAATACCAAAAAAAAAATAGTTGTACCTACTACACCAATGGTTGAAGAACCACTCAAAATCTATCACACTCCTGAAGCTTTTTACTTGGATCATCTTCGATCCCTTTGTGCTCGTGCTGAAACCCCCACTAGCTTAGTTGAGGGCAAATCTTTAGATGAACATGCTTGTTATGTGTGACACCTTATATTTGAAAAAGGGAAACTTTTACAGGATCAAATTCATCGTTTGCAATGCTATGCTTGAAATTTATGTGAAATATATGATGTTACTTGTTGTTCTGAAAACCCTAAGAAACACCTTCCCTACCAATGTGAGTTTATTGATAATGGAATTATATCTTCGTATGCTAAGGGTGTTTATAATTACTATGATGTTCAACAAATTGAAGAATATGTTGCTTTTAAGGGTGCTTATGAAATTGCTTCTTTGATTGAAAAGTATGATGCCACTCTTTACAAATCTGAAAATTTTGCCATACTTGAATATTATTATGATAATTATGCTTCTAATGCCTATGTTAAACCATATATTGAGGAATTCTCCGCTGTCCAAGAAGAGACTAATATCTTGCAGGAGTCTATGGAAGAAGAAATCGATGAAACTATAAGCTCATTGGATGAAAAAGATGATGAGGAGAGCAAAGAACAAAAGGAGGAAGAATGGATTAGCTACCCGTGCCCACGTTCTAATGAGAGTAACTTTTCAACTCCTACATTGTTTAATTTCCCTTCGTGCTTACCGAAGGATGATTACTATGATGATTGTTATGATCCTGTTGACTCTCTTGAAATATCCCTTTTTGATGATGCTTGCTATGCTTGTGGCCAAGATGCCAATATGAATTATGCTTATGGAGATGAACTTGCTATAGTTCCTTACGTTAAACATGAAATTGTTGCTATTGCACCCACGCATGATAGTCCTATTATCTTTTTGAATTCTCCAAACTACACTATATCGGAGAAGTTTGTGCTTATTAAGGATTATATTGATGGGTTGCCTTTTACCGTTGCACATGATAATTTTGATGAATGTAATATGCATGTGCTTGCTGCTCCAACTTGCAATTATTATGAGAGAGGAACTATATCTCCACCTCTCTATGTTTCCAATATGATAAAATTGCAAGAAATTGTTTATACTATGCATTGGCCTTTACTTGGTGTGCATGAATTGTTCTTTTATGACATGCCGATGCATAGGAAGAGAGTTAGACTTCGTCATTGATTGATATATGTTACTTTGTGCTCACTACTAAATTACAAATCATTGTTAATTAAAATTGGCTTTGACATACCTTGGGATCCGGGTGGATCCATTACTTGAGCACTATATGCCTAGCTTAATGGCTTTAAAGAAAGCGCTGCCAGGGAGACAACCCGGAAGTTTTAGAGAATCCTTTATTTCTGTTGAGTGCTTTTATTTAGTTTAAAAACAAAAATAAAAATAAAGAAGAGGGGAACCCAAAACTTTTTCAAAAAGGAAAGTGAAAGTAAGAGAGACAAGCATTGTTGAAGTGGGAGAGCTCCTTGAACTTTGTTCATGCTCACGGAAACCTTGTGAATCTTGATTACAGAAACTTTTCAACAACAATAATTATCCCCTTGTACAATTCCATTGTATTATAAAAATAATGTGCGAAGGTTTGCCTTTAGGATGTTTACAATGCTTATTGGTTTGTACGGTGCAGGACAGAAACTTTGGCTGTAGTGCGCGATTTTACATTTTTAACTGGAACGTCAAATGGTTCCGATTCCTTTTGCACTGTCTTGATGTACAATTTTTCCCCTAATTTTGGTAGAATTTTTGGGGTAACAGAAGTATGGTGAATGTTCAGATTGCTACAAACTGTTCTGTTTTTGACAGATTCTGTTTTTGATGCATAGTTTGCTTGGTTTGATGAAACTATCAATTTAGTGGATTAAGCCATGGAAAAGCTATATTACAGTAGACACAATGCAAAAACAAAATATGAATTGGTTTGCTACAGTACTTAGAGTAGTGATTTGCTTTATTATACTAAAGGATCTTACCGAGTTTTCGGTTGAAGTTTTGTGTGGATGAAGTGTTTGATCGAGGAGGTCTCGATATGAGGAAAAGGAACAGAGGCCAGAGCTCAAGCTTGGGGATGCCCAAGGCACCCGAAGTAAATATTCAAGGAGACTCAAGCGTCTAAGCTTGGGGATGCCCCGGAAGGCATCCCCTCTTTCTTCAACAAGTATCGGTATGTTTTCGGATTCATTTCGTTCATGCGATATGTGCAAGTCTTGGAGCATCTTTTGCATTTAGTTTTCACTTTTCTTTTATGCACCATGCTGGTATGAGATAGTCCTTGGTTGATTTATAGAATGCTCTTTGCACTTCACTTATATCTTTTGAGTATGGCTTTATAGAACGCTTCACGTGCTTCACTTATATCGTTTGAAGTTTGGATTGCCTGTTTCTCTTCACATAGAAAACCGCCATTTGTAGAATGCTCTTTTGCTTCACTTAAATTTGTTATAGCATGGGCATATCTTTTGTAGAAAGAATTAAACTCTCTTTCTTCACTTATATCTATTTAGAGAGATGACAGGAATTGGTCAATCACATGGTTAGTCATAAAATCCTACATAGACTTGTAGATCGTTGAATATGATATGTTTGATTCCTTGCAATAGTTTTGCGATATAAAGATGGCGATATTATATTCATGCTAGTGGTGGTTGTGGATTGTAGAAATACTTGTGTTGAGGTTTGTGATTCCCGTAGCATGCACGTATGGTGAACCGTTGTGTAACGAAGTTGGAGCATGAGGTATTTATTTATTGTCTTCCTTATGAGTGGCGGTCAGGGACGAGCGATGGTCTTTTCCTACCAATCCATTCCCCCTAGGAGCATGCGCGTAGTACATTGTTTCAATGACTAATAGTTTTTTGCAATAAGTATGTGAGTTCTTTATGACTAATGTTGAGTCCATGGATTATACGCACTCTCACCCTTCCATCATTACTAGCCTCTTCGGTACCATGCATTGCCCTTTCTCACCTTGAGAGTTGGTGCAAACTTCGCCGGTGCATCCAAACCCGGTGATATGATACGCTCTATCACAGATAAGCCTCCTTATATCTTCCTCAAAACAGCCACCATACCTACCTATCATGGCATTTCCATAGCCATTCCGAGATATATTGCCATGCAACTTCCATCATCATCATATACATGACTTGAGCATTCATTGTCATATTGCCTTGCATGATCTTAAGATAGCTAGCATGATGTTTTCATGGCTTGTCTGTTTTTTTGATATCTTTGCTACGCTAGATGATTGCACATCCCGGTACACCGCCGGAGGCATTCATATAGAGTCATATCTTTGTTCCAGTATTGAGTTGTAATATTGAGTTGTAAGTAAATAAAAGTGTGATGATCATCATTATAGAGCATTGCCCCATAAAAAGATATAAAAAGAGAAAGGGAGGCCAAAGAAGCCTAAATAAAAAAAAGGGGGCCAAAGAAGCCCTCCAAAAAAGGAAAAAAAAGAAAAAAAGAGAAAAGAAAAGGGGGCAATGTTACTATCCTTTTACCACACTTGTGCTTAAAAGTAGCACCATGTTCTTCATATAGAGAGTCTCTTGAGTTGTCACTTTCATATACTAGTGGGAATTTTCATTATAGAACTTTGCTTGTATATTCCAACGATGGGCTTCCTCAAATGCCCTAGGTCTTCATGAGCAAGCAAGTTGGATGCACACCCACTTAGTTTCAGTTTGAGCTTTCATACACTTATAGCTCTTAGTGCATCCGTTGCATGGCAATCCCTACTCCTCACATTGATATCAATTGATGTGCATCTCCATAGCCCGTTGATTAGCCGCGTCGATGTGAGACTTTCTTCTTTTTTGTCTTCTCCACATAACCTCCACCATCATATTCTATTCCACCCATAGTGCTATATCCATGGCTCACGCTCATGTATTGCGTGGAAGTTGAAAAGGTTTGAGAACGTCAAAAGTATGAAACAATTGCTTGGCTTGTCATCGGGGTTGTGCATGATTTGAATATTTGTGTGATGAAGATGGAGCATAGCCAGACTATATGATTTTGTAGGGATAACTTTCTTTGGCCATGTTGTTTTGAAAAGACATGATTGCTTTATTAGTACGCTAGAAGTATTATTGTTTTTATGTCAAATGATAGACTATTGCTTTGAACCACTCCTATCTTAATATTCATGCCATGATTAGATATATGGTCAAGATTATGCTAGGTAGCATTCCACATCAAAAATTATCTTTTTATCATTTACCTACTCGAGGACGAGCAGGAATTAAGCTTAGGGATGCTGATACGTCTCTGTCGTCTCTATAATTTTTGATTGTTCCATGCCAATATTCTACAACTTCCATATACTTTTGGCAACTTTTTATATTATTTTTTGGGACTAACATATTGATCCAGTGCCCAGTACCAGTTCCTGTTTGTTGCATGTTTTATGTTTCACAGAAACCCCATATCAAACGGAGTCCAAATGGGATAAAACCGGACGGAGAATATTTTTGGAATATTTGGGAAATATGGGAGGAAGAATCAATGCGAGACGGTGCCCGAGGTGGCCACGAGGCAGGGGGCACGCCTGCCTACCCTGGGGGCACCCCTGACCCTCGTGGGCCCCTCATAAGGTGGTTGCTACTCTTATTTGGCCGCAAGAAAGCTAATTTTTGGAAAAATATCTGGGCGAAGGTTTCAATCCAATCGGAGTGACGGATCTCCGGATATAAAAGAAACGGTGCCAGGGCAGAATCTGAGGACGCAAAAACAGAGAGAGACGGAGAGACAGATCCAATCTCGGAGGAGCTCTCTCCCCTCCCACGCCATGGGAGCCAAGGACCAGAGGGGAAACCCTTCTCCCATCTAGGGAGGAGGTCGAGGAAGAAGAAGAAGAAGGGGGCCTCTCTCCCCCTTGCTTCTGGTGGCGCCGCAACGCTGCCGGCGGCCATCATCATCACCACGATCTACACCAACACCTCTCTCATCTTCACCAACATCTCCATCACCTTCCCCCATCTATATTCAGCGGTCCACTCTCCTGCAACCCGCTGTACCCTCTACTAGAACATGGTACTTTATGCTTCATATTATTTTCCAATGATGTGTTGCCATCCTATGATGTCTGAGTAGATTTTTGTTGTCCTACCGGTGATTGATGAATTGCTATGATTGGTTTAATTTGCCTGTGGTTATTTTGCTGTCCTATTGTGCCCTCCATGTCGCGCAAGCGTGAGGGATTCCTGCTGTAGGGTGTTGCAATACGTTCATGATTTGCTTGTAGTGGGTTGCTTGAGTGACAGAAGCATAAACCTGAGTAAGGGTGTTGTGGTGTATGGGATAAAGGGGACTTGATGCTTTAATGCTATGGTTGGGTTTTACCTTAATGATCTTTAGTAGTTGCGGATGCTTGCTAGAGTTCCAATCATAAGTGCATATGATCCAAGAAGAGAAAGTATGTTAGCCTCTGCCTCTCCCACATAAAACTTGCTATCGGTCTAGTAAAGTAGTCAATTGCTTAGGGACAATTTCACAACTCCTACCACCACTTTTCCACACTCGCTATATTTACTCTATTGCTTCTTTATCTAAACAGCCCCTACTTTTTATTTACGTGTTCTTTATTTCTTGCAAACCTATCCAACAACACCTACAAAGTCCTTCTAGTTCCATACTTGTTCTAGGTAAAGCGAACACTAAGCGTGCGTAGAGTCGTATCAGTGGCAGATAGGACTTGAGAGAATATTTGTTCTACGTTTACCTCCTCGTTGGGTTTGACACTCCTACTTATCGAAAGAGGCTACAATTATCCCCTACACTTGTGGGTTATCAGGGAGTCCTACTAGGAGTAGGCTTCGTCCCCCCCCCCCTTTTCCTTTCTTCCACTGGAGGGAAAAAGAAGGAGAGGGAGAGGGAAAGGGAAAGGGGGGCTGTGCCCCCTCCTCCTTGTCCTATTCGGACTCCCTAGGAGGGGGGCATGCACCACCCTCCCGCGGGCTTCCCTCTCTCTCTCTCCCTTAGGTCCATGTTGGCCCAACACTTCCCCGGGGGGGGGGGGGATCTGATAAACCCTTGGTACTCCGGTAAAATACCTGAACCACTCGAAACCATTGCGATGTCCGAATACTACCTTACAATATATGAATCTTTACCTCTCGACCATTTCGAGACTCCTCGTCATGTCTGTGATCTCATCCGAGACTCCAAACAAACTTCGGTCAGCAAAACACACAACTCATAATACAAATCATCATCGAATGTTAAGCGTGCGGACCCTACGGGTTCGAGAACTATGTAGACATGACCGTGACACATCTCCGGTCAATAACCAATAGCGGAACCTGGATGCTCATATTGGTTCCTACATATTCTACGAAGATCTTTATCGGTCAAACTGCATAACAACATATGTCATTCCCTTTGTCATCAGTGCCGATGAAATCATTAAGCCCAGTCTTGATGAGATATCGGCCGATCATCGCCAAGTCTATAAGGAGTACAAGAAGGTGCGTGAAGAGAAGGATTTGCAGGAGTTCATTGCAGAATTCAAGAAGGATCGCCAAGGCAACATCACTCCGATTGAAGAAATCAAGTTTCCTCCTCTTCAAGCCGAGCAGGTTAAACCCTCTGTAAGTACTGCCTTTTCTCCTGAGCTGTGGGCTGAGATTGAGAGTCGTATTGCTGATGGTAACAATCTGGTCTATCAAAATCTCATAGAAAATACTAATTCTCAGAAGAATATATCTCAATCATCTAGTGGTAATGGTGGTGTAGCTGCTAGTGTGCAAAACCCTAATCTGGCTTTACCTATCTCATCGGCGCCTCCCATGCCGATGACTTATTATCCTACCCAAAGAAATCAAATTGTGGATGCACCCATTAATCCTATTAGATCTTTAATGGCGTGCGTTGCTGCGCCCGTACATTTGTACAATAAAAATGTATGTTTCTTTAAATAGGGATATGAAAAAGTTAAAATAAATTTATTCCATTCCAGAACAGTGAAACATCAAGGTGTTATAAATAGCATGATGTAGTAGTAGTTTCATCACAGGTTTCAGGAGCTCTAGAGACAACACATGTATGGTGACAGAATCACGAGGTCTATACTAAGCAAAAGATCAGGAGATCAGTAATCACAACAGAGAACGAAGATAAGAACAGCCGAGGGTACTGCTACACACATTTACCTGATTAGCTGGACGAACTAGACATTGATTTTTGCAGCACCATATCTTGCTGGAAGCTGGTCTTTTCCTGACCAACCAACATAAGGGAAATCAAGGTTTCAAATTCAAACCCCTAGTAAAGGAGATCAAGGAATCAAATTGAATTCGGGAATACCCTATGCAAATAAGCATAATATATACTGGGTAATAAGGCAAATGAAAAAGTTGTAGATACATTGTGAAAGGAGGAGAATTTGCTTAACTGGAATGCAACAAGCTGCCTAATTATGTCACATTCTGAAGTTGACAAAAAAGGGGATCAAACTGAAGACACTTATGTTGGTTAATGCGTGTGAAAATAGATAACGTGTAAACTGCATTGCTTCTCTATAAGAAAGAATAAAAAATACTCTTCAATTCTTCATAGTGAAAGATTTATAAATATGTTCTCCCTCTACAAAAAAACCTGAATAGTGAGATATTTGGCAAGCCATGGATGTCATCACAGAATGGTCATGACTGAACTATTTTTCAGGTTTTCTGCATCAAATTTGGGCCATGCAGTTTTCTTCGCTATGTTATACCGTGTATTTAGGAAATAAACTACCATCGAATTTATTGGTCTTTTCTCTCTTATTGACAGAACCAGAAGATTGGGGCTTCACGCCTACCTAGAACAGCATTATTATGTTTTTTTGCTCATTTTACCATGTCATTCTCAGGCTGTTGCATACATCAACAAACAGTACAATCTCATGAATAATACCCATACATAGCAATCACATCTTAACTACATCTACATGGATATTAAAGTATGAAGAGACAAGGTATGTCAATCTACGCGTCAAGTAGTTACCTGGGTGGCGGCCATTGCATATTATCAGGTGAAGAATACTCCAAGCCAATACATGAGAATCAGCCTCCAAGATGAACACTGCATGTACAAGAATTAATATTTGAAAAAAATTAACAAAGCGGAATTGCTGAGTGGAAGAGGAGAACCTAGCTGAGCATGCCTCCTGTCCTCTGATGAATTAAGGAAATGGAACCCACGAAGGTCTCCTGTTATTTAATTAGTCATGATCACATCATGTTAGCAACCTTTTTCTTGGGGAGAATCGCATAAAAGGTCACTTTTTTTTCTCGAGGTTTAGTTAGTTCAAGGATATATGTTGTTACAGATTTTTGGAGTTCCGGCTTGCTTGAGATCAGAATGCAAACAGTAGTTAGGTGCTCATTGGTTGGATATTGCTCTTAACTTATTTCTTCAGACCAATACCCTTTCACGAATGAATACTGTGCAAAGCCTTATGGCTCAAGGTTATTTCTTGAAACTCTAGTCTACAATCCTTTAGAAGTCGCTACTATGATCAAAAGTCTAAATAGGTGTAACAGGTAAGATTTCTGAAGTAAATAACTCTGAACAAAACTGCAAAAAATCAAAACGGAAGCCTTTCCCTAGCTTGCAAGTTCTATGGATTTTTCAAAAACAAGTTTAAAAAAATTATATGAACTAAACTTGACAAAATTGAAAAACAAAGCCTTTCTGTGCATGCCTATGGATCATCATATGCACAACAAGGTCTAGTAGGTGATTTGTAATTCAGTTTAACAATATTGAAGCCTTTCTATGCATGGCATACATGTAAACAAGAGCCAACACGTACAAAAGAGCCTTATTGTTAATTCAGTTTAGCATCAAGTGCTTGAGCTAGCACTAGTTTTCCAAGTAATCTAGGCACCACACATACAGAAGAGCCAACATTACTTGAGTTTAACACCGTTCCGCAACATGGTGGGAAAATTTCATCTATAACATTCCTAGAATACAAAGAATCACCAAAATAAAACTCCAAAAAGGAAATCGCCTCAAAACAATTCTAGAATTATGCGGTCTTCCCATCACTCCATCAGCCTATACACCAGCAATACCTACCCGATCAACGCATGGAGTTCATGAGGCAGAGACGGCGTTGTCCAGAGTCTGACTTCCAACAAACAACTGGACGATGACGGTGCGGTGCAGGGCGCCGCTGTGAGGCAGTCAAATTAGCAGTAAGAAAGTGCATAATCTTACATTGTCAAAACATGAAATCGGAAGAAAATTGGGGGCATGAGGTTGCTTTCTTGACGCTGAAATCGACAAACCATACACAAAAAAATCAGTGGACCTCACCGCCTGCGGACTTGGGCGAGTCAAGGGCGCACAACAAAGGGTTCCCATGTCTTACCAAATCCGAGGATGCCTGTCGGTGTCAAAATCGGCCAATCTCGGGTAGGGGGTCCCGAACTGTGCGTCTGAGGATCGAAGGTAACAGGAGACAAAGGGGACACGATGTTTACCCAGGTTCGGGCCCTCTTAATGGAGGTAAAACCCTACTTCCTGCTTGATTGACTTTGATGAGTATAGGGGTTACAAGAGTTGACCCACCTCGAGATCGTGATGGCTAAACCCTAGATGTCTAGCCTATATGAATTCTGATGATCTCTATGGACTAAACCCTCCGGTTTATATATACATCGGAGGAGCCTAGGGTTTTATAGAGTCGGTTTATAGAGGAAGAAAACTATACATCTGATCCTCAACCTTGCCATCCACGCAAAGGAGAGTCCTATCCAGACACGGGGGAAGGCCCGCTACTGGAGGATGCTGCTAACGCAACACTACGATCAGAGACCCTTCGAGAAACTGTGTGCGATGCCATAATTGCAAACGGTGGTGTATGAAAACCGTAAAAAATGTATAAAACATTTGCGATGGAGTACGCATCAAACACGATTCAGATTTTAGTTGCATGTGCGATGTAGGGCACAGGGTTAACCCGTTCGAACTATTTGCGATGAGGCAGAACAACAGAAACAGGCAGCCATATCAATATGTGTGCGATATACGGCATACAGTTCGCTTCGATGAACCGTTTGCTATTAGGGAGTGCAACATAAACGGTTAGCCAGATCAAGGTGTGTGTGATATAGGGCATACGGTTCACTTGGACGAACTATTCTCGATTAGCGAACGCAATAGAAACGGTTCAGCTTAACAAGATGTGTGTGATACGTGGCAAACAGCCGGCTCAGATGAACTGTTCGCGATGCGAAATTACAACACAGACGGTTAATACACTTAGTTCGTGTGCGATTCTGTGTGTACAAAAAACTTTGAAAAATGCAAACTAGTTGCTTGCGGTGGCTAGGAATATCGCACACGATGCATTTGCGAGTACTCATGTGCGATGATTAGTAAGTTACACATACGTTTCCTTATGTTAACACTTGTGTGATAAATAACACGTGGCACCGGATATGGTATTCGGGTTGTGTGTGTGCTCCACTTAGTCTTCCCGCGCTCCAGCGAATGCTTCCCGCACTCCACATGGATGAATTGTAAAATCCACGCCTATTCCCTCACCGGTTTCCCGCCACCAGCTAACGGCTTGCTGCATATAACCCAGGCGGCAACGCACCGCCGCGACACTCTGCGAAGATCAAGTCCTCGCCCATCTACCATTAATTATTCCAAGCATGCCAGGCAATGACCAAAGCTTCGACATCGGCGCCTACCTGCGTTACATCTTCGGCGAGGAGAATGAGCCGGAGCAGGTCGGGAAGCAAGAGCTCCATCGGCCGGTGCAGGCACCATGGCTCATTGGCAGCGATATCGGCATCATAGTCCTTGGGAGCACAATCGACATATTGCATAAGAGGTGTGATGAGAAGTTTTCCATCCACCGTGCAAAAGATCCAGAGCTGCTCGGCGGCATGATCAATGACCCACCCAAAGAGCCGTAGTCACCAGTGCTCATCGAGAGCCTGATGCTCCACAAGGAATGGGCAGAGGACCTCTGTGATTCAGTCAAGATAAAGGCAGCCTACGGCTTCATCATCGCCCGCGGCGGCCGTGTCAACCTCGATCCCGATGATGTGATGGCCAGGCTCGAGCGCATCTTTGGTAGAGTTGACGTCCCCGACGAAGTAGAACATCGCCAACGGGATATCTTGACGATGTAGGTGATCGACATAGTTTTCTACCAAGCCAGAGACATGGAAATGGAGCAGTCCGCGGAGTTGTCATGCGCGTGATTGCATGCTGTCAAGCTCTTCTGGAAGAGGCCCAGCAGGCCCAAGAGCCTCCCAGCGCGTGCAGCTCCGTAGGCGGAGGCGGGTCGGGACACTCGGCGTGAACGGCTGCAAGGGTGCTATGATGATCATGGAGTCCAAGAAGACCATCATCGGAAGGCCGCCAGCTCAGCCTTTTAGCTTATATTTTATTATAATTGTATGCATATGTAGGTCGTGAGTGTTCTGGGCCTTGCCGCATTTGGCATTTTAAATTATCCTGAATATGTAAGATAATTATTAAGAATTATTAACAGTTGCCATTGTAACTTTGCCTCAACGACGAGCAGAGCACGCAGGGACGCCAGAGTGCAGCGCGCCGCGGCCGCCTCAACGGCGAGCAACCGCGTGGTCAACCTTCTGCCATCAATAAATTTTAACCTTGTTTCTCCTCACATTGCTGATTACAACACAATAAGCAATTGCAAATCTGTTCACACCTATCAAACATATATGTGTTTACACTTAGCACCGGGCTATAAAAACTACCCACTCAGAAATTACTTCACAGTTCCTCTCCTCATCACCCACAAAACTGGTTTTCTCTGTCAAATCATTCCGCCATAACCGGTAGGAGGAGTTTAGGGTGGACATATAACTAGGCAGCAAAGACCAAGGCTGAGGAAGCACTAGAGAGGTCCCACCGCGAAGCCGCAGTCGCAGCAGAGATGTCCCGGCGCACCGCGGAGCCCTCAAACGAGCTCTCACGGGCACGCGAGGGCTCTCACAAGTGCATTTGTGCAGTCAGCCATCGACAAGCCGGCGTTCCTGAAGTCCTTCGCCGGCAACGACGACATTCTCGCTAGCGTCACTACCCATCAGGAGCTGGTCGACGGCTTGATGTAGCTGCTCAAGATCAGCGATGCCTCGGTTGACAAGGCGACCGGCCTCGTCGAGCAACTCATGGATGAAAATGCGAAGCTCCTCAAGTTGGTCGCCGAGAAGGAGGAGGAGGCCGCCAGCTGGAAGATGCTTCATGAGTAGAGCAGTGCCTTGGAGATGACGCTGAAAGTGGTCGTCGAGGAACTGCTGGGTGGCTTGAGGAAGCTACGAATCGAGCGCGAGCAGGAGATGGAGGAATCTGTGGATGCTTTCAAGAAAAGTCATGAGGAATTGAAGAGGGAGCTGGAGGATTTCGCCGCCCGACGATCCATCGACGAGTAGAGACAGTAGCGACCCAGATCGTTGTCTGCAAATTCCTTCTTCTCTTGCCCCCATGTCTTCCGGGCTTTGCGTATGTGGCATTTTAAATTATCCGGAATATGTAAGACAATTATTATATGCGCCATTGTAAATTTGTCGTCGTATTATCCGTTGCCATTTTGTTTGTGATCTTATTATCCGTTGCCCTATGTGGAAATTTAAATTAGGGCAGAATACTAGTTGAAAACACGAACAAAGCAAATGCTGCCATGGGATCACAAGCAAACACCCTCCGTCTAGGTGCTTTAATTAAGCCATTAATGGAGAAGTTGTGAGCAAGGCGGGCGGCGGCTGGTGCATGGAGGTCAAATAGCTCGCTTCCCGGTGAGCATGGGCGGCCTTGCTGCTCGCACGTGTCCCGTCGAGCCTGTGAGGTGGACAGGATGCACGCGTCCCGTCGAGCCTGCGTGGCGGACTGCTCGCACGTGTTCTATCGAACCTGCATGGTGGACTTCTCGCGCTCGTCCCTTCTAATCAAACAGCTGCACGCACGCCACCGAGTATGATTAAATTTCGACACGGTAAATATAATACAACCGTTTGCAATATTCACGTGTCAGCTTTTTGTTTCAAAAAGGACTTCATTGGCTACTAATGTGTGCGCCTCTTCTCAAACTGGACGATTTTTTTACCACAACATATATGTGCCATGTCATGAAACAATGCCAAGTTTCATGTTTTTTGGGTCACTTTTTTATTTACTGGGATTTAAAAACCGAGATTCTCATTGTTTCAAGATGACGACAAGTTTGTAATTCATTCTTATTCCTTCAACAAGACCTAAACATGCACCCAATGACACATGTACGATTTCCCACCCATTTTGTTTCACTGGAGCATGTGGTTGTAGTTCAAATTTGAATTATGGACTACATTAAATGCATAGAAAACTTAGTAATTAGTAATATATATATAATGGCCAAACGAACCCTGAACAATTTCAAATTTCAGCTCAACACTCCTGTTATTCTATGTTGCCTGTAGAAAACAAAGTTCAAGGCGTGAAGAGGCATCAATTATCGTTTCGCCCACAAGAGGGGCATGTTACCCTACCGAAACCATGAGAGTTGCGAAAGGCTCCGGTTTTGTAAAAGGCTTGTAATATAGCTTCGCCCAAATTAGACAATTATATATACCATGTAGTGACACCATGCCAAGTTTCATGATTTCCTAGTGAATTTTGGATTTACAGACATTTAAAAACCAAGGTTCGCAATGTTTGTGGCCAGGCCAGGATGGCGAGACGGTTGAATTCGTTCTCATTCGTTCCTTGGGACCTCAACATGCACCCAAGGGAAACATGTACGTTTTTTCTAGCCATTTTGGTGCACTAGAGCATGTATTTGTAGTTCGGATTTGAATGATGGACATTAAATGCCTAGAAAACTCAATTAATGAATAAAAAAGGTCAAATAAACCCTGAATAATTTCAAAGTTCAGCGCGAATCTCCAGTTGTTCCATGTTGCGTGTAGAAGAAAATACGAGGCTAGAAGACACTAGTAGAAAAAGGGTCTAATGTGCAGCTCATTAGTCCCGGTTTGTATTTGAGCCAGCACTAATGTGACCATTAATCTCGGTTCGAACGGCTATGCATTAGTCCCAGTTATTTGTGACCTTTAGTACCGGTTGGTGGCTACAACCGGTACTAAAGGGATCATGGCCTTTAGTATGGGTTGGTGGCTCCAACCGGTACTAAAGACCCCCCATTTAGTACGGGTTGGTGGCTCCAACCGGTACTAAAGGTGGTGCGCGGCCACCCGCAGTGCACAATGTTTAGTCCTACCTCGCTAGTTGACAGGAGCTTGCACCGGTTTATAAGCCCCGTCGCGGCTACCGTGTCGAGCTCCTCTCTAAGCAGGCCTTTGTGGGCCCATTTCAAGTCTTCTGCCCTGTGGGGCCTACTGGGCCGTACGGGCCTGCATACTGGCCCAACTAGAGGTTTGGTATGCAGGCCGTGTCGGCTCAGTAGGCGGGATGCAGGCCTGTGCGGCCCAGTAGGTGATACTTCTACAACGTATCTATAATTTTTGATTGTTCCATGCTATTATATTACCCCTTTTGGATGTTTATGGGCTTTATTTTACACATTTATATCATTTTTGGGACTAACCTACTAACCAGAGGCCCAACCTGTATTGCTGTTTTTTTGCCTATTTCAGTATTTCGAAGAAAAGGAATATCAAACGGACTCCAAACGGAATGAAACCTTCGGGAGCATGATTTTTGGAACGAACGTGATCCAGAGGACTTGGAATGCAAGTCAAGAAGCAGCCGAGGCCTCCACGAGATAGGAGGGCGCCCCCTATAGGGCACGCCCCTGTCTCGTGGGCCCCTCGGGCGGCCACCGACGTACTTCTTCCTCCTATATAAGCCTACGTACCCCGAAAACATCCAGGGAGCCACCGAAACACAATTTCCACTGCCGTAACCTTCTGTATCCGCGAGATCCCATCTTGGAGCCTTCGCCGGCGCTCCGACGGAGGGGGAATTGACCATGGAGGGCTTCTACATCAACATCCTTGCCCCTCCGATGAGTTGTGAGTAGTTTACCATAGACCTACGGGTCCATAGTTATTAGCTAGATGTCTTCTTCTCTCTTTTTTAGATCTCAATACAATGTTCTCCCCCTCTCTTCTGGAGATCTATTCGATGTAAACTCTTTTTGAGGTGTGTTTGTCGAGATCCGATGAATAGTGGGTTTATGACCAAGTTTATCTATGAATAATATTTGAATCTTCTCTAAATTCTTTTATGTATGATTGAGTTATCTTTGCAAGTATCTTCGAATTATCAGTTTGGTTTGGCCTACTAGATTGATCTTTCTTGCCATGGAAGAGGTGCTTAGCTTTGGGTTCAATCTTGCGGTGTCCTTACCCAGTGACAGAAAGGGTTGCAAGGCACGTATTGTATTGTTGCCATCGAGGACAAAAAGATGGGGTTTATATCATATTGTTGAGTTTATGCCTCTACATCATGTCATCTTGCTTAAAGCGTTACTCTGTTCTTATGAACTTAATACTCTAGATGCAGGCAGGAGTCGGTCGATGTGTGGAGTAATAGTAGTAGATGCAGGCAGGAGTCGGTCTACTTGTTGCAGACGTGATGCCTATATACATGATCATGCCTAGATAATCTCATAATTATTCGCTTTTCTATCAATTGCTCGACAGTAATTTGTTCACCCACCATAATACTTATGCTATCTTGAGAGAAGCCTCTAGTGAAACCTATGGCCCCCGGGTCTATCTCTTATCATATTTGCTTCCAATGTACTTTTATTTGCATCTTTACTTTTTGCATCTATATTATAAAATACCAAAAAAATATTTATCTTATCATACTATCTCTATCAGATCTCACTTTTGCAAGTGGCCGTGAAGGGATTGACAACCCCTTTATTTTGTTGGTTGCGAGTTCTTTGTTTGTTTGTGTAGGTGCGTGGGACTTTTGAGGAGCCTCCTACTGGATTGATACCTTGGTTGTCAAAAACTAAGGGAAATACTTACGCTACTATTGCTGCATCACCCTTTCCTCTTCAAGGAAAACCAACGCAAGCTCAAGACGTAGCAAGAAGGATTTCTGGCGCCGTTGCCGGGGAGGTCTTTGCTCAAGTCAAGACATACCAAGTACCCATCACAAACTCATCTCCCTCGCATTTACATTATTTGCCATTTGCCTATCGTTTTCCTCTCCCCCACTTCACCCTTGCCATTTTATTCGCCCTCTCTTTCCCAATCTCCTCCTCTCTCTTTCGCTTGCCTTTTTCCGTTTGCTTGTGTATTGGATTACTTGTTGCCATGGTGCAAGATAATACCAAATTGTGTGATTTCTCGAATGCCAATAATAATGATTTCCTTAGTACTCCGATTGCTGCTCTTAATGATGTTGATTCTTGTGAAATCAATACTGCTTTGCTGAATCTTCTTATGAAAGATCAATTCACCGGCCTTCCTAGTGAAGATGCCGCTACTCATCTAAACAACTTTGTTGATTTGTGTGATATGAAAAAGAAGAAAGATACGGATAACAATATTGTTAAATTGAAATTATTTCCGTTTTCACTTAGAGATCATGCTAAAGTTTGGTTTTCGTCTTTGCCTAACAACAGTATTGATTCTTGGAACAAGTGCAAAGATGCTTTTATCTCTAAGTATTTTCCTCCGCTAAGATTATCACTCTTAGGAACGATATTATGAATTTTAAACAACTTGATCATGAGCATGTTGCCCAATCTTGGGAAAGACTGAAATTGATGATTCACAATTGCCCTACTCATGGTTTGAATTTATGGATGATTATACAAAAAATTTATGCTGGTTTGAACTTTGCTTCTAGAAATCTCTTAGATTCGGCCGCGGGAGGCACGTTTATGGAAATCACGTTAGGAGATGCTACAAAACTTCTTGATAATATTATAGCTAATTATTCTCAATGGCACACCGAAAGATCTTCTAGTAAAAAAGTGCATGCTATAGAAGAAATCAATGTTTTGAGTGGAAAGATGGATGAACTTATGAAATTATTTGCTACTAAAAATACTCCTCTTGATCCCAATGATATGCCTTTGTCCACTTTGATTGAGAATAATAATGAATCTATGGATGTGAATTTTGTTGGTAGGAATGGTTTTGGAAACAATGCTTATAGAGGAAACTTTAATTCTAGACCGTCCCTAGTAATTCCTCTAATAATTATGGAAATTCCTACAACAATTCTTATGGTAATTTTAATAAGATGCCCTCTGATTTTGAGAATAGTGTGAAAGAATTTATGATTTCTCAAAAGAATTTTAATGCTTTGCTTGAAGAAAAATTGCTCAAAGTTGATGATTTGGCTAGGAACGTTGATAGACTTTCGCTTGATGCCGATTCTCTTAAACTTAGATCTTCTCCTCCAAAGCACGATATCAATGAGTCTCTCAAAGCCATGAGAATTTACATTGATGAGTGCAAGGAAAGAACCGCTAGATTGCATGCTAAGAAAGATTGCTTTGTAAAGGCATGTTCTTCTAGTTTCCATGAAAATAATGATGAAGATCTTAAAGTTATTGATGCGTCTCCTATTAGATCTATGTTTTGCAATATGAATCTTGATAATTATGGGACTGATGATGAGTCAACTTTACCTAGAAGGCGTCCGAAGAATTCGGAATTTTTAGATCTTGATGCTAAATTTGGTAAAACTGGGATTGGAGAGGTCACGACTTTAAATAGTATTGAACCCACTATCTCGGATTTCAAGGAATTTGATTATGAGAATTGTTCTTTAGAAGGTTGTATTTCCTTGTTGCAATCAGTTGTTAATTCTTCTCATGCTTATAGTCAAAATAAAGCTTTTACCAAACATATCGTTGATGCCTTGATGCAATCTTATGATGAAAAACTTAATTTGGAAGTTTCTATACCTAGAAAACTTAATGATGAGTGGGAACCTACTATAAAGATTAGAATTAAAGATCATGAATGTTTTGCTTTGTGTGATTTGGGTGCTAGTGTTTCCACGATTTCGAAAACTTTATGTGATATTCTAGGTTTCCATGATCTTGATGATTGCTCTTTAAATTTGCACCTTGCGGATTCCACCATTAAAAAGCCAATGGGAAGGATCAATAATGTTCTAATTGTTGCAAATATAAATTTGGTGCCCGTGGATTTTATCGTTCTTGATATAGATTGCAATCTTTCTTGCCCTAGTATTCTTGGTAGACCTTTCCTTAGAACGATTGGCGCGATTATGGATACGAAGGAAGGGAATATTAGATTCCAATTTCCATTAAAGAAAGGCATGGAGCACTTTCCAAGAAAGAAATTCAATTTACCTTATGAATCTATCATGGGGGCTACTTATGAATTTAGTGCCAAAGATGGCACTCGTTAGACCTATCTTCGGGTTTATGCCTAGCTAGGGGCGTTAAACGATAGCGCTAGTTGGGAGGCAACCCAATTTTCTTTGTGTTTTTTGTTTTTGTTCCTGTTTAGTAATAAATCTTCCATCTACCTTCTGTTTAGATGTATTTTTATATTTTAATTAGTGTTTGTGCCAAGTAGAACCTATAGGATAACCTATGATGATAGTTAATTTGTTTCTGCTGAAAAACAGAAACTTTGCGCACACGAATTTATATTTGTTAAATCACAGAAACGAGCTTTTGCGTTGATTATTTTTTCTGCTGATCAATATATAAATTTTCCAGGACTTCCTATTTGTGTAGGATTTTTAGAGTTCCATAAGTTTGCATTAGTTACAGATTGCTACAGACTGTTCTGTTTTTGACAGATTCTGTTTTTCGTGTGTTGTTTGCTTATTTTTGATGCATCTATGGCTAGTAAAATAGTTCATAAACCATAGAGAAGTTGGAATACAGTAGGTTTAACACCAAAATAAATAAAAAATGAGTTCATTACAGTATTTTATGTGGTGGTTTTGTTTTCTTTCACTAACGGAGCTTATAAGATTTCCTGTTGAGTTTTGTGTTGTGAAGTTTTCAAGTTTTGGGTAAAGCTTTTATGGACTATGGAATAAGGAGTGGCAAGATCCTAAGCTTGGGAATGCCCATGGAACCCAATATATTCAAGGATAGCCAAAAGCCTAAGCTTGGGGATGCCCCGGGAAGGCATCCCCTCTTCCGTCTTCGTTCATCGGTAACTTTACTTGGAGCTATATTTTTATTCACCACATGATATGTGTTTTGCTTGGAGCGTCGTGTATTATATTAGTCTTTGCTTTCTAGTTTACCACAATCATCCTTGCTTTACACACCTTTTGGGAGAAGCCTACTTGATTAGAATTTTCTAGAATACTCTATGTGCTTCACTTATATCTTTTGAGCTTGATAGTTTTTGCTCTAGTGCTTCACTTATATCTTTTAGAGCATGGTGGTGACTTATTTTTGTAGAAATTGCTAGTCTCTCATGCTTCACTTATATCTTTTTGAGAGTCTTTTAGAACAGCATGGTATTTGCTATGGTTATAAAATTGGTCCTAGAATGGTAGGCATCCAAGTTGGGTATAATAAAAACTATCATAGGAAGTGAATTGGATGCTATGATAAATTTGATGCTTGATAATTGTTTTGAGATAGGGAGGTAGTGATATAAAAGTCATTCTAGTTGGGTGATTATGAATTTAAAGAATGCTTGTGTTAAAGTTAGCAAGTCCCGTAGCATGCATGTATGGTTAAAGTTGTGTAAAAAATTTGAAACATGAAGTGTACCTGGCTTGTGCATCCTTATGAGTGGCGGTCGGGGACGAGCGATGGTCTTTTCCTACCAATCTATCCCCCTAGGAGCATGCGCGTAGTACTTGATTTTTTATGACTTTTAAATTTTTGCAATAAGTATATGAGTTCTTTTGACTAATGTTGAGTCCATGGATTATACGCACTTTTACCTCTCCACCATTGCTAGCCTCTTCGGTACCGTGCATTGCCCTTTCTCGCCTTGAGAGATGGTGCAAACTTCGCCGGTGCATCCAAACCCCGTGATACGATACGCTCTATCACACATAAACCTCCTTATATCTTCCTCAAAACAGCCACCATACTTACCTATTATGGCATTTCATAGCAATTCCGAGATATATTGCCATGCAACTTTCCACCGTTCCGTTCATCATCATGACATACTTTACTTTTGTCATATTGCCATCGCATGATCATCTAGTTGACATCGTATTTGTGGCAAAGCCACCATGCATTAATTTTCATACATGTCACTCTTGATTCATTGCACCATCCCGGTACACCGCCGGAGGTATTCATATAGAGTCATACCTTGTTCTAGTTTCGAGTTGTAATTCACATGTTGTAATCAATGAAAGTGTGATGATCATCATTATTGGAGCATTGCCCAAAAAGAAGAAAAAGAAGAAAGGCCAAAAGAAAAAAAAAGACAAGCCCAAAAGAAAAAAAGAAAAGAAAAGAAAAGAAAAAGGAAAATAAATAAATAAATAAAAAGGGCAATGTTACTATCTCTTTTCCACACTTGTGCTTCAAAGTAGCACCTTGTTCTTCATGTAGTGAGTCTCATATATTGTGCTTCAAAGTAGCACCATGTTTTTCATATAGTGAGTCTCATAAGTTGTCTTTTTCATACTAGTGGTAATTTTTCATTATAGAACTTGGCTTGTATATTCCTACAATGGGCTTCCTCAAATGCCCTAGGTCTTCATGAGCAAGCAAGTTGGATGCACACCCACTAGTTTTCTTTTGTCGAGCATTCATTTATAGCTCTAGTGCATCCGTTGCATGGCAATCCCTACTCCTCATGCTGACATCAATTGGTGGGCATCTCCATAGCCCATTGATTATCCTCGTCAATGTGAGACTTTCTCCTTTTTTGTCTTCTCCACACAATCC
This sequence comes from Aegilops speltoides, assembly GCA_021437245.1. Taxonomy (NCBI): domain Eukaryota; kingdom Viridiplantae; phylum Streptophyta; class Magnoliopsida; order Poales; family Poaceae; genus Aegilops; species Aegilops speltoides. The sequence goes on along the minus strand of CM038142.1, from coordinate 564,432,930 downwards.
CCATCATTATATTCTATTCCATCCATAGTGCTATACCCATGGCTCACGCTCATATATTGCGTGAAGGTTGAAAAAGTTTGAGATTATTTAAGTATGAAACAATTGCTTGGCTTGTCATCGGGGGTATAGAAGTTGGTAACATCTTTGTGTGACGAAAATGAAGAATAGCCTAACCATATGATTTTGTAGGGATGAACTTTCTTTTGCCATGTTATTTTGAGAAGACATGATTACTTTGATTAGTATGCTTGAAGTGTTACTATTTCTTTTATTGATATGAACTTTTATTTTGAATCATTTGGATCTGAACATTCATGCCACAATAAAGAAAATTACATCGAGAAATATGCTAGGTAGCATTCCACATAAAAAATTTCTTTTTTTATCATTTACCTACTCGAGGACGAGCAAAAATTAAGCTTGGGGATGCTTGATACGTCTCCAACATATCTATAATTTTTGATTGTTCCATGCTATTATATAACCCCTTTTGGATGTTTATGGGCTTTATTTTACACATTTATATCAATTTTGGGACTAGCCTACTAACTGGAGGCCCAGCCCGTATTCCTGTTTTTTTTGCCTATTTCAGTATTTCGAAGAAAAGGAATATCAAACGGAGTCCAAACGGAATGAACCCTCGGGAGCGCGATTTTTGGAAGGAACGTGATCCAGAGGACTTGGAGTGCAAGTCAAGAAGCAGCCGAGTCCTCCACGATATAGGAGGGCGCGCCTCCCCTATAGGGCACGCCCCCCTGTCTCATGGGCCCCTCGGGCGGCCACCGACGTACTTCTTCCTCCTATATAAGCCTACGTACCCCGAAAACATCCAGGGAGCCACCGAAACACAATTTCCACCACCGTAACCTTCTGTATCCGCGAGATCCCATCTTGGAGCCTTCGCCGACGCTCCGCCGGAGGGGGAATCGACCATGGAGGGCTTCTACATCAACATCCTTGCCCCTCCGATGAGTTGTGAGTAGTTTACCACAGACCTACGGGTCTATAGTTATTAGCTAGATGGCTTCTTCTCTCTTTTTTGGATCTCAATACAATGTTCTCCCCCTCTCTAGTGGAGATCTATTTGGTGTAAACTCTTTTTGCGATGTGTTTGTCGAGATCCGATGAATTGTGGGTTTATGATCAAGTTTATCTATGAATAATATTTGAATCTTCTCTGAATTCTTTTATGTATGATTGAGTTATCTTTGCAAGTCTCTTCGAATTATCAGTTTGGTTTGGCCTATTAGATTGATCTTTCTTGCCATGGGAGAAGTGCTTAGCTTTGGGTTCAATCTTGCGGTGTCCTTACCCAGTGACAGAAAGAGTTGCAAGGCACGTATTGTATTGTTGCCATCGAGGATAAAAAGATGGGGTTTATATCATATTGTTTGAGTTTATCCCTCTACATCATGTCATCTTGCTTAAAGCGTTACTCTGTTCTTATGAACTTAATACTCTAGATGCAGGCAGGAGTCGGTCGATGTGTGGAGTAATAGTAGTAGATGCAGGCAGGAGTCGGTCTACTTGTGGCGGATGTGATGCCTATATACATGATCATGCCTAGATAATCTCATAATTATTCGCTTTTCTATCAATTGCTCGACAATAATTTGTTCACCCACTGTAATACTTATGCTATCTTGAGAGAAGCCTCTAGTGAAACCTATGGCCCCCGGGTCTATCTCTTATTATATTTGCTTCCAGTCTACTTTTATTTGCATCTATATTATAAAATACAAAAAAAATATTTATCTTATCATACTATCTCTATCAGATCTCACTTTTGCGTTGGTTGCGAGTTCTTTGTTTGTTTGTGTAGGTGCGTGGGACTTTTGAGGAGCCTCCTACTGGATTGATACCTTGGTTCTCAAAAACTGACGGAAATACTTACGCTACTATTGCTACATCACCCTCTCCTCTTCAAGGAAAACCAACGCAAGCTCAAGACGTAGCAGTAGGCGCCTTTTTTTTTTGCTTTATTTCAAAAAAAATATCAAAAAAGATCCTTTAGTCCCCAGACCACGGCTCGCCTGGTGCCACGTGGTTGGCCTTTAGTCCCGTTTCGTGTTGAACCGGGACTAAATGGGGGGGTTTAGTCCCCACCCTTTAGTGCCGGTTTCCAGAACCGGTACTAAAGGCCCTCACGAACCGGTACTAAAAGTCATTTTTCTACTAGTGAGAGGGAGTGATTATCGTTTGGCCCACAAGGGGACACGTTTCCCCTATCGAAACCACGAGGGTTCTTGCGACAGGCTCCGGTTTGTAAGAGGATTGTAATAAAGCTTGGCCCAAATTGGCAATGTTTTTACCACAACATATATGTGCCATGACATGATACCTTGCCACCTTTGATGACTTTGTGGTGAGTTTAGGATTTATGGGGACTTAAAAACCGAGATTCGAAATGTGGAAGAGCCAGGACACCGGTACGGTTGTAATTCATTCCGATTCCTGGCATGAGACCTAAACATGCACCAAAGGACACATGTATAATTTTTCTAGCCATTTTGGTGAATTGGAGCATGTATTTGTAGTTCAGATTTGAATTATGGACATTAAAAGCCTAGGAAACTCAATTAGTGTATAAAAAGGCCAAACGAACCCTGAAAAAGTTTAAATTTTAGGACGGATATCCTGTGGTTCAATGTTGCCCGTGGAAGAAAATACAAGGCGAAAAGAGGCAGTGATTGCATTCCGACCAGAAGGGGAACATGTTTCCCTATCAGAACCACGAGGCTTCTTTGAGAGAAGCTCCAGTTTTTGTAAGAGGTTTGTAATAAAGCTTGGCCCAAATTTTGGACAATGTTTTTACCACGACATATATGTGCCATGACGTGACACCATGCCACCTTTGATGACTTTCTGGTGAGTTTAGGATTGATGGGGACTTAAAAACCGAGATTCGAAATGTTTGAGTACGAGCCATGACACCAGTACGGTTGTAATTCATTCCCATTCCTGGCATGGGACCTAAACATGCACCCAAGGACACATGTATAATTTTTCTCATTTTGGTGAACCGGAGCATCTATTTGTAGTTCAGATTTGAATTATGGACATTAAATGCCTAGGAAACTCAATTAGTGTATAAAAAGGCCAAACGAACCCTGAATAAGTTTAAATTTCAGCACGGATATCCTGTCGTTCCATGTTGCCCGTAAAAGAAATTACAAGGTGAAAAGTGGCAGTGATCACGTTTCGCCCACAAGGGGGACATGTTTCCCTATCGAAACCACGAGGATTCCTTGAGAGAAGCTTCGGTTTGTAAGAGGCTTGTAATAAAACTTGCGCCAGAATGGACAAAAAAATTCCTCGACATATAAGTGCGATGTCGTGACACCATGGCAGGTTTCACGATTTTTAGCTTAGCTTTGGATTCACGGGGATTTAAAAACCGAGATTCTTCTCATGAAATGTTTTCAAATAGAACACGGTTCACTCATTAAAGCCGAATATTCAATGAAAACTTCGTGGAAACCATATTTTCAAGTTTCATAAAAATTTGAAAAAAATTTGGGATGTTAAGAAGGTGATGTTTTATTGCGACACAAAATTTAAAGTTGAAAAACATTACGAGATGTGAGCTATGAAAAAGAAAAATTCTGCCCTGAATAGTGACATTACTATTCGGCACTATTCAACACTGACTTTGTCCTTTTCATAGCTCACATCTCCTAATGTGTTTCAACTTGAAATTTTGTGTGCCAATAAAACATCATCCTCTTAACATCCCGCATTTTTTTGAATTTTTTTGAAACTTCAAAACATCTTTTTCTTGTGGTTTTCACCGGTTTCCACCAAATGTTGGTTTCCGTATGATATCCCTCCTCCCCCCCGTGCTGCGCGCGCAATCTGAGTTCTGTGTTCTGACTGGCCATAACCCGACCCCCCCGGATCGTACGTGTGCACCGTTGGATGCTCCCAGATCGGACAGCAACCCTGAGCCCTTTCGACAACACATGCAGTACATGGGTAAGCACTGTGCGCATGCGTCGTGTAGCTCACGCTTCCTTCTCTACTAGGTTTTCATTCAAAACAGGCTAGCGTTTCTCGCCACTCCTCTCATCGGTTTCCCGCCTCTTCTCCCAGATATGCATGATGGTGTTTGTTTAATTCTTATAGTTCATCTCATCCAAAATCAATTAGTTTTGTAAAAATAACTATTTTAAGATTCATGGAATTTTGCATTGTAAAGGTAAAACGAAAAGTGACAATTCATTTAGAAAAAAAAAGGTTTGGGCAATTAAGATTAAGATATGGAAGTTTCAAGAGAACAAAGGAGAGGTGCTTGTGTTTTGAGATTTGTGCATTATGCTTAAGTTCAACCATGGAGTCTTCTAGATTGTACACGTGGCAGAATCTGGTGGAATGTAGATGATATCCAACGGCCAGTAGTGCTCGGTGCCATCTCTGTACCGTCGGATTGGCTTCATCCAACGAGCAACTTTCATAGTTATTTGCACAGTATATATGTGTATAGATATAGATGTGTCCCATGCTAGGCAAAATAAAGTTTGAGCGCATGCATGGGACGACCCCCCCCCCCCCGCGCTGCCGCCTCGAAGTTGGGAAACTGACACCATAGGTATTGAACTAGGCTTGGAGTCGGGTACAGTGTTCGGTTTGTAATGTACTTGGCATGGCCCATCGAAGTTGTGCATTTGGGATTTAAACACATCATACACCATTAAACCCACACATATTTTCGCGCCGCATGTAGTCTATATGGGGTCTTCTGATCGACCACGTCTCCCTTGTGCGGTTTTTTGTGACGACACGGATATCTGTGGGCTCCCCGAGTGTATATATATGATCCCTTTGACCGATAATGAGGGGTATGTGTTGGCCATGAATAGATTCCTCCTAGTTCATGTTAGGGCCGGTCACCGTCAAATGTCGATCAACCAAAGCTCGAGCTCATGCGTTGTCAGGATTCCCTCCCAGATGCTCGGATTGCTGGGTTCGACCTACATCAAACCCTGTGTACGTATCTCGTCCTTAACTACCTTGCCTTCATGGTTGTTGTTTGTATCGAGAGGTAGGCATCACATCTAAATTGTACATTATTCTATATTGAAAACACACATCACCCGTTCCCAATGTACATCATTTTGGGCCGCATGCAAGAGCTGTTGGTTTCATGGTCCCTCTCATGCAATGTTTATGATGGTTCAATCTATTGGCCCAAGTGGTTTATCGACAACAACAACTGTCATTTGACCAAACGAAAGATTCATTGGTCCGTCTTATGGTAGGTCATGGCGACATGCATGTATGACTAAAGTATCGATGGTTACGTGCATCCACCCCGCTAACACAAAGTGGGAGGTGGTGGGCAGAGCATCCTAGCTAGGTACGACATTATGTCATTATATACATCCTAGCTAGGTGGTTGTTAGGGTGCTTTCGGGTTTGCGAGGCAGGTGCCACCAAAGTTATGCATTGTGTATTTAAAGTTTTAAACATCCCCAATATTGGTACATATATTTGGCCACTTCCAGGTGGTTCTTGACTTCTGGCCCCTCTCATCGATCTTCAATGAAGCGCCCAACCGTGGGCTTGCGGGGTCAAAGTTGTGCATTGGAATTTTGAACATCACATACCACCCTTTTCACTCATATACATTTGGGCCACATGCTGGTGTGGCTTTCTTTTGACCCTCCCTAACGTTATTTTTTGCTGCAAAGACTCTGATGATCCTCAACAAACACGGGGTATAATATCTAAACCATGTGCGATACAAGTGCGATGTGAATCACCACGACCGCGCAAGCGCGAGCAAATTAAGGTGGAGGTGCTGGCTAAACCGTGTGCGATGCAAGTGCGATGTGAATCACCACGACCGCACAAGCGCAAGCAAATTAAGGTGGAGGTACTGGCTAAACCGTGCGCAATTCAAGTGCGCTGAAATCACCATGACCGTGCAAGCGCGAGCAAAGGGTGGAGGTACTGGCTCAACCATGTGCGATGCAAGTGCGCTGAAATCACCACGACCGAGCAAGCGCGAGCAAAGGGTGGAGGTACTGGCTCAACCGTGTGCGATGCAAGTGCGCTGAAATCACCACGACTGCGCAAGCATGAGCAAAGGGTGGAGATACTGGCTCAACTGTGTGCGATGCAAGTGCGCTATAAAACCACGACCTGTGGAAGCTAAAGGCGGGTAAGTTTATTTGGAAATTAGGATGAACCGTGTGCGATAGACCAGCTAGCTAGAAATATAAAAAACAAACTACCCGCCTTGAGCATTGCAAAAATAGGTGGATCCGCGCCACTTTTCCTTATTATCATACACGCATATTGTTATTGGACCGTGCGTGATCTTGGGCACTCTAATCCCACATCAATTCCTTTACCAAAATTTTAGTAGCCGCCGTACTTCAACCGTCGCCCATACTCCTCTAGCATCGGCCTTATAGTAAAATTTTAGTAGCCGAGGCATTTGAACCGTGGCCCTCCCTCGTCCTCCACCATCTCCACCCACCATTACTAAAATTTTCAGTAGCCATGATGTATCCTCAAACACCCCCCCTCCATAGTCCCCCACCCGCCCCCCTTACCCCTTCGAACCCTAGTTCGCGGCCGACACCGACGCCGCCGCCAACCCTGTCGGTCTGCCCGTTCTTCCTAGCTTAGATAATAAAGTTTAGGTTATCCAGCCATTCCCATACTGTCGCCCCACTCCCCTGAGTTTTTACATGAGGCCTGCAGTGTCCCTTCCCGCCAGATCCACATCCCCTGCTCCAGAATGTCGCAGCCTAAGCTCGATCACGTATCCCGGGGATCCCGACGAGCGTTCGGCCAAGAAGAGGTTTATCATGGCCTCTCCGGCGGACGTTGGCGAGGTGGCCGCCATCCGCCCCAACCTGTCTATCCCGGAGCAACACGTCGCCATGGAAGCCGGAGAAGACGTTGACTACGTTGCCATGCTGAAGGCTTCATGTCAGCGTGCTAGCGTATTACTGTATCTCGGGAAAGCTTGCTACGACATCAAGCTCGTCCACACCCATGGCTTCACACGGGCCATGTCATAGGTTAGGTGGTCCATACACAACCCCTCTAGTTCAACCGCCGTCGATCTCTTCGACGGCCCTGCCGCTGATCTCCTCCGCCAAGCGGTCAAGGATTTGCGAGCTTTATACGCCATCGAGACCATTTTGTCACTTCTGAAGGACACGTTCTACGGCGGCGGATGGCATCCTCAATTGCCAAGTCAGATCCCGTCGACCACGACCACGAGGAGGGAACCCACGAAGGTTCTTCCAAGGTGAAACAGCCCATCTGTGACATTAGAGAACGCACCATGGGTCTGTGCTCTTCCAACTGGAAGGATCCCGTCCATGAAATGTGAGGCAACATTCTATGCGCAAATATTACCTTTTCTAGCTTTCCAACCCGTACCCTTTGTTGTAGTAGAATTTACCGTGCGGTGCTTTAACTGTGCCGTGTTTAATTATTTTAGTTATGCAAAAATGTATTGTTCAATAGGTCTAGATGTTTAAGTATGAATTGTCCACTTCATAACAATGACATCGGCCTCGATAGCGCGAACCCGGCAACTTCGGTAAGTATTTTGTTTCCGAACATAACTTCGGTTTACCAATCAAAGGGTATACTGAGTTTTTCATTCTCCATTCAGGGCTGGACAACAAAGATGGAGCAGATCAAGTGTCCGGCTCCTCTACCTGAAGACCCAACCACTCCTCTGCTAACGAGGATGTTGGTCCCGGCGCCATATCAGGCGCCGGAAAAGAAGGCCAAGAAGAAGAGCAAGGAGGCCAAGGGTGGCCCCCCGCCATAAAGGTATCTCGGACGCAGTGTCCGGAGAGACCAAAGCCCTCTCCTCCCACGTGGGAGATGAAGACAAAGAGGAGGACGAGGCAGAAAGCGATTCTTCCCTTAAGGGGGTAGAATAAAAGGGCCGCCTTTGGAGACCCAGAGGCGAAGGCGTCCAAGAGGGGGAAGATAACCCTCTCGGATGGTTCGGACACGGATGCCGAACACTCCCCCACGAGGTGACCCAGGGAAAAGCCCCTGTCCACATCGTAAGTACCAAAAGATACACTACCGTATATCCGGTCTTTTATGATTGTAATATAACACATCATGTTGTGTGTTGTATTCCGGCCCGTGGCCTCCCCCAACAATCGGCATCTAAGGGGAACTCTCTGGCACCGGAGAAGGTGGAGAGTGATGTAGGGTGGAACCCTATAGCGTCGATCTTTCACGTTTGGAGTGGATCCTACGGGGATTCACGAAGAACACGCAGAAGCACAAAGGGGAAAACACAGGGAAAACGAGAGAGAATCACTCAACCAACAAGGAATCGATCACACAAGTGCTAGATCACCACACACATAAGAGATCCACAAGATCCAAAGTCAACAAAGGTAAGGATACAAAGGAACTGTTCTTCTCCAAAAGGAGGCCTTGATGTTCTTCCCTAGAAGGGGTCTTGAATCCGCTAGGGGGATCTTTTCCGAAGAGGTCGTGATCTCCGAGGAGAAGTATCCAAGTGGATGAGCAAAGGATCTCACACAAATATGAGCTAATCCAATGCTAAGTCTCAAAGAGAGGAGATGGGGTCCTATAAATAGAGTTGGGGGGCGAAGGGGTACATGGGCTCAGCCCAACACGCGCACACAGGCGCTGGCCGGATGATCCGGACGAGGGTCCGGATGAGCTGGAGGGTCGGCTGGTGCCGGCAAAGGGCCGGATGTCCGGCTGGTGGTCCGGATGTTCGGGTGGGGTCCGGATGATCCGGGACGGGGTCCGGATGATCCGGCTTTAGGCTTGAGCTTCGGGAGTCTTCGGTCGATTTAGCTGGATCATCCGGGCCAGGGTCCGGATCGTCCGGGCCGCCGTCCGGATCGTCCGGCCATCCTGGTCCTTGGTGCTTTTTCCTCTCCATCTTCATGCATATCTTCCGCTTCTGGTTCTCCTTGCTTCCTATCTTCTTCATGGTTGACTCCTTGGTACCTGAGTATGCATAGCGTTTCCGTTTGAGGTAGTAACCATGTCTCATGTGAATCGAAAGGGAATTGTGAGAGGAGTGATGTCACCTCGGTTTCAAGAGCTCTTGCACGTGCTCGAGTCATAGGTCCTTGTGGGGTTGGATGTGTTGATGTAGAGTCCATGGGGATGATGGAAGGATGCTCCGCATCATATCCCCTCCCTTCGAAAGGATCCGACCTCGGATCTAGATCTTCATCACCATGGAAAGGAGAGAGGTCTTTGACGTTAAAGGTGTCGCTCACGTTGTACTTGTCGCTTGGTAGGTCGAGCTTGTAGGCGTTGTTGTTGTTGTAGCGTGCTAACACCTTGAAGGGTCCATCGGCTCGAGGTAGTAGTTTGGATTTGCGTTCATTGGGGAAGCGTTCCTTGCGAAGGTGTAGCCACACGAGATCGCCTATGTTGAAGATCATGGGTTGCTTGTCGATGTTGAGCTTGGTCGTTAGTCATTGTACTTGGCGCTCGATGGTGTGTCTTGTATCTTCATGCATCTTCTTGATGTAGCTTGCACGGGCACTTGCTTCGAGGTTGGTGCGCTCTTGTAGAGGAAGAGGTAGAATGTCCAATGGTGACAATGGGTTGAAGCCGTAGAAGACCTCAAAGGGGGACTTGCCGGTAGTCGAGTGTCTTGCACGGTTGTAGGCGTACTCGGCGATGGGTAGACATGCCTCCCACTCCTTGATGTTCTTCTTGATCAACACGCGAAGTAGAGTCGATAGCGTCCGGTTCGGCACCTCCGTTTGGCCGTCGGTTTGAGAATGGTATGTGGATGAGAACAAGAGCTTGATTCTGAGCTTGCCGCATAGGGTCTTCCAAAAGTAACTCAAGAACTTGACATCGCGGTCGGAGACGATTGTCTTTGCTACTCCATGGAGGCGCAAGATTTCCCTACAAAAGAGATTTGCAATATGTGAAGCATCGTCTACCTTGTTGCAAGGAATGAAATGTGCCATCTTAGAAAATCGGTCCACAACAACAAACACGGAATCCTTTCCATTTTGAGTTCTAGGCAAACCAAGTACATAATCCATGCTAATGTCTTCCCAAGGTTGATAAGGAATAGGAAGAGGCATGGAAAGACCATGAGATTGAGCTTTTGACTTAGCTTTGCGGCATGTAGAGCATCGGGTCGTGAAGCGTGAGACATCTCGAAACATCTTTGGCCAAAAGTAGTTCTTGGAGAGCGTGGCGAAGGTCTTGTCGCGTCCAAAATGTCCCAAGAGTCCGCCTCCATGAGCCTCTTGCAAAAGTAGCAAACGAAGAGAAGACTCGGGAATGCATAGTTTGTTAGCTCTCATAAGATAACCATCCTTGAGGTAATATTGTTCCCAAGATGTATGCGTCAAACATTTAGCATAATGAGGTGCAAAAGATGGATGACTAGCATACAAATCTTTGATGTGCTCAAAGCCAATAACATTCAACTCAAGTTGGGTGACAAGCGTGCATATGCGTGAAAGTGCATCGGCAACTACATTTTCGTTACCCTTAATGTACTTGATCACATATGGGAAAGATTCAATAAACTCACTCCTTTTGGCATGATGCTTGTTCAATTTAGTTTGACCTTTTAAGTACTTAAGCGTTTCATGATCGGTATGGATGACAAACTCATGAGGTCTAAGATAATGTTCCCAAACATGTAGGACACGCACTAAAGCATACAATTCTTTGTCATATATGGGATAGTTAAGTTGAGCACCGGAGAGTTTTTCACTAAAATAAGCAATGGCTCGTTTTTCTTGCATCAAAACTCCGCCGATTCCGGTACCACATGCATCACAATGAACCTCAAAAGTTTTGTCAAAATTGGGCAAAGCAAGAATCGGAGCATGAGTAAGCAAAGACTTGAGCTCATCAAAAGCGGTTGATTGCAAAGTTCCCCAAACAAAAGGAGTATTCTTCTTACTCAAAGCATGCAAAGGAGCTGCAATAGTGCTAAAGTTTTTCACAAAGCGACGATAAAAACCTGCAAGACCAAGGAAACTTCGCACTTGTTGCAAATTGGTGGGTTGGGGCCAAGTTTTAATTGCTTTAATTTTAGTTTCATCAACATGGACACCCTTGGAAGAGACAACGAAACCCAAGAAAACCACTTTGTCAACGCCAAAAGTGCATTTTTTCAAGTTGGCATAAAGACTTTCCTTTCGAAGTGTTTGCAAAACAAGCTTAACATGATCAAGATGCTCTTTCATGGTTTTGCTAAACACAAGAATATCATTGAAGTAAACCACAACAAAGATTCCAATATATAGTCTAAGCACATGATGCATAAGACGCACGAAAGTACCGGGAGCTTCCGATAAACCCATAGGCATGACTAACCACTCATATAAGCCAAATTTAGTTTTGAAAGCAGTTTTCCATTCATCACCCTCATGAATGCGTATTTGATAATAGCCACTTTTAAGATCAATTTTTGAGAAAAAGTTGGCTCCACTTAGTTCATCAAGCATATCATCTAAGCGAGGAATGGGATGCCTATAGCGCACGGTGATAGCATTTATAGGTCTACAATCGGAGCACAAGCGGAAACTTCCATCGGGCTTAGGCACAAGTATAATGGGAATGGCACAAGGGATTAAGCTTTCACGTACATGACCGTTGTCGATTAGTTGTTGTACTTGCCGTTGAATCTCCTAGGTTTCTTCGGGATTGACATGGTATGGAGCTTTGTTTGGAAGTGGTGCCCCGGGGATGAGGTCGATTCGATGCTCAATGCCTCGTAGAGGAGGTAGACCCGAAGGTAGCTCATCGAGGAAAACATCTTGAAATTCCTGCAAAAGAGATTGAAACACCAAAGGTAGCTCGTTAATGGTGTTAGCTTTTGTTTCTCCATCCTTCCACACAAGGACAAAGTGCATCACACTCGATGGGTTCTCACACACTTCTCTCATCTCATTTTTGGTGGCAAATAGTATGAGGTTTTTCTCTCTAGGGATGAGGCGCTCAAGTTTGGCTTGTGGCTCTCACTCACTTTTTGGTAGCTCACTTTCTCACTCTTCTCTCTTTGGTTGGTGGCTTGTTTGTCGGCTATCACTTGACTAGGAGACATGGGTCGTAGTACATATTCTTTGCCTTTCATCTTGAAGCTATAGTGGTTTGTACGCCCATTGTTGTAGACACCATGGTCGAATTGCCATGGCCGACCAAGGAGAAGGTGGCAAACGGTCATTGGGACCACATCACACTCCAAAGTGTCCTCATATGCACCGATTTTGAAGGATACTTGGACCGTATGCTCAACTCGTATAGTACCGGAGTCACTTGGCCATTGAACCTTGTAGGGGTGCAGGTGCTTCTTCTTGACCAATTGAAGCTTGGAGCATAGTTCTTCGCTTGCCAAGTTGTGGCAACTACCTCCATCGATGATGACCTTGACGGATCGTCCATTGATGCCGGCCTTTGTGTGGAAGATGTGGCATCGTTGGTCTTCTTCTTGTTGATGTTGAAGTGTCAAGACCTTGGAGACAACAAGAGTCGGACTCGTATCTTCATCACAAAAGACTTGATCATCTTAATCCTCGTTCACGCGCCGGTGCATGGCCACTTGCTCAATAGCTTCCATTTCATCTTCACTCATTGAGTCGTAGGTGCCATCGTCGTTGAGTATCATGGTGCGCTTGTTGGTGCATTCATAGGACTTGTGGCCTCGGCCACCGCAAGTGAAACACTTGAAGGAGCTTGTCTTGACGGTCTCATCGGTTGGAGTAGATGATGAAACACGCGGCTTGAAGTTGCTTGTAGTAGGAGGAGGACGACTTGAACTTGTGGAAGTTTTCTTGTAACTTGACTTGTCGTCGTTGCTTGGAGAAGGCTTGGTTGATGTCGAGGTTGGAGGAGTTGTCGAAGCTTGGTTGTTGGAGAAGCCGTATGTCTTGGAGGAGTACTTGGCGTACTTGAAGTCATCTTGCACTTGACGTTCCGCCTTTGTAGCTTGATGCACGAGCTCAATGAGGTTGGAATATGGTTGGAAGTCGGTGATCTTCTTGATGGGATGATTGAGGCCATTCAAGAATCGTGCCATTGTTTGCTCATCATCCTCCGTATCATTGGCTCGAATCATGGCAATCTCCATTTCCTTGTAGTATTCATCAACACTCTTTGTTCCTTGCTTGAGGAGTTGTAGCTTCTTGAAGAGATCACGGTTGTAGTAGGCGGGCACAAATCGTGCTCGCATGACATCCTTCATTTGAGCCCAAGTGGTGATCGGGGGTTCACCTCTTGCTTGTCGGCGCTCAAGGACTTGTTCCCACCATATGAGCACATAGTCTTGGAACTCAAGTGATGCCATAGCGATCTTCTTCTCTTCCTCAAATTTGTGCAAACGAAAGATTTGTCGACCTTCAATGCCCATGAGAGGTACTCTTCGGGGTCATTGCTTCCATTGAACTTGGGCATGGTGAATTTGAGCTTTCCATAGCGTTGCTCTTCATTGTGTTGTTGGCGATGGTGATGATGACGCCCTTGACGTGGAGGGTAATCATCCTCATGTTGCTCTTGGCGTGGAGGAAGTCCATTATCAACTTGCTCTTGTTGACCTTGAGGTTGGGGATGAGCTTAACGTGCTTGTGAAGGAGCTTGTGGGGCTTGACGTTGCGCACGCGGATGGTAGTTCCTCTCTTGGATTTCTTCTCGAAGGGCTTCCTCTTGATTGCGCCTTTCGCGATTGCGATTGGCGATAGCTCGACTTGATGATTGAAGGGCACGTTCCGCCTCAAGAGCTTGTGCTTCTCGTTGTTGTTGTTGAAGACGTTGAGCCTCGGCGTCTTGTTGCTCTTGATGTAGGCACGCTCGTTCTTGTTCTTGTTGGCGACGAAGACGTTGTCGTTCTTGAGCTTGAGCAAACGCTACTTGGTTTGATTGAGGACGAGGAACTTGTTCATCGACTTGCTCTTGTGAATACTTGTCGTGTAGCGGGTTGCGAGATGCATGACGGTCTTGACGCGCGGCTCGTCGAAGAGTGTTCGATGACGGTGTACTTGTGCCGGAGAAGGAGTCGTCGGAGTGGCGACTTGAGTGGCTTCGTCTTGAGTATGAGGATGTAGAAGGAGGCCGGTTCACCAACAAGGTGCGGATCTCATCCATTCTTGCATCGTTCTCTTGCTTGTGTGCGTCGAGCTTGTTGTCGAAGTAGTCTCTTGTACGTTGCTCGGAGAGTCGCAAGTCGGTGGCGAGGTTGTCGATGCGGTCGTTCATTGCTTGTTGCTCTTGATGTAGAGCTCGTTGTGCGCCAAAGAGGTGGCTCTTGGTGACGTATGATGACATGTCGTCGTCTTGCTCGATGAAGAGTGGGTTGGTAGAAGTACTTGGCCTATCCATCATTTCAAGCAAATTGTGAGTGGTAGAAGGAGAAGAACTAATACCAATGTACCTTTGACCGAAGTTGAAGATGAATCAAGTTCACTCAAATGCGGACAATGAAATAGCACTATTGGTACCGATCCTTGTCGATTCTCACACCTACACAAGTAAAAGCTTTTGGTGGAGCTTGGTTAGGATGGTGGCACAAAATTAATTGCAATCGTTAGCTTGACTCAAAAATGTTGAAGAAGATTCGCAAATTCGCATATGCAACAAGTAGACCAAGCAAGTAGAGGTACACGGAAACACACAAAGTGAGCCAAAATGTGGAATCCACGAAAATGCTGTTGTTGCACAATATTAGAGAGACGCTAGCACGATTGCACAATAGGCGGATACGGAGCTTGTGCACAACCTACTAGGCAAAAATGCAACGAACTCTATCCCAACTATGCTATATGTATGGTATTTCGGTGCAATGATCCAAGATGATCTTATATGACAATCTTAATGTAGTATGATGCTATGGTTCTTGCTTATAAGCTCTTTGCTTATCTTTCCTCTTTGCTTAAAAGCTTGAGTGGCTCTTTCTCTTATGAGCTCTTTTCTTATGCAAACTTCACGAACCAAGATAGCAATTGTGTATGCGATGACAACTTTGTGACACACAAGTTGATTCCGAGATATGCACCACGATGGTATGTATGATATGGGGTATGCTTACTAATGTGCACAAGTCACGTTGCCGGCAATACTCAATGGCTAGTCTCGATGGGTAAGCAACGCAAAAGATGGTCTATGATGGTTATCAATGCAATTGCAAGGTATGACAAATATGTCGTCAAAGTTACCATCCGTAGCGAATATGAGTAGTCGACCAAAATGAGCGTCTGTTGTTGATGTCGCACCGCGCCTAAATAGCCGAAACACAAAAGGACACGGAAATCTCACTCAAATTGTCGAACCCAAAGTCGAATGGTAGTACGGAGGTTGTGTTGCTGGGGTTTGGCAGGTGGAAGTGGTGGTGGTTGGGGTGGGGAGGTATGTAGGCGTAGGTGGTGGTGGTGGAGAACTGCAGAAATGCAGTTTCGGCAGTGGAAGCCGGATGATCCGGGCCGGGAGCTGGATGATCCGGGCTTGTCCGGATGATCCGGGTCAGGGTCCGGATGATCCGGGCAGGTCAATCTCGCTCAGGAACTGCTCGGGAAGAACACGAAAACGGGGAGAAATTTGACGAATTCGCGGATTTTGGATGGATTTCGAGGGGGGGAAGGTGGCGAAAAGTAAGATCCACGAGTTACACACCGAATCCACGGATGAAAATCAACAAAACATCATCAAAACCAACAAATCACAAAAAAAATTTGGGGGGTATTTTTGGTGGGGATTTTCGGATTTAGGACGAAAACAACAAAATCAAGCTAGAAATCACGGGGTAGGGGCTCCAAAAACGTGATCAACGTGGCTCATGATACCATATGATGTAGGGTGGAACCCTATAGCGTCGATCTTTCACGTTTGGAGTGGATCCTACGGGGATTCAGAAAGAACACGCGGAAGCACAAAGGGAAAACACGGGGAAACCGAGAGAGAATCACTCAACCAACAAGGAATCGATCGCACAAGTGCTAGATCACCACACACATAAGAGATCCACAAGATCCAAAGTCAACAAAGGTAAGGATACAAAGGAACTGTTCTTCTCCATAAGGAGGCCTTGATGTTCTTCCCTAGAAGGGGTCTTGAATCCGCTTGGGGGATCTTCTCCGAAGAGGTCGTGATCTCCGAGGAGAAGTATCCAAGTGGATGAGCAAAGGCTCTCACACAGATATGAGCTAATCCAATGCTAAGTCTCAAAGAGAGGAGGTGGGGTCCTATAAATAGAGTTGGGGGCGAAGGGGTACATGGGCTCAGCCCAACACGTGCACACAGGCGCTTCCCGGATGATCCGGATGAGGGTCCGGATGATCCGGGCTGGTCCGGATGATCCGGGTGGAGGCCCGGATGAGCTGGAGGGTCGGCTGGTGGCGGCGAAGGGCCGGATGTCCGGCTGGTGATCCGGATGTCCGGGCGGGGTCCGGATGATCCGGCTTCAGGCTTGAGCTTCGGGAGTCTTCAGTCGATTTAGCCGGATCGTCCGGGCCGGGGTCCGGATCGTCCGGGCTCTGTCCGGATCGTCCGGGCCGCTGTCCGGATCGTCCGGCCATCCTGGTCCTTGGTGCTTTTTCCTCTCCGTCTTCATGCATGTCTTCCGCTTCCGGTTCTCCTTGCTTCCTAGCTTCTTCATGGTTGACTCCTTGGTACCTGAGTATGCATAGCGTTTCCGTTTGAGGTAGTAACCATGTCTCATGTGAATCGAAAGGGAATTGTGAGAGGAGTGATGTCACCTCGGTTTCAAGAGCTCTTGCACGTGCTCGAGCCATAGGTCCTTGTGGGGTTGGATGTGTTGATGTAGAGTCCATGGGGATGATGGAAGGATGCTCCGCATCAGAGAGCGAGTCGCCTCCGTGAGCCTCTCCACCTACCACCATGGAAGAAACCGAGGTGTTGTCCTGATGGGCCTCTCCGGGCCACGGAGAGGTGAGGGAGGCTGCTAAGATGGCGCCAGAGGGTAATGCCTCGGTTGCCGAGAACAAGGGGGGGGGGTGCAACGCCCATGGAAACTGACGACGGGAGCCCTGACCAGTCTAGCCCCTAGCCGAATACTATTTCGGAGACCCATGTGGCTTCGGAATCGAGCGAGCAACCACCTTTGAAGGAGGAGGGAGCGCCAACTCCAGCGGCGACCTCCGCAAATTCGGAGACGCCGAACACTCTGGTTGAGGCACTGCGACGTGCCTCCATCGTGGAGGAGCACCACACCCTGATGGGTGCAGTGGTTGAGAAGGTTTGGTCCGCCAAGAGTGGGCTGAACGAAGCCTTCACCAGCCTGCTAACAGGCTTCGAGGTATGTGACTGATACGTCCATTTTGCATCATGCTTTTATGTGAATATTTATTGCATTATGGGCTGTTATTTCACGTTATGTCACAATACTTATGGCTATTCTCTCTTATTTTACAAGGTTTACATGAAGAGGGAGAATGCTGGCAGCTGGAATTCTGGGCTGAAAAAGGAGCAAATATTGAAGGACTATTCTGCGCAACTCCAAAAGTCCTGAAACTCCACGGAATGTCTTAAAATAAATAAAGAAAAATCGTCGCCAAAGATGAAGGCCAGGGGGCCCACACCCTGCTCACGAGGGTAGCCCCCCCCCGGGCGCGCCCCCCTACCTCATGGGCCCCCTGGTGGCTCTCCGATGTCCATCTTCTCCTATATGAAGTCTTTCGATGAGAAAAAAATAGGAGGCAACCTTTCGGGACGAGACTCCGCTGCCACGAGGCGGAACCTTGGTGGAACCAATCTAGGGCTCCGGCAGAGCTGTTCTGCCGGGGACACTTCCCTCCGGGAGGGGGAAATCATCACCATCGTCATCACCGATGCTCCTCTATGGGGAGAGGGCAATCTCCATCAACATCTTCAGCAGCACCATCTCATCTCCAAACCCTAGTTCATCTCTTGTATCCAATTCTTGTCTCCAAGTCCGGGATTGGTGCTAGTAGGTTGCTAGTAGTGTTGATTACTCCTTGTAGTTGATGCTAGTTGGTTTATTTGGTGGAAGATCATATGTTCAGATTCTTTATGCACATTATTACCCCTCTGATTATGAACATGAATATGCTTTGTGAGTAGTTATGTTTGTTCCTGAGGAGAAGGGAGAAGTCTTGCTATTAGTAGTCATGTGAATTTGGTACTCGTTCGATATTTTGATAAGATGTATGTTGTCTAACCTCTAGTGGTGTTATGTGAACGTCGACTACATAACACTTCACCATTATTTGGGCCTAGAGGAAGGCATTGGGAAGTAATAAGTAGATGATGGGTTGCTAGAGTGACAGAAGCTTAAACCCTAGTTTATGCGTTGCATCGTAAGGGGCTGATTTGGATCCATATGTTTCATGCTATGGTTAGGTTTACCTTAATACTTTTGTTGTAGTTGCGGATGCTTGCAATAGAGGTTAATCATAAGTGGGATGCTTGTCCAAGTAAGGGCAGTACCCAAGCACCGGTCCACCCACATATCAAATTATCAAAGTACCGAACGCGAATCATATGAGCGTGATGAAAACTAACAGCGATATTCCCATGTGTCCTCGGGAGCGCTTTTCCTATTATAAGGGTTTGTCCAGGCTTGTCCTTTGCTACAAAAAGGATTGGGCCACCTTGCTGCACTTTATTTAGTTTTGTTACTTGTTGCTCGTTACAATTTATCTTATCACCAAACTATCTGTTACCACTTATTTTAGTACTTGCAGAGAATACCTTGCTGAAAACCACTTATCATTTCCTTCTGCTCCTCGTTGGGTTCGATACTCTTACTTATCGAAAGGACTACGATAGATCCCCTATACTTGTGGGTCATCAGTGACGTAATGTTCTTAAACGCTTTTCATATGAAAAAATATGTTTGTATATAGATAGTAGCCCCTGAGACTCTGTTCAGTTTTGAAGAAGGCCGGACAGAGGATGAAGTAATAATCGCAGGAGATGACATACTCGTCTATTGGATAAACAAGTTTCCCTGTTGGCGGCGACGGCCTAGGCCACTGAAGTTACCAAACTCAAGCAGAAGGTGAAGCTGGCCGACGATGATATTGACCGCATTAATGATACGTCTCCAATGTATCTATAATTTTTGATTGTTCCATGCTATTATATTATTTGTTTTGGATGTTTAATGGGCTTTATTATACAATTTTATATTATTTTTGGGACTAACCTACTAACCGGAGGCCCAACCCAAATTGCTGTTTTTTTTTCCTATTTCAGTGTTTCGCAGAAAAGGGATATCAAACGGAATCTAAATGGAATGAAACATTCAGAAGAGTTATTTTTGGAACAAACACAATCTAGGGGACTTGGAGTGGACGTTAAGAAAGAAGCGAGGAGGCCACGACGCAGGGAGGCGCGCCCCCATCCTTGTGGGCCCCTCGTGGCTCCCCTGCCGACTTTCTTCGCCTACATATACTCATATACCCTGAAAACATCCGAGAGCACAATGAAACCCTCTTTCCACCACCGCAACCTTCTGTACCCGTGAGATTCCATCTTGGAGCCTTTTCCGGCGCTCCGTCGGAGGGGGAATCGATCACGGAGGGCCTCTACATCAACACCATAGCCTCTCCGATGATGTGTGAGTAGCTTACCTCAGACCTTCGGGTCCATAGTTATTAGCTAGATGGCTTCTTCTCTCTCTTTGGATCTCAATACAAAGTTCTCCTCAATCTTCTTGGAGATCTATTCGATGTAATTCTTTTTGCGGTGTGTTTGTCGAGATCCGATGAATTATGGGTTTATGATCAAGATTATCTATGAACAATATTTGAATCTCCTCTAAATTGTTTTATGTATGATTTGTTATCTTTGTAAGTCTCTTCGAATTATCAGTTTGGTTTGGCCTACTAGATTGATCTTTCTTGCAATGGGAGAAGTGCTTAGCTTTGGGTTCAATCTTGCGGTGTTCGATCCCAGTGACAGAAGGGGAACTGATACATATTGTGTTGTTTCCATCGAGGATGAAAAGATGGGGTTTATATTATATTGCTTGAGTTTATCCCTCCACATCTTGTCATCTTGCCTAATGTGTTACTCTGTTCTTATGAACTTAATATTCTAGATGCATGTTGGATAGCGGTCAATGTGTGGAGTAATAGTGGTAGATGCAGAATCATTTCGGTCTACTTGTCACGGACGTGATGCCTATATACATGATCATGCCTAGATATTCTCATAACTATGTACTTTTCTATCAATTGCTCGACAGTAATTTGTTCACCCACCGTAATACTTATGCTATCTTGAGCGAAGCCACAAGTGAAACCTATAGCCCCCGGGTATATTTTCCATCATATAAGTTTCCAATCTATTTTATTCTGCATTCATTACTTTTCAATCTATACAACAAAAATACCAAAAATATTGATCTTATTATCTCTTGCAAGTGGCCATGAAGGGATTGATAACCCCTTTATCGTGTTGGTTGCAAGGTTCTTATTTGTTTGTGCAGGTACAAGGAATTTGCGTGTAGCCTCCTATTGGATTGATACCTTGGTTCTCAAAAACTGAGGGAAATACTTATGCTACTTTGCTACATCACCCTTTCCTCTTCAAGGGAAAACCAACGCAGTGCGCAAGAGGTAGCAAGAAGGATTTCTAGCGCCGTTGCTGGGGAGTCTATGCACACGTCAATACATACCAAGTACCCATCACAAACTCTTATCCCTCGCATTACATTGTTTGCCATTTGCCTCTCGTTTTCCTCTCCCCCCACTTCACCCTTGCCGTTTTATTCGCCTTTTTTTCCGTTCGTCTCTTTTCTCTTACCTCTTGTGTTGCCGTTTGTCGTCATGGCTAATCCTTCTATCATTATTAGTACTCCTGATCATGAAGTTCTTAATTTTAAACAAAGGGAGGGAGAAAATCTAAAAGATGCTTGGCATAGAATTTGCAATGCTCAGAATAGATCTATTAGGAAGCAATCTACTTCCGTTCTTCTTCGCAATTTTTATGTAGGCATCACTCCTTGGAACCGATATATTCCTGATACCATTGCCGGAGGGAATTTCTTGGGTAGCCATACTTTTGATTCTCACAATGCTATGATAGATTTGTTTGGCCACCACCTCTTTCGGTTAATGGAACTATTTTAACTTTGGAACATGTGATGCAAAGGCTTGAAATTATTGAAAATAAAGTTGCCACTGTAGCGTTGATTGAAAATTTGGATAAAAAGATCCACAACCAAGTTACCCAATATGGATCTAAGGTAGGAGTTACTCTAAAAATTTTTAAAGAAAAGGAACCTATAGTTGACAATAGAATAGATCAAGATTCCACGAGAATTGGTAAACTTGAGGATATTATTACCAACTTAGGGTCTTCCTTTTCATCCGTGAAAAATACTCCAAATCCTCCTCCTACCAAAGTTGCCAAGTTAATGTATGTTCCTAAAAATAAGGGTGAATCTTCTAGTAAGGATAACGCGGATCTCAAATCAATAAGTGTTCAGCCCAACTTTTTCGCTATCATTAAGGAACCTTTTGCCACAAACGAATTTCTTGATTTCTTGCCTAAAACTTTGATCATTAGTAAGAATAAGGAAACTCCTAAGGGATATAAGTGTTCTATTGAAGAATTGCATACCAAAGATGATGATACTTAGATCTATCCTTGCTTTTATGCCTAGCTAGGGGCGTTAAACGATAGCGGTTGTTGGGAGGCAACCCAATTTTATTTTTGTTCCTTGATTTTTGCTCCTGTTTAGTAATAAATAATTCGTCTAGCCTCTGGTTAGATGTGGTTTTGTATTTTAATTAGTGTTTGTGCCAAGTAAAACCTTTAGGATAACCTACGGTGTTAGTTAATTTGATCTTGCTGAAAAACAGAAACTTTTGCACGCAGAGATTCGTTTTAATAATTCACAGAAACGTGATTTTCAATTGATTATTTTTTGGTTCCAGAAGTTTGCGTTTGATACAGATTGCTACAGACTATTCTGTTTTTGACAGATTCTGTTTTTCGTGTGTTGTTTGCTTAATTTGATGAATCTATAGCTAGTATCGGAGGTTATGAACCATAGAGAAGTTGGAATACAGTAGGTTTAGCACCAATATAAATAAAGAATGATTTCATTACAGTACCTTAAAGTGGTGGTTTGTTTTATTTCGCTATCGGAGCTCATGAGATTTTCTGTTGAGTTTTGTGTTGTGAAGTTTTCAAGTTTTTGGGTAAAGATTTGATGGATTTTGGAATAAGAAGTGGCAAGAGCCTAAGCTTGGGGATTGCCAAGGCACACCAAGGTAAAATTCAAGGACAACCAAAAGCCTACGCTTGGGGATGCCCCAGAAGGCATCCCCTCTTCCGTCTTCGTCCATCGATAACTTTACTTGATGCTATATTTTTATTCACCACATGATATGTGTTTTTCCTGGAGCGTCTTGTATGATTTGAGACTTTGCTTTTTAGTTTACCACAATCATCCTTATTGTACACACATTTAAGAGAGACACACATGAATTGGAATTTATTATAATACTCTATGTGCTTCACTTATATCTTTCGAGCTAGATAATTTTGCTCTAGTACTTCACTTATATCTTCACCAGTGCAGAACCGGGCATTAGCACCGGTTCGTAAAACCTATAGTGCGGTTACATAACCGCACTAAATTTATCAGTCACTAAAGGCCCCCCTTAGTACCGGTTCAGCATGAACTGGTGCTAAAGGGCAACCACGTGGCACGAGCCAGTTCGGGGCTCGAGTTTTAGTACCGGTTGGTAAGACCAACCGTACTATAAGGTTTGGGGTTTTAGTTTTATGATTTCTTTTTCATTTAATTTTGTGTTTCCATTTTAATTCTTTTTCGTTTGCTGGTATTTTACGATACTACACATTGTACACGTTATGCATATATATATATATATATATATATATATATAATATAGAATTTCTAGTAGAACCAATCATGCATATATATATCATCAATGTCTCACAAACCACCATATTAATTAATTCACACATACACACATGTATAGCTATATACAATTTCTCCTACATATGAATGTTGCCTTCGGAGCCAGTGGCATTAGCCTAATTGGTGCCTTCGGAGCACGATGACAATTGGAAGTGGTTTTCATGGGGGCGGTAGCGGGTAATAGAATTCTCCATTCGGATTTATGACCTGGTCGAGCAAAAATCCTGCTATTTCCTCTTGAAGTGCTTCTACGCGCTCCGTTTCTATGAGCTTCTCTCGCACCTCTTTGAACTGTTAAGAAGGAGATCAATATGCATGTGTATTAGTTGTGTGACTAGATATCGATAATGGTGTAAAAATTGTGAATACTGTTCTGACAAGCATACCCATTGCTGTTTTTGAGATCTGCTCCTTTCGGACGCCATCATGCGAATGTTCTCGCAAACGCAGAATGCACACAGATCAGTCCCCTGCGCCTGCTTCAGGGCCTTTACGAGAATGGAATTTGATCAGATAATAATAATTAATCAAGCATGATAATTAAAGAGATGGCAGCTAGCTAGCTAGCTTGTACTACTTAATTACTTACCTTGGGTCGAAACCATTTAAGCTTTTGTTTCCATTCACCTTCCGTGACGCTGATGAATCTTGCCCAAGCCCTGCCCGCCGACAAAGAAAATGAATAAAGGGGTTATTAAATAGTTCATATCATGAAATGACGAACTAAATAGGCCGAGATATATAGTTAATAATGATTGAAATTACTTGTTGACTATCCCATACAAGATGTTATAGTCAGTTTTTTCTGAGATTAGTGAGTCGAGTACTTCAACTGTTCCGGCGTCAACTTTAATGATACACAAGACCCAGTGAAATCTGCATGCACACACGTTTGCATGTCTTAATTAAGCGGGCATATGTAAGCAAAAACATGTAGCTAGCTAGTAGGCAAAAACAGAGAATTTGTAGTACAAGACAGTGTGACTCACTGGAAGTTGTAAGGAAGTAGTATATCTTCATTGTTTTTAGGCGCTTCAAGAACTCTAGCATGCTGTCCTCTACGTACTTTTTCTGACGTTCATTTATCTTCCAGGTGTATTCATTAATGGTGTTTGGGTCAATGAGCCCAATGCCAAAGCGTCCACCTTTTCTCATTTCATATATCTTCATCCTGCATAATACCACAGAAAAGAATATAGTGAGGATAATTAGTAATGATTGATCAAAAGGATATCACTACAGCTAGCTTGAGACTTAAATTATAGAAAGAAATCACTTACGAGACAATATGGCGACGATAGATTTGTCGAGTGCGTCTTGATTGTATAACTGAAACAGTTCTAAATACTCAACGGACACAGCTTTCTCATGGTAGTAATGGTCCTGCTTGACATTCACCATGAGGGACAATCTATCTGAAATCTTGGTAATGTTCATGTACCATTGATGCAATTCATACATTCTCGTTGGGAGGTTCTTGACCTTGTCTGGCGCGACCAAAGGTTGGCCCCGGACATATTTCCGTTTTACTTCATCCTCTCTAAGCAAAGGCATGGGCTCGATCTCGAGGAGTTGTCCAACAGTGATGTTGAGAACTTGAGCCTGCATTATATGCTCCTCCGTTATTACCACATTGCCCACCTCGGGAACATGCACTGTTTGCCCACAATAATATTGGGCACGCGTACTGTCACCTGTTGTTGGCACAACAAGCGAGGGGATCAATTGCGCCGCCTGTTCTCCCAACTAGGGAATGGTTTTCCCACATTTTTTGGCAGCTGCTTCTTGTTTTCTCGATCCCGATGTAGACGTGCTTGCCTCCCTTTGTAGACGTGCTCGATTTCACTTCCTGATGTGGCGCTCATAGTCTGTGTCAACAGGCTTGGGAGCTGGTGGTTAGCCATACAAATGAAGTGGTCAATCGTTTCCTCAGGCACTTTCTTCCTTGGCGGCGGTGGCGGTTTCGGTGCAAAATGGGCTTCCACCTCGGCCTTCGATATGGCTGTGATTTCCTCCTTGGACCTGATAAGACCTCTGCGGAAGAGGCTTGAGGCTTGGACCATATTTATATCGCTTGCCTCCGCCTATACTTCATGTACTACCTCGACTCGTACCGCTATGCACCATAGCTGCGGGGTGTCTCTTCTGTGATTGCTGAGGCGGCGGAGACGGCTGACGGGGGTGAGTTGGACGAGGAGGAGTGGCCTGAGGTTGTGCCGGACTTGGAGGAGGAGTGGACGTCTGATGCTGTGGCGGACTTGGAGGAGGAGGATTGTCCTGACACTTTGCCGGACTTGGAGGACGAGGAGTGGCCTGACACTTTGCCGGACTTGGTGGACTTACAGGAGCGGGAGTCTGCTGACTCGGTGGTGGACTTCGACAAGGACTCGGCTGACGCGGTGTCGGTGGCCTCCGAAAGATGATGCAATCCTTTTTCCATAGGATGATATGATGTTTGGCCTCTCCGAGAAAGCGCTCATCGTCACCTCCAGCAATGTCAAGCTGTAGCCCCGAATATGGTGGGTCCACCACCTCATCAACCAAGACACGAGCATAGCCCGCTGGAATCGGGTTGCAATGGAAGGTTGCCTCGGGGGGATTTGTGAAAGCAAAGCCGTCCGCCACCTTCATGGATATGGTCTTCATTTTGACGTGTAGCTCGCAGTTAGTGTTCTCCGTGATGTCATCCACGGGGTATCTACCCAGCATTGCGTCGTCCGGGACGGAACCCACGCTGCTTCTCGGCATGGATGGGCCGGTGCTATCCAATGCTGGATCATCCGCTAGCTGCTGCAGCTGCTGAGACCCCCTTTGATGGGTAAGTGAGTCGATCTGCTCCTCCTGCCGCTGGAATTTGACTGCCAATTCCGCTTGACTTGCTTCTAGGCCTTGAAGGCGTTCATAGTCCCGCTTCCTCTGCTCCTCCTCCATCTTCCTCTTCTTCTCCTCCGTAATCTTCTTTCTCGCACGGGTTCTGTAGTCGGTGTTCCAGTCTGAAAACCACTCATACCACGGCATAGCGCCCTTGCCTCGTGTTCTTCCCGGGTGTTCTGGATTTCCCAGGGCACGCGTAAGCTCGTCGTTCTCTCTGTTGGACTGGAACACCCCTGATCGTGCCTCTTCTATTGCAACAAGTATCGCATCGTCGGCTCCCTTCAGACTTGCCCTCGTAGAAACATTGCCTGTCTCCGGGTCCAACTCCCCCCCATGCGCATAGAACCAAGTCCCGACCACAGGGGGCAGCTCTTAGTAGCCGGAGTGACACCTGCATCCTCCATCTCTTTCTCGACTTATCCCACTTAGGCATTGCCACCGATAGCCACCGGCCCCAGCTTATGGAACTTATCCATTTTTTGGCATTCTTCTTGTTTATTCTCGACCGTTCCTTAGCTAATTCGAATCCTTGAATTTCCGAAATCGTCCCAATGATCACGTTGGTTCTCCGGTGTTCCCTTGAATCTGGAGTCTTCCTTCCTCCTTGACGTACTTGTTCCATTCACGATTCTTGTAGTTCTTGAATGCAATCGCCATCATCCTAAGAGCAGCCTCCTTGACTTTCTCGCACATCTGCTTCGTGAAATGATCCGTAGGGTGAAATGTTCCATGAGAGTATCCCAAAGTAGATCTTTTTGATTCTTGTCGACAAAAGTAACATCTGGGCGTGGCTTTGCTGGCTCTCTCCATTCTTGAAGTTTGATCGAGTTGGTCCTTCACAAGAACTCCGCGACCGACGAATGAACTTGTCCGCAATCTTCTTAGGCGCTAATGGTTTGCCAGTAGGGCCGCATGCCTCGATATTGTACTTTACGCCCGGCTTCAACTTTTTGTTCGGGCCTCGTTTCGTCATTTTGCCTGAAGATTTGCTCGATCCGGATGGATAAAAGAACAAAGATCGATTCGTTAATATATCTTCAAGTCATTTAAAACATGTGATGATCACCAGATGCCTGCTTATATAAATATATATACCTCGCCAGTGTTTGTTGTTTCAGGATCAACATGTTCTTCGTCATCGTCATAATCGTAGTTCATCACTTCATCAATTTCATCGTCGCGATCGAATATCATATCACCCTCTCCGGTGTTGTTTAGAAATTGAGCCGTCATAATCTTCTTCATTCGATTATCATCGCGCGCGTATCATATCGAACATGGTCTGTTCTCCTCTCTCGTCGGTATTGTCTGCCATATCTTTTGTTTAACTAATCCAAAAGAAATATAAAACAATTTAGTATTCAAATTACATCGTCTCGAATAATAGATATAATCTCGAATACATCGTCTAGAATAATAGACATAATCTCGAATACATCGTCTCGAATAATATATAATGTTGAATAGTACATCACTGGCTATTAGCTAATAAAGATCGAATACTACAGAAGAATCTAGGACACTCGCGGTTCCTCCGGTGCGGGCGGTGGACACCCCAAGAAAAGGAACCCTCACAGGATCATAGCTGAAGTGAGATCCCCGAAGATACTGCCACATATTGGAGAACCTGCCGCCCTCTAACGCAACCATGTAGCGATGGACGTGCTCGTCCTCCTCCCTGACACGGCGACGTACCACCTCCGGCGGGGCCGGGTCCCTCCGCACCGAAACTGGCTCACGCGAACGCCACCAAACGAGATCAGGGTCGACGACGGGACCCGCGGCTGGGTTCCTCATCAAGCGGCACGCCCCTCCAAGCAGCACCTCCCAGTGCCAGCCAGTGAGCCAGTCCGGACATGGGTCGGCTGGACGTCGTCATGACGGGTCGACGGCGAGGATGCGGGCGGGCATCGTCGAGAACAAATACTAGCTATATGCCCATAAAAAGTAACATTTTTTAATGATTGGATTTTGATAACTAAAATTTCTAACATTTCTATATAACACTAATTATGCTAATCTAAATAATCTAAATAACACTAAAATTTCTAACATTTCTAACATTTCTATATAACACTAATTTCTAACATTTCTATATAACACTAATTTCTAACTGATTAAGCACTAATTATATCCATCTAACATGCATTCATACATATATAATAGTGAAAAAATAATAATCTAAATAATCTAAACTAATTAAACATACAAATTACGTGTGTGTGTGTACTAATTAAACACTAATTATCTAAACTAAATAAACATACAAAATAATAATCTAAATAATTAAACTAATTAAAGACTAATTATCTAAACTAATTAAACATGCTTGTGTGTGTGTGTGTACGGGCTCGGGGCCGGAGGGCTCACAGCGGGCGACGGCGATGGCGAGGCGACGGCGAGGCAAGGCGACGGCGAGGAGAGGCGACGGCGAGGCGATCGCGGGCGGCGCGGGCGTGACGGGACGGGACGGGACGGCGACGGGATGGGCAGGCGGCGACGGAGACGGCGGCGACGACGGGACGGGCGGGCGACGGGACGGGCGGAACGGCGGCGGAGACGAGCGCGACGTCGGAGACGATTGAGGGCAGCGGCGGCGCGATTTAAGACGACGGAACAGAGGAACGAACAGAGAGGGAAACTGACATTTTCGTAGCTGTTGTATATATAGAAGGCACCTTTAGTACCGGTTGGAGCCACCAACCGGTACTAAAGGCCTATTTTGGCCAGGCCAAGCGGCGGGAAGCGACCCCCTTTAGTACCGGGTGGTGGCACAAACCGGTACTAAAGGCCCCACCCCATTAGTACCGGTTTGTGCAACGACCCGGTACTAAAGGGGGTGCGCTGGCGCAGGTGCGGTGCGGCAAGTTTAGCCCCACCTCGCTAGTCGAGGGACTACCGCACTGGTTTATAAGCCCCAGTGCGGTAGCTCTCTCGAGCTCCTCTCCTAATCAGACCTACTGGGCCTACCTGTCCTCTTCGCCTAGTAGGCCTACTGGGCCTTCGCGGGCCTGCATCCTGGCCCAACGAAAGGTTGTTGTCGCTAGTCGTATGCAGGCTGCTTTGGCCCAGTAGGCGGGCTTTTTTTCCTTTATTTTTTTTGCTTTATTTTTTTGTTTTATTTATTTTTGAGTTGTTTTTTGCTGTATTTAGTGTTTCTTTGTGAATATTTTTGCTTTAGGTACAGAAAATTACAAACTTTCTGTTAGTGCCGGTAGATTTCAAATTTGAATAGTTTAAATTTTGAATTATTTGAAATTTGTGTGAATCACTAGTTTGTGAATAACTTAACTTTGAAAA
This sequence comes from Aegilops speltoides, assembly GCA_021437245.1. Lineage (NCBI taxonomy): Eukaryota > Viridiplantae > Streptophyta > Magnoliopsida > Poales > Poaceae > Aegilops > Aegilops speltoides. The sequence goes on along the minus strand of CM038142.1, from coordinate 564,403,868 downwards.
AAAATCAGTGATTCTTTTTTCTTATGTTTAATATTAGTGTGTTTTATCATTATATTCAATTTAGTAATGCTTAGGTTATTTAAAAAATGAAATGCCTTTGTAACAGTTCAGTTTTCGTCGGAAACCCTGATACTTCGAAAGAGATTGTCCATTTTGTACACGAAGTGCATCCAGTTTTTGCCGTAACCCTCTCTACTTTCTTGCACATGCTATTTGTATGAAATTATGATACCATGCCAACTTTCAACCTTTTCTGAGTTCATTTGAATTGCTTTTCAATTTCAGGGTCATTTAGCTAGAAAAAAATCAGTAAATGCATGAAAAGAATTTGTTTGCACATAAAATTTCTTCGCGTTCCAAATGCCAAAACACATAACTACCCTAACTATTACAGACATTCCCTCCTGGGTGTGAAACACAGAAGAAAGTGATGATAGTGAAGCCGATCACATCCCAGATCTTTGGGTGTGAAACTTTTTCTTCCCGTGTGTCCCTTTGCGCCGTGACCATGGAAAATCTTCATCATTTAACGGGATGCTCGGGTCAATGTTCACTGTGAATGGAGCAATTTCATCAAACTTTTCATAATCTTCTGACTTGTCTGTCTTGTAATCCACTCCCACGATGTTTCTCTTCCCACAAAGAACTATGTGCCGCTTTGGCTCATCGTACGATGCATTCGCTTCCTTATCTTTTCTTTTTCTTGGCTTGGTAGACATGTCCTTCACACAGAAAACCTGTGCCACATCATTGGCTAGGATGAATGGTTCGTCTGCATACGCAAGATTGTTGAGATCCACTGTTGTCATTCCGTACTGCGGGTCTTCCGTTACCCCGCCTTGTGTCATATTGACCCATTTGCACCGAAACAAAGGGACCTTTAAACCACGTCGATAGTCAAGTTCCCATATGTCCTGTATATAACCATAATATGTTTCCTTTCCTGTCTTGGTTTCTGCATCAAAGCGAACACCACTGTTTTGGTTGGTGCTCTTCTTATCTTGGGCGATCGTGTAAAATGTATTACCATTTATCTCGTACCCTTTGAAAGTCATTATATTCGAAGATGGTAACTGGGACAGCAAGTACAGGTCATCTTCAATAGAGGTGTCATGCATGATACGTGTCTGCAACCAGTTGGCGGAACTCCTGGTTTGTTCACGTGTAATCCAGTCCTCAGACCGCTCCGGGTGTTTGGAGCATAGCAAATTCTTGTGTTCATCCATATACGGAGCCACCAAGGCGGAATTCTGTAGAACTGTGTAGTGTGCTTCAGTGAGAGAATGTCCGTCCATACATATTATTTGTTCCCCTCCTAGCGTGTTTTTCCATCGATGCTGCCCTTATGCGCGATTCAGAACACCAATCGGCTTAAGGTCAGGAATAAAGTCAATACAAAACTCAATGACCTCCTCATTTCGATGTCCCTTGGAGATGCTTCCTTCTGGCCTAGCACGGTTATGAACATATTTCTTTAAGACTCCCATGAACCACTCAAAGGGGAACATATTGTGTAGAAATACAGGACCCAAAACGTTAATCTCTTCGCATAGGTGAACTAGGACGTGCGTCATGATGTTGAAGAAAGATGGTGGGAACACCAACTCGAAACTAAAAAGACATTGCACCAAATCATTCTGTAACCTTGGTATGATTTCTGGATCCATTACCTTCTGAGAGATTGCATTGAGAAATGCACATAGCTTCACAATGGCTAATCGAACGTTTTCCGGTAGAAGCCCCCTCAATGCAACCGGAAGCAGTTGCGTCATAATCACGTGGCAGTCATGAGACTTTAGATTCTGGAACTTTTTCTCTGCCATGTTTATTATTCGCTTTATATTCGACGAGAAGCCAGACGGTACGTTAATACTGAGCAGGCATTCAAAGAAGATTTCCTTCTCTTCTTTGGTAAGAGCGTAGCTTGCATGACCCTGAAGTATGCCGTCTTCTCCGTGCATACGTTGCTGGTCCTCCCGTGCCTCGGGTGTATCTTTTGTCTTCCCATACACGCCCAAGAAGCCAAGCAGGGTCACGCAAAGATTCTTTGTCACGTGCATCACGTCGATTGCGGAGCGGACCTCTAGGTCTTTCCAATATGGCAGGTCCCAAAATATAGATTTCTTCTTCCACATGGGTGCGCGTCCGTCCGCGTCCTTCAGAACAGGTTGTCCGCCAGGACCCTTTCCAAATATCACCTTCAAATCCTTGACCATATCATGTACATCACAACCAGTACGGTGGCGAGGCTTCGTCCGGTGATCCACCTCACCTTTGAAATGCTTGCCTTTCTTTCTTACGGGGTGCCTGCTCGGAAGAAATCGACGATGTCCCAGGTACACATTCTTCTTACAACTATTCAAATATATACTGTCGGTATCATCCAAACAGTGCGTCCATCCACGGTATCCCTTGTTTGTCTGTCTTGAAAGGTTACTGAGAGCAGGCCAATCATTGATGGTCACGAACAGCAACGCCTTTAGGTCAAATTCTTCCCCCATGTGCTCATCCCACGCACGTACACCTGTTCCATTCCATAGTTGTAAGAGTTCTTCAACTAATGGCCTTAGGTACACATCAATGTCGTTGCCGGGTTGCTTAGGGCCTTGGATGAGCACTGGCATCATAATGAACTTCCGCTTCATGCACAACCAAGGAGGAAGGTTATACAAACATAGAGTCACGGGCCAGGTGCTATGGTTGCTGCTCTGCTCCCCAAAAGGATTAATGCCATCTGTGCTTAGACCAAACCATACGCTCCTTGCGTCATCTGCAAACTCCTTCCCGTACTTTCTTTCGATTTTTCTCCACTGCGACCCGTTAGCGGGTACTCTCAACTTTCCGTCTTTCTTACGGTCTTCTCTATGCCATCGCATCGCCTTGGCATGCTCTTTGTTTTGGAACAAACATTTCAACCGTGGTATTATAGGAGAATACCACATCACCTTGGAAGGAATCTTCTTCCTGGGGCGCTCACCCTCGACATCACCAGGCTCATCGCGGCTGATCTTATAGCGCAATGCACCACATACCGGGCAAGCGTTCAAATCCTCGTACTCACCGCGGTAGAGGATGCAATCATTAGGGCATGCATGTATCTTCTGCACCTCTAACCCTAGTGGGCCGACAGCCTTCTTTGCTTCGTACGTACTCTCGGGCAATTCGTTGTCCTTTGGAAGCATATCCTTTATCATTACCAGCAACTTTCCAAATCCCTTGTCAGACACACCATTCTGTGCCTTCCATTGCAGCAATTCCAGTGTGGTGCCCAGCTTTTTCTTGTCACCCACGCAATTGGGTACAACAATTTTTGTGATCCTCTAACATGCGCTGCAACTTCTTCTTTTCCAAATCACTTGCTAGTTTCTCTTTGCATCGGCAATGGCCCGACCTAGATCATCAACGGGCTCATCGATGCCTCTTCTTCGATTTCTTCCTGCATTGCCGGCTCAGCTTCTTCCCGCATTACGGCTCAGCTTCTTCCCCATTGTTGTAGCATCGTATTCAGGGAACCCATGGCGGGATAGCTGTCGTCGTCCTCTTCTTCTTCATTGTCTTCCATCATAACCCCTCTTCCTCCGTGCTTGGTCCAAACATTATAGTGGGGCATGAAACCGGACTCAAACAGGTGGACATGAATGGTTCTTGACGTAGAGTAATTGTGACCATTCTTACAGCCAGCACATGGACAAGGCATAAAACCATCCGCCCGCTTGTTTGCCTCAGCCGCAAGCAGAAAAGTATGCACGCCCTCAACGAACTGGGAAGAGCATCGGTCATCGTACATCCATTGCCGGCTCATCTTCATTACCCAACACCGAATAGACCAAATTAATACAAGTTCATACATAAAGTTCATACAACACTTAAATGCAACAAACAAATAACTCTCTGGCTAAAGCATTTAAATGCAACAACAAATGCGATCAAGATCGCAACTAAGGTAACAATTGATCCAACAGCATAATGATACCAAGCCTCACTATCGATGGCATATTTTCTAATCTTTCTATTCTTCAAGCGCATTTTCTCCATCTTGATCTTGTGATCATCGACGAGATCGGCAACATGCAACTCCAATTCCATATTCTCCCCCTCAATTCTTCTCAATTTTTCTTTCAAGTACTCGTTTTCTCTTTCAACTAAATTTAACCTCTCGACAATAGGGTCGGTTGGAATTTCCGGTTCACATACCTCCTAGATAAAAATATCTATGTCAACTTGATGGGCATAATTTGTCATAAACACGAAATGCAACAAATAGTTTTAAAAGAGAATATACCACATCCGAATCATAACAAGGACGAGGGCCGACGGGTACAGATATCAAAACCATGGCACTATGTATAACAAACAACGTACGGGTAAGATAATTATTACATGATTAACTATATATCCAAATCACACAAACATCAATTTTTTATATAAAATTTCATGAACAAGAGGCTCACCACAAGGTGGTGCCGGCGACGGGACGGTGCGGGCGATCGACGGTGGTTACGACGGAGATTTAGAAGGCACTAAGTAAACCACACCTACATATGCAAACTAAGTGTTATTTTTGACCTCAAATTGCATATATATTTCCTCCCAAATTACTAAACTCACAAATTAGTAACTATATAAAGCATTGCAAGAGCTAATCTAGCAATGAGAGATGAAAGGACAAAGTTGCTAACCTTTGTGATCACTTGAATGGATGGGGGCCTTCAAATCTTGACAAATTTTGGGCAAAATGTGTGATGAGCTCGAGGGGAGAAGAGGAAGAACAAAGAGGAGAGGAGAGGGGAAAGGGGGAAGAACAGAGCGAGCTGGACAAAGGGTTTATATGCAGGAGGACCTTTAGTACCGGTTCGTGGCACGAACCGGTACTAAAGGTGCTGGAGGGGGCTCAGACTGACAACATCCTGCCACCACCCTCATTAGTACCGGTTCGTGGCACGAACCGGTGCTAAAGGTTAGCCACGAACCGGTACTAATGAGAGCGGCCCGGCTAGCCGTTGGAACCGGCACTAATGTATACATTAGTGCCGGCTCTAATACAAACCGGCATTAATGTGCTGCACGTTTGACCCTTTTCCTACTAGTGCTTTTTAGAGCACGGTGGTGGTTTTATTTTATAGAAATTATTGATCTCTCATGCTTCACTTATACTATTTTGAGAGTCTTTTAGAACAGCATGGTAATTTGCTTTGGTTAAAAATTTAGTCCTAATATGATAGGCATCCAAGATGGATATAATAAAAACTTTCATATAAAGTGCATTGAATATTATGAGAAGTTTGATACTTGATGATTGTTTTGAGATATGAGGATGGTGATATTAGAGTCATGCTAGTTGAGTAGTTATGAATTTGAGAAATACTTGTGTTGAAGTTTATGATTCCCGTAGCATGCACGTATGGTGAACCGTTATGTGATGAAGTTGGAGCATAATTTATCTATTGATTGTCTTCCTTATGTGTGGAGACCGGGATCACGCGATGGTTAACTCCTACCAACTCTTCCCCTAGGAGCATGCATGTAGTACTTTGTTTTTTATGACTTATAGATTTTTGCAATAACTATGTGAGTTCTTTATGACTAATGTTGAGTCCATGGATTATACGCACTCTCACCCTTCCACCATTGCTAGCCTCTCTTGTACCGTGCAACTCTCACCGGTACCATACACCCACCATATACCTTCCTCAAAATAGCCACCATACCTACCCATTATGGCATTTCCATAGCCATTCCGAGATATATTGCCATGCAACTTTCCACCGTTCCGTTTATTATGACACGCTCCATCATTGTCATATTGCTTTGCATGATCATGAAGTTGACATCGTATTTGTGGCAAAGCCACCATTCATAATTCTTTCATACATGTCACTTTCGATTCATTGCATATCCCGATACACCGCCGGAGGCATACACATAGAGTCATACTTTGTTTTAAGCATCGAGTTGTAATTCTTGAGTTGTAAGTAAATAAAAGTGTGATGATCTTCATTATTAGAGCATTGTCCCAAGTGAGGAAAGGATGATGGAGACTATGATTCCCCCACAAGTCGGGACGAGACTCCAGACAAAAAAAAGAGGCCATAAAAAAAGAGAAAGGGCCAAATAAAATAAATGAGAGAAAAAGAGAGAAGGGACAATGTTACTATCCTTTTACCACACTTGTGCTTCAAAGTAGCACCATGATCTTCATGATAGAGAGTCTCTTATTTTGTCACTTTCATATACTAGTGGGAATTCTTTATTATAGAACTTGGCTTGTATATTCCAATGATGGGCTTCCTCAACTTGCCCTAGGTCTTTGTGAGCAAGCAAGTTGGATGTACACCCACTTAGTTTGTTTTGTTGAGCTTTCATACACTTATAGCTCTAGTGCATCCGTTGCATGTCAATCCCTACTCACTCACATTGATATCTATTGATGGGCATCTCCATAGCCCGTTGATATGCCTAGTTGATGTGATACTATCTTCTCCTTTTTGTCTTCTCCACAACCACCATTCTATTCTACATATAGTCCTATGTCCATGGCTCACGCTCATGTATTGCGTGAAAGTTGAAAAGGTTTGAGAATACTAAAGTATGAAACAATTGCTTGGCTGAAACCAGGGTTGTGCATGATTTAAATATTTTATGTGATGAAGATAGAGCATAGGAAGACTATATGATTTTGTAGGGATAACTTTCTTTTGCCATGTTATTTTGAGAAGACATGATTGCTTAGTTAGTATGCTTGAAGTATTATTATTTTTATGTCAATATTAAAGTTTTCTCTTGAATCTTTCGGATCTGAATATTCATGCCACAATAAAGAAAATTACATTAAGAAAATATGCTAGGTAGCATTCCACATCAAAAATTCTGTTTTTATCATTTACCTACTCGAGGACAAGCAGGAATTAAGCTTGGGGATGCTTGATACGTCTCCAACGTATCTATAATTTTTTATTGTTTCATGATATTATATTATCTGTTTTGGATGTTTAATGGGCTTTACTATACACTTTTATATTATTTTTGGGACTAGCATACAAACCGAAGGCCCAGACCAAATTGTTGTTTTTTGCCTATTTCAGTGTTTCGCAGAAAAGGAATATCAAACGGAATCCAAACGGAATGAAACCGTCGGGAGAGTTATTTTTGGTACAAACATAATCCAGGGGACTTGGAATAGACGTCAAGAAAGAAGTGAGAAGGCCACGAGGCAGGGAGGCGCGCCTGCCCCCTGGGCGCGCCCCCACCCTCGTGGCTCCCCTGACCGACTTCCTTCGCCTATATATACTCATATACCCTGGAAACATCCGAGAGCACCACAAAACCCTATTTCCACCGCCGCAACCTTCTGTAACCGTGAGATCCCATCTTGGAGCCTTTTCCAGCGCTCCGCCGGAGGGGGAATTGATCACGGAGGGCCTCTACATCAACACCATAGCCTCTTCGATGATCTGTGAGTAGTTTACTTCATACCTTCGGGTCCATAGTTATTAGCTAGATGGCTTCTTCTCTCTCTTTGGATCTCAATACAAAGTTCTCCTCGATCTTCTTAGAGATCTATTCGATGTAATTCTTTTTGCGGTGTGTTTGTTGAGATCCTATGAATTGTGGGTTTATGATCAAAATTATCTATGAACAATATTTGAATCTCCTCTGAATTATTTTATGTATGGTTTGTTATCTTTGCAAGTCTCTTCAAATTATCAGTTTGGTTTGGCCTACTAGATTGATCTTTCTTTCAATGGGAGAAGTGCTTAGCTTTGGGTTCAATCTTGTGGTGTTCGATCCCAATGACAGAAGGGGAACCGATACGTATTGTATTGTTGCCATCGAGGATAAAAAGATGGGGTTTATGTCATATTGCTTGAGTTTATCCCTCTACATCATGTCATCTTGCATAATGTGTTACTCTGTTCTTATGAACTTAATACTCTAGATGCATGCTGGATAGCGGTCGATCTGTGGAGTAATAGTAGTAGATATATAATCATTTCGTTCTACTTGCCGCGCACGTGATGCCTATATAAATGATCATGCCTAGATATTCTCATAACTATGCACTTTTCTATCAATTGCTCGATAGTAATTTGTTCACCCACCGTAATACGTATGTTATCTTGAGTGAAGCCACAAGTGAAACCTATGGCCCACGGGTCTATTTTCCATCATATAACACTAGTAGAAAAGGGGTCAATGGTCCAGGCCGGTCCAGCCCATTAGTCCCGGTTCAATCCAGAACCGGGACCAATGGGGGCATCGGACCCGGTTTGTGAGCCCCGGGTGCCGGCCGGGCCACGTGGGCCATTGGTCCCGGTTCATCTGGACCTATTGGTCCCGGTTGGTGGGACGAACCGGGACCAATGGTCCTCGCTCCTGGCCCAAAACCATTGGTCCCGGTTGGTGGCTTGAACCGGGACCAAAGACTGCCCATTAGTCCCGGTTCGAGCCATCAACCGGGACTAAATGGTTGGTACCCGTTGCGACCAGAGTTTAGTCCCACCTCGCCAACCGAAGGGGAACAGGACTGGTTTATAAGCCCCTCCCTCTCTACTTTATTGAGCTCCTCCGATAATGAAAATAGATGCGCTTATATAGGTAATTTAGCATAAATTCATACGGATTTCTCTTGAAATTCGTTATGAATTTAAGTTGAATTTCCTCTATAAGCTCATCTGTACTCATTTCTGAGTAGTTTTTTCTTTTTCTGCTATATTTATTTTTTTCTTTTTATTTCTGAGTTGTAATAAGCCATTAAAAATAAGCATATATGCTCCTTTTTTAGTACAGTTAATCACAACTATTTTTTGCTTCTATTCATTTCTGAGTAGTTTTTTATATAGTATTTTTTTCTGCTATATTATTTTTTTCTTTTTATTTCTGAGTTGTAATAAGCCATTAAAAATAAGCATATACGCTCCTTTTTAGTATAGTTAATCACAACTATTTTTGGCTTCTATTCATTTCGAGTAGTTTTTATATAGTTTTTTCTTTTCTGCTATATTATTTTTCTTTTTATTTCGTGTTGTAATAAGCCATTAAAAATAAGCATATATGCTCCTTTTTAGTACAGTTAATCACAACTATTTTTTGCTTCAATTCATTTCGAGTAGTTTTCTATATATTTTTCTTTTCTGTTATATTTTTCTTCTATTTATTTCTGAGTTGTTTTTATATATTTGTTTCTTTTCTGCTACATTTTTTTCTGAGTTGTAATAAGTCATTAAAATAAAAAGAGTCATAATGCTCGTTAATTTGCTTCAAGCCTTTCGGGATAGTGTCAACTGCACTGTACATAGCTCATGCAGCTTCACCGTATCCGCAGGCTTGAAGCTAACCAACGTGCAGGAGCATTGAGCCTCTTCGTCATTGTATCTGCACTCAGGACTTATAAACAGCTGCGAGTGCCTCTCGCTTGGCGAGGTGGGACTAAAACGAAAGTTGTTGGAAGAATCAACAAAAGAACAGATGCAGAGATAAAAAAGTACATTGGTCCCGGTTGGTGGCACCAACCTGTACCAATGCCCCTCTTTGGTCCCGGTTGGTGGCTCCAACCGGGACCAATAAAACCCTTTTGTCCCGGTTGGAGCCACCAACCGGGACCAAAGGTCTTCGTTTCCCGCCCTATGGGCTGCTGAAAAGAGGCCTTTGGTCCCGGTTGGAGGCGTCAACCGGGACTAAAGGAGGCATTGGTCCCGGTTTGTCCCACGAACCGGGACCAATGCCGTTTCTATATATACAACACTTAGCAACTTTTTTCGATCTCTCCGGCCTCTACTCCTCCCCGACGCCGACGCCCAGCGACGCCGTCGCCGCCCGCCGCTTCGCCTCGCCGTCGCCGCCCGCCCTGCCGCCCGGCCGCCCGCCGCCGTCGCCGCCGCCCGGCCGACGCCAGAGCCCGGCCAGCGCCGCCTCGGCCGCCGTCGCCGCCCAGCGCACAAGACTCGCCGACAACATTTACGCAGTGAGCCTCTTTTTTTAATTTTTGTTAGATTTATTTTTAGATTTTTTTGTAGTTCATAGATTTTTTTGTTAGATTAGATGTGTAGTTAATGTAGATTGTGTAATTAATTTGTTCAAATTATGTTAGATTTTTTTCTGTAAAAAGATTTTTTATGTTAGTTTTTATGTTAGATTTTTTCTGTAAAATTTGTTCATATTGTGTAATTTAGATCTTTATGTAGGATTAGATGTGTAGTAATTTAGAAATGTATTATATTATGTTAGATTTTTTCTGTAAAATGATTTTTTATGTTAGTTTTTTATGTTAGATTTTTTTCTGTTAGATTTGTTCATATTGTGTAATTTAGATCTTTATGTAGGATTAGATGTGTAGTTATTTAGATATGTATTATATTATGTTAGATTTTTTTTCTGTAAAAAGATTTTTTATGTTAGTTTTTTATGTTAGATTTTTTTCTGTTAGATTTGTTCATATTGTGTAATTTAGATCTTTATGTAGGATTAGATGTGTAGTAATTTAGATATGTATTATATTATGTTAGATTTTTTCTGTAAAATGATTTTTTATGTTAGTTTTTTATGTTAGATTTTTTTCTGTTAGATTTGTTCATATTGTGTAATATAGATCTTTATGTAGGATTAGATGTGTAGTAATTTAGATATGTATTATATTATGTTAGATTTTTTTTCCTGTAAAAGATTTTTTATGTTAGTTTTTTATGTTAGATTTTTTTCTGTTAGATTTGTTCATATTGTGTAATTTAGATCTTTATGTAGGATTAGATGTGTAGTAATTTAGATATGTATTATATTATGTTAGATTTTTTTGTTAGTTTTTTATGTTAGATTTTTTTCGTTAGATTTGTTCATATTGTGTAATTTAGATCTTTATTTTTTGTTCATAGTATTTAGAAAACGAAAAAAAAGAAGAAGTAGTTTATATATGAAGTAGTTTGTTTTTAGTAAGTACTACTTATTTATTTATAGTAAGTGTTTAGTAGTTGAACTAGATAGTTGATTTAATTAATAAGACTACTTTTATTTAACTATATATAGTAGTAGTTCCCGCGTCGACGTCGGCGATGCCTATCCCGCATCCTCGTCGTCGTCAACTCGGCGGTGGAGGCCTGCTTGATCAGGGTCATGTTGGGACTGGGCTCCGGGTTGGTATTGGGAGGTGCTACCTTCGGGGACGAGGTTGGTGAGGAGGCAGCCCGTTGTTGACCCGATCCTTGTTTGGTGGCGGTCGCGTGGGCGATGGCGGTGGTGAGGCATCCGGACACCGCGGAGGTGGTACGTCATCGTGTCGGCGAGGAGGACGAGCACGTCCGTCGCTACATGGTTGCATTGTAGGGGAGGTTCGACAATACCGGCAGGTTCTTGAGGATCTCACCGAGCTATGATCTGTGATGGTTCCTTATCTTTAGTGCCCACCGCCGCGTCGATACCGTCGGGCGCCACGGTTCTAGTTTTATTAGTGATAATATTCGATGATGTACGGACACCAAGAGATGATGTACTTTTGCTTATAATTATTGAATGCATGCTAATTTGAATACTATACTTTATTTTGTGATTTGGTTTTGCTTATTGAATGCTCATATTGGATAAGTTCTCCTTCATTCCCGTATGCTAGACAATTTGGTATAATATTCAACCCGTACGTACATCGATCATCGATAGTCAACCCGTGATTTATAATAATGATCTAGTTTAATATTTGAATTATGAACGTAGGACGGAAATGTCGTACTCATCTGACGACGAAAATCGCCCGGGGGAGTGCGACTGGTGCCACGACGACCGAGGTATGTGCGACAGATTCATTGAGCTGGAGGAAGATCGACGCTTCAGCATTAAGCTCGAGGAGACTTGCGATGTTCATACGGATGCAAAAGCAGCGACAATAGTTTTTTTTCGTAATTAAGCACGACTTCAACTATTTTAACGTGTATTTTTCATCTTTTCCAATTCGACTAGCTTATCCCATGCTTTGCAAGACGCTATGTCTTGGAGAGGATGGATTTTGAAGACCATGAAAATTTCGAAACCAAAAAAATTTGCCTAAGTACCGAACATGGTGTGGATTTTCAAGTAAAGTTGTACAATGCTTAGAGTGTAACCCATTTTGGTTGCAAAAATTGGGATGCATTTTGCAAAATGTATGGTCTTGATGAGGGTATGATTGTCACCATGGATCTTGGTGATCCTACAATCGAGCAAGAGACACCTACGATTTGGGTCTTTGTGGATACACCTACAGTTCTTCCCTCATGTGAGCTAAACATAGTTATTAAGTAATTTATATTGTTTATTTCAAAATATATAGTTGACAACTTATCTCCATTGACAGCTTATTTTTATTCTTCAAAGAATGTGCGGAAGATGGTAGACAGAACGTACTACACCGAAGGCTGCGAATTAACTTATCAGGAGAAACGACATCTGGTCGGATTTTGTAGAGATCTTGAGAATTAAAATATCTACAATCAAACTCCTCAACATTATGGTCAATATGTGCCACTAGTGCACGTGTTGAACTACGGTAACTATCATGGAGATACCTTGGTAAGATTAGTTTTTACTATTACAACATCCGTGCATCTTTTTGCACACTTCTAAAACTAGTACATCATTGCTAACTACGAAGTTATTATTATGTTTTTCAACAGATAATCCCGAATGATTGTGTGCCTAATCTGATGTATACGCGTGGTAGCCTTCATGTTTTGAACAGACTACCAGGTCGTCCTACGAATCTCAACTGTCCATACCGGGTTTCTAAAAGAAGTGGAGACATAACAATCAAAGAATGGAAAAAATGTATGGACAGTCGTAAGGAGCTTCTTGGAAGCAATAAGCAGCGAAAGGCAAGAATTGGAGACAGGATGATCGCCATTCTTCATAATGGAGAGTCAGGGTCTATATTGTTTTATGCTATTTTACCTTAAGGGTGTTTAGGTCCTATACCGGTAATCGATGATCATGTGCTAAGAACAATTATGTAGGGTTGGGTTCGATGACTATATATGAGGATGATGATCGTATGACTTATTATTAATAACGAGTAGAAGTAGTATGATGATGCATGATTAGTAGGACTTTATTATATACGTATATATGATGATGTATGATGCAAAGCATGCATGAGCCATGTCATATCTGCGGGTGCAATGAACATAGCAGCTGTGTTGATAAACCAAGGACGAAGGTAAGAGAGGACACTTCTCTCTATTAGCTAGCTATAATAACAATCTAAAAATAAACCCCAAAACCCCTAAAGCAGCCACTTTCTTTAAAAAAATGACTTTTGGTCCCGGTTGGAGCCACCAACCGGGACCAAAGGCCCTCTGACTGGGCTCGGTGCACAGGGCCACATGGAGCCACATTGGTCCCGGTTCGTGTTTGAACCGGGACTAATGGCTGGTGGCATTAGTAACGACCCATTGGTCCCGGTTCTTGAACCGGGACTAAAGGCCCTTACGAACCGGGACTAATGGGTGGTTTTCTACTAGTGTAAGTTTCTGATCTATTTTATTTTGCAATCTTTACTTTTCAATCTATACAAAAAAATACAAAAAATATTTATCTTATTATCTCTATCAGATCCCACTTTTGCAAGTGGTCGTGAAGGGATTGACAACTCCTTTATCTCGTTGGTTGCAAGGTTCTTATTTGTTTGTGCAGGTACGAGGGATTTGCGTGTATCCTTGAGAAGACATGATTTCTTAGTTAGTATGCTTGAAGTATTATTATTTTTATGTCAATATTAAACTTTTATCTTGAATCTTTCGGATCTGAACATTCATGCTACAATAAAAAAAATTACATTAAGAAAATATGCTAGGTAGCATTCCACATCAAAAATGCTGTTTTTATCATTTACCTACTCGAGGACGAACAGGAATTAAGCTTGGTGATGCTTGATACGTCTCCAACATATCTATAATTTTTTATTGTTCCATGCTATTATATTATCTGTTTTGGATGTTTAATGGGCTTTATTATACACTTTTATATTATTTTGGGAACTAACTTACTAACCGGAGGCCCAGCCCAAATTGCAGTTTTTTTGCCTATTTCAGTGTTTCGCACAAAAGAAATATCAAACGGAATCCAAACGGAATGAAACCTTCGGGAGAGTTATTTTTGGAACGAACGCAATCCGGGGGACTTGGAGTGGACGTCAAGAAAGAAGCGAGGAGGCCACGAGGAAGGGAGGCGCGCCCCCACCCTCATGGGCCCCTCGTGGCTCCCCTGACCCACTTCCTTCGCCTATATATACCCATATACCCTGAAAACATCCGAGAGCACCACGAAAGTCTATTTCCACCGCCACAACCTTCTGTACCCGTGAGATCCCATCTTGAAGCCTTTTCTGGCGCTCCGTCGGAGGGGGAATTGATCATGAAGGGCTTGTACATCAACACCATAGCCTCTCCGATGATGTGTGAGTAGTTTACCTCAGACCTTCGGGTCCATAGTTATTAGCTAGATGCTTCTCTCTCTTTGGATCTCAATACAAAGTTTTCCTCTATATGCTTGGAGATCTATTCGATGTAATTCTTTTTGCGGTGTGTTTGTCGAGATCCGGTGAATTGTGGGTTTATGATCAAGATTATCTATGAACAATATTTGAATCTCCTCTGAATTCTTTTATGTATGATTTGCTATCTTTGTAAGTTTCTTCGAATTATCAGTTTGGTTTGGCCTACTAGATTGATCTTTTTTCCAATGAAAGAAGTGCTTAACTTTGGGTTCAATTGTGCGGTGTTCGATCCCAGTGTCATGAACCAGCCCGGCGGCTGCCGTGCCATGCGCGAAATTTCTTGTTTTGGTCCACACATATCCCAGTTTTGCTGTGTCCTTGCAGCTTCTTTTTGAATGGGAGGGAGGGAGGCCGCAAGGCTTCTGGGCTACTCCATGACATGAGATGGAATGAGATGAGACCATCATCAGCATTGAGGCAGATCAGAAGGCCATTCCTTTTCTCCTAGCTGATGCGTGTCATCATGTATGTATGTATGTATGTATGTATGTATGACAAGATACAACTGCTGCAGCCTGTGCTCCCCGCGTCGAGGGCCACCATCACCATGCACTAGTTATAAAATGGAAGTGGCAAAAAGGAGCCACCGGGCTGCGTCCGCACTGCAGCCACGTCGGCACTCTTACTGGTCGTTCCTCCTCCCGGTCGCCTCTCTTCCTCTTTATGTGTGTCTGCACTCTGCACAGCGAGAAGGAAGCTGCAGCGTATCTTACTCATCCATCCCTCCGCTCCTTGTGTACGTCCTTCTCAGCCATACAGGACCACATGGGTTGGACGCAGTGGCATGAAAACCAAAGCACGGACGAGGCCGGACGCCGCACCTCCGACCGACCCCAACAGTCAAAAAAGCAAATGAAAACCGTATGTTGGAGCGACCGGACCGGCTGGCCATCCATGGATCCATGCGTCCCCTGTCACGAGCACAATTCGTTCGTTCGCGGCCGGTCTCACACTCGCACTTAGGCTATTTGTTTTGGTAAATATTAGCAGCAGAAAAGGGTCGCTCTCTGCCCCGGCCTGACAGGGAGGGAGGGAGTCGACGACCAAGGCAAGCACTCCTCTGCTCCTCCACGCATCGACCACGCGCTTGCTCTGCTCTGCCTGCATATATACTACTACTAGTACTAGTAGAGAGCAGAGCGGAGCAATGCTATAGCCTGCGGATCACTCGTCTCCTTTTCTCGCCGCTCTCCATCTCTGTGCCCTCTTCTTCTTCTTCTTGACACAATCCCACTCGTTAGTAGATCGATCGATCGCCTCTGTTCGATGGGGGCGCTCTGCCTTGCCGCCCTCCTCGCCGCCTTGCTCATGGGTGCGGGTGCAGAACTGCGAGGAGCCCTGCCCGTCGTGTGGCGCGTGCGTACAGACGCCATGTCCGTCCATCCCTACGTGCCCTGCATCGGCGCCATGCACCGTCATCACCAATTCCAGCAGCAACAGCAACAGCGACGACGGCGGGCGGGAGGGATCGGCGTCGGCGTCGGCTCCGTCAAGGGAGCTAACCCCAACGGCTCGGCGGCGGGCGGTGGCGGTGGCACCACACAGACATGCTGCACATGCTCCTGCCACGCGTTTGTCTGCCCCAATGTGACATGCACCACCGGGCCGTGCAACCCCAACGTGACGGTCACCCCGACGACGAGCTCGGCCTCCACGGGCGGCGGCCACAAGAAAGAGCTGTCCACCGGGCTGGTTTGGGGCATCGTGGGCAGAGCCGATCCATTGTATTTTTTGGCCCAGGGCAATGTAAAACAATTGTTTTTCATATTAAACTTTTATACTTATTTTAAACTAATTTTATCATATTACTGTTGTAATTAATATATTTTTATTACTTAGCCACATAAGATGTTTTCAAATAACAGTTATATTGTTCATTGGTATGCAACTGTAATGTATATAATTGAAAATTTTAATTCTACAAACTGAAAAAATTATGATGTACCAAAAAAAATCTTTATTGTTAAGATAATATTTCATATTTATTTTTCTAATATTGCATAAACGATGTAGTGTATGCACATTTGCATATGAATGTGCGTGTTCATATGTCTTTTAATATTATATTGAATATTATGATGGAGATTTATAAATTATAGACACACTAACAAATATTTTTATAGTGATTTCTAGTGTATATTAGGCAGTCATATTCATGGAAACTTCTAGGGCATAGAAAATGTGGCTTGCATGTTGGGTTTAGTAATTCGAATAACCAAAAATGTTTTTTATTATACTTTTACGCATGATTCGATTACCTAACATGCTCATCCAGATTCACTTGGTTTGATTTGGTGCAAATGAGATGTCTACTCGTTTATCAAATTAAAAATTGTGCATTGGTTTAAACATTAAAATCCAGATGTCATAATTTTCATTATGATACTAAGACATGCATCGTAAAGAGAAACTAATGTGTTTGAACTCAACTTTGCCAGTCGGATTGGTTTGCCTATGCGTGGTATAGCTTATCAGTATGTGGTGTGAACTTATGCTTCTGCAAATTGAGGCTCTATTTATACATTAAATAATCTTTTAGATGTAATGTATACTTGTGTAGTTCTTACTAGTGTATGTTTTAGTTGGGCCCCTCCCCTCTCGGGGCCCAGGGCGGCCGCCCCTTTTGCCCTGCCTATGGGCTGGCCCTGATCGTGGGAGGCGTCCTGGCTGCAATCGCCATCCTCGTCACGCTCTGCAAGTACGCCAGGTTCTTCGCCAACCAGTTCGGCAGGTTCTTCCCGCGCCCCGAGGAGCCTCGCCTTCACCGCCGAGCTCATCGTCGTCGCCTCCGCGGCACCGGCGCCGGTGCCACCGTCACCATCGACATCATCGTGGAGCCGCGGTCATCGGCATCGGCATCCGCGTCAGTTTCGGCGACTTCCCCGGCGCCGGCCTCACCTGCAACCACCATTGAGCTCTCGTCAACCGCCGCTCTGACTTCGCCCACCAGCGCTCCGCCTTAGCCGCCTCCGCCGATCATGTACGGCTACGGCCACTGGCGGAGCTAGCTAGGAATGGCTGGGGGCCAAGGCTAAATCATGGGTGTTTGAGGGTGTAAACTGCTAAAAAAATCCTCATCTAAGCCCTCCCTCAAAAAAATTCTTCATAGTTTGGTGCAAAGTTGGGGGGCAGCCCCCCAGACTTGTGCATAGCTCCGCCACTGGCTACGGCGTCCCATCCATATTTCCCTGCCCCGACCAGGAGCAGGAGGAGGATCCAAATTGCATCGTGATGTGATCATTCGGCAGCATATCTGGCAGTCTTCATCTTCCTAAGATCGTTGCGTTGCATTGCCCGTCCGATTACTTGCTTGGGCTGTTTATTCCGCGTGGTTTAGCCGTTTAAGTACGTATGAACAATGATTCCTAGTTTGCTTGCACTGACCGTATGGAGTTGTTTATATTTTAAGGACGCTTCTGCTTTTTTTCTAAAAGGAAGAATGCCCCGGCCTCTGCATCAGAACGATGCATACGGCCCTCTTATTAATCAATTAAAAATGTGCCAAACAGGTCTAAAAGTCTAAGTCTCCCAACGACAATGAAAAGAGCTCACTCAGAGCCAGAAAAGCTAGAATACAAACTTGCCAAATAAAGGACGCCACAACCGGCTGGCAAAACAGAGAGATAGGTAAACTAATTGTCTATTCTATTACATGACCGCCATCCAAACCGGTTGAAGATATCCCGAGCTACCATCTCCCAACGGATAAATCCAGTAACCAAATGCTCCCTGGCCTCCGTCGGAGTGAGTAGCGACCACGAACGGATCAACGCCGTGGCTCGGATAATAACCTGCAAAAATGAATGCATGTCGTTCTGTTAAAAACCAAATCATTTCTTTAATTCCAGATAGCCTACAGCAAGGCGCAGACTCCTACGCGAATATGTCTCGCTAAGTCGGGCTCTATCCCGCTAAGCCACGTCCCAAATACGTGTTGACTGAACACGGTGGAGTAATATTAAGCAATATGGACGCTTCTGCTATAGTTACTTTTGTTCCCTGTACAGTTGCATTATCTAACAAGGGGCGCAATCCAAAGTTCAGTAGCTCAAAGCCTCGTTAGACATTTTGTTGACGTCGGAAATAAGGCACATTTGAGTTCAGAATTCAGATACGATAGATAAAAACAACACATCATTCTCGGCAGCTTGGGGTGCTGAGCCACTAGTATTGCTGATATCTTTGACAGCCCCCTGACCAAAGTCATATAGGGCACTCCGTCCCGAATTACTTGTGCTTGTATTTCACTAACCAATTCCATGGAACAGAAAAAACAGGACAGTGCTCTTTAATTAATGAAACTACAGACAGTAGCAGATGGTACGTTATCATCTCTCCTCTCCCTGAGTGGGATAAGAACATACCTTCACCCACTTTGTATTACAAGATTTCCCCGGTAAAGTTGCCAAACAGGAAGATCAGCCAACTGTAAATAGAATGGTCTTCTTATCACTTGCTCTATCAAGGAGCCAATCTGCTTTAGATGTTCTTGGTGAATTCAAATTATCTATACGGCAGATCCATGCATGTCCAGTGAGTGAAGCTGTAGGTTGTTTCAATCTTGTCCAAAAAGAGTATATGCCCTATCACCATGGGAGGCTGTAAAAATATCACCATGGGAATCAGTTCGATCACAATAAGCCTGGAGTATATACACTGAACAAATCTACTAAACCAACAAACAATTCTACAAAACTAAGCATATAGGCAAGTAAAATGAAATCAGGTAGTCAGTTTTCAACATATTCCTATCGTACTACAGCTAAAGAAACGCAACAGCAGGGAAAAAAAAACTCGGTAATATCCTGTTTCTATTCAATTCATGCTCAATTTTTTAAAATAAAATAGTATAGCGGCCCCAGATAAATCAGAACATTAAAAATAATAAAAGGATACCAAACAACAATAGGGAAAGATGAAATAAAGTGCTTACTTTTGAAAGAAATAAAAAGTTCAATTTCAAATATAAGCTAGGCGCGTACTCGAGCTAAATATAAACACTGTAAAACTGAACAGGGAGATGCAAATACAAGTGTCTTATTTGCAATTTAAAGTACATCAATGTGTTCACTGGGCATGAAATTCAGATGCAAATAAAAAGTGTCTTATTTGCAGTTTAAAGTACATCAATGTGGTCACAAGATATGAAATTCAGTAGCAGAGTAACTAATTATGACTGAAGAAACACACAAGTTGTAGCACTTTGCAACAGAAAGACTAAATGGAATGTACAAAAAGTATTATGAGTTGCTACTTCATTGTGAAAACCATCCACAAATAATACTTACCTGAATGAATGATCTCAAGGATAGGAGAGTGATGGGTGGATTCTGTATAATTCGATAAAAAAAATTCTGCTTTACTTTGTCGCAACCTTCTTCAAGTTCTTTCAGACATTTTGATGATAAAGGAATCGAAATAACCGTGGAATTCAGGAAGACAATGGAGCAACAGCATCTTCCAGCATCAGTTCTCTGAACAATGGAGCAACAGCATCTTCCAGCAGTAGGGTGTTCCAATCAGAGCGAGGCTTACCGCCCCTGTCCATCAGCTCCATACCAAATGTCACGTCGATTGGACATTAATTTAAATGAACCATCACATGCACAGATAGTCCTGTCCTTACTGGCAAAGGAGGAAAACAGAATGCATTACCTTGCCTGAGATTAATATCCCATAAAATTCAGTAATTGCAAAAAATGTAAAAACAAGAAACACTAGGAAACAAAAAAAAAACACTGGAATAATGCGCAAAAATGTGCTATGGCGCTAGAACATGACGTTCATTATGCAAAATATAAATCAAAAAATAATTTGCAGTTCTAGAAACTACGTATCATCATTGAAGTATATAGTCTGCAGACTTTACTGAATATAAACTACAGATTATACAGAACCACCCTTAGATAACAACAGGCAGAGCCCAGCTGTTGCCACCGAACTACTGAGAGAATTACCCATGAAAGAAATGGTCACTACATTAGCCACAGCTAATAGACCGAAAAATTATCTGCAACTCCCCATGAGTTGGCTCACATACCCATCTTGCTAGTTTGAGTGCAAAATCAGATGAAAACAAACAAGCTTTCCAGTTCACACAATCACATTTACAAGTTCTATTCCATTAACAAGACATGCATGGATAACAACTACTCCATGGGTAATCACGAACCAATCAAAAGCAGGAAGCATGTCGAAAGGACAAAATAATGTCGGTGGTTCGTAAACTGAACAAAAAGCAATTCTAACATAGCTAGTCTAGGTTAGTAGACTGAAAATGAATTGGGATTACCTCAGGCCCCACTTTGGAGATGCAAGCAGCAACAGAAGCCCAAGGCAGTAGGTGAAGATAATATTCCTTGGCAGCACCAATTGCAAAAATACCTATTTTACTAAATGCAGATGCCATTCCCAGTACAGTAAAATAGGTATGGCTCTTTTCTCAAGCTTGTTTCCCAGGAATGCCTACGATACAAAATCCATAGGAAAAGGAATCTATTTGTTGCTCAAAGGATTGAGCAGAGGTGCCAGAGAAGCTGATTAGAGCTTGGTGATAGCATGACAATTGTCATCCTGTGATCGTAAGCTGCCAGTATACACTATTTTCGGCTCACTCATGTCAGATTCCCACACATACATTTCAAGTGCGAGGACATTTTTGAGGAAAAGAAAAGAGCTTCTTCATACAGTTGAGAAAACAGGATGCTTGCTCAGCATTCCTCAAAGGGAAACGAAACAAGGTTCCAAATGCACGGTTGGGTGAGAGTGCAATGTACGTGCCGTAGTGGCATAGTCTATGCGCTTCCCAGGATTTGCCGCCGACACATTTGAATGATGGCAAGTCGGTCAGGTGGTACACTGAGTTGAAACCAATGCTGCAGAAACATAAACCATGGGTTACATGGGGGTGCATGAGCATGGATAAATGGTTAAAATGACATGCTCCAGAAGCTGGAATCCAAACAACAATTTACTAAATGCATGGCCGGAGGTCCTAGAACTAGAATAATGCAGATATAGCAAAATGAGTGTAACAAGGGCAGAACTCAGACTGAACTTGATCACAGAACAAAGGAACTTCTGCATATAAGCATATCAATAATCAACGATCAATCGATTATGCCCGTTAAACACATTGTAACAGTCATGGCATGAAACAAACACGCACTGGTTCAATTCCACTGGTGGGACATTCAGATTGCAATTGGCAGCTGCAAGCAAAGCTCAGCAGCGACTACTGATAAAGAGCGACAGAGAGCGTAGCGTGCGTACCCGAAGCTTCCGGCCTTCTTCTTGCTGCCCCCGCTGCAGGAGAAGCTGGCGAAGTGGTCGTCGATGAAGGCGGCGTCATTGTGGGCGAGCTGCGAGTGCCGAGCGGGCACCATGGGCACGGTGATCGAGGCAAATGCATCATCGCCTTTTCCCAAATTGCGCACCAGTGAAACCGACCTTGCAATGTCAAGCAAAATACTAAAAACCCATTTTTCTTTTCAGTCCAAAACTTGCCAACAGTTCAATTATTTCAGTTCCCATGAATTTTTCCGAAGGAAAGAGGGTTTCTTGGCGCAGCAACTTACGAAACTCTGCACACGACGAGATAACTTCACCTCGCAGTTCCTTGGAACTCTTTCCGGTGGAATTGATTTTGATTGGCCTGTTTTACCTCCTAGAGGACAATCCGGAGGGATCTTGCTAGGGGTGAGGTGTGAAACAATAGATGTGCTTAACGTGGTTCGGGAAGACTTCGCGGTCATGTTTCGGGTGAGATCAAAATTGGACGGTTTCCGGTGGTCTCTGGTGGCTGTATATGGAGCAGCACAACCTGAACTTAAACCAGATTTTTTAGCCGAGTTAGTGCGGATTTGCGGAAATGAAACTCCGCCAATCCTAGTCGGTGGAGACTTTAATATAATTAGGAGGAGAGAGGAAAAGAATAATGAGAATTTTGATGGACGTTGGTCTATGATGTTCAACATGATTATCGAGAGTATTAATTTGAGGGAAATTGAGCTCACCGGTAGACAATTTACATGGGTCAATTCATTGACCAATCCGACTTATGAGAAGTTGGATAGGGTTTTAGCTAGTGTGGAGTGAGAACAAAAGTATCCTTTGGTGTCGGTCCATGTGATGCAGAGAGCGATCTCAGAACATACACCCCTTCTCGTACACTCGGGAGAGGCTACACACATCGCCAATAAGAATGCTTTCTCTTTCGAACTAGGGTGGTTCGAAAAAGAAAATTTCATGGAGATCATTGCCCGCGAATGGGCAAAACCGGTTAGTGGAAGAACTAACATTGAGAGATGGCAAAAATAAGATAAGACATCTGAGACAGTTTTTGCGAGGTTGGGCCAGAAACGAGAGTGGAATTTACAAACAAGAGAAAGAACGACTCACTCAATTAATCGAGGTGCTAGATTTAAAAGCCGAAAGCACTCTCCTTACGATTAGTGAGCAAAACTCCAAGTCCAAAGCTGAGCAAGGCTTACGAGCTCTCCTTAGAGAAGAGGAGCTCAAGTGGGCACTGCATGCTAAAGTGCTTAAGGTTGTCCAAGGGGATGACGATAAACAATTCTTCCATATGATTGCAAATGGTAAAGATAGGAAGAAGAAAATCATACAGCTTGAACAGGACGAGGGGAAAATTGCGGGGCATGAGAATTTGAAATCTTATATCTCTAATTATTATAAACAACTTTTTGGGCATCCGGAACCAAGCACGGGGGCCCTAGATGAATCTGTTTTTGGAGATATACCACAACTACAGGTAGATGAGAATGATATTTTATCTGCACCTTTTACTGAGAAGGAGGTTCTGACTGCCATCTCACAAATGAAACCGAATAAAGCATCGGGACCACATGGGTTTTCAGCCGAATTCTATAAGAAATGTTGGCATATTATTAAGGATGACCTTATGCCTATGTTTCATGATTTCTTTAGAGATCATCTTCTACTGTTTCATCTTAACTTTGGACTGATTACGTTGTTGCCCAAAAAAGAAGAAGCAGTTAGGATCGAACAATTTAGGCCAGTATGTCTTCTTAATGTGAGTTTCAAAATTTTCACAAAAGTTGGTACCAATAGATTGACACAGATTGCTCATTCAGTGGTACAACCGAGTCAGACAACTTTCATGCCAGGACGACACATACTTGAAGGGGTGGTCATTTTGCATGAAAGCTTCATGAAATTCATTCGAAGAAGCTCGATGGGGTTATCTTCAAAGTGGATTTTGAGAAGGCATATGATAAAGTTAAATGGCCTTTTCTTCAGCAGGCAATGCGAATGAAAGGTTTTAGTGAGGGTTGGCGGAACCAAGTGGCTTCTCAAGTCCAGAATGGTAGTGTCGGAATCATGGTTAACGATGATATCGGTCATTACTTTCAGACACATAAGGGTTTGATACAAGGGGATTTCATGTCTCCTCTACTATTTAATATAGTGGCTGATATGTTGGCCATTCTTATTGGCAAAGCAAAATAGCATGGTCAAGTGGAGGGCTTAGTTCCCCATTTAGTTGATGGAGGAGTCTCCATCTTGCAATATGATGACGACACTATCATATTCATGGAACATGACATTGCTAAGGCACGCAATATGAAACTAATATTATGCCTCTTTGAACAATTGTCCGGGTTAAAGATAAACTTTCACAAGAGTGAGTTGTTTTGCTTTGGGAAGGCCAGAGACGAGCAAGACACTTATAGACAACTCTTCGGCTGTGAATTAGGGTCTTTACGATTGAGTTATTTGGGTATACCAATTCATCACCGTAAGTTGTCTAATAAAGAGTGGAAGTGTATCGAAGGTCGAATTGTAAAAAAGCTGAGCTGCTGGAAGGGCAAGCTTATGTCTTATGGAGGTCGGCTTGTGCTAATTAATTCGGTATTGACCAGTATGCCGATTCCTACTATCTTTCTTCGAAATTCCAAAAGGGGTACGGGAGCGGCTTGATTTCTTCAGGTCTCGTTTCTTTTGGCAGTCAGACGAGGCCAAAAGAAAATACTGACTAGCGCGATGGGATATTCTGTGCCGGCCAAAAGACCAGGGGGGTCTTGGTATTGAGAACTTAGAAATCAAGAATAAGTGCCTTATGAGCAAGTGGCTCTACAGACTGGAGACAGAACCAGAAGGTATCTGGGCACAGATTTTGCCCAACAAATATCTGCAGTCGAAAACGCTCGCACAGGTTACCATGAGACCAACTGACTCACCATTCTGGAAAGAGCTCATGAGAACGAAGGAGTTGTTCTTTCGTCGGATGAAATTCTGGGTTGGCAATGGGATGTCAACAAGATTTTGGGAGGATACGTGGTTAGGTGAGACACCACTGGCCGTACAATACCCCACCCTTTATAACATTGTGCAATGTAAGAAGGTTCACGTAGGCATAGTGTTCCAAATGACCCCACTGAATGTTCACTTTAGTTGTTGAGCGATGGACAACCTGGTTGCATTTGGTTCGGAGATTGATAGATGTTCAACTTTCCGACCAGCCGGATTTGACATAATGGACACTAACTAACAATGGGATTTTTATGGTGAAATCTTTTTATATAGATTTAATCAATTCTGGCCCAATCTCAAGATCGTTGCACATTTGGAAGATTAAGGTTCCCTTGCGTATTAAAATATTTATGCGGTTTGTCCACAAGCAAGTAATACTCACCAAGGACAACTTAATCAAGAGGCGATGGGTAGGTAGTTCGCGATGTTGCTTTTGTGACCATGATGAAACAATCCAACATTTATTTATTGACTGCCCACTCGCCAAATTGCTCTGGAGAACCATTCATATAGCCTTCAACATTGCTCCTCCAGTTGAAATTGAGTCGTTGTTTGGAGCGTGGTTAGCTGGGGTTCAACATACTACTGCAGCTCGTATTCGGATTGGAATATGTGCGCTTTTGTGGGCTATATGGAACAGTAGGAATGATTTTATTTTTAATAGACAATACAATTTAAATTTCTTGCAGGTTATCTTCAGAGCTACCACATGGATCCGTAGGTGGTCCTTACTCGCTCCGATGGACTCCAGGGGGCCGTTGGTTACTGGGTGCAACCAATGGGAGATGGTAGCACGGGCTATATTCAATCAGTTTGGATGACGGTCGCATAACAGGATAGGAGTCTAGGGAGGTTATCCTTCTTTTGCCGTACCGGTTGTGATCTTTGAGCATGTACTTTTCTTTTCTTTGTCTTCCTCCGTTTGCGAGCTGTAATACTTTTACGACTTTGAGTTACTTCCAACTTTTTTAATAAGATGGTTGCATGCATCATGATGATGCAGAGGCCAGGGGTAAGCCTCCATTTCCAAAAAAAAAATAAAGCCTGAAGAAAAACAAGTGTTAATTATTTAAACTGGAATCTAGAGTAAAGGATAAAAGAAAAGATGAACATCAATATTAAATAACTGACACCTCATGCCTGCAAATGCAAATTAAAGCTGTTGGAGCATACAAGTAAAACAAAATAAGGTCGATCAGCCCAAACAAAGACACACACACAGAGGGAGGGACCTGGAAGAATGTAACCATGCTCCACTAGCTGCTAAGACAAAAGGGGTTTCAGACAACGCAGCTCTCACAGAACTATTGTCTTCTATCAACAGCTTCACCATCACAAGAAATTGCTGAAACAACAGCTGGTAGTGACAGAGACTCTGACATCTGAGGAAGCATTGTTGGAACCTCCAGTCCCTCGCCTCACTCCTCCTAGCTCTCTCTGTCGCGGTGGCTCACACCGAGGAAGAAGAAGATCAGAAGAAGAAGGACATGGAACGGCGAGGTGTTTTTCCCGGCGCACGAACGCCCTAACCTGAGCACGAACTCAAAACCCCACCGCACCATTACAACAATCGCCGTCGCGGCTTTATACCCGGAGCCAGCGACCGGGCACACACCCACGCTCCCTCCTCCCTCGTGCCCGCGATCCGCCCGCCACGCTCGCGCCCACGACGCGCTCCAACGCGCACGGGTCACGGCAGGCCTCCCACGGATCGCACGCGATCACCCCGCGCGGCTCGCCAACGGCCTGCGGTCACACACACGCACACTGCGCACACCCGCACGGACACGCCCGTGCAACACACACACGCACGCACGCGCTACTCGCCGCGGACCCGGCGCGCCCGACGCGTCCCGCTCGCGCCCATACACGAGCTGGTCACGTTCGACGCGCCACCCGGGGTTTATTCGCCGTACATTTCACCTCCCTAAGCCGCAGCTCAGAGCAGGCCACCGTCCTCGACGTCAGCGTCCATCACCATCGCATGCTCCGCCGCTGGCGCTTTCTTCAACTGCGGGCACTCCCGCTGGAAGTCGCCGCGCTCGCCGCACTTGTAGCAGCGCCCGCGCCGGCTGTTGTAGAAGCCCGATGCATTGCTGCGCACGTCGTCGTCGTCCCGAGCACCTCCCCGCTGTCGATCCCGGGCACGCCACTGCGCTGCCATGTACATCAGCTGCCCGTCCGTGCGCTCGCCGCCCGCCTGCCCGCGCCGACGCAGCCGCTCGTCAAACGCCTTCAGGCGCCCCAGAGTGTCGTCGAACAGCAGCGTCTCCAGGTTGCAGAACTGCTCCATACCGGCGACCGCCGCGTACAGGCGATCGGGGACACAGTCCAGCAGCTTCTTCACCATAGCTGCGTCCTCCAGTGTCGCTCCGAGCCCTGCAAAACGCGCCGCCATCACGCTGATCTTCCCCGCGAACGCGTCCAGCGACTTGTCGCTCGCCATGCGCAGGAGCTCAAACTCCCCACGGAGCGTGCCGAGCCGCGCCGCGTGCACGCGGTCCGCGCCAACGAAGCGTGCCTTCAGGCTCGCCCATATCTCCGCCGCCGTCATCTTCGCAGCCACCTGCAGCAGAAGATCGTCGGCGAGCGCCCGGAGCAGATACGCCCTCTCCGGCTTGTCTTTCTTGGCGATCACCGCCGCGTCCTCCGGCAGCACCACCGCCTCCCACAGCCCTGCGGCATCAAGGTCCGCCTCCACCTTGATGGCCCAGGTGGTGTAGTTGTCTCCCATGAGCACAAGCGCCGAGTGCGACACCACCCCGCTCGAACCGCCGGCGTACGGGACGATGGACATCGCCGGCGAGCTCCCTCCTCCACGTGGCTCTGATGCCAAATGTTGGAACCTCCAGTCCCTCGCCTCACTCCTCCTAGCTCTCTCTGTCGCCGTGGCTCACACCGAGGAAGAAGAAGATCAGAGGAAGAAGGACATGGACATGGCCAGGTGTTTTTCCCGGCGCACGAACGTCCCTAACCTGAGCACGAACTCAAACCCCACCGCACCATTACAACGATCGCCGTCGCGGCTTTATACCCGGAGCCAGCGACCGGGCACACACCCACGCTCCCTCCTCCCTCGCGCCCACGATCCGCCCGCCACGCTCGCGCCCATGACGCGCTCCAACGCGCACCGGTCACGGCAGGCCTCCCACGGATCGCACGCGATCACCCCGCGCGGCTCGCCAACGGCCTGCGGTCACACACACGCACACTGCGCACACCCGCACGGACACGCCCGTGCAACACACACACGCATGCACGCGCTACTCGCCGCGGATCCGGCGCGCCCGACGCGTCCCGCTCGCGCCCATACACGAGCTTGTCACGTCCGACGCGCCACCTGCGGCTTATTCGCCCTACAAGCACATGGTCAGTAAAATTCAGCCTTGTCAGTCACAATTCCCTGATATCAAAGTATGATACTAAAATCGACTTTTCCTCTTGCCGAAGGACTTGATCAGTCACAATTTCATTATTCTTACCCAGCTCAAGCAACTGAGCAGCGATTACACTTCCAAAAGGAGGAGATGACCAACCTAAGCTGTAAGACAAAGCTGAGGAAGTACATTCACTATCAACTATACGTGAGCTAGCAGAAAATCCACCTTCCTTGCTTGGGTGGAGCGATCATTGATGATACTGAAAGGCCATGGCAGCGCTGGGCTTGGTGCAGTGACTCCAGAACTTGTCGAGGTCAAATTCCCAAGGCGTATCACGAGGCCTCAGTGCAGGACTTCCGCAAGCATATTATTCACCTTCTTCCAACCATCAAATGCTTCACGTACATGCCATTTGTGAGCATGAATTTCAAGATATGAAAGAAGCACTTTACCCCTTGAATGAACCTTCTTTTCATCTTTGTGCATGAACGAATCGATTTGCCGATCACTTTCTATTATACTATGAGTAGAAACAGAAGTTCTAAGCACCAAGCAGAGCAACATATCAAGAACGTTGGGAAAGCAAGTCTGATTCCTGGAGAAGAGATAGAGTTCTTCCACCCAAGGATCATAAAGAGATTGAGGACTTTTCAAGGTCCCATTAATAGTTTGCCCGAATTTAAGGACTTTCAAGCCTTCCTTAAACCTTCGATCTTCCAAGGACAGCTGGGGCAGATCTTGCAAGATGGCTAGTAGAACTGAATCACGAACCTTTGCTTGCGACTCATCTAACTTGTTCAGAACATTACCTCTGGTAGTAGACTGATTTTGACATACGCTCAACACCATAATACCTCATTATGATATCCTCGTTGCTTGGGGATATACAGAACACAAAATCAGAGTTGAGTAGGTGTTTTTTTCAATGGGACAAATCAAAGAAGCCATAAGAACCGTGAGATCCTCCATCAAACACTCTGAAGATGGACACCTTTTTGCATAGCTTTATGATCATGTCAGAAAGGCAGATTCCTAAGTACCATTTCGGATCTAGAAGAAACTGGTATAGTTCATTTTGCTCTCCAGGCTTGATACGTTGAAACAGTGCATGCAAATCAGCTTCCTCCAGTGAGACAATCCAAAAGATTGAATGAAGAACTTCAGTTACATCGGCATCATATAAGTAATGAGACAGCTGTTGATACACTTAAATAGTTTCTTCATTAAACTAGATAGTGACTCTGTTCAATTAACTTTGAGGTAGTAGATGCTCTGTTAGGGACAGTGTCCAGAAGTACAAGGCAGTATAGAACAGTCACTAAACAAATCAAGGTCTAAGAGTGTTCCCAGTGTAGTGCCAAAAAAGTTGCCAATGTCCGCCGTAGGAGATGATACACCCGATAATGAATCACAAGGAACATGGTTTTTACACTTCCATCCAGGAGGAAATAGCCTGGAGAAGAACTGAAGAAAGCGGACCATCAATGAGTGAATATTCACCTGGGAGTTGTTGGCTATCTGATATAGCTTGTCTAGTAGTACAGGGGGACGCTTCGGTCAATTATTCTGTCACCAACTGCAGAAAGGAGGTCATATTCTGTCTTATCACAGACATAGTAGGTCTTCTCTTGTGAAATCTCAGAAAAAGTCCCATACTGCTTATTTGCTAGTGGAATCAGTGGGAGGCCATTCATGCATTTACCAATATCAGCAGTGCCCAGACCAATAAGGCAATATTCCAGTAATATTAGCTTATGAGATTTTCCTAAAGTACCAAGATTTACAAAAGTAAGTTTGTTCCACGAGAATACTCGAGGTCGAGGGTTCCTCATATAAACCAGTTGACCATAAGGGATAATACAATATTGTGGAGTCTAGAAGTGTCCGCAGCGCCAGCATGAGTTCTCTGAACAATGGAGCAACAACATCTTCCAGCACTAGACTGTTCCAATCAGAGCAAAGCTTACCACCCCTGTCCATGTCAGCTCCATACCAAATGCCACATCGATTGGACGAAACTTCAAAGAAACCATTCACACGCACAGATAATCCTGTCCTTGCTGGCAAAGTAAGAAAGTAGAATGCATGACCTTGTCTGAGATTAATATGCTGTAACATTCAATAATTACCATAAAGCGAAGTAAAAAAGAAAATATTAGAAAAATGTGCTTCTTAACATGATGTGCATTTTGCAACATAAATGTTTTTTTATTCAATTAAGCAAAAGCAGATAACAAGAGGCAGGGCCCAGCTGTTGCCATCAAACTACCAAAGAGCATACCCATGAAAGAAATGGTCACTACATTAGCGAGAGCTAATAGACCGAAAATTACCAGCGATTCTATGAATTGGGGTCACGTGCCCATCTTGCTACATTAAGTGCAAAAGCAGATGTAAACAAACAAGTTTTACAGTTCACACAATCACATTCACAAGTTCCACACCATTGACAAGACATGCACGAATAACAACTATACTATAATCACGAATAAATCAAGAGCAGAAAACGAGTCGAGAGGAAAAAAATAATGTCAGTGATTGGTAAACTGAACAAAAGCAATTCCAACACTGCTAGAGGGACATAGCCAGCCTAGATTAGTAAACTGAAAATGAACCGGGCATTACCTCAGGCTCCATTTTGGAGATGCAAGCAGCAACAGAAGCCCAAGGCAGCAGGTGAAGGTCATATTCTTTGGCAGCACCAGTTGAAAAAAACAGTTTTGCTAGAACTCATTTAGATGAGATATAATTTGGTCTCATTCACCTTTTATAGCCATTTGATGTGATGCTATAAGATGCGTGTGTGCTGACGTGGGTTGTATCTGTTCTTGTTTTCAAAGTGAATGAGACCAAATTATATCTCATCTAAATGAGTTCTAGGTACTTCCTGAAAAAAATACATATTTTACTTAATGCAGATGCCGATCCCTGTATAATAAAATAGGTATGGCTCTTTTTCTCAAACTTGTTTCCCAGGAATGCCACCAATACATAATCCATAGAAAAGGAATCTATACTCTGCTCAACGGATTCCGCAGAAGTACCAGAGAAGCTGACTAGAGCTTGGTGATGCCATGGCAATTTGCCATCATGTGAGCGCCACGGGGAAGAACTGACATATTTGGAAGGTAAGCGCCACGGGAATCAAACATTACGACATATTTGCCGCTCACGAATGCTAGCAAGTCATTGAGTTGAAACCAACGCTGCAGAAACATAAACCATGGGTTACTAACTTACTATGGGAGTGAGTGCATGAGCATCGATAAAATAGTTGAAACAACAAGCTCCAGAAGCTTTACAGATAAAAGCTTACTAACCTCATGGCCCTGACCCCTGAGTTGTAGAACTAGAACAATACGAGTAGATATTATCGTGCCTCTGTGCTTCAGATAGAAATGCAGATATAGGAAAATGAGCAACAACAAGTGCAGAACTCAAACCATAGTTTTAAATAGCGCGCTAAGCATCTTAGCGGCGGACCTCTTCCGAATGCTATAGCGTGCTATATCGGAGTAATAGCGCGCTATTTAAAATGTTTGTTCATTTGTTTGGATCAAAGTCTCTTAGCGCAAGGTTATTTAAAACAGTGACTCAAACTGAACTTGATCACAGAACAAAGGGCCTTACTTGTACAGGGGCATCGACACACTATCCATACTAAGCATATTGAAACATTCACTTACAAACATGAGTGATCGCGCTTATCAAACAGATTGGGTCATGGCATGGCATCAGTCAGAAGTCAGAACACAAAACAGCAGCAGCAGCATTCATAGGTGCCAACACCACTAGAGAAAATAAGCACACACTAGCACTGGTTCAATTCCAGTAGTAGGGAAGCCCAGATTGATTGCAACTGGCAGCGACTACTGAATACTGATAGAGAGAGTGACAGACAGAGAGCGTACATACCCGAAGCGCCCTGGTCTTCCAGGCCTGGGACTGGGAGGCCTTGTTGCTGCCGCCGCTGCAGGGGATGCTGGCGAAGCTGTCGTCGGTGAATGTGGGCGGGGCCCTGCCAGCCATGGGGTGAGCAGCTGGATGAGCTCCCGCAGCGCGGCGAGGGCCCGGCGTTCTGGATGAGCTCCCGCAGCTCCAGCTCGGTGGTGCCCCCTCCGGGTAGTTGGCCAGCACCCGCTCCCAGAAGTCATCCGGGCATTGGCTCGCTAGGGTTTGGGGGTTGGGTTGGTCTTTGGCCGGTGTGCTCCGACGGTGCTTGGTGTCGCCGGCCTTTGTTTTTCTTTTCTTTTCTTTTTTCTATTTTTTGAGCGCCTTTCATCTTCTTCTTTTGGAGTTGAAGCAAGAAAGAGGCTCTACTCGCTGACAAGTGGGACCCGCGTGCCGGCGAAATGGTTTTCCTCCATTTTGTTTTTACCAACACACGTCCTAGACTCCTCGGTCTATACGCGAAGAAATATTTATGCTAGTAGTTTATAAAAATGATATCCCTAAAAAAAAGGTCCCGATAACTACCACACGTGTGGTGTATCGGGTAGTTGTGCCACAGGCCTCGTGTGGCATGGACAGCAACCAGTCCACACACCTACGTGTGGGCAAAACAACTAATGCCCACGCACATCTTTTTTCCCCTCCCGAACCCTCTCACACGCGTGCGTGTGGGCGAAGTTGATAACGCCCACACGCCCGTATGTCAGGCCTCGTAACCTCCTGGTCCCGCACGCGACGCGTGACGCCCACCGTGCGCCCGCTGTTGCCATGGTCCAGACCGTCGTCCATATTCGTTTATCTGCAGTTGCCATGTCGCTGAACTACGGTTGCCATGTCGGACAACTGCAGTTGCCATGGTTGCTCAACTGCAGTTGCCATGCATGGTCTGATCTAATGTAGTTGTCATGATTTCATAACTTTAGGAGTTGCCACATACTAACACTAGGCAGTTGAGAGAGTTGCCATGTGCTCACAAGCATGCTAGGGCAGTTGCCATGTAAAAAGGAAGAGTTGCCATCTGCTTACGTGCCCGTTAGGGCAGTTGCCATGTACGTGTACGTTGGGGCAGTTGCCATGTACCATGCAAAAACACATGGCAACTCGGTAAAAAAGAGTTGTCATCTGCTTACGTGCACACTAGGCAGTTGTCGTGTACCCTGCAAAAACACATGGCAACTCGGGTAAAAAAAGAGAGTTGCCACCTGCTTATAAAGCACACTAGGGGCAGTTGCCATGTGCGCTGCAAAAACACATGGCAACTAGCAGCTCGGGTGTGGGAGAGGAGACGGGCGTGTGGGCGAGATGGCAAATGCTCACACACCAGCCCTTGTGCGTGACTGAAAACTGGTGTGTGGGTGAACTGCTAAACGCCCACACACCGGCCCCTCCGTGTGGTAAAACGGATGTGTTGGCGAACTATGTCACACACCACACACACGTCTTGTCCTACGTGGCACAGAAAATCAGCCAGATTGTGCCAAGATTTGTGCATATAGTACTGGACGGTGATGAATGCGTGTGGTCGAGATGGTCAACGCCCACACGTGTGGGCGTTAACATTTCCGAAAAAAATCAGTTTATAAGAACTGGCCACGAGAGTGATCCATTTAGGCGATAGCACGGTAAACCCAATCTTATCCCCCTCGCTATTGCCCGAGCCCACCCATTCTGTCAGGATGTGTTTGATAGGCTGCATTAGGTCCAGCCATGCTCGCGTGGGATGAATTCGACCCATTCGGTTGCTTGGGTTGTATGTGTTCCCTAGCCCGCACGAATCTCGAAGCACCTCTAGGCCTGGCTCTGGAGGAACGGCCGACTCGGCCGTTTTTGGCGAGCCAGACTCGCTTGAGTCATGCGTGGCGAGCGCCTGCACGCTCGGGGAAGCGCGGGAGACGACACGACATCTCATAAGTACCCACACTCCCTCCCGTCACCTCCATCGCCTGTTCACATGCACTCTCTCTCTCCCCTCACCGTCCGTTCGGTTTCTCCAATGGCAACGTCGTCGTCTTGCCGCGCACCACTAACTCCCGTCATCGCCGGTAGCAATCCCATCCAGGAGAGATGGATTGCCGCCCTCTTCGCCTTCGGGCGGGATCTCGTCACGGCTACCCGTGCGCTGCCGCCGTTCTGCACCATGCTGCCACCCTGGGCCAATGCAGTGCCACCGCCGTTCGCTTCGGCTCTGCCACCGGTAGCGGACCTCGTCATCTTGGGCTCAACGGCGTGCGACAAGAATTCAATCCCCGCAGCCTCCGTCCTTTGTCGGCCGATCTTATGGGGGTATTTTTACCACCATCGAGGGCTTTCTCATCTTCGTCCGGTGCAAAAGGAGGGGAGGTCGAGGATGCCATGCTCATCTTCCAGCCGACGCGCGACGAGGGAGAGGGTCACGACCCTCGGAATGGCCGGCTCTTCTTCAGCGACAGCGGGGGCACCCCTATTCCCGCCAGGGTTTTCTCCACGGCCGCGTATGTTCCACCGGCAACCCCCACCGTAAGCTCCTAATCTCCCCCTTTGCTGATGAGTTTGTAGTTTAGGTTCTTAGGGTAGTTCAGAAAGTGCTAGATTCAATCCTATTCGATCGGATTTGATCCAAATCCACTACGTTTGGGTTGAATCAGAGTGCATGCTCGTCTTGCTAGTGCTTAGATGAGAATTCTTGCGGATGTTGGTAGTGCTTATGAGAATGCTTACGGATGTTGGTAGTGCTTACGGTTGATTCGTTTGTTCTCCACATTTATCGTCCCTACAATGCTACTTAGGTGCTATTGTCGATGTTTTGCTGCTCTTCTTTTTGATGTTCTTGCTGTTCTTGCTGATGTTAGGGATGTTCCTGCTGTTATTTTTCTTGTTGTAGCTGTGTAAGTATGTATGATGTTGTTAGGTTACGTCAATGCATGATCTGCATAGGACATTGCATGTGCATCCTAGTAGGACATATCTGAATGCCAAAAATAGTACTGATCATTTGTCTGATCTGATAGCATCACTAGTAGAAAAGGGGCCAATGGTCCAGGCCGATCTAGCCCATTAGTCCTGGTTCAATCCAGAACCGGGACCAATGGGGGCATTGGACCCGGTTCGTGAGCCCCAGGGGCCGGCCGGGCCACGTGGGCCATTGGTCCCGGTTCGTCTGGACCTATTTGTCCCGGTTGGTGGGACGAACCGGGACCAATGGCCCTCGCTCCTGGCCCACCACCATTGGTCCCGGTTGGTGTCTCGAACCGGGACCAAAGGCTTCCCTTTAGTCCCGGTTCATGCCACCAACCGGGACTAAAAGGTTGGTCCTCGTTGCGGCCAGAGTTTAGTCCCACCTCGCCAACCGAAGGGGAATCAGACCGGTTTATAAGCCCCTCCCTCTCTGCCTTATTGAGCTCCTCTGAAAATGAAAATAGATGCCCTTATATAGGGAATTTAGCCTAAATTCATACAAATTTCTCTTGAAATTTGTTATGAATTTAAGTTGAATTTCCTCTATAAGCGCATCTATGCTCATTTCTGAATATTTTTTTATATAGTTTTTTTCTTTTCTGCTATATATTTTTTTCTTTTTATTTCTGAGTTGTAATAAGTCATTAAAAATAAGCATCTATGCTCATTTTTTAGTAAAGTTAAACATAACTATTTTTTATTCTATTTATTTTTGAATTGTAATAAGTCATTAAAAATAAGCATCTATGCTCATTTTTTAGTAAAGTTAATCACAACTATTTTTTTCTTTTTATTTCTGAGTTGTAATAAGTCATTAAAAATAAGCATCTATGCTCCTTTTTTAGTACAGTTAATCACAACTATTTTTTCCTCTATTCATTTCTGAGTAGTTTTTTATATAGTTTTTTTTCTTTTCTGCTATATTTATTTTTTTTCTTTTTATTTCTGAGTTGTAATAAGTCATTAAAAATAAGCATCTATGCTCATTTTTTAGTACAGTTAATCACAACTATCTTTTGCTTCTATTCATTTCTGAGTAGTTTTCTATATAGGTTTTTTTCTATTCTGCTATATTTATTTTTTTCTTTTTATTTCTGAGTTGTAATAAGTCATTAAAAATAAGCATCTATGCTCATTTTTTAGTAAAGTTAATCACAACTATTTTTTCTTCTATTCATTTCTGAGTAGTTTTTTATATAATTTTTTTTCTTTTTTGCTATATTTATTTTTTAATTTTTGTTTCTGAGTTGTAATAAGTCATTAAAAATAAGCATATATGCTCCTTTTTTAGTACAGTTAATCACAACTATTAAAAATAAGTCATTAAAAATAAAAATGAGGCGCAATGCTCGTTAATTTGCTTCAAGCCTTTCGGAATAATGACAACTGCACTGCACATAGCTCTGTGCAGTCTACCGTATTACTCAAGGCTTAAAGCTAACCAATGTGCAGGAGCATTGAGCCTCTTCGTCATCGTCTCTGCACTCAGGGCTTATAAACAGCTGCGAGTGCCTCTCGATTGGCGAGGTGAGATTAAAAAAACAGCTGCAGGAAGAATCAACAAAAAAAACAGCTGCAGAAAATAAAAAAGTAGTTAGACGGGTCCATTGGTACCGGTTCATGGTACCAACCGGTACCAATGCCACTCTTTGGTCCCGGTTCAAGGCACCAACCGGGACGAATGCCGCTCTTTAGTCCCGGTTGGAGCCACCAACCGGGACCAAAGGTCTTCGTTTTCCGCCCTTTAAGCTGCTGAAAAGAGGCCTTTGGTCCCGGTTGGTGGCACCAACTGGGAATAAAGGGGGCATTAGTCCTGGTTTGTGCCATAAACCGGGACCAAAGCCTTTGCTATATATACAGCACTTAGCGCGACTTCGATCTCTCCTGCTCCACTCCCGTCGCCGCGCGTCTCCCTGCCGCCACCTCGCCGTCGCAGCCCGCCCGCCTTGCGTCGCCACTCCGCGCCGCCCGCCCCGCCCGCCCAGCGCCCCCGCCCACCGCGCCGCCCGATCGGCGTCGCCGCCCGGCCGCGCCGCCTCGGCGCCGTCGCCGCCTCGCTCCGCACCTCGCCATCGCTTTCGCCGTCGCCGCCCCGCTCCGCACGTGAGCATTTTTTCATTTTTGTTAGATTTTTTTTAGATTTTTTTGTAGTTCATAGATTTTTTTTGTTAGGTTTGATGTGTAGTAATTTAGATATGTAGTTCATAGATTTTTTTTGTTAGATTAGATTTTTTTGTTAGATTACATGTGTAGTAATTAATTTGTTAGTATTATGTTAGATTTTTTGTTAGATTAATTAGATTTTTTTTGTTAGATTAGATGTGTAGTAATTAATTTATTCATATTATGTTAGATTTTTTCTGTTAATAGATTTTTTGGTGATATTATTATTGAATATGCATGTTTGGTGATATTATTGTTAATAGATTTTTTGGTGATATTTAGATTGTGTAATTAATTTTGTTCATAGAATTTTAATGATTTTTTTGTTCATAGTATTTAGAAAAAGGAAAAAAATAAGAACTAGTTTACATATAGTTGAACTAGCTAGTTGATTCAATAAACTAATTTATTTTACTATATATAGAAGTAGTTGTTTTTAGTAAGTACTACTTATTTATTTATAGTAAGTGCTTAGTAGTTGAACTAGATAGTTGATTTAATTAATAAAACTACTTTTATTTAACTATATATAGAAGTAGTTCCCGCGTCGATGTCGGCGATGCCTATCCCGCATCCTCGTCGTCGTCGACTCGGCGGTGGAGGCCTGCTTGATCAGGGCCATGTTCGGACCAGGCTCCGCTGGCTGGTATTGGGAGGTGCTACCTTCCGGGGGACGTAGGTTGGTGAGGAGGCAGCCCGTTGTTTACCCGATCCTTGTTTGGTGGCGGTCGCGTGGGCCAGTGACGGTGATGAGGCATCCGGACACCGCGGAGGTGGTACGTCACCGTGTCAACGAGGAGGACGAGCACGTCCGTCGCTACATGGTTGCATTGGAGGGGAGGTTCGACAATACCTGGCAGGTTCTTTAGGGATCTCACTGGAGCTATGATCCTGTGATGGTTCCTTATCTTTGGGTGTCCACCGCCCGCGTCGATACCCGTCGAGCGCTATGGTTCTAGTTGTATTAGTGATAATATTTGACGATGTACGGACACCAAGAGATGATGTACTTTGCTTATAATTATTGAATGCATGCTAATTTGAATACTATACTTTATTTTATGATTTGGTTTTGCTTATTTTATGATTTGGTTTTGCTTATTGAATGCTCATATTGGATAAGTTCTCCTTCATTCCCGTGTGCTAGACAATTTGTTATAATAATGCATTCGGGAATGAAAGGAGGCCTACGTACATCGATCATCGATAGTCAACCCGTGATTAATAATAATGATCTAGTTTAATATTTGAATTATGAACGTAGGCCGAAAATGTCGTACTCATAGGACGACGAAAACCGCCCGGGGGAGTGCAACTGGTGCCACGACGACCGAGGTATCTGTGACAGGTTCATTGAGCTGGACGAAGGTCGACGCTTCAGCATTAAGCTCGAGGAGACCTGCGATGTTCATCTGATGCATAGCAGCGACAATAGTTTTTTTCGTAATTAAGCACGACTTCAACCATTTTAACGTGTATTTTTCATCTTTTCCAATTCGACTAGCTTATCCCATGCTTTGCAAGACGCTATGTCTTGGAGAGGATGGGTTTTGAAGACCATGAAAGTTTCGAAACCAAAAAAATTATCCTAAGTACCCATCATGGTGTGGATTTTCAAGTAAAGCTGTACAATGCTCAGAGTGTAACCCATTTTGGTTGCAAAAATTGGGAAGCACTTTGCAAGATGTATGGTCTTGATGAGGGTATGCTTGTCACCATGGATCTTGGTGATCCTCCAATCAAGCAAGAGAGACCTTCGATTTGGGTCCTTGTGGATACACCTCCAATTCTTCCCCCATGTGAGCTTAACATAGTTATTAAGTAATTTATATTGTTTATTTCAAAATATATAGTTGACAACTTATCTCCATTGATAGCTTATTTTCATTCTTCAAAGAATGTGCGGAAGATGGTAGACAGAACGTACTACACCGAAGGCTCCGAATTAACTTATCAGGAGAAAAATCATCTGGTCGGATTTTGTACTGATCTTGAGAATTACAATATTTACAATCAAACTCCTCAACATTATGGTCAATACGTGCCACTAGTGCACGTGTTGAACTACAGTAACTACCATGGAGATACCCTGGTAAGATTATTTTTTACTATTACAACATCCGTGCATCTTTTGCACACTTCTAAAACTAGTACATCATTGCTAACTACGAAGTTATTACTATGTTTTTCAACAGATAATCCCGAATGATTGTGTGCCTCAT
Organism: Aegilops speltoides; assembly: GCA_021437245.1. NCBI lineage: Eukaryota > Viridiplantae > Streptophyta > Magnoliopsida > Poales > Poaceae > Aegilops > Aegilops speltoides. The sequence continues at coordinate 564,364,416 of CM038142.1, read as the reverse complement.
CTGATGTATACGCATGGTAGCCTTCATGTTTTGAACATACAACCAGGCCGTCCTACGAATCTCAACTATCCATACCGGGTTTCTAAAAGAAGTGGAGACATAACAATCAAAGAATGGAAAAAATGTATGGACAGTCGTAAGGAGCTTCTTGGAAGCAATAAGCAGCGAAGGGCAAGAATTGGAGACAGGATGATCGCCATTCTTCATAATGGAGAGTCAGGGCCTATATTGTTTTATTCTATTTTACCTTAAGGGTGTTCAGGTCCTACCTGATACTGATGATCATGTGCTAAGAACAATTATGTAGGGTTGGGTTCGATGACTATGAGGATGATGATCGTATGACTTATTATTAATAACGAGTAGAAGTTGTATGATGATGCATGATTAGTAGGACTTGTTATTATATATATATATGATGATGTATGATGCAAGCATGCATGAGCATGTTATATCTGCGGGTGCAATGAACATAGCAGCAGCGTTGATAAACCAAGGACGAAGATATAAGAGAGGACACTTCTCTCTATTAGCTAGCTATAATAACAACCTAAAAACAACCCCCCAAACCCCTAAAGCAGCCACTTTTGTAAAAAAAAAAGTTTGACTTTTGGTCCCGGCTGGAGCCACCAACCGGGAACAAAGGCCCCCTGACTGGGCTCGGCGCACAGGGCCACGTGGAGGCACATTGGTCCCGGTTCGTGTTTGAACCGGGACTAATGGGTGGAGGTATTAGTAACGACCCATTAGTCCCATGGGTGGTTTTCTACTAGTGCATGTGCATTTGGCATGATCTAATAGCACTGATCATTGGTAGCACTCTCAGTGTTGGCATAATAAACTGTCAATTTACTCGCCCACTTGTCCACACGGTCTTGCATACTTCATAGTTGAATTTCTCTTCGCGGACATAGTTGGCATATGATCCTCTGCTTCTTTTTTAGTCATATATCGTTTATAGCAGCTGTTATTGTAACCGTCCACTTGTTCCTTGCATATCTCCCATGAATCATAAAATCCTGGATTCCTCCCACCACATACTAGTTCCACTTCATCTATGAAGATAAATAAACAAGATAACAAGTCAAAATCATAGTTATCAAATCACATAGAGCAAAGTCACATCACAGTCTTCATAGCATCATAGACGATACAAATGACCACGTTGCAGTTCACTAGTAGTTCGGAAGTAAAAGTTTAGCTCCTTCGTAGAAACATAGAAATTAAGTTCACACGCGTCGATCATATAGATCGCATAATGGTAGTGCACCAGTAGTTTAGAAATAAAATTTCAGCTCCATCATGACTTCTCCTGGCCTTCCATCATCTTCTTGATCTCTTGCTTGGGCGATCCTCGCAGCTTTGACGGTTACTCGCATACTCTTGGCGGCTGGTCGCGCACTCTCGGCGACTGTTCTCGCACTCTCGGCATATGCTGCGATGCTCTATGTTTGAGAGCTCTCGATAGTTGCTCGAGCTCTCTCGACATAGGCAAGCACGATCTCCGTATACTAAGCCATCCTCGTGATGATGTCTACGACAATACAAGTTCCGTCTACAAGTGTACAAGTCCTAACGAGGCATCTCGGTTTCTCCATCTAAATCACATTAAGCAAGTTGATATTTAGATAAAAGACATTTTTATGAAAGTAGATTTATGGCAATAAAAAAGATAAAACTCTTGACATTTATCCTTCGGGTAGACATTTCTCGCCATTATGTTGGGTACTTCGACCGTCGGTGATGGTCGTTCTTTCCCTCCTGCTTTACCAAGGTCTTAGAGGAAGAAGAGGGAGAGGAATGAACCCCTAGGACAACAGTTGGTTCATCTCTCAAGTGGGTGTATATATGGTGTACCCTTCATCTTCTCCTCGTGCCATACCAATGTCTAGGAGGAAGAGAGGAAGAAGGACGACTTCCTACAACAACAGTCGGTGTCCACCGCCATAGAACAACTCGCATCTCACTTTGTGGATTAAGAGTGAGTGTTGTCCACCTGAAGGAAAATACAATTAAGTAGCTTGTTCATAAAAAACTAATAAATTTACAGAAAAAATCGGCATGACCTTAGATGGAAATTAGACATATTGACTGTCAGAAATTAATCCACGTTTCGCAAAAACATTGGCACTCATTATAAATACCTGCATCATGAAGTACATAGTACATAGTACTCTAGCACAAGCACTCAAATTTTAGGAATCTACTTACGAAGATTGAATGGTGCATCATATAACAAAATTTAACTACACTAACAAAATATTGCAGATGTACAAGTACAATAACGAGAACAACTAAAATCCGGCATGTACAGAGAGAAGGGAGGTGTGCCTACCCGGCCGGAGTCAAATGGCGGGCAGGATGAGACCGAGGACGATGGCAGAGGCGTTGGCGGATGGCGAGTTCGACGGACACACATATGACGTTGGATGCAGAGGAAGGCGCGAGCGACGGTGACGGGGAAGTAGTTGGAGGTAGCGTTGCATAGCGAGGCCGACAAACTTCGAGGCGGCGACGGAAGGCGCGGGTGACAAGGAAGATTGGATCCGCGACGCCATTCGAGGCGGTGGACCATGGCCTCGCTGGTGTCGACGGATGACGCCACGACGCTCGCGATGGAGGCGAAGCGAGGGAGACAAAGGGGAGAAAGAGATGTGTGTGAATGGATTTGACCGGCGGTGGGTGCTGGCGCGGCGGATAAGGTTATGTATACAGTGGCGGGCAGCGACAACGAAAAGTGCCTGCCACAGCTATATATGTGTGGTAGGTGGCAGCGTGACAAAACATAGTTGTGGAGGGCGCCGACAAGAACCCGCCACTGTGAACTCTGATGAATTTTGAAACCGGTTGGCGCGTGGGTACCCAAATATAGCTATGGCGGCCGTTCGGAAGCGCCCGCCACTGCTCGGCGTCGAGGCACTGGTGAGCACATCTTCGTGCCAACCACTGATGCTTTTCACTAATGGAGAAATTAGAAACGTATGACTGTGGCGGGTCCTCGGAAGTGATGTCCACTGTTACATGTTCAGCAGAGGCAAGCGGTTCTTAGCACCCGCCATTGCTAGTTTTCCAGAATAGCTGTGACGGGTGCCTTGGCTCGCCCGCCACTCATTTGGGTTCATCTATAAGCCCTTTTCCAGTATTGATACTCCGTCAGTTCCGTGATCAACAATATCAAGTTCTTCTATGGTGGGCCATTCCAGTTGACCACTTATAGATTTTGTATATTCTATATGAATAGCCACCTCATCAATCTATCATTTGGGTATCAATAATCATGATTTGGTTTTATATTTGTGTTCTATTTAGATTAATATTGGTTGCTTAAATTTGAAAAGAATAAGATCATTTGTTGCGGTCTACCATTTCATTATGAAGATTACATTGATCCATCCATCAACTCAAGCCACAGTGGGCGCAGGCATTGTGTGCGCTGCTATGCTACACTACTCTTTGAAAACAACACCGCAAAGATGAGAAAATTGGATATCTGCCACTTTAAACATTGGGCTTCGTAAAAATGCCACTCTCAAGATACCTGAAAGGACAAGACTACCCCTGGATGTGTACACGTACCTGATTGCATTGTGTAGGCAGACTCACGCAGGCGCCACCAGCCTAGAAAACAGCCAATAACACCGCGCGCAGGCGCAGATCGCCTACACGCTGTCGTCGATCGCCTGGACGTCGCCGCTGTTGATCCCCTGGACGCGACCCGGCTGCCGATCCCTGGATGTCTCCGCGCCGCCGACTCCCTAGACGTTGCTGGCGCCAATCGCCTGGACGCCACGCACCACGGCGCCGCAACAGCAGGATGGAACCCAATCCTGTGCACGGTATTTTATTAAGCCTTCCTCTTGCTTTGTTCGCCAGATCTTAGTTTACAAAACTATACCGTGTATATCTGCGAGTGCAAGTAGCTATATATATATGATGCATTCAGTTCAAGCACTCTACAGTCTACATGTGAGCTTGGCCTGGTGCGGGAGTTGTATAAACTGAGGTATAATTATGAGCTGTTGTTGAACAGTATTAAGAGAATATCTAACACATTGGCACTCATTATAAATACCTGCATCATGAAGTACATAGTACATAGTACTCTAGCACAAGCACTCAAACTTTAGGAATCTACTTACGAAGATTGAATGGTGCATCATATAACAAAATTTAACTACACTAACAAAATATTGCAGATGTACAAGTACAATAACGAGAACAACTAAAATCGGGCATGTACAGAGAGAAGGGAGGTGTGCCTACCCGGCCGGAGTCAAATGGCGGGCAGGATGAGAACGAGGACGATGGCAGAGGCGTTGGCGGATGGTGAGTTCGACGGACACGCATATGACGTTGGATGCAGAGGAAGGCGCGGGCGACGGTGATGGTGAAGTAGTTGGAGGTAGCGTTGCACAGCGAGGCCAACAAACTACGAGGCGGCGACGAAAGGTGCGGGTGACAGGGAAGATTGGATCCGCGACGCCATTCGACGCGGTGGACCGCGGCCTCGCCGGTGTCGACGGACGACGCCACAACGCTCGCGATGGAGGCGAAGCGAGGGAGACAGAGGGGAGAAAGAGATGTGTGTGAATGGATCTGACTGGCGATGGGTGTTGGCGCGGTGGATAAGGTTATGTATATAGTGGCGGGCAGCGACAACGAAAAGTGCCTGCCACAGCTATATATGCGTGGTAGGTGGCAGCGTGACAAAACATAGTTGTGGAGGGTGCTGACAAGAACCTGCCACTGTGAACTCTGATGAAATTTGAAACCAGTTGGCATGTGGGTACCCAAATATAGCTATGGCGGCCATTCGGAAGGGCCCACCACTGCTCGGCGTCGAAGCAGTGGCGAGCACATCTTCGTGCCAACCACTGATGCTTTTCACTAATGGAGAAATTAGAAACGTATGACTGTGGCGGGTCCTCGGAAGTGCTGGCCACTGTTACGTGTTCAGCAGAGGCGAGCGGTTCTTAGCACCCGCCATTGCTAGTTTTCCAGAATAGCTGTGACGGATGCCTTGGCTCGCCCGCCACTCATTTGGTTTCATCTATAAGCCCTTTCCCAGGATTGATACTCCGTCAGTTCCGTGATCAACAATATCAAGTTCTTCTATGGTGGGCCATTCCAGTTGACCGCTTATAGATTTTGTATATTCTATATGAATAGCCACCTCATCAATCTATCATTTGGGTATCAATAATCATGATTTGGTTTTATATTTGTGTTCTATTTAGATTAGTATTGGTTGCTTAAGTTTGAAAAGAATAAGATCATTTGTTGCCGTCTACCATTTCATTATGAAGATTACATTGATCCATCCATCAACTCAAGCCACGGTGGGCGCAGGCATTGTGTGCGCTGCTATGCTACACTACTCTTTGAAAACAACACCGCAAAGATGAGAAAATTGGATATCTGCCACTTTAAACATTGGGCTTCGTAAAAATGCCACTCTCAAGATACCTGAAAGGACAAGACTACCCCTGGATGTGTACACGTACCTGATTGCATTGTGTAGGCAGACTCACGCAGGCGCCACCAGCCCAGAAAACAGCCAATAACACCGCGCGCAGGCGCAGATCGCCTACACGCTGTCGTCGATCGCCTGGACGTCGCCGCTGTTGATCCCCTGGACGCGACCCGGCTGCCGATCCCTGGATGTCTCCGCGCCGCCGACTCCCTAGACGTTGCTGGCGCCAATCGCCTGGACGCCACGCACCACGGCGCCGCAACAGCAGGATGGAACCCAATCCTGTGCACGGTATTTTATTAAGCCTTCCTCTTGCTTTGTTCGCCAGATCTTAGTTTACAAAACTATACCGTGTATATCTGCGAGTGCAAGTAGCTATATATATATGATGCATTCAGTTCAAGCACTCTACAGTCTACATGTGAGCTTGGCCTGGTGCGGGAGTTGTATAAACTGAGGTATAATTATGAGCTGTTGTTGAACAGTATTAAGAGAATATCTAACACATTGGCACTCATTATAAATACCTGCATCATGAAGTACATAGTACATAGTACTCTAGCACAAGCACTCAAACTTTAGGAATCTACTTACGAAGATTGAATGGTGCATCATATAACAAAATTTAACTACACTAACAAAATATTGCAGATGTACAAGTACAATAACGAGAACAACTAAAATCGGGCATGTACAGAGAGAAGGGAGGTGTGCCTACCCGGCCGGAGTCAAATGGCGGGCAGGATGAGAACGAGGACGATGGCAGAGGCGTTGGCGGATGGTGAGTTCGACGGACACGCATATGACGTTGGATGCAGAGGAAGGCGCGGGCGACGGTGATGGTGAAGTAGTTGGAGGTAGCGTTGCACAGCGAGGCCAACAAACTACGAGGCGGCGACGAAAGGTGCGGGTGACAGGGAAGATTGGATCCGCGACGCCATTCGACGCGGTGGACCGCGGCCTCGCCGGTGTCGACGGACGACGCCACAACGCTTCGCGATGGAGGCGGCGAGGGAGACAGAGGGGAGAAAGAGATGTGTGTGAATGGATCTGAGTGGCGATGGGTGTTGGCGCGGTGGATAAGGTTATGTATATAGTGGCGGGCAGCGACAACGAAAAGTGCCTGCCGCAGCTATATATGCGTGGTAGGTGGCAGCGTGACAAAACATAGTTGTGGAGGGTGCTGACAAGAACCTGCCACTGTGAACTCTGATGAAATTTGAAACCAGTTGGCATGTGGGTACCCAAATATAGCTATGGCGGCCATTCGGAAGGGCCCACCACTGCTCGGCGTCAAGCAGTGGCGAGCACATCTTCGTGCCAACCACGATGCTTTTCACTAATGGAGAAATTAGAAACGTATGACTGTGGCGGGTCCTCGGAAGTGCTGGCCACTGTTACGTGTTCAGCAGAGGCGAGCGGTTCTTAGCACCCGCCATTGCTAGTTTTCCAGAATAGCTGTGACGGATGCCTTGGCTCGCCCGCCACTCATTTGGTTTCATCTATAAGCCCTTTCCCAGGATTGATACTCCGTCAGTTCCGTGATCAACAATATCAAGTTCTTCTATGGTGGGCCATTCCAGTTGACCGCTTATAGATTTTGTATATTCTATATGAATAGCCACCTCATCAATCTATCATTTGGGTATCAATAATCATGATTTGGTTTTATATTTGTGTTCTATTTAGATTAGTATTGGTTGCTTAAGTTTGAAAAGAATAAGATCATTTGTTGCCGTCTACCATTTCATTATGAAGATTACATTGATCCATCCATCAACTCAAGCCACGGTGGGCGCAGGCATTGTGTGCGCTGCTATGCTACACTACTCTTTGAAAACAACACCGCAAAGATGAGAAAATTGGATATCTGCCACTTTAAACATTGGGCTTCGTAAAAATGCCACTCTCAAGATACCTGAAAGGACAAGACTACCCCTGGATGTGTACACGTACCTGATTGCATGTGTAGGCAGACTCACGCAGGCGCCACCAGCCTAGAAAACAGCCAATAACACCGCGCGCAGGCGCAGATCGCCTACACGCTGTCGTCGATCGCCTGGACGTCGCCCGGCTGCCGATCCCTGGATGTCTCCGCGCCGCCGATTCCCTAGACGTTGCTGGCGCCAATCGCCTGGACGCCACGCACCACGGCGCCGCAACAGCAGGATGGAACCCAATCCTCTCCGCGGTATTTTATTAAGCCTTTCTCTTGCTTTGTTCGCCAGATCTTAGTTTACAAAACTATACCGTGTATATCTGCAAGTGCAAGTACTCTACATGTGAGCTTGGCCTGGTGCGGGAGTTGTATAAAGAGTCAATTACAGTGGTGGTGCCAGAACTTGACGCAAACGGTCACTTTAGTGCTACAAGTTGTAGCATACATCGAAGTGGTGTAAAAACTTGGCTTCGACGTGCAAATACAGTGCTTATCTCGCTTGTATACGGAATCAATGCTGACTAGGCGCGTGGGGCCCGCTGTCAGCGGTTGGACCGGTAGAAGGGGGTGTGTGACTTAATTTTTCCGGAAACACCCTCGAAATTTTCAGAAAAGAAAACCTGTTGACGTGGGATTTATTATTTTAAATCTAAGACCAGTGGGTCCGCCTGTCGGGAGGGAGTGAAAATTAAACTAAAAATTTGTCCGCACAGAATCAAACCAACGATCAGCACCAAGCATGCAAGCCGGCAAGCCATTGCACCCATCACACTACCTTGTTTAACATGGATAAGAAGTTATATGTACTTGACCTGTATGCATGTTTTTTTTTGAGTCTGACGACCTGTATTGTGGTACTTAATGGGTTGCCGATACTGCGGCCCAATTTTCACCAGTTTGTTTTTCATTTATTTTTCTAAAACGTAAGTAGTAAAATTACTTTCAATAATTGTTTGTTATAAATATTAGACGTACAAACAAAGATTATTTAATAAAAAATACATCCGTGTATTATAAAAAATGTAGTTAATATGGAAAAAAATTAATCAATAAAAATATCACACACTCGCGGCTTATATTTAAATTATTAAAATTAAAATTAATATCATCAGTTTAAATATTATGAATAACTTTAATTATACAAACATGCGAATGATTCAAATGTTTGTATAACTAAAATAATTTTTAATTGTAATTTTAGTAATATTTGTTATTAATTTAAAATATACAATCTTTCTTTAACTCACAAATATATGATTATTTTCTAAATGATACATGAACAATTAGTAAAAATTAGTTATTTCATTCTTCTGTACATTTATGCACACAAATATCAAACTTTATTTTGTACTGAGATTATAATTTATATATTTTTAGGAAGAGATTATAATTACATACTTTCTACAAATAGAATAGAAAAAATGGAACTGGTGTAAAATGGGTCGCAGTATCTCTAGCCCAAATTCCACATGCTTTTTTGTTTAAATACATGTAATTTTGTTATCCATTGCGTACGCAGGAAGGTGAATGATGGAGTGGTTTAGTCGGCTTTCTACTAAGGTCTCTGTTTTGTGTTCGAGATGCCAAGAGGGTTTTTTTGTGGAAAAATTATATTTCAAGGGTGTTTCTAGAAAAAAAACAAGTTACACACCCCCTTCTCCTAGTCCAGTGGCTGACAGCGGCCCCACGTGCCTAGTCAGCGCCAGTTCCGTATGCAAAAATGAGATAAGCACTGTATTTGCACCTGAAAGCCAAGGTTTTACACCATTTTGATGTATGCCACAACTTCTAGCACCAAAGTGACCGTTTGCGCCAAGTTCTAGCACCACCGGTGTAATTGACTATAAACTGAGGTATAATTATGAGCTGTTGTTGAACAGTATTAAGAGAATATCTAACACATGGTGGGTAAGCTGGCGAGGGCGAGGTACGGCTGCGAGTAGGAGTAGGCGTGGGTGAGCCGGCAAGAACGAGCTTCGGCGGCACACACAGGCGTGGCCGAGTTACAGAGGTGAGCAATCGACAGCATCGGAGCATCCAATGGGTGACCCAATCGAGCCACACACACGAACCAGATAAGATTAGATGACACAATGGTACTATTCGAGCCTGATGAACATAGTATCGCCTCGGGTGCGGTAGGTTTCCAGCCTGAGGCTGGGGCGACCTTAGTTCTTGGCGACATCATTAGTTCCAGCCCCAACGGAACCAATCAAACCATCACAATCAAACTCCTAAAGGTAGCTGTCAACAAAATAGCTTAGTGTGCATATACAGATCTAAGCAGGAAAATTATAAAAATAATGTTACCAAATTATAAATTTGTGTCATGCAATAGCTTAATTAAATTAAATGATATGATTTTGTAGGACGGTGCATCAGGAGACTGGATGGTGCATTGTGGGCTTAACAAATGTGACCCTACGCTGATCGGTCGTTACCCCAAGTCATTGTTCCGTGGTGGCTTGGCAGATCGGGCGACCCACATACATATTGGCGGCGTGGTGGCGGCTCGCACTAGAGATTTGGTTCCAATGGGCAGTGGCTACCTCCCAACGGACAAAGCCACGCCCATGGCGGCGTCCTTCAGCAACATCCAGATTATTGATCAAAACGGGCAATCTTCAGTCCTGTCCCGCAACTTGTCCGCGTATATGACTAGCCCAGACACATACTCCATCAGTTCCGTGATCAATGGCAAGTTCTTCTATGCTGAGTAAATAGGCAATTTTTCGACTAATTTAATCCATAAGTAGACAACTAGCATGGCATTGACAGAACTAGGAACATATTGGTACTGATCTAAACAAGCACGTACTATGCAAATAGTAGACAAATCTACACATGATGCTAGCACTGTTAATACAGAAATTATCAGGAGAGGGATAAACGCAGTATACCCTCCAATAGGCCATGCAGAAGCCGCTGCTGCGGTGACAGCAGCAGCAGAAGCGTCCTCGGCGGCCTTCTTGTCGGCCTCGGTCTTCTCGGCGGCGGCACGTTCGGCGTCGCTTGACATGGTGATGATGGAGACGGCGCGGACGTAGAGGAAGTAGTGGATCGGAGGCGAGCAGTCGCGTAGTCGCTTCCCAAAAACCTATTCGCCTCTCTCCCGTACAGGAACCAGAGAGACGGAGTTTCGGAGACCTGCTCTCCCGTCAACCGTGTACGCGGTGGACAGGATGGAGTCGCCGGCGGCAGCAGCAGCAGAGGAACGACGTGGGCGTGGAGGCGGAGATGCGTTCTGTTTTCGCGGCGGCTAGGGTTGGTGGCGCCCACATATATATGTGCGGCGTCGTGGAGAGACGTGGGCTGAACCCACGTCCAAGTCGGTAGCCCACGATCCGACGTCTCAGATCGTGGCCCTACCTGTCAAAGACTCCGTTCCTGACCGGCAAAAAGAAGCGCATAGGAGTGAGCTCGGCTCGGCTCGGCTCAATCCGCAACCCGCGGCGCGGCGCGTCGTGGCGTGGCGTGGCGTGGCGAGGCGAGCGGAGGAGGAGGAGCGCGCGAGGGCCTCTTCTCTTCTCAAGCTCCAATAGCATGTAGAAGAGCCACCCTTATAAACCACTCCAACTTCTCTTTCACTAGCATGGTGGGACTAAACTTCCCACCACCTTGTCATGCCACCTACATGGGCCCTTAGAGATCAAATCTGAAGTGGTCATATGGGCTCTAGGCCCATCTCACATTTCAACAATCCCCCACCAGATCTCAGGGGGCCCACTTTGTCCTTTGTTCCAAACGCTGTTTTCATATACTAGTGTTTCAGTGAAGACCTGTTAAGGTTGAGCTTCACCTAGAGCAAGTAGCTACACTCCTTTACAACTGAACAATGGACTATGCCTTGAATTGTCAGTTTGGTGTAAAGAAGTTTCACCACATGTCTTACTAGTACTGGGCTGCCGAAGGCTGACCCCTCGGGTGGAGCATATAAGTCACACTCCTGGCCTATTCATGAGCTTACTAGAGATCACCCCAATCTCATAGACTGTGACTAGCAGTCAGGCTCACATAGGTGTGTTCCTCCAAAGATCGCTCTGTAGGATAGCATCTTGCTTATACATATAAGCCTTGGAACACATTAAGACAGTAGTCATCCTTCCATACAGTTTCCGAGAGTATTGCATCTCCAACGGAGTGGGTTAGTAAAGTTACTCTCCTCAGTTCACCACTGGCTTGTTTTCCTGTGTCCTACTTCACGGGATCTCCGATCACATAGGTTGGGTTACCACCATGGCAACTCATGTGGGTCTCATACCCATCTCCCTCGATGCACTATCTATCACTACACGTGATAGCCCTTTCGTAAAGGGATCTGCCAGATTCTTAGCCGTATGGACATAGTCCAACGCTATCACTCCGGAGTTTCTTAATTTTCTGACAGCCTTTAATCTCATTCTTATGTGTTTGTTAGACTTCATGTTGTCCTTTGAACTCTTCACCTTGGTGATGACAGTCTGATTATCACAGTTCATAAGGATAGCCGAACCGGTTTATCAACCGGTGGCAAGTCCATCAAAAGATCTCGAAGCCATCCTGCTTCAACACCAGAAGTGTCTAATGCTGTTAATTCTGCTTCCATTGTCGATCTCGTTAAGATCGTTTGCTTGCAAGACTTCCAAGAAACAGCGCCACCTCCAAGAGTAAACATATACCCGCCAGGCCTTCATCTCATCAAGATCGAGATACAACCGCATCACTATACCCTTCAAGTACCGACGGGTCTCGGTATAGTGAAGTCCATAATTCATAGTACCTTTCAGATAGCGCATAATTCTTTCTACAGCATGCCAATGTACATCACCGGTTTGAAACAAACCGGCTCGGTTACTCACAAGAACGCGATGTCGAACCTCGTTAAGCTCGCTAGGTACATCGATGAACCAATGATTTGAGAGTATCTCAATTGATCTTTAGCCATGCCTTTGGACTTCCGAATCAACACGCTAGGATCATATGGTGTTTGAGATGGTGTGCGATCGAATATCCAAAGCGACTCAACACCTTCTCAACATAATGGGATTGCAGAAGTGTGATCCCACCCTCATTATCTCTCAGTAGCTTGATATTCAAGATAACATCAGCCACACCAAGGTCCTTCATCTCAAAGTTCTGAGACAGAAACGATTTGACCTCCTCAATGACTTTGAGGTTTGTTCCGAATATCAGTATGTCATCAACATACAGGCACAGTATAACTCCTTCGCCCCCACCATGGCGATAGTATACACATTTGTCAGCCTCATTAACAACGAAACCAACAGATGTCAGAGTTGTATTGAACTTATCATGCCATTGCTTAGGTGCTTGCTTCAGGCCATATAAAGATTTCAGCAACCTACACACCTTTCTTTCCTGACCATCTATCACAAAGCCATCTGGCTGTTGCATGTAGATTTCCTCATTTAGCTCTCCATTCAGAAAAGCCGTCTTAATATCCATTTGATGGACGAGAAGACCATGTGAGGCCGCCAACGAGAGTAATACTCGGATGGTGGTCAGTCTAGCCACAGGTGAATAAGTATCGAAGAAATCTTCCTCTTCTTTCTGGTCATAGCCCTTGGCCACAAGCCTAGCCTTGTACTTTTCAATCGTACCATCGGGCCTAAGCTTTTTCTTGAACACCCACTTACATCCCAATGGTTTGCAACCATAGGGATGCTCAGTGATCTCCCATGTCCCGTTAGCCATGATGGAATCCATCTCGCTACGGACCGCATCTTTCCGAAGAGTCAACACGGAGAGGCATACGCTTCTAAAATAGAAGTGGGAGTATCATCCACGAGGTACATGAAGAAATCATCACCAAAGGTCTTTGCAGTCCTTTGTCTCTTGCCCCTACCAAGGGTTTCCTCGTCATCCTCCTCAGGATTTTCATCATGTGTTCGTTCATAATATTCCATAGGAATGGCAGGCTCAGGAGTCTCCTCAGATTCCTGTCTAGAAGTGCTTTGCATATCTCTCATAGGAAAAATATCCTCAAAGAATGTAGCATCCTTAGACTCTATGATTGTACCGACCTTCTGGTCAGGTAACTTAGATTTCACTACTAGAAATCTATAGCCAACGCTGTTCTTAGCGTAGCCCAAATTAACGTAATCCACAGTCTTGGGTCCAAGCTTACGCTTTTTGGGGATCGGCACGTTGACTTTCGCCAAACAGCCCCAAGTACGCAAGTACGAGAGTGTTGTCCTTCTCTTTGCCCATCTCTCATATGGAGTGATCTCATTATCCTTCATCGGAACTTTATTCAGGACATGACATGTCGTCAATATAGCCTCCCCCCACCATGCCTTGGATAAACCTCGACGTATCTAACATGGCGTTAACCGGATCGGTTAGAGTACGGTTTTTCCGCCGGCAACCCGTTTGACTGGGGTGAATAGGAGGCGTCCTCTCATGAATAATGCCGTGTTCCGCATGTAAAGAATCAAACTCACTCGAGAAGTACTCTCCACCACGATCTGAACGGAATCGTTTAATTTTCTTTTCAAGTTGATTCTCAACTTCTGCCTTATAGATTTTAAAGTAGTGTAGAGCCTCATCTTTAGTATTTAACAGATACACATAGCAATATCTAGTGGAATCATCTATCAATGTCATGAAGTATTTCTTTCCACCTTTAGTCAATACACCGTTCATCTCACAAAGATCAGAATGAATGAGTTCTAATGGTGCCAAGTGTCTCTCCTCCGCAGCCTTGTGAGGCTGGCGAGGTTGCTTAGCTTGCACACATGACAGGCACTTAGAACCTTTGGCTAAAGTGAAACTCGGGATTAAATACAACTTAGCTAGCCGCGTCATAACACCGAAACTTATGTGACAAAGACGTGAATGCCAAACCTCAGATTCATTAATACTCGAATGAATATGGTTCACGACTTTATTACAGAAATTTGCGAGGGAAAGGCGGAACATCCCTTCGCTCTCATAACCTTTTCCAACAAATAGTCCATACTTAGTAACAACTAATTTATTAGACTCGAATACCAACTTAAACCCTTCTCTACATAGAAGGGAGCCACTAACGAGGTTCTTCTTGATGGCGGGGACATGCTGCACGTTCTTCAGCTGCACGATCCTTCCCGAAGTAAACTTCAGATCGACCGTGCCAACATCATGAACAGAAGCACTCGCGCCATTCCCCATCAATACGGACCCGTGGCCTGTGACCTGGTAAGAAGAGAACAATGAAATGTCAGCACACACATGAACACCTGCACCTGTATCCACCCACCAATCGGTAGGCTGAAATACTGAAAAAATAGTAAATAAATTACCGTACCCAGATGCACCATTCTCATTGTTGCCCACAATCATGTTGACAGACTTGGAGTCCTGTCCTGACTTCTTAAACTTGTTTGGACACTTGTTGGCCCAATGTTCAGTCGAACCACAAGTAAAGCAGCCCTCATCCTTCTTGTTCTTCTTGAAGGTCTTCTTACCTTTCTTCTTGAAGTCGGTATTCTGTTGGACACCGTTCTTTCCCTTGAACTTGTGGGAGTTGAAGTTCCTCTGGTTCACCATGTTGGCGACAGAAGTCCCTTCGACCCCTTTTCCGTGCGAGTCCTTTGCCCTCGAATTCTACTCAACACCCAGATGGCCAATGACATCCTCCACAGAGAATTCACGCCTCTGATGTTTCAGAGTGGTGGCAAAGTTCCTCCAGGAATTATGGAGCTTAGCGATTATGCAGCCCGCGACAAACTTGCCCGGTAACTCGCACTTCAGAAGCTCAAGCTCCTTAACAATGCATATTATCTCGTGAGCCTGCTCCAGTACAGGACGGTTCTCAACCATCTTGTAATCGTGGAACTGCTCTATAATATACATCTCGCTCCCTGCATCGGCGGCCCCGAACTTAGATTCGAGCGCCTCCCACAAGTCCTTGGCGACATGCACATGTAAATATGCGTCAACCAGTTTATCTCCATTCACGGTAAGAACAGCTCCGATAAACACAGTGGTTGCCTCCCTGAACGCCTTCTCCTGTTCAGGAGCAATCGTTCCCGTGGACACACCGGCTACCCAGAACACGTTCATAGCCGTGAGCCATAAAGTGGTCTTTGTCTGCCAACGCTTAAAATGCGTACCGGTAAACTTATCCGGCTTCAGTGCAGCGGCTAAGCCACTTGCCGAAAAATTCCTACACATAATAGGTTTTTGGATTGCTGAGTAAATAGGCAATTTTTCGACTAATTTAATCCATAAGTAGACAACTAGCATGGCATTGACAGAACTAGGAACATATTGGTACTGATCTAAACAAGCACGTACTACGCAAATAGTAGACAAATCTACACATGATGCTAGCACTGCTAATACAGAAATTATCAGGAGAGGGATAAACGCAGTATACCCTCCAATAGGCCATGCAGAAGCCGCTGCTGCGGTGACAGCAGCAGCAGAAGCGTCCTCGGCGGCCTTCTTGTCGGCCTCGGTCTTCTCGACGGCGGCACGTTCGGCGTCGCTTGACATGGTGATGATGGAGACGGCGCGGACGAGAGGAAGTAGTGGATCGAGGCGAGCAGTCGCGTAGTCGCTTCCCAAAACCTATTCGCCTCTCCCGTGACAGGAACCGAGAGACGGAGTTTCGGAGACCTGCTCTCCCGTCAACCGTGTACGCGGTGGACGGGATGGAGTCGCCGGCGGCAGCAGCAGCAGAGGAACGACGTGGGCGTGGAGGCGGAGATGCGTTCTGTTTTCGCGGCGGCTAGGGTTGGCAGCGCCCCACATATATATGTGCGGCCGCGCGTGGAGAGACGTGGGCTGAACCCACGTCCAAGTCGGTAGCCCACGATCCGACGTCTCAGATCGTGGCCCTACATGTCAAAGACTCCGTTCCTGACCGGCAAAAAGAAGCGCATAGGAGTGAGCTCGGCTCGGCTCAATCCCGCAACGCGGCGCGGCGAGCGGAGGAGGAGGAGCGCGCGAGGGCCTCTTCTCTTCTCAAGCTCCAATAGCATGTAGAAGAGCCACCCTTATAAACCACTCCAACTTCTCTTCCACTAGCATGGTGGGACTAAACTTCCCACCACCTTGTCATGCCACCTACATGGGCCCTTAGAGATCAAATCTGAAATTTTCATATGGGCTCTAGGCCCATCTCACATTTCAACATTCTATGGCGGGCCCTTCCAGTTGACCGCTTGATAGATTTTCACTATTCCATATGAATAGCCACCTCAACAATCTATCATTTCGGTATCAATAATCATGATTTGGTTTTATATTTATGTTATATTCAGAGGGTTGCCTAAATTTGAAAAGAATAAAATCATTTGTTGCAGTCTACCATTTCATTATAAAATATTGGTTGCAATGATCCATCCATCAACTCAATCCAGGGTGGGTGTGGGTGCTCTTTGTAGAGAACACCGCAAGGTTGGTGGTCATGCACTAGTGCAATTAAGTCCTAAGCAAACGGTTTAAACCCCTTTTCGCTGATACAGTTTCCAACCATCGCCTTGCGAAGGTGCACGAAAGAGGGATCCATCTCACAAGATGCAAGACAACTGTGTGCGATAGGGCTCGACAAAGGCAATTGTATGTGATGCCCCCATCCTATCCCACACGTGACTCCTAAAGCGTTTGCGATACATAAAACATACCAGAAGTTTTGTATGCCAAAATTGTGTTGGACGATAGATCTATGTCATGAGCTATGTTGTGACCACAACGTTTCCGATGTGATCACCATCAGAAACGATTACTCGACATGGAACGTGTGCGACAATATGTCTATAAATAGACTTTAAGTTAAACTAGCTAATTGCTCCTTAATCCTGCACTTTTTTTATGCGACACCTGAATTGAAGTGCGTCCCACTAACAAAAACTTCAAATTTTTGGAAAAGATAATGATTATGTGATTGTAACAATAGTTTAGGCCTCATGTTTGCATACTTACAACCAATGAATGATGTGCACATATTTTTGTATTGTCTTGCCACTGTGGTCGTGTTACATCTCGGAATCAAGCTTCAAACCGTATAGTGTTA
Source organism: Aegilops speltoides (assembly GCA_021437245.1). Classification (NCBI taxonomy): domain Eukaryota; kingdom Viridiplantae; phylum Streptophyta; class Magnoliopsida; order Poales; family Poaceae; genus Aegilops; species Aegilops speltoides. The sequence continues at coordinate 564,347,001 of CM038142.1, read as the reverse complement.
TACTCCCTCCGTCCGGCGGAAATACTTGTCGGAGGAATGGATGTATCTAGACGTATTTTAGTTCTAGATACATCCATTTTTATGCATTTTTCGACAAGTATTTCCGGACGGAGGGAGTACTCTACAAGGTCAATCTACCTTTTTTATTTAGTGTGTGCGGTGTTCTCTATACATTATATGATCGGGATGAAAAATGTGCAATCTTGATGAACATGGATGTGTTCTGCCAATTGTATGATCTTATTACATTATCAAGTGCTTACTGCTTCTATGTTCATTACTTTTTCTGTTGCGGAATTGTTAGAGCCGAGTTTGAACTCGTATGTTCTCTATTCCTAAAATTCAACAGTCATGCAGGATGATAAATCCCTTCGTCAGTTTTAGATGTCGATCAAGTATGGACTCTGTGAGATGGTGAATGCTGAAGCCATGAGCATTCAAGTTTGCCATGTCGCGCGCAATGTCAAGTAGTGGTTTCATGACCCGGAAGAACTCAAAAACCAGCTTATACCTGATCATTCTCATTTGCCAGGGCGCGCCCAACGTCGAAGTGGTTTCCTGACTTGGCAGAACTCAAAAGCCAACATACCACTTGGAACCATCGATAATTCTACAGATCCGCTCTTCCTGGAGGTCAGCTTTGTCCACATATTGTTATTTCCTTTCATTTTGTAGTCATCGTTTACATATCCAGTAATCATTTGCTAAGTCACCATTGATTTCTCAATGTCTACTTTCGTGCACAAATCATCTCCTTATGAGTGTTTGGAAATCTTAAGTATCAAGATTGTTCTATTTCTATCCGATTTTTTAGTATCAGATCGAAAACATGCTTACTTATATAGATTCGAAATCAAGCTTGCAGATCTTGCATGGAAATCAAGCTTGCTAATATTGTTTGATGGTGTTTCTCTTTTAGTATATATTCATTTTTTTTAGAAAAGGAGGAATCACCCCCGGCCTCTGCAACTGGGTGATGCATGCGGCCATATTATTTATTATTCACAAAGACCTTACAAAGTAATACAATAGTAAGCCCGAGGCCACCATCTAGACGACACATGTCGCTACTCCTATCCTCTTGATGAAGGGGTGCCGAATGTCCGGGCCAAATACAAAACAGACATCGCACGAAAGCCTAACATCTAACGCCAGATGCCCCATCCAAGCCACATAGGCAGGACTAGGTAACACTCCGGTCCGGCGCACTCTCAGTGAGTACCACACGCACACGCTGCAAGGGGCCGTCACCTCCGTCTTCCCTCGATCCATTCTCAAAGCCTGTACTGACGCATCGATCTTGTCAGGCCTCTCTGCCATCGACGCCACCCCGACGCCAGACAACGTCGACCTCCTGTGCGTGTCCGTCGCCACGCATCTGATGCCAAGCCTCCACTGCTCCATGCCGCCGAGAACCGCCACCATGAATTTGTAGAAAGAAACACCGCTCCATCAAAGAAACCATCCGCTGGTCCCTCGAGCCCGAGTGCATCTCCAAGAATGCCGCCCCCAAGGGGCTAGCGACACATGAATGCCGCCGTCATCCGATCAACTTATCTAGGGTTTCCCCCGGAGGTATTGCGTGGGGTTGGGAGTTTCACCTCGATGATGCCTTCATGAAGGAAACGATGATAAGGGCATCATCATCACCGGCTCCGTCCAACAACCGAAGACCAAGTTTTCACCCGGATCCGTCCCAAGAAATCCACCCGACAACCTGTGCACTGTCTCGACCGCCTTCAAAGCCCCAGATCTAGCCGCCTAGATTCGGCGACCAACCGCAACAGCAGTGCCACCATCGGAGCCCTAGCGCACCGGCCACTGCCTGAATGCGCCACCACTTGAGCATACGAGGAGGGCTCCCACCCACCTCGCCAAACCGCGAGAGCCGCCAAGATGGATCCCGCACGCTCATCGCCGTCTCTGATCTGAACCAACCCGTGGCAAAACCACGAGATCGCCTACGCAAATCCGCCTTGGATATGGACTGCACCACGCCATGCCACCGCGGGAAGCCCGAGCTTCACCAGGCGCCACCTTCCTGTTGGAAATATGCCCTAGAGGCAATAATAAAAGTATTATTATATTTCCTTGTTCATGATAATTGTCTTTTATTCATGCTATAACTGTATTATCCGGAAATCGTAATACACGTGTGAATACATAGACCACAATATGTCCCTAGTGAGCCTCTAGTTGACTAGCTCGTTGTGATCAACAGATAGTCATGGTTTCCTGGCTATGGACATTGGATGTCGTTGATAACGGGATCACATCATTAGGAGAATGATGTGATGGACAAGACCCAATCCTAAGCATAGCACAAAGATCGTGTAGTTCGTTTGCTAGAGCTTTTCCAATGTCAAGTATCTCTTCCTTAGACCATGAGATCGTGTAACTCCCGGATACCGTTGGAGTGCTTTGGGTGTATCAAACGTCACAACGTAACTGGGTGACTATAAAGGTGCATTACAGGTATCTCCGAAAGTGTCTTTTGGGTTGACACGGATCGAGACTGGGATTTGTCACTCCGTGCAAACGGAGAGGTATATCTGGGCCCACTCGGTAGGACATCATCATAATGTGCACAATGTGATTAAGGGGTTGATCACGGGATGATGTGTTGCGGAACGAGTAAAGAGACTTGCCGGTAACGAGATTGAACAAGGTATCGGTATACCGACGATCGAATCTCGGGCAAGTAAAATACCGCTAGACAAAGGGAATTGTATACGGGATCTATTGAGTCCTTGACATCGTGGTTCATCCGATGAGATCATCGTGGAACATGTGGGAGCCAACATGGGTATCCAGATCCCGCTGTTGGTTATTGGCCGGAGAACGTCTCGGTCATGTCTACATGTCTCCGAACCCGTAGGGTCTACACATAAGGTTCGATGACGCTAGGGTTATAAAGGAAGCTTGTATGTGGTTACCGAATGTTGTTGAGTCCGGATGAGATCCCGGACGTCACGAGGAGTTCGGAATGGTCGGAAGTAAAGATTTATATATGGGAAGTCCTGTTTTGGTCACCGGAAAAGTTTCGGGGTTTATCGGTAACGTACCGGGACCACCGGGAGGGTCCCGGGGGTCCACCAAGTGGGGCCACCTGCCCCAGAAGGCTGCGTGGGCCAAGTGTGGGAGGGGACCAGCCCCTAGGTGGGCTGGGGCGCCCCCCACCAAGGCCCAAGGCATGGGAAGAGTGGGAGGGGGCAAACCCTAGGGCAGATGGGCCCTAAGGCCCACCCCAGGCGCGCCTCCCTCTCCTCCCCCTCCTGGCCGCCACCCCAGATGCCATCTGGAGGCTGGCCGCACCCCTTGGGGTGGGAAACCCTAAAGGTGGCGCAGCCCCCCTCTCCCCCCTATAAATAGTGAGGCATAGGGCTGCCCATGGACGACACAGAATACACGTGATTCGATCTCTGCCTTTGGTTGCAGCCCTCTCCTCTCTCCCAAGTACTCCTCCTCTCCCGTGGTGCTTAGCGAAGCCCTGGTGGATTGCCACACTCATCCACCACCACCACGCCGTTGTGCTGCTGCTGGATGGAGTCTTCCTCAACCTCTCCATCTCTCCTTGCTGGCTCAAGGCGTGGGAGACATCGTCGGGCTGTACGTGTGTTGAACGCGGAGGTGCCGTGCGTTCGGCACTTGATCATCGGTGATTTGAATCACGATGAGTACGACTCCATCAACCCCGTTCACTTGAACGCTTCCGCTTAGCGATCTACAAGGGTATGTAGATGCACTCTCCTTTCTACTCGTTGCTGGTTTCTCCATAGATAGATCTTGGTGACACGTAGGAAAATTTTGAATTTCTGCTACGTTCCCCAACAGTGGTATCAAAGCTAGGTCTATTGCGTAGATTCTTTGCACGAGTAGAACACAAAGTAGTTGTGGGCGTTGATTTTGTTCAATATGCTTACCATTACTAGTCCAATCTTGTTTCGACGGTATTGTGGGATGAAGCGGCCCGGACCGACCTTACACGCACTCTACGTGAGGCGGTTCCACCGATTGACATGCACTTCGTGCATAAGGTGGCTAGCGGTGCCGATCTCTCCCACTTTAGTCGGAACGGATTCGATGAAAAGGGTCCTTATGAAGGGTAAATAGCAATTGGCATATCACCTTGTGGTTTTGCGAGGTAAGAAACGTTTTGCTAGAAACCCATAGCAGCCACGTAAAACATGCAACAACAATTAGAGGACGCCTAACTTGTTTTTGCAGGGTTTGCTATGTGATGTGATATGGCCAAGAAGAATGTGATGAATGATATGTGATGTATGAGATTGATCATATTCTTGTAATAGGAATCACGACTTGCATGTCGATGAGTATGACAACGGCAGGAGCCATAGGAGTTGTCTTAATTTATTGTATGACCTGCGTGTCATTAAACAACGCCATGTAATTACTTTACTTTATTGCTAACGGTAGCCATAGTAGTAGAAGTAATAAGTTGGCGAGACAACTTCATGGAGACACGATGATGGAGATCATGATGATGGAGATCATGGTGTCATGCGGTGACGATGATGATCATGGAGCCTCAAGATGGAGATCAAAGGAGCAAAATGATATTGGCCATATCATGTCACTATTTGATTGCATGTGATGTTTATCATGTTTATGCATCTTGTTTACTTAGGACGACGGTAGTAAATAAGATGATCCTTACAAAATTTCAAGAAGTGTTCTCCCCGATATGGCACCATTGCTACAGTTCGTCGCTTCTAAGCACCACGTGATGATCGGTGTGATGGATTCTTACGCTCACATACAACGGGTGTAAGACAGTTTTACACAGCGAAACACTCGGGGTTAACTTGACGAGCCTAGCATGTACGGACATGGCCTCGGAACACGGAGACCGAAAGGTCGAGCATGAGTCGATAGTAGATACGATCAACATGAAGATGTTCACCGATGATGACAAGTCCGTCTCACGTGATGATCGGACACGGCCTAGTTGACTTGGATCATGTAATCACTTAGATGACCAGAGGGATGTCTATCTCGAGTGGGAGTTCATAAGATGAACTTAATTATCCTGAACATAGTCAAAAGATCTTTGCAAATTATGTCGAAGCTCGCGCTTTAGTTCCACTGTTTAGATATGTTCCTAGAGAAAATATAGTTGAAAGTTGTGATGAGCGATTATGCGGACGAGAAAGCTTATGTCCTTAATGCACCGATGTGTGCTGAACCCCAAACGTCGTTTGTGGATGTTGCGAACATCGGACATACACGCTTTGATAACTACGTGATAGTTCGGATAAACGGTTTAGAATTAAGGCACCAAGATGTTTTTCAAACGTCATGAACATATGAGATGTTTCGAGGGCTGAAATTGAGATTTCAGGCTCGTGCCACGCCAAGAGGTATGAGACCTCCGACGATTTTCTTAGCCTGCAAACTAAGGGAGAAAAGCTCAATCGTTGAGCTTGTGCTCAGATTGTCCGAGTGCAACAATCACTTGAATCGAGGGAGTCGATCTTCCGGATGAGATAGTGATGTTTCTCCAAAGTCATTACCACCAAGCTGCTAGAGCTTCGTGATGAACTATAACATATCGAGGATAGATATGATGATCCTTGAGGTATTCGTGATGTTTGACACCGCGAAAGTAGAAATCAAGAAGGAGCATCAATTGTTGATGGTTGGTGAAACCACTAGTTTTAAGAAGGGCAAGGGCAAGAAGGATACTTCATGAAGCGGCAAATCAGCTGCTGCTCAAGTGAAGAAACCCAAGGTTGAACCCAAACCCGAGACTAAGTGCTTCTGTAATAAAGGGAACCACCACTCGAGCAGAATTACCCTAGATACTTGGTAGATGAGAAGGCTGGCAAGGTCGATAGAAGTATATTGGATATACATTATGTTAATGTGTACTTTACTAGTACTCCTAGTAGCACCAGGGTATTAGATACGGTTCGGTTGCTAAGTGTTAGTAACTCAAATAAAAGCTACGAATAAACGGAGACTAGCTAAAGGTGAGCTGACGATATGTGTTGGAAGTGTTTCCAAGGTTGATGTGATCAAGCATCGCACGCTCCATCTACCATCGAGATTTGGTGTTTGCGTTGAGCATAGACATGATTGGATTATGTCTATCGCAATACGGTTATTCATTTAAGGAGAATAATGGTTACTCTATTTATTTGAATAATACCTTCAATGGTCTTGCATCTGAAATGAATGGTTTATTGAATCTCGATCGTAGTGATACACATTTTCATGCCAAAAGATATAAGATAGTAATGATAGTACCACTTACTTGTGGCGCTGCCATGTAAGTCATATTGGTATAAAACGCATGAAGAAGCTCCATGTTGATGGATCTTTGGACTCACTCGTTTTTGAAAAGTTTGAGACATGCGAACCATGTCTATTGATGTATACGCATGAAGAAACTCCATGCAGATGGATCGTTTGGACTCACTTGATTTTGAATCACTTGAGATATGCAAATCATACCACATGGGCAAGATGACTAAAAAGCCTCGTTTTTCAGTAAGATGGAACAAGATAGCAACTTGTTGGAAGTAACACATTTTGATGTGTGCAGTCCAATGAGTGCTGAGGTATGCAGTGAATATCGTTATGTTCTTACTTCACAGATGATTCGAGAAGATGTAGAGTATAATTACTTGATGAAACACAAGTCTGAATTATTGAATGGTTCAAGTAATTTCAGAGTGAAGTTGAAGATCGTTGTGACAAGAGGATGAAATGTCTATGATATGATCATAGAGATGAGTATCTGAGTTACGAGTTTGGCACACAATTAAGACATTGTGGAAATTGTTTCACAATTAATACCGCCTGGAACACCATAGTATGATGGTGTGTCCGAACATCATAGTTGCACCCTATTGGATATGGTGCGTACCATGATGTCTCTTATCGAATTACCACTATCATTTATGGGTTAGGCATTAGAGACAACCACATTCACTTTAAACAGGGCACCACGTAATTCCGTTGAGATGACACCGAATGAACTATGGTTTAGAGAAACCTAAGCTGTCATTTCTTAAAGGTTTGGGGCTGCGACGCTTATTTGGAAAAGTTTCAGGTTGATAAGCTCGAACCCAAAGCGGATAAAATGCATCTTCATAGGACACCCAAAACAGTTGGGTATACCTCCTAATTCAGATCCGAAAGCAATAGGGATTGTTTCTTGAATCGGGTCCTTTCTCGAGGAAAAGTTTGTCTCGAAAAGTTGAGTGGGAGGATGGTGGAGACTTGATGAGGTTATTGAACCGTCACTTCAACAAGTATGTAGCAGGGCACAGGAAGTTGTTCCTGTGGCACCTACACCAATTGAAGTAGAAGCTTATGATAGTGATCATTAAACTTGGATCAAGTCACTACCGTACCTCGAGGGTGACAAGGATGCGATCGCTTGAGTGGTACAGTAATCTTGTCTTGAAGGTCATGTTGCTAGACAACAGCGAACCTACGAGCTATGGAGAAGCAATGGTGGGCCCAAATTCCGACAAATGGTTAGAAGCCATGAAATCCGAGATAGGATCCATATTCAGAACAAAGCATGGACTTTGGTGGACTTGCCCGATGATCGGCAAGCCATTGAGATAAATGGATCTTTAAGAAGAAGACGGGCGTGGACGGTAATGTCACCGTCTATGAAGCTCGACTTGTGGCGAAGAGTTTTTCACAAGTTCAAAGAGTTGACTACGATGAGATTTTCTCATCCGTAGCGATGCTTAAGTCCGTCGGAATCATGTTAGCATTAGCTGCATTTATGAAATCTGGCAGATGGATGTCAAAACAAGTTTCCTTACCAGTCTTCGTAAGAAAAGGTTGTATGTGATACAATCAAAAAAATTTTGTCGATCCTAAGGATGCTAAAAGGTATGCTAGCTCCAGCGATCCTTCTAAGGACTGGAGTAAGCGTCTCGGAGTTGGAATATGTACTTTGATAAGATGATCAAAGATTTTGGGTTTGTACAAATTTATGAGAAACTTGTATTTCCAAAGAAGTGAGTGGGAGCACTATAGAATTTCTGGTGAGTATATGTTATTGACATATTGTTGATCAGAAATGATGTAGAATTTCTGGAAAGCATATAGGGTTATTTGAAAAGTGTTTTTCAATGGAAAACCTGGATTAGGCTACTTGAATAATAAGCATCAAGATCTATAAGATAGATCAAAATGCTTAATAGTACTTTCAAATGAGCACGTATTTTGACATGATCTTGAAGGTGTTCAAGATGGATCACCAAAGAAGGAGTTCTTGCACGAGATGTAAGGTATGAAGTTAAGACTTAAAAGCTCGACCACAGCAGAATAGAGAAAAAGGACGAAGGTCGTCCCCTATGTTTCAGACGTAGGCTCTATAGTATGCTATGCTGTGTACCGCACCGGAAGTGTGCCTTGCCATGAATCAGTCAAGGGGTACAAGAATGATCCAGGAATGGATCATTGGACAGCGGTCAAAATTGTCCTTGGAGTAAATAAGGACATGTTTCTCGATTAAGGAGGTGATAAAGAGTTCGGCGTAAAGGATTACGTCGATGCAAGCTTTAACACCAATCCGAGTGACTCTGAGTAGCAAACCGGATACGTATAGTGGAGCAACCATTTGGAATAGCTCCAAGTGGAGCGTGGAAGCAGCATTTACAATATGACCTAAAAAATTTGCAAAGCACACACGGACCTGAAAGTTTGGACCGTTGACTAAAACCTCTCTCACAAGCAAAACTTGATCAAACCCCGAACTCATTTGATGATGTTGGTCACATGGCGATGTGACCTGTCAATGTTAAATCACATGGCGATGTGAACTAGATTATTGACTCTAGTGCAAGTGGGAGACTGTTGGAAATATGCCCTAGAGGCAATAATAAAAGTATTATTATATTTCCTTGTTCATGATAATTGTCTTTTATTCATGCTATAAGCGTATTATCCGGAAATCGTAATACGTGTGAATACATAGACCACAATATGTCCCTAGTGAGCCTCTAGTTGACTAGCTCGTTGTGATCAACAGATAGTCATGGTTTCTGGCTATGGACATTGGATGTCGTTGATAACGGGATCACATCATTAGGAGAATGATGTGATGGACAAGACCCAATCCTAAGCATAGCACAAAGATCGTGTAGTTCGTTTGCTAGAGCTTTTCCAATGTCAAGTATCTCTTCCTTAGACCATGAGATCGTAACTCCGGATACCGTAGGAGTGCTTTGGGTGTATCAAACGTCACAACGAATCGGGTGACTATAAAGGTGCATTACAGGTATCTCCAAAAGTGTCTTTTGGGTTGACACGGATCGAGCGGGATTTGTCACTCCGTGCAAACGGAGAGGTATATCTGGGCCCACTCGGTAGGACATCATCATAATGTGCACAATGTGATTAAGGGGTTGATCACGGGATGATGTGTTGCGGAACGAGTAAAGAGACTTGCCGGTAACGAGGTTGAACAAGGTATCGGTATACCGACGATCGAATCTCGGGCAAGTAAAATACCGCTAGACAAAGGGAATTGTATACGGGATCTATTGAGTCCTTGACATCGTGGTTATCCGATGAGATCATCGTGGAACATGTGGGAGCCAACATGGGTATCCAGATCCCGCTGTTGGTTATTGGCCGGAGAACGTCTCGGTCATGTCTACATGTCTCCCGAACCCGTAGGGTCTACACACTTAAGGTTCGATGACGCTAGGGTTATAAAGGAAGCTTGTATGTGGTTACCGAATGTTGTTCGAGTCCGGATGAGATCCCGGACGCCACGAGCAGTTCAGAATGGTCCGGAGGTAAAGATTTATATATGGAAGTCCTATTTTGGTCACGGAAAAGTTTGGGGTTTATCGGTAACGATTGGGACCACCGGAGGGTCCTGGGTCCACCAAGTGGGGCCACCTGCCCTGAAGGCTGCATGGGCCAAGTGTGGGAGGGACCAGCCCCTAGGTGGGCTGGGCGCCCCACCAAGGCCCAAGGCGTGGGAAGAGTGGGAGGGCAAACCCTAGGGCAGATGGGCCCTAAGGCCCACCCCAGCGCGCCTCCCCTCCTCCCCCTCCGGCCGCCACCCCATATGCCATCCGAGGCTGGCCGCACCCTTGGGGTGGGAAACCCTAAAGGGGCGCAACCCCCTCTCCCCTATAAATAGTGAGGCATAGGGCTGCCCATGGGCGACCACAGAATACACGTGATTCGATCTCGCCTTTGGTTGCAGCCTCTCCTCTCTCCCAAGTACTCCTCCTCTCCCGTGGTGCTTAGCGAAGCCCTGCTGGATTGCCACACTCATCCACCACCACCACGCCGTTGTGCTGCTGCTGGATGGAGTCTTCCTCAACCTCTCCCTCTCTCCTTGCTGGATCAAGGGCGTGGGAGACAACGTCGGGCTGTACGTGTGTTGAACGCGGAGGTGCCGTGCGTTCGGCACTTGATCATCGGTGATTTGAATCACGACGAGTACGACTCCATCAACCCCGTTCACTTGAACGCTTCCGCTTAGCGATCTACAAGGGTATGTAGATGCACTCTCCTTTCTACTCGTTGCTGGTTTCTCCATAGATAGATCTTGGTGACACGTAGGAAAATTTTGAATTTCTGCTACGTTCCCCAACACTTCCAGGGCCGCCGCCGATATGCCGAGCCGCCGGCCACCGCGACCAAGGCTGCCATGACCCCGCGAGCCCACCGAACGGCCAGCGCCACAAGATGTTCCTCGAAGCCTAGCTGCTCTGCCGCCTCCGCCCAGCACCACGCCGCCACCTTGCGCCGTCGCCCAAGACGAACAGCGGCGTCGCCGCGAGGCATATTGGGGAAGGAAGCACCCCAGCGCTATGGGTGACCCGCCTCACCTGATCTGGCGCGGGAGGGAAGAGGGCCTCCGCCGCTGCCATCAGCCGCCCGGAGGCCTCCTCTAGCGGCAACGGAGGGGAGGGGGAGGGTGGACGCGCCCGGCAGCGGGGGCTAGGGTTTCCACCCGAGCCGCCCTAGCGGGAGGGCGATACAGGGGTCTCCTAAATTATTCGATCCTAGTATATATTCAATGGTTACCACAGGGACATTACAATATATGGTCAGATTTTCTTGTAACTACAGGATCCAGTAACAAAGCTTCCTTTGTGGAATGTGCCTTCAGAGTCAACATTATTGCTGTAATATTTGCATAACATACATTAATTGATCCTGTCAATTGTGCATAACATACATTAATTGATGCCTTCATATATTTTATCATCTGGTGAAACCTTGTCTTTCAATAAGGCTTGCATTAATGTTTTTTCTAAAAAATATATATATTCAGCTGGTTATTTGTAAAATTAAGTTAGAGGCACCTGCTGTTAGTAATGACAACACTCTTCTTTTCAGCAGTCGACTCTCTTCCTTCTCTGGGTGAGTACTAGGGTGACGCCAGACATTCATCCTGGCTAGAAATTGCTGGATATTTTAGCAAATTGTACGAGTATATGGCTACTATTTCAGATCAATACTGTGCATCAGGCTTTCCCAAATGTTCAGCTGTTATTCACCATGCCAGCAGATAATAAAGTTATTGAATTTTTTAATATTGAAGCCTGACATAAAGAACTTAGTTTCTTTTTTGCTTCACAGAGGATCTACAACTGTTGCACTATTTGATGGAACTTCTCAGGTGATTGCAACATCTGTTGTTCTAAGATGTGATGAATATTTTGTTGTTCAATCGGTCTGGTAGCCCATGTGCTCATATAGCTAATATCATGTAAATATCTTCCATATGAGTATATTTCACCCTCAACACATGTGAAAAATAACGAAATTAAGTGCTTCTTCTCAGGAAATGAATTTGAATACTTTTGCTTGAATTTTGTAATTCCTTCGATCTTCGGACCACGTAGATGTTGAATAGATATACTATCTTGTAATCTTTACTCTTTACCTATAATAGTAATAACAATAATAATAATAATAATAATAATAATAATAATAATAATCTTTATCTTTACCTAATAATAAAGGGAATTAGGTTTCCTTCGTCCGTCGTCGCTAGGAATTTTGCATAAAAGTCCCTCAGTTTATAATAAATAACCCGCAGTCCATGCTTAAGTGGCACTTTGGAAAAATGTTTTGTTTTTGCATAAAACCCCTTACATTTGTTAGAAATTATGCCCGCGGTCCTTATCTCTTAGGGCATCTCCAATAGATTGTATGTTAGTCTTGTTGGTAAAATGTCCATGTCATCAACCAACAATCTATCATACAACTACTCCAATGAGTTGTATGTAAGCTATCCAATAGATGGTGGGACAATAAATGTAGTTGCTCTCTATTTCACCTTGGAGCTTGTGCAAAGGTTGTTGGTTAATCTACATACAACTTTGCTCTCTCTCCACATTTAATACATGCCACATCATCACTATGTCCTAGGTGGCAAATTTACCAACACCTATCTTACAACTGTTGGAGATGCCCTTATTGGACTGGCTCACCACCGCGCGTCTCGCCGCTTATCCTGCCGTTCTCCACAGCCGGGCACGCGCTGCTGCTTGCCGTCGGCGTTGCGGCGAGCGTCCGTGCCGAGGCGGACAGGAGACCCATGTCAAAGGCTGGTACCAGCGAAGGCCTCGTCAGGAAGACTCGAGGAAGTCTCGGGCGCGACGGGCAGCTGGCCGGAGCGCACGGACAGCAGGGGGCTTCCGTCGTCCAGGCACAGGCCGGACAGGATGGCGAGGGGAGGGGCTAGAGCACGGGCGCGCACGCATGGGAGGGAATAGCGTCCCCTGGTGCGGGGTCAACGGCTTGGGAGCGTTGACCGCATGGACGCAGGTGGCGCGGCTACAGAGCGATGCAGGGCGCGGCAGCGACGGGTCCGGCCGCCACGGGCGGCGAACGGAGCGGCAGAGAGTGGTGGGCCGCGGGCGAGCTCATGCTTGTGCTCGAGCGCCTGAAGAAGATGGCGCGGCGGCGGAGTTGAAGCGGTTGACAAGCTCGGGCTCCACGACCGCGAGTCAAGCTTGGCCCAGTTGCAGGCAGCGCGGGATGGCGATGCCGAGGACTTGCGGCTGGGAGCCGGTTCCCAGCGGTGGGAGCGCGGGGCGACGCGAAGAGAGCATTGCCTCTGCACTTGAACAGAGAGAGAGAGATATTCAGAGAGGGTAGAGCAGAATGGAAAGGGGAAGAAGAGTGAAGGTGAGGGCGACTGGCACGCGACCTGGTGGGAGCTCCAGTGGCGCGTCCGGGCATGCGAGAGGACGAGGCACAAGGTCGCGGATCCGTTCCTGTTGGAAGTAAACCCGACGTAGTCGCCGTATCCGGATCGTATACGGAACAATTACCTAGTGTGCTTAGTATTCCATAAGTGTACACGTGCATGTATATGAGTCCGAGTAGGACTAGTATTAGATGCCGATTAGGTTTGCTAGTACTAGCTAGGCTGATATATATAGGTACGTATACCCTGTAAGATTGTACCTTGGATTTGTGAAAGTAATACAGATCCAAACAGGCACGATACGTGCCTGTGGCAAAACACCGGCGTCTTCCGTGTGCGTACGTATTGGTGCATCGAAGGATCGATCAAGTCGGTCACGTAGCTAGCTAGCTTACGGCTACTAGCAAACAAGTACTAGCATATACATCCTGTCAAGGAATCGATCAGGTTGAGTTGTGCTAGCTTGTGCACATACGTATTGGAGATCAAGCTTCCTTGTGGTGTGGTGTATCTCGACGTAAAGTTATCTCGACGAGAGTGCATCAGCAAGGTTCGTCGTTCGTCGTCGGTCGTCGCTGTCGCCGCTGTCGCCGGAAAGTACTCGGCGTCGGGACTGGGCCAACAATTGGTATCAGAGCAAGGTTGATCTTCTAGTAACGGGAGATCATGTCGGACGACGAGAAGACCAAGCAGCTGGCGGAGTACTCCGGTGCGGCTAAAGTATTTGCTGCTCCGGCGAGTTCGTCGTACCCACGATTTGATCGCGAGAACTTCGGCGTCTGGAAGGCCCTCATGGAGTGTGGTCTCCGCGCCAACGAGCTATGGGACGCTGTCGACCCAGGAGGTGACGCGTTCAAGAAGGAGGGAGCCGAGCACCGGAAGGATCGGCAGGCGGCGTCGGCGATTTACTCGGTGATGCCGATGGATGTCCTCCAACACCTAATCGCCAAAGAAACGGCGAAGGAGGTGTGGGATACGTTGAAACTCATGTTCGAGGGACACACCCGTGTCAAGCAAGCCAATCTCCAAACTCTCCTAAGGAACTACGAGACTTTGGTCATGGGCGATGATGAGTCCGTGGATGCGTTCGCTTCACGGGTGGCTACTCTCGTCAATCGGATTCGCGCACTTGGAGAGAACCTCACGGAGGCCTCGGTTGTCCGGCGCTTCTTGCGCGCGGCCCCTCCCCGGTACCTGCAAATTGTCACGGCGATTGAGCAGTGCGTCGATCTCGCGACTCTCTCCATCGACGATCTTGTCGGACGGTACAAGGCTCACGATGAGCGTATGCGGTACAGTCTTGGGGATGGGAAAAACGACGAGCTTGTGATGCTCACAAAGGCGCAGTGGATCGCCCTGGAAAAGCGAGGTGGATCCATAAGCAGTAGCAAGAAGAAGGGGAAACAGCGTTCAACGAGAAAGAACTTCGCCGACTCGGACGACGACTCAGACGATGAGGCTGCACCTGCACCACCGAGGAGGAAGTTTGACATCAGGAAAGTGAGGTGTTATAATTGTGGCCTCCTTGGTCACTTCAAGGCTGACTGCGAGGAAGCACCGAAGCAGAAGGCGCTCATTGCCCAGCAAGGAGATGATGGTGACATGATGTTGATGTGTAAACTAGTGGACGAGGAGGATCCAGACTCTCAAGCGTTGACTAAAGAAATTGTCGAACTCGTGGAAGAAAAAGTTTGCCATCATGATCATGATTCGGAAACTCGTGTCGAAGCTACAGATGCGGGAAGTAATTCCGAAACTTATGTCAGTGCTATGGACGTAAGTGCCAACTTTGCTGGAGCGGATGCAGCAATAGCTGCGTGTGCTGGACCATGGAGAAGTAATCTTTGCGCTGTTCAAAGGTCCGTAGGTGGTCATAAAAATAGCACTGGACATGGTGTCTCGCTGAGTAGGCCGAAAGCACCGGCCGCAGGCACCAAAGCTGGATCCCTTGTGCGGAGTAAGGGCGCCTCGCACCCAGCAGCGAGTGCTGCACAAGGAGCCTCCAAGACAGCTACGTGTGGTGGCCTAGCCACAAGAGAAGGCTCTTATGGTGGGCTACAAACAAGTCCAGCAGGAGGGCTTGGTGGCTCACATGGTGAGCTAGGGCCATCTATACCTAGCGATGTTGCAAGTGATCCAGGAGATATGCAAGGTCCATTACCAGCGCATGTACGTACAGTTTTGCCATGCTTGGCCACTATAATGCAAGAAGATGGGAACGGCAAGGTAATGTCCGTACCCGGGGATGAAAGTCTAGCTTTGCCAAAAGCAATGTGCGAAGCAAACGGTGAGGAGTTACTCCTGAAGGTACAAGGAGCCATGCAAATAATGTCGTCTCCGAAGGCACAAGAGACGAGGACAACGCCACCTACACTGTGATCTGCTACAACCGTGTTACACCCATATTCGGAGAAGACTCTTGGACGATTGACCCGCAAAAGTGAAAGGGAGGGCAATGGTGTCTAGAAAGCACCGAGGAACCGGCGAAATTTGTGGACGCAAATACGGAGGAGTGTTGGCGTCATGCTATAAAAAGAAGAGTTGGGGTCGATCCATGACAATAATTCATGGAGCTTGTGGATCTTCCCAACAATGAAAATGCTATAGAGCTCAAGGGAATTCAAGGTCAAGAAAGATGTTGAAGGGTGCATGCAGCACAAAGCGAGGTTTGTGGCCAAAGAGTATGTGCAAGAGAAAGGTGTGGATTTCGAAGAAGTGTTCATTCCCGTTGCAAAGATGGAATCGGTGAGATTACTCATCGCTCTCATGACTCAGAATCATGGAAAGTACATCACATGGATGTAAACTCTGTGTTTTTGAATGGCGAGATAGAAGGTGATGCGATGTGAATCAGCCACCGGGTTTCATCAAAGAGGGAGAAGAGCACAAGGTACTGAAGTTACACAAAATCTTGTATGGACTATGGCAAGGACCTCGGGAGTGGAACATCAAACTTGATCGGACGTTTATTTCTCTTGGATTTGAGAAAGCCCCACTAGAGCATGCAATGTACAAGAGAGGTAAAGGAAGGGATCGTCTACTAGTTGGCATCTACGTCGACGACCTATTGATAACTGGAGCAAATGAAGAGGTGATTGCAAAGTTCAAGCTACAGATGAAAGAGCTTTTCAAGATGGATGATCTAGGTCTTTTGAGCTACTACCCAGGGATAGAGGTACAACAAAAGACGGAGGGGATCACATTATGCGAGCAGGCATACACAAGAAAGGTACTTGAAAGCTATGGCATGAAAGATTGTAATCCAAATGACACTGCAATGAAACCTCGTCTTGAGCTGAGCAAGAAGAGTAAAACACCCGCACTTGATGCAATAGAGTATATTGCAGCTGCCATTGCGATGTGTCAGGGTGTGTGGCTAGCGAGGCTACACGGTGATCTCATGGATCGAGATCCGGAACAAGTGGTGCTCAACGTTGATAGCAAGTCTGAAAGTTTTCTACGCGAAGAGCCAGTGCGTCATGATAGGAGCAAGCACATTGATACGATGTATCACTATATAAAGGACTGCGTGGAAGAAGGTAAGACGGAGGTCAACAACATTCGCACCGATGATCAACTAGCGGACATGCTAACCAAGGCTTTGGATCGAGAGAAGTTCTTCGAGATGACAAGAAGGATCGGCATCGGAGCTGTAACGTAACGGCGTCGTGTTTAGGGGGGTGATTGTTGGAAGTAAACCCGACGTAGTCGCCGTATCCGGATCGTATACGGAACAATTACCTAGTGTGCTTAGTATTCCATAAGTGTACACGTGCATGTATATGAGTCCGAGTAGGACTAGTATTAGATGCCGATTAGGTTTGCTAGTACTAGCTAGGCTGATATATATAGGTACGTATACCCTGTAAGATTGTACCTTGGATTTGTGAAAGTAATACAGATCCAAACAGGCACGATACGTGCCTGTGGCAAAACACCGGCGTCTTCCGTGTGCGTACGTATTGGTGCATCGAAGGATCGATCAAGTCGGTCACGTAGCTAGCTAGCTTACGGCTACTAGCAAACAAGTACTAGCATATACATCCTGTCAAGGAATCGATCAGGTTGAGTTGTGCTAGCTTGTGCACATACGTATTGGAGATCAAGCTTCCTTGTGGTGTGGTGTATCTCGACGTAAAGTTATCTCGACGAGAGTGCATCAGCAAGGTTAAATGCGCTCGTCGTCGGTCGTCGCTGTCGCCGCTGTCGCCGGAAAGTACTCGGCGTCGGGACTGGGCCAACAATTGGTATCGAGCAAGGTTGATCTTCTAGTAACGGGAGATCATGTCGGACGACGAGAAGACCAAGCAGCTGGCGGAGTACTCGGTGCGGCTAAAGTATTTGCTGCTCCGGCGAAGTTCGCTGCGTACCACGATTTGATCGCGAGAACTTCGGCGCCTGGAAGGCCCTCATGGAGTGTGGTCTCCGCGCCAACGAAGCTATGGACGCTGTCGACCCAGGAGGTGACGCGTTCAAGAAGGAGGGAGCCGAGCACCGGAAGGATCGGCAGGCGGCGTCGGCGATTTACTCGGTGATGCCGATGGATGTCCTCCAACACCTAATCGCCAAAGAAACGGCGAAGGAGGTGTGGGATACGTTGAAACTCATGTTCGAGGGACACACCCGTGTCAAGCAAGCCAATCTCCAAACTCTCCTAAGGAACTACGAGACTTTGGTCATGGGCGATGATGAGTCCGTGGATGCGTTCGCTTCACGGGTGGCTACTCTCGTCAATCGGATTCGCGACTTGAGAGAACCTCACGGAGGCCTCGGTTGTCCGGCGCTTCTTGCTGCTGCCCTCCCCGGTACCTGCAAATTGTCACGGCGATTGAGCAGTCGTCGATCTCGCGACTCTCTCCATCGACGATCTTGTCGGACGGTACAAGGCTCACGATGGCGTATGCGGTACAGTCTTGGGGATGGGAAAACGACGAGCTTGTGATGCTCACAAAGGCGCGATGGATCGCCCCGAAAAGCGAGGTGGATCCATAAGCAGTAGCAAGAAGAAGGGAAACAGCGTTCAACGAGAAAGAACTTCGCCGACTCGGACGACGACTCAGACGATGAGGCTGCACCTGCACCACCGAGGAGGAAGTTTGACATCGTGAAAGTGAGGTGTTATAATTGTGGCCTCCTTGGTCACTTCAAGGCTGACTGCGAGGAAGCACCAAGGTAGGCGCCATTGCCCAGCAAGGAGATGATGGTGACATGATGTTGATGTGTAAACTAGTGGACGAGGAGGATCCGGACTCTCAAGCGCTGACTAAAGAAATTGTCGAACTCGTGGAAGAAAAAGTTTGCCATCATGATCATGATTCGAAACTCGTGTCGGCTACAGATGCGGAAGTAATTCGAAACTTATGTCGATGCTATGGACGAAGTGCCAACTTTGTGGAGCGGATGCAGCAATAGCTGCGTGTGCTGGACCATGGAGAAGTAATCTTTGCGCTGTTCAAAGGTCCGTAGGTGGTCATAAAAATAGCACTGGACATGGTGTCTCGCTGAGTAGGCCGAAAGCACCGGCCGCAGGCACCAAAGCTGGATCCCTTGTGCGGAGTAAGGGCGCCTCGCACCCAGCAGCGAGTGCTGCACAAGGAGCCTCCAAGACAGCTACGTGTGGTGGCCTAGCCACAAGAGAAGGCTCTTATGGTGGGCTACAAACAAGTCCAGCAGGAGGGCTTGGTGGCTCACATGGTGAGCTAGGGCCATCTATACCTAGCGATGTTGCAAGTGATCCAGGAGATATGCAAGGTCCATTACCAGCGCATGTACGTACAGTTTTGCCATGCTTGGCCACTATAATGCAAGAAGATGGGAACGGCAAGGTAATGTCCGTACCCGGGGATGAAAGTCTAGCTTTGCCAAAAGCAATGTGCGAAGCAAACGGTGAGGAGTTACTCCTGAAGGTACAAGGAGCCATGCAAATAATGTCGTCTCCGAAGGCACAAGAGACGAGGACAACGCCACCTACACCTGTACATAAAAAAGACAATTTTTAATGCTTCATTCTAATGCTTCATTCTAAGTTTCTAACTATTCATGAGGCATTTCTTTATCTTTTTTACACAAGCCATAAAAAACGTCGTTTTTCACCGGAATCTTGTGAACGCACATAAAATGTCCGGATATACATGTGGGATTTTTGTTTCGAATTTTTCAACTTTTCGAAATGTGTATTTCGACAATGGGTGCATATGCCCTATGTTCTCATTTTGAAACAGTGCAGGTGTAGGTGGCGTTGTCCTCGTCTCCAAAACGCCTCTCTCACATGTTCTCATTTTGCTTTGCATGCCTACCGAGCAGGAGCATGCCCTATGTTCAACAAAGCTCTGAAACAGTGCACTCTGTCTTTTCTTGAACATGCACCGGGTATATGTCAAAACCATTTTCTGTAATTGTGGAATCGAGTTTTGGAGGTGAAATGTTCCCACATACAAAAAAAAGGCAGAATTGAATGTATGGGCTTGTAGCCCTCTCGATGGGGATTTTCGGTGTTGTTTTTACTGCTTTTGACCAATTCCCTCTTTTTTTTAGGGTTTGATCAATTCTCTTGAACATATAGATGAAGCGACTGCATAGTTAGTTTTTGGGCTACTTTTTAAATGGGTTGTTTTAGCCAACGGAGATGATAAAAAGTCATCGGAAATGTTAACGCCCACACGTGTGGGCGTTTGCACATCGCCCACACGCCTCCATCACCACTCATTTTGCCACGTATGAATAGATGACATCAGCAGAATTTTTTTTGGTTTTCGGCTTAACAATGTTGTATTTCCTAAATAAAAAAGCGAACTAAAAATCCGTTTTCACCATTAAATCCGTCTCGACGAGATCTTCAAAACTAGACCCCATGTTGATATGTTTCGATGAATTTTTTTTTGCCAGAAGTTGCCACGATGTTTACACTGCAGTTGCCATAGGGCTTAAACTAAAGTTGCCATGTGGCAATTTTAGTTTGTAGATCATGGCAATTTTAGTATTTTGATGATGGCAACTCCAGTACTTTGTCCATGAAAATTATTTTTTGTATGAATCATGGCAATTTTACGTGCATGTATCATGGCAATTATAGTTTATGGTTCATGGCAAGTCTAGTTTCTTAATTCCCCGTTTTATAAATGTCAAAATTTACTTTTAAATGTAGAAGAAAATAGCTGAAACATATCATGGCAACTTCAGTGTAAACATCATGGCAATTCATATGCAATAGGCATGGCAACTTTTAATCCAAAAAAAATTCATCAAAACATATCAACATGGGATCTAGTTTCGAAGATCTCATCGTGAGGGATTTAATGGTGAAAACGGATTTTTAATCGGATTTTTCGTTTAAGAGATACAACATTTTAAAAACAAAAATCCAAAAAGATTCCTGCATGCATGCATGCGATGACGTGGCAATTTGTTTACATTATAGACGTGTGGTGCGTCTCCCTTCCTGCCACATGTGTGACAGTTAGCGCGACCCAAAGTCATTACACTTATTTCAATAACTTCGACAATATATGTACATTAAATTGGACAAGTCAAACAATGCATACCCTTCCCTTCCCCTCCAACCCCAAAAAAAGAACAATACATATGTTCGTTAGAGTTTTTGCCGAGATGGTCGGCTTTACATGCCATTTCTTCTTCATGTTCGAGATATTTGTTATTTTTTAAAGAAAACATAGTGATTGGATTATAAGTGTCGGAGTACAATATTTTTTTATCCTGTTGCAACGCACGGGCTATTTTCCTAGTAATAATAATAAGGGTTATTGCTTCTTCCTTCCTAATTTTGGTCCGTCGTTAAGAGATTTTCTTCCGTCCGTTGTTACAGGATTTTCGTACGTCGTAAAAAGTAATTTAGCCTTTTATTCTCGCCGTCTCGCATACATGGACCCGCTTGGGCCTCTGGCCGTCCGCCAGCAGCGTGCATTGTGGCCCAACAATGAATCCGGCAAAAATTAGTTGATGCTTTTAGGGATTGAACTCACGACGAGCCATCAGTTTTCCTTACGTAGACTAGTAAGCGTGCACGTGCAATGCACATCTAATTTGGGTTTAAACTTTGGACACTTGAAGTTGTTTGTTTCAATCCACATATTGATAAAGCAGAGACCTTGCATTCTGATACAAAGTACCTAAAATGTTATGTCCATGCTACCTAAAACGGTATGTCCTTGCATAAGCTTCACATGTGACGCAAGAAAATAGAAGTAACCTCCACTTCACACTGGCATCATTTGACATGGTCTGACATTTAAATGCGAGTCAGTATGACCCTAGAACAAAAGTGTAGAACATTCAAAATAAGAGACTGCATGGATTATCACTTAGCACAGGAACTGAAGTGAGCCAACTGATGTGTGTTTCATTCTTCATGGTAAACGTGGAGAGAAAAAGAGTTTGTACTCATCTGCCAAACATAACTAAACATTTTATAGACGGCACACACATTGTCCATACAAAAACAGGGGGAAATATAAAAATCTTGAATTAAACCCTCCCAATTTCAAAACCAAGCGGAGCCACTGTTGGTTGTTTTCAGCAGCACGGCAATCCAAGCCATGTCTTGCATAATGGAACCATGGAGTTGGGTGTCTACTCCAAGCCCTACGTCGCTCGTTTGTGCTTCACCAACCCCTGCAATTCAAAATTGGCAACTCAATAAGCCATTTCCATCAACACTTTTACAACCACTACACTGAAATCTACAAGTGGCTAAAATTGTTCAAGCATTTGTGCAACATCCAGAGAATAAAATAATAACCATGATAGTTTCCTACCTGAAACTAAAAGAATTTGATCTCATGTTGGGAGTGGACGCATCATGCAACCATACCACAGACTTGGTTGGTGCCGAGCCCTTGCCCTAGCTCGCTCTCTCTCTCTCTCTCTCTCTCTCTCTCTCTCTCTCTCTCTCTCTCTCTCTCTCTCTCTCTCTCTCTCTCTCTCTCTCTCGCGCGCGCGCGCGCGCGCCACAAACGGAAGAAGAAAGAAGGAGGAGAGAGCACTGTGGACACAGTGAGGTTTTCCGGCGCACTAACGCCTGCCGCAACAACGACTTTTCCAGAGCACAAACTCTACACCCCCACCCATTGCAACGTACCCACGCGGCTTTATACCCTGGGCCAGCTCTGGGCACGAACCCCACGCCTCCTACATAGCCGGGTGCCCGATCGGCCCGCGGCGATCTCCACACTCACCTTGACCAGTTCGCCAACGGCCTACTCCTACTACGGCGTGTCGCACACACATACACACGCGGACCCAAACACTACACACGCATGCACGCCACGGTCCGGACCGCACCCGGCGCGCGCACACACAGGCACCTGACGCATTCATTGTGGCTTATTAGCGAACAGACTTGATTCCTGGCGTTTGAAGGGACATGCTGAACTTAAATAATTAGAAACAAGGTATGCAGACTCATAATGTAATCAAAATCTAGACAAAAAAATGCTACTATTAACAACAACATAATGAAGGTAAATTAGTTGCTAAAATAAGGAACAAATTATTTACTTTTATTTGCTAATGGGTTATCATTAGGTAAAGACAACAAAGCAACACTTCGAAAATGATACAAAATTTTGACTATAGGACATTTTTAAACTTATACATACAGATCCACGCTTTAGTAATATAACTCAAGCTCATGGGATACCTGCATGTTTGAAGCTATCCATTTCATATTATGCAAGATAGTTGATGCTTGATGGTACCTTCTCTTACACAAAAACTCAAAAGGATAGAACACTTTTGCAGCCACTTAGTCTGGTCTGTGCAAAAAAGGAAATAGCCAAACTGAACTTTCTTAGTTGGAACTTAGTACACACCCTGATGTTCATTGCTACAATATTGAGCGTCATGCCTGGTTATAATTTAGATTGAATACCAAGAGTCCAGAACAGATCTGGGATTGCCAAGTGAGTACAACATTTTAGGGTTCAAAATTAAAATATGGAGCTTCAAATTTACTCAGGGTAGGAGGGGATGTATGGCCTTGGCTACAACACATGATTGAAATCATATCTCTGTGCCAAATTTTATTATAATGCAAGCTTAGAATAGAGGATTCTAACAAAAATATTAACGAACATGGTCACCAACGAACTTGAGGCTCTTCTCATCCTGTATTGGAATAGCTTTCTTCTTAGACCATTCATAGTTTGGTAGTTGCTTTACCCAACTTTTCTAGAAACAAACAAGCTAATCTTTCAATGATGGTCAGGATCTCCTCCAACGGGATCGTCTTCCTGCACATTTTCACCATGTGAAGATAGCAATTAGTGTTTATCTGAAAGCTAAGACCTTCTGCAACCGTGTGCACATGCTCACGAAACTCAGTCACTCTGCCCTTGAGGCAAACATGGACACACCCGTGTAAACCCCAAAAAAGAAAAGAAAACAAGCTAACTTGGAAGGGCTAATACATCAAAGACCACCATTATTTAGACAAACTTGTAAGCAGGACTCACTTGTTCACACCTTCAGCACCAGATTCAAGCAAGAATAAACACACACACACACACACACACACACACACACACACACACACACACACACACACACACACACACACACACACACACACACACACACACAAGGAGTCTATAATTCCACCCATAGAATGGATCCATAACTGAATACTTCCTACTAATTTCATCAAATAAGGTTTGATTAGCATAACTGTCCAGAAAGTTTGCATGACTTTACTCTGGAGACGACATTATTAATATGTGATGGGCAGTGTTCCCTTTCCATCTTTTGTATATCTGTCAAGTAAGCGATGAGTAACAAAGATGGCAATGTGAAATAGTACATGAGCAGTCCAGAGTTTCAAGAAGTAGAAGCACCTTTTTTTACCAAGGCCACAAAATTTTGAAATCTCAGTTAAACTTTGCTTCTCCATGACTGCCCCCCATAGACAGATAATGCGGTACAGATAAAACAAAACTCAATTCTCCTTCACCTTTTCAATTGGCACTGACATACAATTCTTTGTGTGGTGATAGAAAAATAATCCAAATTCCCACTGATGACCGAAATCTAAAAGACTGTAAAACATGTTCTCTTTGAAATCAACATCAGAGGATCATTTATCAGAAGATGATTTGAGGAAATTAAGAATAGATGATTTGGCGGAAAGAAACAACATTCAGTTACATAGTTCGCGGGCTCCTTTGATCCGTCGCTTGTGTGCAAGCGTCAAACCTGCGAGGCTCTGAATGCTAGATGCTGCCCGCGTGCGTGCTTTGGTGGTTCATGATGAACTGGTCGGAAAACACATGCGACTGCAATTGGGCCGGAGAGGCGATGGGGATGGCGCAATGCGACAGAGGAGCATGTGAGCACAACACACCAAGCAGGGCAATGGTACGTGTTGCTTGAGAGGCGGCAGGCAGTGCATAGAGTAAGATTTGGTGGAGAGGGGAAGGGATCCATACCACAAAAACTGAAGTTCGAGGCGGAATTCTGGCGGCACATGGATACAGAGGACCAGCAGAGCGTTGAGGTGGAGATCTGGCGGCGCGTCGAGGAAGAGATTGCGGCGTGCAGCACCTCCTCAACCGCCGCTAGGCCTCTCCTTCTTCTCCCCTCTCCCCCTCTCGCAAAGATGCGCCGTTGTCCCGGTCGGTTTGACCCACAGCCATCGCCTGGCCCCGCCGCTGCCCGTGACCGGCGCAACACCAGCGACCCGTCACGCGAGGAAGCCGCCACTGCCCAGCCCCTCGCTCGTGCGGAGAGGACGTGTCGGAGGAGAGGGACCCGTCGCCGCTGACGCAGACCGATCGCGCTGCCCCCCCCCCTCGCCGCTGCTCGACAGAGGAGAGGAACCCCGCCGCCAATGAAGGTCGAGCCCGCTGTGTCTCATGCCGCCGCCGCTGCTGGAGGGAGGAGAGGGACCCCGGCGGGATCCTGTGGCAGCAGCGAGGAGGAGAGGGAAGGAAGGGAGGGGAGTGGAGAACGATGGAGGCGAGGCGGGACGAAACGTGGCCTCTCCTTTTCTTTTCTTTTTTTCGGATGGCAGACGTGGGCTTTCCTTTTTTACGGGACACATTAGCTCCGCTTTTCGTGCCGATCGTCGAGGCAGAGTTTTCGTTCGCTGTGTTCTCTTGTTTAATAGTAGTATAGAAACTGATCTAAATCATGCTTGTGTAAACAAAAGAGGTTTCGTATGTACTGTATAGTACCACCTGGCTTCTTTGCATATAATTTTACCAATTTATATATAAGTACACGTTGAAATCAATAAGTGCCTTGAGATTAATAAGGAGAGGGTAACACGTGGGCCGAAATTAATGGAGAGAGACAGAGAGAG
Organism: Aegilops speltoides; assembly: GCA_021437245.1. NCBI lineage: Eukaryota > Viridiplantae > Streptophyta > Magnoliopsida > Poales > Poaceae > Aegilops > Aegilops speltoides. Next base: position 564,321,508 of record CM038142.1, on the reverse strand, counting down.
ATCCGGGCCATTCATGGAGGAACGTGGGAAATGTTAAGATTAATTAACATAGTAATTAAGTGATAAATCCCTGCCTGTTCCCGTGCTTATATATAGCACTTCATCTAATGCAAAGATAGTGTTCGATCATTTTTGCATTGGATCTCAAACATGTTAGCAGCACGCTCCCGGTGGGGCGATTTCATATGTCTGACGGTTTCGGCTACAGCATCGCTCACTCGCGAGTCCGACGGCGACAACCCTTGGTTCGGCCTGGTGGTGCCTGCTACCACACGTTGTGCCCACGAATTCCTGCAGGCGAAACAAGGCCACAAAGAACAAAAAATGAATGAAGAACAGGGGAGATGGCATGCATCGATCAAAAGAGTGCAGGTACCAAAAAAATCCACTCCACTCCCCGTTCAAAGCAACAGGGGGAGATGTATGACATAAGTACATCAGGATTCAGCTTCTCGCAAGCAAGGATAACAAGGCCTGTGAATCAGTAAATGCAAGTCAACTTCACGTTGACAGACGCCTAATGCGTAGTATACTCAGTGGATGGGAAACCTCCACCAACCCACGTCATAATGCACTCAATGACCGGGACATTGGAATACCCGAATCAGTCGCATTGGGAAATCACGAGCAGTCACCATGGGTAACGATATTTCCATCAAGTCTATAATGATATATAGATTCTGGAGAATCATATAACCGGAAGTCTACAATTGTCGACATATATTTCTCAACTAGATTGCAAAACCCTTTTAAAAATGATTTAGATCCAAAGACCATGGCCATGGCAAAGTGTGAATAACACTCGGACTGAACTCGTTCAAAGGGTATAATCTAGGTAGAAATAATCTTGCCCAATAATGGGAAGGTATTCATAAGAAATACCTACGCCAGTTTTCTTCTGGAAACAGAATTGAGAACAACGAGGTGGTGAAACATAGGGCAAGTATTGTAGCACAAGGGTTCACGCAGATACCCAACTATTCTCCAGTGGTGGAATCTCATTCCGATAACTTATATCATTGGCAGTACAAAATCAGCTATCTCTGCAATTGATAGATGTAGTGATCACATATCCATGTGGCTCACTAGATTCAGACATATATGATTGATTTTCGATGAAATCTCAATTCTGAATCGAAATACAAAATGCAACATACATTGTGTAAAAATTAGTAAGTCACCATATGACTTATTGTTGTCGGTACATTTGGTACAACCGACTTAGTGAGTTCCTTTCCACAAGGATTACTGCTACAATGATGATTATCCATGTTTGTGTGTCTGCAACGACGACACATGTAATCATCTAAATGACGGAGTTTAAAATGAAGGATTTTGTAAACCAAAATACCTCTTGTTACTACAACTTGAGCACCTTCATTCATACATTATGGTATACTATGTTGTCTATATCTAAAATATATTAGAGAAATTCAGTGTGGACAAATCTTATCCATCCATAACTATCATGGTAGTTCATTCTCTAGACGTAGAGAAAGATCTATATAGACCAAGAGATGATGGAAATGAGATGTTGGGACTCAACGTTCCATAATGCCATTGGATCCACCAAACGCAGTTGGTTGGTACTCAAGAATATCTTTCGATATCTCCAATGCATCAAACATCTTGTCCTGGTTTTTCAGTTTCATAAATGTGAACATCGATATGTTGGATACATCGATCAGATCCCTACTATGTCAGATCGTACACAAGGTTAGTGTTCCTCCTATGTGTAGTAGCCCTCTCATGAGGAGTCTTCATAACAGACCTCATGGCTACATCCACCAACCATTGTCTCAACGATAATGTTCCTTATGTTTCCCGGATGCAAACAAGTTACATAAATAAGCAATCTCACTATATTGCATATCTTGGAAGTCAAATTATGCGACTGATTTCTTCATCGGGTCTCTACCCCAACTTCTATGTTCCAAAAATGTGTTCATGGAATTGGTAGGTGATGGCTTCGAATTTTGCAAGAATCCCGGGGCGATCTTCCTGAATTTTTCCTGTTCAATGCATCATATTATACTATTTTTTTCCTTCATGAGTTTACTTTATAGGTTCTCATAAATGTTTCTAATGAGGTAATATCAACATGAGATCATATGTTATACTTTCCTAAAAAACCCGGTGGGGAAAACTGAAAGTATGACATATTTATTGTCCTCTGAACTCTATGTGTTTTCTCGTATTGAGTTAAAAGAGACAATAACCATTATATGTTGCACTATTTTCTCCTTATTTTTCCCACTGGGTTTGAAGGAGTTTTGGCAATATATCACACTCTATACTCCTCATATTTTCCCACAGGGTTTTGTAGGAGTCTCTTTCAAGGTGATGATGCTACCTCAACATGCATGGATTAGGGGGAGCGTTAAGATTAATTAACATAGTAATTAAGGGATAAATCCCCGCTTGTATTAACCATTGGCGGTTGCTTCTCCAACCGTTGCGTCGGTTCTGTCTGAACCGACACCCCCTTTGTAAACGGCTGTTCCAGTACTACCTCTCTCTCAGTTTACAGGGCGTGCGCGTACTCCTAGGTCGTCAATTTAACCAACCTAATACAAGTCATATATTACAAAAAATATACCAACATAAACTACGGAGTTTCTACTTTCAAAAGATATATTTTTTGTGTTATATAGCTTATATTAGGGTGATAAAATTGGCAACCTAAGTATACGCGCAGGACTTGTAAACTGAGATGGAGGTAGTACTATGTATAGCACTTCATCTAATGCAAAGATAGTGTTCGATCATTTTTCCTTTGGATCTCAAACATGAAAGAACTTGGCTGAAGCCACGCCGATTAAATCATGGAGGGATTAGTGGGAGAAAATTATGGGATTAAACTGGCTGAAGCCACGCCATTCATGGAGGAATTAGGAAAAAAATATGCGATTAACTCGACCCAAGCACAACAGCCACGCCATTCATGGAGGGATTAGTGTGAAAAAGTTATGCAATTAAATCGGCTGATGCACACAGCCACGCCTCTCTTGTTGCCAGATCATAATTAATTGAGGGAGTCCACTAATTAATGGGAGAGAGAGAGATTCTTGGAACCTGATGAGGAAGAGGAATTCGTGTAAGGATTCGAACCAGCATTGTGTGATTTTTCACTTGATTGTACTGACTAAAGAATATTCTGATTATGTTAATTCTCAGACCACTTCTTGAGCAAATATACACACTAACTATTCTTTTAATAAAAAAATTGTAAGTTTTTTTTTGCATATTATTGATAAAACACATATAATTTTCCATAAAAAAGACCACACATATATAATACATGTGGACTCAAATTTTTTTGACAAAAAATTGCAGGTGTCTACCACTCTACCATGTTGGATGTCAAGGAGACGTGGTGCAGGACACCTATTTCAACTACGGCCAGGGCTCCGCCCATTCGTCCTGACACCATCGAGATAGAGGTCAGAATCATGGATGGCTACCGACGACTTATCCGATACCAGGAACCCCATCTCGCTCGTTCTATCAATCGCATACCTAGCATCGAGATCACATTTGCGCTTGCAAAGATTTCAGGTTTTTGCATGGAAAACTGGAATTTCATCAACTGGTCACATTGTTGTATAACTTTCCTAACTTCCAAAGAAGAATTCGAAAGTTCACAACCAATAGGCCATGCATTGTCTACCTACTACAGCCTTAACGTGGCTAGCACCTTTTTTACTATGGCGAATCTTAACAAGGTTCATCATCCATTCACCAGGAGGGCCTTGACTTCCTTCACTACTTATAAGTTGAGCCGTTTAACTACTTCATGGTAATTGGTGATTTAGTTCGGATGATGCATGCATCAAGTTAAACAGAGACTGGTGTTGAATAAATAGATAAGTTGGCAACCATTTCTGATGGTAGCAAATATTAGAATTAACAACATGAGTGAGTCGGCCGAACCGTGCCTGGATTTTTTTTGTCGGTGCCAGAAATACAAATGCCACTAATATGCTACTTCGTCAAAGAATGAATATTATGTTGCTTTCTTCATAAATTTGGTTTACCTCATTGTGAACTTCTCATTCTAAAATTTTGTGAGTCGTGGCAATTGTCTCTATCCTAAGTTACATCTGCCAAAGAATATTACCGGTTTGCATTTGCGATATCATCACTATATATATAATATAGCCTGTTGACTATTTGATTTAGCAAATCTGTATGCCTAAACATGGGAAGGGAGAGATATCATAGAATTGCACGCATGGAAAGATATCAAAATATTTCCATGTCGTAACAGCTAGCGCGGATTATAGAAAATATAGTCAGATATCAGAAAATATATACTGCCTTTTATAGAGGTCAATCGCATATATACGAATCAATCTCCATTATAGCGTGCAGTACATGCCTAAAATGAACCGAAACCAGGCACCCCTATAAATTTGGGCGCTTGTTCTGCCGAAGATCAAGATAATTTTTTTTTTTTTTGCGGTAAAAGATCAAGATAGTTGACATTCTAGTCGACATCATGATCATGATGCTGCTGGTGCTGCTGTTTTTCGTCGGTGGATCCAATGCAGCACTGTTCTTCCCAACAAGCCAAGATGTATGCACGTATAACACCAGCTATCTAGTTCTTGTTCGTCACCTGTTATTTTGATTACCAGGCCACTAATTTCACCGTACTTTTCTGCTCACAAGTTCAATATCAACGAAACAGGCTCCTCTATTCGAACACCTGGACTGCTCCAAGGATTGGCGGAAGCGGACTTCGTCTATGTATGTATATATGACTCCCTCTTAAATCTTACAGTTTTTTTTAATCCGACATAAATGATTGCTGTTTTTCCTTTCTCGTTAGCTTAATTGGCTTCCATGCTTACCGCAAAAAAAAATGGTATCCATGCGAAAATATTAATACATTTGCTCAACCAAAAAAGGGCATCCATGTGTACATGTTTCATTTGGTACTAATAACAATCTCAATACATTTTTAACGTCTTTATTTGCCATGCATGCGTCACGTACGTGTGTACGCAGTATGCATATCACCATTTGGAAGCAGGAGGATCGGCTGGTTACTACGGAGTTAGCGTGACCATGGACGTGTACGCCTTGTCGCTGAACAAGGATCAGAACAGTTTAGCGGCAGTTCAAATCTCCAACGGAAAAGACAGCATCATTAGTATGGCCTGGGAGGTACGTACTATATAATCGGCCGCCACATGCATGTTGCAGTGCATATCTGTCACCAAATTTAATTTGCTACTGGCTAGGTGTATCCACGCTTGTATGATGGTGATTCGCGCTCTCATTTAAGTGCGATGTGGACGGTAAGTTGTATTCAACACTGCTAGCTCCTTTTTTCCAAATAATGGTTTATGTATATGTATATGTACGAGCAATATGTGATGATACTCCATGTACACAGAATGATGGCTATAGAAAAACGACCTGCATCAACACCAATTGTCCTCTAGGTTTCCAGCCCGAGGCTGGCGCACCCTTAGTTCTTGGCGACATTATCGACCCTATCTCCCAGTCAAGCGGTATCAGGCAAAGCCTTACAATCAAACTCATCAAGGTAAGGGTCACCAGAATAACTTTGGTGTACGTTACGTATAGATCAATCATAAATAGAATAAATATAGTGTTACCAATTTATAAATTTATGTTCTACATGGATTTAATGATGGCGTGATATTACAGGACGATGCATCGGGAGACTGGCTGCTGCATTGCGGGCTTAACCAGCGTGACCCTACATTGATCGGCCGTTTTCCCAAGTCGTTGTTTACCGGTGGCTTGGCAGATCGGGCGACCACAATCGATGTCGGTGGTATTGCAGCAGGCCGCACCACAGAACTGCCTCCAATGGGCAGTGGCTACCTTCCGACCAATGACACCATGGCCACGGCCACGGCAGCGTCATTTAGCAACATCCAGATTTTTCATGAGAACGGACAACTTTCGCTCTTACCTGACAACTTGCCCACGTATCTTAGTTCGGGCTCATACTCCACGAGTCCTGTGATCAATGGCAAGTTTTTCTACGGCGGGCCCTTCTAGTCGACTGCGTCAATCAAGAGCTCACATGATAATTCAATATGAATAGGTAGTTCAATAGTTGATCATTTTGTTATCTACTAATTATTGGGAGTGTCTAATAATAATTTTACTGATTTTGAGTTTGGTTGAAGTTGTTTTTTTGGTCCAATGTACAATAACATGTTTGCAGCCCTGGCTTTATATCCATTCAAAGAAAAATCAACTGATATGTTGTTTCGTTTGTTAACCCGGCCGCTACCAACTTGCCTCACCTCCTGGGGCTTATTTTTATACAGCACCTCCTGGGTCCTGCCTTTATTTTAGAAACTCCTGGGTTCTGATTTTTGTTTTTAGCATAGTGTGCTAGGCTTTATTAATCATAGGCAACATTTACAAGTATTACATTCGTATCATGTGGAATGCCTAACCAAATGTGTCTGCAAGGGAAATGCCTAACCAAATGTGGCTGCCATGAGCAAGGGAAATGCCTAACCCTAGCCTTGAACGTAAGAAGGGCCTACCTTTCCGATTTCCATTAGAGAAACCATGCGGTTCAACCTAGAACAAACTAAAAGCTGCAGAAACACAAACAGTTCAGGCCCCCCGCGCAACCCCTTGAGCCTCATAATTCGAATCTCAAATGCACAAATGAACATGACCTAAATGATTCCTCCATCTGTTTAATTTCCTTGATAATGTGCCCATAAGAACCGCCGCTGCCTTAATGTATATGGTTTACAACCCCTTTGCAATAAGATGTTGCATGCCAAGATCCGCTGCTAGTGGAAGTGCCTCTCTACACGTAATTGCCTCCAGCGAGGATGGATCAACAAGGCCATGGATCACCAGGCCACTTATTTCAACCTAGTTTTCTGTTGACAAGTGCAACATCAATGAAATAGGCTCCTTTATTCAAACACCTTGATTTCTTAAAGGATTGGTGGAATCGGACTTCATCTATGTATGTATATATGACATTTTTTTAATCTGACATGCATGATTGCTGTTTTTCCTTTCACGTTGGCTTAATTGGCATCCATGCTTACATGTTTCATTTGGTTTTCATAACAATATTAATACATATTTTTAACGTCTCTATAATATGCCATGCATGCATCACTTGTGTACGCAGTATGCATACATTTGGAAGCCGGAGAATCGGCTGGTTACTACGGAGTCAGCGTTGTTGGCGCCGCCTCCTCGCAGCGCCGATCTTCTTCTTCCTCTCATCTCTCATGAACACACACCATGGAGAAACTCTACACAGACACACACACCAAGGAAGAGCACAAGAGCTTTGCGTAGAGGCCCTGCCCCTTGGTATACACACGATGGCTACATTTTTCCACTAGCCCTCTCGGCTCGAACTTTTCTCATTCATCAGTCCAGTTCGGCTGGTGACCATGGATGTGTACGCCTTGTCGCTAAGCAGCAATCAGTACAGTTCGGCTGGTGTACAAATCTCTAGAGAAGACGGTGCAGCCGATCAGAACGTCATCAAAATAGGCTCGGAGGTACATGCATCAATGCAATGCACATCTTATAATACTCTTACATATGGTAGCCACCTAATTTAAATTTCTACTGGCTAGGTTTACCCACACATGTACGGTGGTGATTCACGCACTCATTTAGGTGCTGTTTGGACGGTAAATATGTGTGGCCTTTTGACTTGAGTATTGACCGCTCCTTTTTCTTCTTGGTTAGTGCATATGTAAGAGTAATATTCCTGTTTTTGTTTGTTGCATGCAGACTGATGGGTTCCAAACGCGTTGTGGCAACACCAAATGTGCGGTAGGTTTCCAGCCTGAGGCTGGCGCGACCTTAGTTCTTGGCGACATCATCGAGCCCCTCTCCAGCCCCAACGGAACCAAGCAAACCATCACAATCAAACTCCTCAAGGTAGCCGTCAACAAAATAGCTTATTAGTGTGCATATACAGATCTAAAAAGGAAAAATATAAATATGGTGTTACCTATAATTTTATGTCATAGGAGCTTAATTATATGCTATGATTTTGTAGGACGGTGCATCGGGAGACTGGATGGTGCATTGTGGGCTTAACCAACGTGACCCTACGCTGATCGGTCGTTACCCCAAGTCGTTGTTCCCTGGTGGCTTGGCAGATCGGGCGACCCACATATATATTGGCGGTGTGGTGGCCTCTCGCACTAGAGATTTGGTTCCAATGGGAAGTGGCTACCTCCCAACGGACAAAGCCATGGCCACAGCCATGGCGGCGTCCTTCAGCAACATCCAGATTATTGATCAGAACGGGCAAGCTTCACTCTTGTCCCCCAACTTGTCCCCGTATATGACTAGCCCAGACACATACTCCCTCAGTTCTGTCATCAATGGGAAGTTCTTCTATGGCGGGCCCTTCCAGTTGACCGCTTGATAGATTTGTCTATCCGATTTAAATAGCCACCTCAACAATCTATCATATTGGGTATCAATAATCATGATTTGGTCTTATATTTATGTTCTATTTGTGTCTGCCTAAATTTGAAAAGAATATAATCATTTGTTGCAATCTACCTTTTCATTATGAAATACTGGTTACATTGATCCATCCCTCAACTCAATCCACGGTGTGCGCGGGTATTGTGTGCGCTGCTATGTTGAAGATGTAGGAATTTTTGGTGTCTTCCAAAACATTATATACTACATTTACTTGGTTGATGAATGAAATCATACGGAATTGGTGTATGAATGATTGGTACAAATATTTCCAACTGAACTTGAGGAAATATACTCAAGGAGCTGGGTACAAACTATACTAGAATACAGTGTGTATATGTACACTGGAATTATTTGTCTGGGCACAATATAGGTTTGGAATTGGCTAGGCTATTTACAGGTTCAGCTCTGTATATTGATAAGTCTACACGTTTAAATAGGACCATACTATTTAAACGTGGCATATATCTCACATATATGTGCTTGGGAAAAAAAGGAATTTGACACGGAAAATAATCGGTTATGATCGTGGTTTGTTAATTCGATTAGGAGTCTACCTGAATTCTATCTGGATACAGATTTGAACATTCAGGAATATGAGTATAAATATGTCCCTACCCTCTAGCCTCATGTACGCATTGTGAGCTGCACCACGAACTTGGCGAAGGAATTAGAGGGTAGACAAATATACTCGTGCTATGTTATTTTCGCAATATTGGCATCCGAGCAGATTGCAACGAGTTTTGACGGCCGTACAATATCTCTTTATCTGAGATAGGAAAAAGGACGTCGAACTCTTGTATTTTCCTGGAAACAAACTTCCGCTGCGTACTCCTGCCATAGACGGAACGAAGCCACAAAAATCGATCTAGCCTCCACCGCTTGCTCGATCTTGCGGCCTCCACCGCAAGCCCGCCTTGCTGCATCCACCGCGACTCCGCCTTGCCGTGCTAGCCGCGGTCGCTGCCTTGCCGTCCTCGCCGCGGCCGCCGTCTTGCCGTCTCGCCGTGGCCGCCGTCTCTGCCATAACCGCCGGGTTGCCGTCAACCAGCCAGGACCTCCGACATGCTGGAATTGCCGTTGCTCCAAGTCCTCTGCCTAGAGAAATCGCCAAGCCACACGAGCTGCTGTTGGGTACTCTGAATCTGCACGTCATTGCCTTACTTGTTCCTGCTTGCTGCTACAGATTGATTTCTGCAATTTTGCTATGGTAATCATCCTTCCCAATGGCTTCCAACAGTGTGTTTGTTGAATTACATAGATCTTGTAAATTGGATGGATCAAATTTTACCGTCTGGAAGAGAAAAATTATGTTTCTCCTCACTGCTGAGAACATTGATTATATCATATCTCAATCTAATCCTACCCGACCAAAGATGAGGAAAAGGAAAACTACCGTGAGGAAATTACTCAATGGACTAAGGACAACAAAAAGACTAGAGTGTTTATGCTTGGATCCATGTCTGATTCTCTAGCCGGAGAATATGAACAAGAGGAATCAACTCGCAAAATAATGAGGAGATTGGAAAAGGACTTTGGGGAAGTTTCACTTATCAAAGTTCTTAGCTTGGTGAATCAATTTTTGACTGCGAAGATGACAGAAACCACCACTGTTAGTGCACATATAAATAAATTATGTGTCCTAGTAGAGGAACTAAAGAATGTTGGGTACCCTTTCCCTGAAGAACTTCAAGTTATGGTTGCTCTTAACACTTTGCCAAACTCTTGGGAACAATTTAAAATATCCTTTTGTCATATTGAGCGTGTGCTAAACATGAGGACGCTAAGGCATCATCTACTCATGGAAGAAGACAGGAAGTCCACACAAGGGAAAGAATTAAAGAAGGTCTCAACATGATGAACTACACCTTGGTGAGGACAAGTCTTCAAGCAAAAGGAATTGGCAAAAGAGGAAATATGGGACAGATTTGAGGTATAAAATAAATCAGAAGCGTGATAGGAATGATTACAATGGAAGAAACTCAAATCAGAAGGTTGACAAGAGGAAATTTAACTGCCATAATTGTGGTGAACAAGGACACTTCAGATCAAAGTGCACTAAGAAGAGGAAGCCATATGATAAGACGTATAACAACAACCAGTCCAAGCATCAGGATAATAGAAGGGGAAATTCTTCACCTGATGGCATGTCACATGTTTTTATATGTTCAGAATCTCTATTTACAACCTCCTTGTCAAATAGTTGGGTGGTTGATTCTGGCTCCACCTCACACATTGCAAGAAATAGGAATTCTTTCTGTTCATTTAAACCAATACAAAAGGGAACTAGATTTATTTATCTAGGAAGAACATCAAAGGCAGATATACTAGGAATTGGGGACTATAATCTGAAACTCCCAAGTGGAGGAATATTACTCCTTAAGAATACTGTATTTTCTCCAGATATGAGGAAAAATCTCATATCGGTATCTAGACTAGAATCTGCAGGCTTTGATGTTAACTTTGGCAATGGGAAGGTTAAAATATTGCTAAAAGGAACATTAGTACATTCAGGGAACTGTGTAGAAGGCCTCTATTATATTGACGATATTTCCGATGTTGATGCTATGGACAGTTTAGTTGCTGAAAACCACTCCATTGTGAGGAATATAGCCGGAAATGACAATTGTTCCGAATCCTACCTATGGCATTTAAGGCTAGGACATATATCAAAGAACAGGATTAAAACATTGAGTAGTTCTGGAATTCTGAATTTTAAATGGGAAGATTATGGAATTTGTGAAGTATGCATCATGGGAAAAATGACTAGAGCTCCCTTTCCTAAAGCCCAAAGATCTAGTGAGCCCTTAGCCATAATTCATTCGGATATTTGTGGGGAAATGACAACACCCACAATAGGACAGAAGGTGTATTTTATCACATTCATTGATGACTTCTCCCGATACAGTTATGTCTACCTCCTTAAACACAAGTCTGAGGGTTTTGACATGTTCAAAACTTTCAAGGCTGAAGTGGAAAATCAATTAAATGGGAAAATTAAAGTCCTTAGGACCGATATTGAGGAGGAGAGTACACATCCGGAATTTTTGATGAATTCTGTAAAGAACATGGGATAGTACACCACTACACATTACCCTACACACGCCGACAAAATGGTGTAGCGGAAAGAAGAAATAGGACGTTGATGAATATGGTTTGATCCATGATGGCTTACTCGGATTTACCTTTAAGTTTTTTTTGGGGAAGCACTGCATACTGCAGTTTATTTATTAAATCATTCACCCTCAAAATCAGTAAAGGTCACTCCCTATGAGCTTTGGAAAGGGAGGAAACCAACACTAAGGCACCTGGCTGTTTCCTCCTGGATGGTAGTGTAAAAACCAAGTTTCTTGGGATCCATTATTGGGTGTGTCATCTCCTAAGCCCTTCTGCATGTTGATCATTTACTAAACCATGAATCCACTTAATTTCGTTCTTCATTGTCTTCTTTGTGTGTGCTATTCCTAGACCACTCTTCACCATTGGCTGAATCATATGGTCCTTCCCCATAAGCATCCTTTTGGTTTCAGCATGAAGAAGAAACATGTCAGGTTCTTAACCCAGTAAAACACATTCTTCTTAACAGTTGAATTAGTAAATTCTACTCAACAATGGACTTGAGGTATTGGTTTACCATCACTTCAAAAGCTCTTTTGAGTTCCAGACAGCCTTAAAGCAATGACGAAAATCAAGAAATACTGGATCAGCTACACATTTGTTGCTAAATTATCAGGGTATACATGCATGTCCTGTTATGGTTATCACACTAGAATCATGTTAATCACCCCGATAAATGTTTTTTAATCATGTTAATCACCACAGGGCGCTTCCTTGCGCGGGCGGAGTGAGGTGAGCGATTTGGGAGGGGGGGGGGAGCGGAAACTAAAAATAAGAGACACGATATGCGCGGAGCTGCTCAGGTGGCGAATGGCTTCTCCGCCAAGCCCATTTGTCCGCAGTTGTTTGGACCAACTAACAGAATTCTGTAAGGTTTACAAGGCCTTCATTATGCACATGAGTACTGTCCATTGCTTAGAATACATGTAAAGATGAAAAGTTTTTCTTCGTTTTGCAGATTCATGTTTCGCCGGTGCCATAAGGGCAGTCGAGGTGAGCATGGCTGACACCACCATGGCTCCTCCTCCACGCCTTCCTCCTCTCCGCCGTCCACTTGGCCATCGGTGGCGCTGCTGGGTAGACCATGGTGGGCAGCGGCTAGCAGCGGTGCTGTGTTGCAAAGAACATCGCCGAGGACGACTTGATGCAGTCTGCCATCGTTTCGATAGGGCCCGTGGCCCGAATGGGAGGTGCCGAGTTCCATGTCATCCAGCAGGGCAGGGCGCCGCCTGCTATGACATGGACGAGTACATCAATCAGAGGCGAGCCGCTGCCAGTCCCAGCCCCGCACCAAACTCGTGTTGCTGGCGTGCTCCGCCCAAGTGTCCGGGGAGGAGGGGGAATGCTGGCAACATGGCGAGGATGCTCAGCGACGAAGATGGCTCGGCCAAAGCCTCGACGCCCCACCTGCCACTTCGGCTGGGCGCCGTCCTCTTCTCTCTTGGAATCAACAGACAAAGATCAATACTTGCCATGTGCATCCTGAAACATGATGCTTTCTTTGTTGGTTCTCTCCTTTTTGTTCTCATTGCTATTTAGGAAGTGGAGGTTGCTTGTGCCTGTTGCTGGCTCAGTGTAAGCTATGCTTGGAATGATTCGAAGCAAGTTTGAATATTCAACCACTTGAATCATGCTACTTGACTTGATCGTTACAAGAACACGCTATGTAAATGTGTACAGTATATACTAGTATGTGTTTTATGTCTATTGGTTCAGTATAAACGAAGACACATTCACATGATGCTGCTCTTGAGGTTCAGTAAACTCTAGAGCATAACACCTGAACCTTGTTTGAATTAAAAAAATAATAATAATTCAGAGTGGTTGGCCCTTGTTTTATTCAAAAAACAAAAACTGCAGCTGGATATATAGACTAGAAGAGAAGCTGCTCATGAAGTCATGATTCATATCCATATTAACAAGAGCACGATAAGCTTAACATACCTGGATGGTGCGATCCATCGGGCAGATGGCACACATTAATTAGACCAAATTTCTAGATAATCCTCCCAAACACAAGCATACTAGGTCTCTAGGTCCAAATGCTTCTGACGTTCACACTAGTTGAAACTTGAAAATGCAGAGAACATGAACTATCGTCTACATGATGGTGCAGTAGCCATCACCCTCGTCATCGTCGACGTAAACCATCTCGGTGGCGCGCCTTGCCTGCTCGATGCGGAATCTTGGTGAGGCAATTAGAGAAGACCCTGGTGAGGCAGCCGGAGAAGACCACGCGTTGCCTGCGGCCGGTGAGCCCTGCACGGAAGAAGACCCCGCATTAGCTGCGGCCGGTGAGCCCTGGCGGAACAAGACGCGGATGCCGGCGCCGGCGAGTGCGGCCCGATGTCGATGTCGATCGCGATGTTGACTGTCGCGCCGCCGCCGGTGCCGCGGAGCCGATGACGATGATCTCGGCGACCACCGCGAACCTCGGGCTCCTGGCTGTGCGGGAGGAACCTAGCGAAGAAGTTGGCATACTTCCAGACCATGTCGAAGATGACGATTGCACCTAGGACGCCTCCAACGATGCCGCCAATCTAGCCGCTGGAGAGCCCGTTGTTCTGGCCGCCCGTGGATGTCGAGCTCGTCGGAGTGGTTGTCTCATTCACGTTGCAAGGCCGAGTGGTGCAGGTGACATTGGGGCATAGCGGTGCATCGCAGGAGCAAGAGCAGCATGTCAGTGTCGTGCCATCGCCACCACTGGCCGCCGTGCTGTTGGTGTTGTTGGGGCCTGCTCCCCTTGACGAAGCCGAGGCCAACGCCGATCCCTCTGGACTAGCGCCGTTGCTGTTGGAGTTGGAGTTGGAGTTGGTGATCACGATGCACGGCGCCGACCAGTGGCGGAGCTAGACAGGATGTTCAGGGGGGCGAGGTAGCAAATATGGTTGTTTGGGGGGGGAAGCTTAAAAAATCTAATCTAAACAGCCCCCCAAGATTTTCTTCAGATTTTGCAGCGAGGCTGGGGGGCCATGCCCCCCCCCCCTGGGGGCCCCAACTAAGCTCCACCGTTGGCGCCGACGCCGAACACGTAGGGATGACGGGGTACTAAGCGTGCACGCACGGGCCATAGTCCGGGCAGGGCGAGTTGCAGTACTGCACCTACGCCTGCCCGCCCGCGCCCATGAGCAAGGCGCCGACGAGCGCTGCAAGCCAGGGCTTGGGCATGGAAGCGCCCATCGCACCGACAACAAGAGGCGACGGAACATGGGCGAGAGGCGAGCGAGCGAGGCAGAGAGGCGAGCAGTGGTCGGTGGCTCGATCGAGGGGAGAAGTTAAGGGACGATGGAACAGGGGCGAGAGGCGAGCGAGCGAGGGAGAGGCGAGCAGAGTGGTCGGTGGCTCGATCGAGGGGAGAGGGTAAGCAGCCTGCAGCCTGCATTAAGACAGAAGGTAATGGAGTGCGTAGCGGGACGAGACCAAGGGGGAGCTTTTGTGTACTTGGCAACTTGCCATCCAACAAGAAAGTTGACATCCTTGTCGCACTATACTTGTAATAAAAAACGTTCGGAGTTGTCGTGTGTCCGTGCCATATAAGTGGCACCTATCAGGTTTTTTAAATACATTACAGATACAGACACAGACACTCATACATACACACATACGTTTATCCCTATTACACATACATGCACACCATATCTCTGTGAGCACCTTCGAAAGAATAAGCCGGCATGCACCACTGAACGAACATCACCGAAAAGACTGAAATAAATCAATAAAAATACAAGCATCAGTACCAACTCTAGATCTTAAACCCTGGTGGGCTGGTTCCATCGCAAAAAACCTAATTAGGGCATCTCCAACGCCCACTGTCAAATCGCCCGAATACGTCCAGACGTGTTTTGCCATCCAACGCGGGCCTGTATCGGTCCGAAGAGTGATCCAGACGCACATTTTCCCTCAAAATGAAAGCAAAGTTGGCAGTTGGGAGGGGGCCTTTGCGGGAGTCCAGACAACAGCCAAGTAGGACTCTGACACCCCGGCCCACAAAAATCCCCCCTCCTGGTCTCACTTTCTTCCAATCCGTCTCTTCTCCCCCTTGCTTTGCATCTGCAACCTCCTACTCCGCCGCCGCCGCTGTACCACTCCGGTCGTCGCACATGCATTATCAGACTTCCGCAACCAGCACTGACGTGCCCGCTTGCCTTTTACGACGGCGCCTTCCACCAGGACCCGATCACAACTACGTACACTCTGCCCCCCTGTCGTTGACATCCATGGCGGACGCCACTACGACTAGGTGTTCGGTCAAACGTCATTGAGCTTAATTTTGAGCGCCATGTCACTTTTTAGAGTCCGAAGGATGGCTAGGTACTCGACCATGCAGGATGAGTTGTTGTGCAGTGCAAAGTTGGCCGTATCCATAGATTTCATAGGCAAGAGCATAACGGGGAGCTTCTGGCAAAGTGTGGATTATTTGTTTCACGCGCGAGAGCACATTGCGCCCTACGGCATACACATCATCCATGATCGCAATATGAAGTCGTTATCCTATCAATGGTACGCCATTTAATTAGACAACCGTTGCCAAGTTTTATCACGTGGTTGATATGCTGGAGGCAAGGTGGCCATTGCACGCGGCAGCGAGGAGATCGTAACTTTTGCTTCTTCTTGTTCAACTTGTTGTTTGGACCATTCATTCACTCCATATTGTTCTATACATTCTGTAGCCCGTACGTGCTGCCGTGATGTATCACATGATAGAGGGACGACCATTTACGCACACGCACTGTTGGATGAAGCTCAAGGAACAATATATGTGGGACGACATGATTGTTGTAGTAAACTTATTTGCATGCTATGTATGGATGATTTAGAAATATCTACCATGTTATTCAATAATATTAAAAGATATATGAAGAAACACACACACACACACACACACACACACACACACACACATATATATATATGTATACACTATATAGTTTATGCAACATGAGAGAATTAATTTGAAAGAATTTTTAACTAGAAATAAATTTGGAAAATCATGTCTGTAGTAATGAATATATTATTTGAAAATAATCTTACGTGACTGAGTAATAAAATTGTATTAATTAAAATTATAATTTGGTCACTTAGTTTAGAATATGTATAAAAGTTCAGTATAAAAAATAGTTATTTGACATCGTCCTGGGCCCCGAAATGATTTGGACTAGCTCTGGGTGAGCCCTGCGCGGAACAAGACGCATATGCCAGCGCCGGCTAGTGCGGCCCAATGTCGATGGCGATCGCGATGTTGACTGCCGAGCCGCCGCCGGTGCCGCGGAGTCGATGACGATGATCTCGGCGATGACCGCGAACGTCGGGCTCCTATCGGCGCGAGTTGCTGTACTGCACCTGCGCCTACCCGCACGTGCCCATGAGCAAGGCGCCAACAAGCGCTGCAAGCCAGAGCTTGGGCATGGAAGTGCCCATCACGCCAAGAACAAGAGGCGACAGAACAGGGGCGAGAGGCGAGCGAGCAAGGGAGAGAGGCGTGCAGTGGTCGGTGGCTCGATCGGCGGGAAAAGGTAAGCGGCAATGGAACAGGGTCAAGAGGTGAGCGAGCGAGGGAGAGGCGAGCAGGGTGGTCGGTGGCTCGATCGAGGGGAGAAGGTAAGCAACCTGGAGCCCGCATCAAGACAACAGGTAATGGAGTGCGCAGCGGGAGGAGACCAAGGGGGAGCTTTTGTGTACTTGGCAACTTGCCATCGAACAAGAGAGTTGACATCCCTGTAGCACTATACTTGTAATAAAAAACGTTCGGAGTTGTCGTGTGTCTGTGCAACATAAGTGGCACTTATTAGGTTTTTTTTAATACAGTACAAACGCAGACACTCGTACATACACACATATGTTTATCCCTATGACGCATATATGCACATCATATCCCTGTGAGCACTTTCGAAAGAATAAGCCGGCACGCACCACTGAACGGACATCACCGAAAAGACTGAAATAAATCCTGAAAAATACAAGCATTAGTACCAACTCTAGATCTTAAACTCTGGTGGGCTGGTTCCATAAAAAAACCTAATTAGGGCATCTTCAACTCCCACCCTCAAACCGCCTGAATACGTCCAGACATGTTTTGCCATCCAACGTGGACCTATATCGGTCCGAAGAGTGATCTGGATGCACATTTTCCCGCAAAATGGAAGCAAAGTTGGGAGTTGGGAGGGGGCCTTTACGGGAGTCCAGACAGCAGCTCAGTAGAACTCTAACACCCCGGCCCGCAAAAATCCCCCTCCTGGTCTCACTTTCTTCCAATCCGTCTCTTCTCCCCCTTGCTTTGCATCTGCAACCTCCTACTCCGCCGCCGCCGCTGTACCACTCCGGTCGTCGCACATGCATTACTGGACTTTCGCAACCAGCACTGACGCGCTCGCTTGCCTTTTATGATGGCGCCTTCCACCAGGACACGACCACAACTAGGTACACTCCGCCCCCCGTCGTCGACATCCATGGCGGACGCCACGGCGTCCAGGTGTTTGGTCAAACGTCATTGAGCTTATTTTTGTGCGCCATGTCACTTTTTTAGAGTCTGAAGGGTAGCTGGGTACTCGACCATGCAGGATAAGTTGTTGTGCAGTTGGCGGTTGGCCGTATCCGTAGATTTCATAGGCAGGAGAATAACGGGGAGCTTCTGGCAAAGCGTGGATTATTTGTTTCACGCGCGAAAGCACGTTGCGCCCTACAGCATACACATCATCGATGATCGCAATGTGAAGTCGTTATCCTATCAATGGTACGCCATTTAGACAACCGTTGCCAAGTTTTATCACACGGTTGATATGCTGGAGGCAAGGTGGCCATTGCGCGCGGCAGCAAGGAGATCGTAAGTTTTGCTTCTTCTTGTTCAACTTATTGATTAGATCATTCATTCACTCCATATTGTTCTATACATTCTGTAGCCCGTACGTGCTGCCGTGATGTATCACATGATAGAGGGACGACCATTTACGCACACACACTGTTGGATGAAGCTCAAGAAACAATATATGTGGGACGACATGATCGTTGTAGTAGACTTATTTGCATACTATGTATGGATGATTTGTGCTATTTTTTATCCCAACTTGAGTAAATTGCAAAAAACACCACATTGAAGGCTAGATTAGCAGAAAACACCACTATACATATTTTTGACAGAAAACACCATGCTTAGCGTAATATTTTTGCATCAGCGGATTAGGGAAGTTTGAGCACTTTATGACAGGTGGGGCTCACTCGTCAGGAGCTGACTTGGCAAAAAAAAGCCACATAGGCGTGCTCTCCTCTCTCTTGAGCATTACATCGAATAAGTTGTGTGCACACGCCTCAGCGTTCCTCTGGTGCCACGTCCTCTCTGTCGCAACTGTCATGGACGACAGTGGGAGGCAACACATGGTCGCGGCATTCCAGCCGCTGTCCCTCACACTGCGCCTCCTCCTCATCATGCGGCACTACTTCCCCGAGCGCACCGCGTCACCCGCCACCGCCGTCCCATCCGCCACACTCTACACCACTGGTCGCCATCGCCAGTACCCGCCGCCTCCCATGCTCGCTCTCTCGGCGGAGGTGGTGCCAGCCTACCCGTCGTCGGAGTCCTGGGTGTGGACGCAGATCAACGCGGAGACCTGCTGCGACGCGGACGCCGAGTCCCATGTCCTCCATAAGCCCATCCCCCGCCGCACCAATCTTGGCACGGAATGCGGCGGCATCCTGGCGGGGCGAGCTCCTGCTCCTCCTCCCCGCGGTCTGGCCGCTTTCGGCACTCGCGGCCAAGGCCAATGGCGGCGTTGGGAGCAAGGTGAGCCTCGAGTTCATCGTGCCGGCCATCGACGACTTCAACAACCGGCACCCCTTCTTCGTGGCCGGGGTGGTGTTCATCTGGCTGCTGGTGGTCCCACCGCCAAATGTGCAGCTTCGTGTAGCGTCTCCTCTGACCCCAACGACTGCAACGCTGTCGCAAAAAAAGTTGAGAGAGAGAAGAAAGAGTGGACCAGTCAATGCTCCTATGTGGCATTTTTGGCGATGTCAGCTCCTGACGAGTGAGCCCCACCTGTTATTAACGTGCTCAAATGACCATAATCCAACGATCAGTGTTATTTGACAAAAGATTACACTAGACATGGTATTTTCTGCTAATATATATAGTAGTGTTTTCTGTTAACCTAACTTTCAATGTAGTGGTTTCTTGCAATTTACTAATCCAAACTTTGATTAACTCTATTGAGCTTGATGAATTTCATCCGGTTTATTTAAACCCGGTTAGAAATGTATGCGGATAGCATTGAACCGCGGTCTTTTTCACGAACTGATACCTATCCACAGACGAAGCCGAAGCAAATTTATAGGTGTGCATTGGAGATGCCCTTAACCATCTAAGTTAGTTCGCGTATGGGACTTGTTGGTGATTCTATTAGACCGACCGTCTCCATCATGTACGTGAGTAACTGGGCCGATGGATGCATGGATCGATGGGTGGCCAGCCGGTCAGTCGGACAGACACCCGGTCATACGACGTACATGTCGTACTTGTTTGTCCTTTTTCTAAGATAACACAATAGTGTCATGGCAACTCGTCCCGAACACGGCATGCACCATGGACCGTATTCACCAATCTTGACACGGGCACAGTGCCACGTCACATGTTCCAACCGTTCGTTGTACTCCAACCTCCATTACACTGGTGGCGGCTCCGGCGACGCATGCTGACGGTGTGTTGCTCCCGACGGCGGACATGGGCTTGGCGTCCTCCAACTCCCACCCCCACAACCCGTCCATGGAGATGGTGCTCATGAGCCCGATGGTGGATCCCTCCCCCGCCGACTCCAACGGGTCGGCCGCTGCTACCTCTGCTCTGGCGTACGCCGGTCCCGCATCTTCTCCGGTCACCAAAACAAGTTTTCCCTGCGGGATTCGCAGGCCAGATCCGGGGCTTCTCCTCCGAGGGTTCATCGGCAGGCATGGCGGCAGTCCCCTCTATTATCTCACTGATCTTTTCTCTCTGCTCGAGGTCTGATTCCTGCGCGTGCGCACTGGCTGGTCATAGTGGACGTCGAGTGCGCCTTGCAGAGACCGTGGAGGAGGCATGTCGTTGCGGGGCTGAAGGGGCGTTCGGCGGCGGCAACACTAGTGGTGGACCTCGACTTTCACGGCATGAGGCGAGGTGGCTCGAGGCATTCAAGCGTCTCTTTGGCTATTGCGACCGTCTCGACTAGGCGCTCATGGGCGTGACGGGGTCGCGTCCGCTGCCCAGGGGCTCACACTTGACATCTACGTCCAGCTCTTGGGCTGGATGTGAGTGTTGTTTTTGCCTAATTCATGCCTTAAGACTGAGTGCGAGTGCTGTTTTTTCTCAGAGAAGATATCTTATACATTTTGTAATAATGACATGGGAAATGTATGGAAAAATGATCTATACCACACGGAAATTTTGTGCAAAAAATATTTGACCGATCGCGTGGAAATTTTTGCACATGGCAAATTTTATGCAAACTTCACACATGAATGTTTGTTTTCCTTGAATACTTTTATGATGTTTTTGCCCTTAGCTTATATACATGCCATGGCCACTTTTCATTTTCCTTTTAGCTATAATCATGTCATGGAAAAATCAAGATGTTTTTGTCTCAACTAGTTGTACTACATTTATGTTAATGTCATGGCAACGTTAAGATTTTCTTTGCCATGTCAAAGCCGGAGATGTTTTTTTACATGGCAGCTTAAGTTGTACTGCGTACATGCCATGGCAAAGTTAATTTTATTTTTTTTGCCATGGGCAAACTTAAGAGGTTTTTGCCATGTCAAAACTTAAGTTGTACTACATCTATGTACCTTTCTTGCCATGGTAAATTAGCATTATTTGACACGAAAAATTTACATTCCTTTTACTGCTACATCTTTTCATTTTAGTAAATAGCTGCAAAGACAATTTTTTATATGAATTTTCCATGTTTTTTCATAGACCATGGCAAATTGCTATTCATTTTTCAGAGATTGTTTTGCCATGTCAATTCACCGTGGCAAATATATTAAATTGACAATGGCAAATACATCACATACCTTCAATAGCTTTTCTTCTAAAGCTCCAATTCTAGCTTTTCAAAGATTTTTCACGTACCATGGAGGTTTTTCTAGGTATTGAAACATCCAATTCTAGTTTTTCTTCTAAAACTTTCATCATACCTTCTATGATATGTTTAGTAAAACCTTTGTTTTGTTCATAAGCATTGGGCGAATTAAGCATTGATCCGATCCATGGCACGGAGCAAAATGGCACAACATTTTAGGCCAATATTCATAATTGGTTCCAAGAGCACAAGCATTTTGAGCCCTACATCCGCAGCTGTTGGGTAAAGTCTCTAAATTATTGATGGTACATAATCCAATATGCCATGTCCAAGTATTGCGGTCACTTGAAGCAACTCATTGGATGGTGGCCAAGTGGTGCACAAATCACCGAGGAAGTAAATTGTTATATGTGTTGATCAATTGGCCGAATATGCAAATAGTTGCCCGTATATCCTCTATGTGGTTCTCTTTTGGCCAGATCTAACATGCCAAGGGAAAAAAGGCTGAGAGGTTTAATATGTTGATGGCGGTGACTGGGAAGAAGCTCAAGCTCGAAGAGAAGAAGGTTTGGACCGCGGCCGCTTCGAAGGACATGCAGATGTTGACCTTGAAGATGCAGGAGTTAGATGACTATGCAAGGTTTTTTTTTTGAAACGCGGTCCCTTAGGGCCCAATTCATTAGAAAAGGTCGAAGAGAGTTTCCCAGTTAATTAACGAAAAACCGGGCGAAAACTGTCACAACACAGCCGCAAAAATAAGGCACACATGACGACTTGGCAACCCACACAAGAAAGCATACACGCCGCCGAGGAGAAGAGCGTCGTCGAGGTTGCAATCAGGTGTCATCGTCATCACACCTCTGCGAGGGCGACTCCGACTCCACCATCTACGACCACCGATGTAGTCCGCACCGTAGACAAGCGCTGAGGCATGCGCCGGCCAATGCGAAACAATCACAAGTGCCAGCGACCAGGCAGCTTCGACTCTGTCAATGAGCACTGTAGGAGAAAAAGCGCCGACTCTGCCAAAGCCTCGACGCCCCACCTGCCACTTCGGCTGGGCGCCGTCCTCTTCTCTCTTGGAATCAACAGACTAAGATCAATACTTGCCATGTGCATCCTGAAACATGATGCTTTCTTTGTTGGTTCTCTCCTTTTTGTTCTCACTGCTATTTAGGAAGTGGAGGTTGCTTGTTCCTGTTGCTGGCTCAGTGTAAGCTATGCTTGGAATGATTCGAAGCAAGTTTGAATATCCAACCACTTGAATCATGCTACTTGACTTGATCGTTACAAGAACAAGCTATGTAAATGTGTACAGTATATACTAGTATGTGTTTTATGTCTATTGGTTCAGTATAAACGAAGACCCATTCACATGATGCTGCTCTTGAGGTTCAGTAAACTCTAGAGCATAACACCTGATGAACCTTGCTTGAATGAAACTAATAATAATAATTCAGAGGGGTTGGCCCTTGTTTTATTCAGAAAACAAAAACTGCAGCTGGATATATAGACTAGAAGAGAAGCTGCTCATGATGCATATCCATATTAACAAGAGCACAATAAGCTTAAGATACTTGGATGGTGCGATCCATCGGGTACACGGCACACATATATTAGGTCCAAATTTCTAGACAATCCTCCGAAACACAAGCATACTAGGTGTCTAGGTCCAAATGCTACTGACGTTCACACTAGTTGAAACTTGAAAATGCAGAGATCATGCACTACGTCTACATGATGGTGCAGTAGCCATCACCCTCGTCGTTGGCGTACACCATCTCGGCGGCGCGCCTTGCTTGCTCGATGCGGAATCTTGGTGAGGCAACCGGAGAAGACCCTGGTGAGACAGCCGGAGAAGACCACACGCTGCATGCGGCCGGTGAGCCCTGCGCGGAAAAAACCCTGCGTTGCTTGCGGCCGGTGAGCCCTGCGCGGAACAAGACCCTGTGCTGCCTACGGCCGGTGAGCCCTGCGCGGAACAAGACGCAGATGTCGGCACCGGCGAGTGCGGCCTGATGTCGATGTCGATCACGATGTTGACTGCCGCGCCGCCGCTGGTGCCGCGGAGACGATGACGATGATCTCGGCGACGACCGCGAACCTCGGGCTCCTGGCGGCGCGGGAGGAACCTGCTAAGAAGTTGGCATACTTCCAGACCATGACGAATATGGTGATGGCACCTAGGACGCCTCCAATGATGTCGCCGATCTGGCCGCTGGAGCCCCTTGTGCTGGCCGCCCGTGGATGCCGAGCTCGCCGGAGTGGCTGTCCCGTTCACGTTGCAGGGCCGGAGATGCAGGTGACATTGGGGCACACCAGTGCATCCCAGGAGCAGGAGCAGCATGTCTGCGTCGTGCCACCGCCACCATCGGCCGTCCTGCTGTCGGTGCTGTTGGGGCCTGCTCCCTTGACGAAGCCGAGGTCGAGGCCGATCCCTCTGGAATGGCCGATGTCGCTGTTGGAGTTGGAGTTGGTGATCACGATGCACAGCGCCGACCAGTGGCGGAGCTAGACAGGATGTTGAGGGGGGGCGAGGTAGCAAATATGGTTGTTTGGGGGGCCAAAAGCTTAAAAAAATCTAATCTAAACGGCCCACAAAGTTTTCTTCAGGTTTTGTAGTGAGGCTGGGGGGGCATATGCCCCCCTCCCCCGGCCCCATCTAAGCTCCGTCGTTGGCGTCGACGCCGGGCTTGTGGGATGGCGGGGTACTCAGCATGCATGCACGGGCCACAGTCCGGGCAGGGCGAGTTGCAGTACTGCACCTGCGCCTGCCCACCAGCGCCCATGAGCAAAGCGCCGATGTGCGCTGCGAGCCAGAGCTTGGGCATGGAAGCGCCCATAATGCCGAGAACAAGAGGCAATGGAACATGGGTGAGAGGCGAGCGGGCGAGGGAGAGAGGCGTGATGTGGTTGGTGGCTTGATCGAGGGGAGAAGGTAAGCGGCGATGGAACAGGGGCGAGAGGCGAGTGAACAAGGGAGAGGCGAGCAGAGTGGTCGGTGGCTCGATCGAGGGGAGAAGGTAAGCAGCCTACAGCCTGCATCAGGACAGCAGGTAAGGGAGTGCGCAGCAGGAGGAGACCAAGGGGGAGCTTTTGTGTATTTGGCAACTTGCCATCCAACAAGAAAGTTGCCATCCTTGTAGCACTATACTTGTAATAAAAAACGTTCGAAGTTGTCGTGTGTCCGTGCCACATAAGTGGCACTTATCAGGTTTTTTTAATACAGTAAATGGAAATATGACCTAGAGGCAGTAATAAAGATATTATTTATTTCTTTATTTCATGATAAATGTTTATTATTCATGCTAGAATGGTATTAACCAGAAACTTAGTACGCGTGTGAATACATAGACAAAACATATTGTCCCTAGTATGCCTCTACCAGACTAGCTCGTTAATCAAAGATGGTTATGTTTCCTAACCATAGACATGTGTTGTCATTTGATGAACGAGATCACATCATTAGGAGAATGATGTGATGGACATGACCCATCCATTAGCTTAGCATTATGATCGTTACAGTTTCATTGCTACTGCTTTCTTCATGACTTATACATGTTCCTCGGACTATGAGATTATCCAACTCTCTAATACCGGAGGAACACTTTGTGTGCTACCAAACGTCACAACATAAAAGGGTGATTATAAAGGTGCTCTACAGGTGTCTCCAAAGGTGTTTTTTGGTTGGCATAGATCGAGATTAGGATTTGTCACTCCGTGTTTCGGAGAGGTGTCTCTGGGCCCTCTCGGTAATGCTCATCACTATAAGCCTTGCAATCATTGTAACTAATGAGTTAGTTGAAGGATGAAGTATTATGAAACAAGTAAAGAGACTTGCCGGTAACGAGATTGAACTAGGTATGATGATACCAACGATCGAATTTCGGGCAAGTAACATACCGATGACAAAGGGAACAACGTATGTTGTTATGCGGTTTGACCGATAAAGATCTTCGTAGGATATGTAGGAACCAATATGAGCATCCATGTTCAGCTATTGGTTATTGATCGGAGATGAGTCTCGGTCATGTCTACATAGTTCTCGAACCCGTAGGGTCAGCACACTTAACATTCGATGACGATATGTATTTTGAGTTATGTGTTTTTGATGACCGAAATTTGTTCGGAGTCCCGGATAAAATCACGGACGTGATGAGGAGTCTCGAAATGGCCGAGACATAAAGATTGATATATTGGACGGCTATATTCGGACACCGGAAATGTTCCGGAGAAGTTTCGGATAAAACCGCAGCGTCGGAGGGTTATTGGAACCCCCGGGGGAACTAATGGGCCTCGATGGGCCTTAGTGCCCCTCCCCCTTGGGTCCGAATTGGACTAGGAGGGGGCGGCGCCCCCTTTCCTTCTCCCTCTCCCTCTCCTTCCTTCCCCCTCTCTCCCTCTTGATGGAAACCTACTAGGAATTGGTGTCCTAGTAGGATTCCCCTGTTGGGGCGCGCCAAGGAGGGCCAGCCGGCCTGCCCCTTGCTCCTTTATATACGGGG
Source organism: Aegilops speltoides (assembly GCA_021437245.1). Classification (NCBI taxonomy): domain Eukaryota; kingdom Viridiplantae; phylum Streptophyta; class Magnoliopsida; order Poales; family Poaceae; genus Aegilops; species Aegilops speltoides. The sequence continues at coordinate 564,295,365 of CM038142.1, read as the reverse complement.
GCAGGGGGGCACCCTAGAACACACAAGTTTCTCTCCCAACCGTGTGCGGTGCCCCCCTCCACAGTTACACACCTCGATCATAGCATTGTAGTGATTGGCGAAGCCCTGCGCCGGTAGCATCATCATCACTGTGACCCGCCGTCGTGCTGACGGAAGTCACCCTCGTTCTCAACTCGATCAAGAGCACGAGCGATTTTATCGAGCTGAACGTGTGCTGAACGCGGAGGTGTCGTACGTTCGGTACTTGGATCGGTTGGATCGCGAAAACGTTCGACTACATCAACCGCGTTATTGAAACGCTTCCGTGTTCGGTCTACGAGGGTACATGGACACACATTCTCCTGTTATTGCTATGCATCACCTAGATAGATCTTGCGTGATCGTAGGAAAATTTTGAAATTACCGCGTTTCCCAATAGTACAGACGCAGACACTCATACATACACACATACGTTTAACCCTATGACGCATACATGCACACCATATCCCTGTCAGCACCTTTGAAAGAATAAGCCGGCATGCAGAACTGAACAGACATCACCGAAAAGACTGGAATAAATCCAGAAAAATACAAGCATCAGTACCAACTCTAGATCTTAAACCCTGGTGGGCTGGTGCCATCACAAAAAACCTAATTAGGGCAACTCCAACAACCACTGTCAAACCGCCCGAATACGTCCAGACATGTTTTTCCATCCAACGCGGGTCTATATCGGTCCGAAGAGTGATCCGGACGGACATTTTCCCGCAAAATGGAAGCAAAGTTGGCCATTGGGTGGGGGCCTTTGCGGGAGTCCAGACAGGACTCTAACACCCCGGCACACAAAAATCCCCCCTCCTGGTCTCACTTTCTTTCAATCCGTCTCTTCTCCCCCTTGCTTTGCCTCTGCAACCTCCTACTCCACCGCCGCCGCTGTACCACTCCGGTCGTTGCACATGCATTACCGGACTTCTGCAACCAGCACTGACGCACCCGCTTGCCTTTTACGATGGCGCCTTCCACCAGGACCCGACCACAACTAGGTACACTCCGCCCCCCTGTAGTTAACATCCATGGCGGACGCCATGGCGACCAGGTGTTCGATCAAATGTCATTGAGCTTATTTTTGAGCGCCATGTCACTTTTTTAGAGTCCGAAGGATGGCTGCGTACTCGACCATGCAGGGTGAGTTGTTGTGCAGTACACGGTTGGCTGTATCCGCAGATTTCATAGGCAGGAGCATAATGGGGAGCTTCTGGCAAAGCGTGGATTATTTGTTTCACGCGCGAAAGCACATTGCGCCCTACGACATACACATCATCCATGATCGCAATGTGAAGTCGTTATCCTATCAATGATATGCCATTTAGACAACCGTCCCCAAGTTTTATCACGCGGTTGATATGCTGGAGGCAAGGTGCCATTGCGCGCGGCAACGAGGAGATCGTAAATTTTGCTTCTTCTTGTTCAACTTGTTGATTAGATCATTCATTCACTCAATATTGTTCTATACATTCTGTAGCCCGTACGTGCTGCCGTGATGTATCACATGATAGAGGGACAACTATTTACGCACACGCACAGTTGGATGAAGCTCAAGGGACAATATATGTGGGACGACATGATCATTGTAGTAGACTTATTTGCATGCTATGTATGGATGATTTGTGCTATTATTTATCCGAACTTGAGTAAATTGCCAAAAGCCACCGCATTGAAGGCTAAATTAGCAGAAAAAACCACTATACATATTTTTGACAGAAAACACCATGTCTAGCGTAATATTTTTGCATCAGCGGATTAGGGAAGTTTGAGCACTTTATGATAGGTGGAGCTCACTCGTCAGTAGTTGAGTTGGCAAAAAAAGCCACATAGGCATGCTCTCCTCTCTCTTGAGCATTACGACTAACAAGTTGTGTGCACACGCCTCAGCGTTCCTTCGATGCCACCTCCTCTCTGTCGCAACTATCATGGACGGCGGCGGGAGGCAACACAAGGTCGCGACGTTCCAGCCACTGTCCCTCACAATGTGCCTCCTCGTCATGCGGCACTACTTCCCCAAGCGCACTGCGTCACCCGCCACCTCCGTCCCATCCGCCACACTCCACACCACTGGTCGCCATCGCCAGTACCCGCCGCCTCCCACGCCCGCTCTCTCGGCGGAGGTGGTGCCGGCCTACCCACCACCAGAGTTCTGGGTGTGGACGTAGATCAACACGGAGACCCGCTGCGATGCGGACGCCGAGTCCCATGTCCTCCATAAGCCCATCCACGGCCGTGCCAATCTTGGCACGGAATGCGGCGGCATCCTGGCGGGGCGAGCTCCTGCTCCTCCTCCCCGTGGTTTGGCCGCTTTCGGCACTCGCAGCTGAGGCCAATGACGGCGATGGGAGCAAGGAGAGCCTCGAGTCCATCATGTCGCTCATCTACGACTTCAACAGTCGGCACCCTTTCTTCGTGGCCGGGGTGGTGTTATTTGACAAAAGATTACACTAGACATGGTGTTTTCTGCCTAAAATATACTATATAATAGTGTTTTTCTGCTAATCTAACTTTCAAGGTAGTGGTTTCTTGCAATTTACTCATCCGAACTTTGATGAATTCTATTGGGTTTGATGAATTTCGTCCAGTTTGTTTAAACCCGGCTTGAAATGTATGTGGATAGTATTGAACGTCCGTCTCTCATATTTGTGTCCACGAACTGATACCTATCCACACACGAAGCCGAAGCAAATTTATAGGTGTGCATTGGAGATGCCCTTAACCATCTAAGTTAGTTCGCGTATGGGACTTGTTGGTGATTCTATTAGACGGACCGTCTCAATCACGTACGTGATTAACTGGGCCGATCGATGCATGGATCGATGGGTGGCCAGCCGGTCGGTCGGACAGACAGCCGGTCATACGATGTACACGTCCTACATGTTGGTCCTTTTTCTATACTAGACCATGCCGGCGCGCGTTGCTGCGCCCGATTTTTGTGAATATATGAGGTATACAACATGAAGGTAGCTTGTAAAAGGATTTTCTCCCCAATAGAAGAGGAGGGGGTAGCATCGAAGGAGTGTAATACTCCCTCCATTTTTATATACAAGGCCACTATAGAATATACATTTTGCATCTATACAAGGCCACCTACAGTAATCGAGGCAAAGTTAATGATATTTTCTCGTACTAACAACATGTTTAATACTTGCATGCATGCAGTCATAATGACAATCAACTACTTCCTCCACTCAGTTTCTTTGCATGCATGCAGAGTATTAATGATCCCAGTAAACAAGAAGAAAAGTTGACTTGTAAAGCAGACATTAAATTTTACATTGGTACCTGTAATTCGAGTTTGTGGCCTTGTATACAAAAATGGAGGGAGTAATTAGGTAGAAGGTTCTGAAGAAAGAAAGGCCTGTACAGTACGAGGAACTATCTGATAGAAAAAGTAAAAGCTCTAGGTAGAAGGCAAACCATTTGTACCAAATCCTCCACTGCTCACAAGACAGTCATACCAATTTAATGAGCAACCTTCTGATTTGCAAACTCAGCTGTACAATCATTTTAGATGGGAATGAAAACAAAATAGTGAAATTTCAACTAAGCAAAATCTCCAAGCATCTGTAACATGGCTGGCAAAGTAGATGTTTCTCCACAACAATATCTCTAGATATATGAATCCCTCCTGGATAAATACAAACTGATCAAGTAAAAGGCATAAAATATCGACATCACTTTTAACAACAGGAAAAACGAAACACCACAAAATTGAGCCTAAATGATTCTTCATAAAGCTGCAGTGGTCTACAGATTCTTTGTAAGAGGTTGCCAAAGAAATACATCAAATTTTACAGAATAATAATCCAAAAAAATCGTAATAACTATTTCAGTCAGATCCTCATTTGGCGGTACATAACCAGTGCTCTCATCCAGGGGCGGATCCAGACTTAAAATTACCCAGTGTCCACATAAAGAACACATTCCTACATATCAAACAATTCAATGACCTACATACTAAACCAATTAGTAAGTGTAAATTGCACCCGGTGCCAGTGACACCGGGTAGCTATACGTAGCTCCGCCCCTGCTCTCATCTCCCGGCGAGCTGTATAATATCTTCACTGGTATATATCTGATGCTAAGCATAAAAAGCGACATGTTACATGCTCATCTCATGGATATGCAAATTAAATAACTATTGCTTAATTAGTAAAACAAATGAACTTGTTATACTTCATTCTTAAAATGTAATACAAACTGTAATAAAAAACTCAAGCAGCACTTGTAGGAAATATCTGTAAAGGTAGTCATAAGATGGATCCGGTACCAGAAAACTACAAATTACTTGCAGGAAAGGGTCAGGTAGGTGTATTTGAGACAGAATAATCGTTGAAGATACAAACTCCAAGTCGGAAACCAGAACACATTATGGAGGCGAACTGCATAGGTTAAATCTGAACAAAATGTTTTCCCTTGTAGATAAACCGAGGAAAGTACATGGATTATGGACATAGGATTTATCTCTCAGCAACTCCTTTTCATATGACTATTAAAGAGAAAAATCCTTCATTGCACTTTTGGACCTGCAGTAACAAAAAACGATTGATCAGACAACAATGCCCGTTTTGATACTCGTGTGGGCATTAATTTGTCCACATATTTCTTTGAATAGAGAAACATTGTACTAGTCAGGAAAGGCTATTTTTCAACGTCAGGGAGTTCTATATTAAGGCTAACCTAACATACGTCACTGCATCATCTTACTTCAAGGACAGTGGCTCGGCACACACATAATTTACAAATGACAGCTCCTCAACATGAACTGCATCCTCCAAGAGCAAAAGAACACGTGTTTTGAAAAAAAAAAAGAACACAGACCACCGCATCAACTCCACTACTCCAGCTGCAGGAGATGGATACCTCTAGTGCTACGACAACTACTAACGAAGGGGCAGAGTGAGGCAACAGAGACGCGAAGGGGGGGCGTAGGGGCACAACAGATCTGTACCAGGGAAGAAAAAATAGCATCAACCTAGGCAAGGAGATTATATATAGGCGCATCGGAGGATGAACTAAGGAGGAGGAAAAGGCAGTGGGATTGTAACGCACATCCACCATCAGTGCCGGCGAGTAACGCGCCTCCGCTGCCATTATTGATTGTTGACTCTCCAGCCGCCGCATCAGCGCCCCTTCGCATCGCCCGCTGTGTCCAGGTGGGCTCAAATAGCCCACGCGAGCCTTCCGTTGTTTTTTAGTAGGCCCAATTCAACAGCAGATCAGCGATTTTGTTGCTGGAGCAGCGGCCCGGCCTGTTTAGCACTATCTGGCGAGGAACAGAAGCTCGGCTGGGATTGGAAGGAATCCAACGGCCAGAGACGCCCAAAATTCCAAATCCCACGGCCAAAATCATTGATGGCCTGAGAGGGCTCGATTAGTGCGCGGTTTTAATGTATCTAAATGAGATAATAACATAGTGTCATGGCAACTCGTCCCGAAAGCTACATGCACCATGGATCGTATTCACGAATCTTGACACGGGTGCAGTGCCACGTCACATGTTCCAACCGTTCGTTGTACTCCAACCTCCATTACGAGTTCTCACGGGAGCAGCAGGGCGGGCTCGGGATGGATCGATCGATGTTCCACGCAGTTTCCAGGAAACCAGGGGTCTGTGCATGCTACTAGGCGTATGTCAACCGGCTGATCCCAGCCTAGGATCAGCCAGCTCGACCTGAAAAATCAGACGGACCACTTTTCGTGCGATAATGTGCACATTAAACAGTTTATTACTAGCACATATGCCCGTGCGTTGCAACGGGGATGAAAATTAATATGTACTTAAATTTAGGAAACATTGGATGTGCAAGCACAACATATCAACTCATTAAGTAGTTTTAGTTGACATACTCAATTGCGATAAGGGCACTTCCACTATATTTAAACTTTTTTTTAGAACGAGGTTCAAGAAGAGCCCGGCTTGAATTAACAAAGCCATCAATCGGCCAGGATTACAAGGTCACCAACTTACAAGAAAAAAGAACAAGCGGCTGGTACAAGGAGCAAAGCGAAACACACTCAAAGGCAGCAGCGATAGCAAGCAGGAACGCCATGTTGCAGCCAACACTCAACAGGACGACCTACACCAACCGGACTACTACGGACTTGAGAGGATGCACCACCGCACAAGCTTCGTGATCATAGCCAAACTCAAAGACATAAATGGGCCGACACTCCTCTAGAACTGCTACTGCAAAGGGCCCCTGCCCTCTCATCCTGGCTTGAAGGATGCCGCGCAGGCAGGCGGCAGCTCCGTCCACCCTAGAACCCAGAAGGAAGACGTCCAAACTGTGCATGGAAGGAACTAGGAGCAGACCTGCAAGCACAGGGCACACCACTCCGAGCACCGTCATCGTCCGCGGTTAAGGCACACCAAAGGGCTAGAGCTGTCGGCCACAGTCGCAGCAACAAGGGTAACAGCGAGGCCACTGAAGAAAAGGTAGTGTATCGCAGAGCCAAGCTGCCACCCGCCACCATCCCAACCACAACCCAACTCTCTCGTCGCCCCTGCGATCCCCGGACTGCGCCTCCAAGAAGGAACACGACATGGATGTGTCGTCGCCGCCCGAATCAGGGGACCTAGGCTTTCACCTAGCAGGGAACGGAAGGAGGGGGAGAAGGATCCTCACCACAACCTCCAGGGAGGGGAACGGCGCCGAGGGCGTCGCCTACGGTGTGGCTGCGCCGGCCAGGGGTTTGCCCCGGATCCAACCCCACTCGACGAAATGCACGCGGCCCGGCACCCGGGAAGAACGGCCTAAGCCACTGGGACTCGGATCCGGCGATGGAAGGAGATCGGGGCAGAGAAGATGAGATGCATCTGGCAGCGGCAACCGCGCGGGGGAGGCCGCACACCAGCGACCGGGGACCGACGCCTCCTCATCCCCCGCGAGATCGAGGGAGGCGCCTCACCAGCTCCGGCAGGAATGGCCCGCCGCAGGGCCACCCCGCGCTCTCCGCCCGGGGCCACCTCACCAGATGCCGAGGCCATCCACGCGTTGTGGAGCTGCCGGATCCCCCGCCACCACCTTCATCGGAGTCGAGCGCACACCGGCGCACTCCTCTAGCGGTGGCGGAGGGGAATGAGAGGGAGGAGGAGGGGTGCGGCTGCGTCGGTTAGCGTTTCCCCCGAGTCGCCTCGGAGGAGACGACGCGGGGGATGCTGGCTATTGCTTGTGCTTTATATTTGAACTTATAATCATGTATTAACCCTAAATCTAGGTTGTGAATGTGCAGCTGATGAACCTACAACACGGCCAAGTTAAACACTGTCGATTGCAATTATACATTAACTTATATCATACTCCCATAGTGTCAAAATATACTGTCTATCTCATGTTCACCGACAATCCCGCCTACAAAGCATCCGGGGTATTGGGAGTTAAAAAAAATTCTTATTAAGAAATGTGAGTTAAATCCTTCCTACTCCTCTATAACAAAACAATCGGGACCGACTCCTCACCCTCTATTGATTCCAGGAGCGTTTTATTGTTTTTCCATACAACTTGCAAACGTATATAAACTGATGAAATTTAGTGTAAGAAACTAAGAAGCGATTATTTAATTTGATAAGTAAACAAACCCTCTCATCTGGATTTAAAGGGCTCGAGGGCCAAAACTCTACGACCAAGAGACAACCTCGCGCGAAGATTAAATGCATCTAACTGTATCCAATGACCGCGTGAAGAAGTAGTTTCCACGTAAATATTATATTTTGGCTGCAATGTGGAATAATTGGGCCCGCATACAATGCATCAATTGGAGGAAAGAAAATCTATCGCATCATTGGCTGGCGCTCTATAACGATCTGCTCGAGAGATTAAATCAAGCATTTTTGACGAACAACCCAAAAATAATGGACGTACTCATTGCACCTGGCTTAGTAATGATGGATGGAGGTAATAAACAGAAGTACGAGCTAGCCTAATTTACTCACTCAAGGTTCCTTTTTCCTTTTTGAACAAATGTTCAGAATCTTAAAAATGATTGCATTTTTCAAAATTAGTTCTTTTTTAGAAATGAATCTTTTTTCAAATTTTATCCAAAATTTTAAAAAATAGTTTAGTATTCCAAAAAAATCACTTCTTTTCAAAAGAGTTTGAAAACTCAAAAAATTTAAATCTTCCGCTGCAAGTTTTATACAAATAAATCGAAATACAGTGGCTGCGGACATTGTTAACTCACGGAAGGTCATGTGATTGGTCCCACTCATGCACAACTTTTTGCTAGCTATTTTTATGTTTTGCCATTGCCGTCCGTTACTTTAACAGCCGCGCTATAAACAATACAATAAAGTTAGCATGTCGCCCTGGCTAGGAGCGCGGACGTAGCACCTGCTTGTTGTGGGTTCGATTCCCACCTGGGAGCAATCTCGCGCGCGGAGATTTGCAATGAACGAAAAGCATATGTCCTATGACGGAATATCTGGGTCCCACCACAAACGAAAAAAGTGGAGAAACAATCCTCCCTTTAATATTAGGTAAAGATAAAGATTATTCGCACATAAATTACAAATTCATGCCACTGCAAAAAGACTATTCACAAAAAATAATACGAATTCATGCCACCGCACTCAATGGCATCCACTCAGCTGGTCGGTCTGACCTGCCCAAGCTAGCTTAATTTTCTTTTTCAGTATGCAACCCAGTATGTTTTTTTTTACGAGAAACTTCCATGGCACTACAATAAACACCGATAATAATAAAAGAATGACATCCAGGTTCGTAGACCACCCAACATGTTTGTTCAGTTTGTTCCGCATTCGTTGACTTAAAACTGAAATGCAAACCAATGAACCTTCGTAAAATTACAGACCTCGGACTTGAAACAAGTGAATTACAATATACAACATATTTGTAAAGATTGAAATGCAACAAATATTGATAAGCTGATGTGGCGATGCAATTTAATCCGTACGGCTACGCCAACAAAATGTATGCAACAAGTAAGAATTGAGAGACGATTCCCCTAGGTGGGTGGATGGCCTGCGGCCCGCCCTGCTGCTAGCTCGGCTACCGTGTTGGCGATCGCCGCTGCTGCGAGGGAAGGTGTCCGATGGTGGCTATGAGCAAGCCAATGGTGCAGTGCTGCAAAGGCGGCCAACGACTGATGCAAGGGTGTCCGACGGCGGCTGCGAGCAAGCCCACGATGTTGCAAGCCCACCGTAAGCTTTAGCGAGGGTTGCTAGTGGATATTGCAAGGGCGTCCAATAGTTGTGAGTAAGCCGGTGCTACTGTGTACGTGTGGAACAAGTAATGCTGCGAGGGCGAGCGGCGGCTGCCAAGAGTGAGACGTGAGCTGCGAGAAGGATGTCCAATGTTGTTGCATGCAAGACGAATGATGCTGCTAAGACAACCGAGGCATGAGTTGTGACAAAGCTACTCGTTTATGTTGCGTGCGGGGTGAGTCATGCAGTGAGGGCGGGAGGGACATGAGCTACAACAAGGCTGCTCGGTGTTGTTTCGTGCAAGATGAGTGATGCTACAAGGGTGTGCAGTGGCGGGTGCGAGCGAGACATGAACTGCGATAAAGGTTGCTTAGTGCTGCCGCGTGTGCGACGAGTGATGTTGTGAGGGCGAGCGGTGGCAGTTGCAGTGCGATGTGATCTATGAGAAGATTGTCCAGCCATACCTGGCCGTGGGCAGCCCGGCCCGGACGGCCTGACCCTACCCAGCCCGAAAATCCCGGGCCGAGCTGAGCCCAGTGTGCCATCGGGGCAGGCTCGGGCCTGAAAATTGAGCCCGACGGGTAGATCCGGCTGGGCTCGGGCTTGCGGAAAACAGGAATTTAGCCGTAGTCGGGCCGGGCCGATCGGGGCGTGTAGGGCTTTTTCAGGCTTGGGCAGGGCTCGGGCCTGGGTTTTCAGCACCGGGCTTGTTTTTGCCTGGCCTGAGATATGAGCTGCTTCGTCGGCGACGACATCAACTCATGGCGGTTCTACCGATAAAAGAACAATGTAGCACTTGTAACAAAAAGGAATTACGACTGCAACATTGAAAACAGAATCACATAAATCTTTCTTTAGCACGTACGTTTATATCAACTTGGCTTGAGAGTTTAGCGTTGATGTCTACTACACAAACTTTTTCTTGTAAACGTTGTTGGGCCTCCAAGTGCAGAGGTTTGTAGGACAGTAGCAAATTTCCCTCAAGTGGACGACCTAAGGTTTATCAATCCATGGGAGGCGTAGGATGAAGAAGGTCTCTCTCAAACAACCCTAAAACCAAATAACAAAGAGTCTCGTGTGTCCCCAACACACCCAATACAGTGGTAAATTGTATAGGTGCACTAGTTCGGCGAAGAGATGGTGATACAAGTGCAATATGGATAGTAGATATAGGTTTTTGTAATCTGAAAATATAAAAACAGCAAGGTAACTAATGATAAAAATGAGCAGAAACGGTATTGCAATGGTAGGAAACAAGGCCTAAGGTTCATACTTTCACTAGTGCAAATACTCTCAACAATAATAACATAATTGGATCATATAACTATCCCTCAACATGCAACAAAGAGTCACTCCAAAGCCACTAATAGCGGAGAACAAACGAAGAGATTATGGTAGGGTACGAAACCACCTCAAAGTTATCCTTTCTGTTCTATCTATTCAAGAGTCCATAGTAAAATAACATGAAGCTATTCTTTCCGTTCAATCTATCATAGAGTTCATACTAAAATAACACCTTAAGACACAAATCAAGCAAAACCCTAATGTCACCTAGATACTCCATTGTCACCTCAAGTATCTATGGGCATGATTATACGATATGCATCACACAATCTCAGATTCATCTATTCAACCAACACAAAGAACTTTAAAGAGTGCCCCAAAGTTTCTACCGGAGAGTCAAGACGAAAACGTGTGCCAACCCCTATGCATAGGTTCATGGGCGGAACCCGCAAGTTGATCACCAAAACATACATCAAGTGGATCACGTGAATATCCCATTGTCACCACAGATAAGCACGGCAAGATATATATCAAGTGTTCTCAAATCCTTAAAGACTCAAGCCGATAAGATAACTTCAAAGGGAAAACTCAATCTATTACAAGAGAGTAGAGGGGGAGAAACATCATAAGATCCAACTATAATAGCAAAGCTCGCGATATATCAAGATCGTGCCATAGAGAGAACACGGGAGAGAGAGAGAGAGATCAAACACATAGCTACTGGTACATACCCTGAGCCCCGAGGGTGAACTACTCCCTCCTCGTCATGGAGAGCGTCGGGATGATGAAGATGGACACCGGTGATGGATTCCCCCACCGGCAGGGTGCCGGAATGGGCTCCCGAGATGTTTCTGGTGGCTACAAAGGCTTGCGGCGGCGGACTTATATAGGCGAAAGAAGTCGGTCGGGGGAGTCTCGAGGGGCCCACGAGACAAGGGGGCGCGCCCAATAGTGGGGCACCCCCACCCTCATGGCCAGCTCAAAGCTTCCTTGACTTCAACTCCAAGTCTCCTAGATTGCTTCCGTTCCAAAAATAACACTCCCGAAGGATTCATTCCGTTTGGACTCCGTTTGATATTCCTTTTCTTCGAAACACTGAAATAGGCAAAAAAAACAGCAATATGGGCTGGGCCTCCGGTTAACAGGTTAGTCCCAAAAATAATATAAAAGTGTATAATAAAGCCCATAAACATTCAAAACAGATAATAATATAGCATGAATGCTTCATAAATTATAGATACATTGGAGACGTATCAAGCGCGTGAACCTAAAATCCAAGAACTTATCTTTTGTAATGTTATCTTCTTTTAGCGTCAGAGTTGAGATTTTAGCTCTTTTGTAAAAATAAATCAGATTGAGAATTTCGGGATATGTCATCACAAGTACTAACACCTACTGTAGAAAATCATGGAACATATCTAGCTATGCCCAACCGCATCGTGTATTGTTGAGAAGGAACCTAGACTAAGCTGGATTGAGATTAAAAAGTGAAATATGATTCGTGTGCTCTCTGCAGATGATGAATCCCATCCACTCTCCGATAGATGACTGTCGTGGCTAAGTTGTTGTATAGTAGTTTTTAAAATGAATTGCTGCTAAGTGGCTAAGTTGCCATGAATAGATTCAGTTAAATAGCATCTGACTTGTTTGCTTTTAATATGGTTGTTGTCTTCTCTGCAATGCTGATGGTTGGAAAGGACCCTAATGGTTGAAAAGTGTAGTTGTGAACCAAGTGGCCAAGTTGCCATGAACAGATTTCAGTTAAAACTTAAAAGTGGATTTTACTGTTTTCCACTGTCTCAGCTATACTAAACTGACGCATCATAAAATTTTCGGTGTAAGAGTTCAACAAAAGAATGAAAGTTTATTTATCAAGGGTCAATCCACAGCATAAACTCAATCGGTCTGAAGCTCAAACAGAGATGAAGAGAAAGGTGGACAAACACATGCTAACATTTTTCTCCGTTTCATCCACTCAAGTATATAACCTAAGATTACCAAAACGACAACAGCCTACATTGGAATGGAGTCTTGGTCCAGTGCCTATCAATGGCATCTTCGTGCGCATTGTCAGTTTCGGTCACATATATGCAATTCCTAGTTCTATTACATTATGGTTGATTAAACATGCATCATATGGAGACATGCATCATGAACATATAAAAGAATCTTGCAGCTGCAGCAGACAGGCTTGCTGAGTGCTGATTTCCAGAGAGCTGCCATTGCCGTTGCCATGCCGCTGCAGATCAACTGAAGCAAAGACAACACAAACCTGAATTTTTATAGCAATCAAACTAAAAGAGGGTGTAAGTTCTGATCCTAAAAATGCGAGCATAACTAAAATAAATCGGGATATAAGTTTTGATCAGTTGGACAACTCAGTCTGTTGTTTGATGGAAACATGAGAACATATTTTAGTCTTTCATGTTTGACTGATTTGATCGGCTCGTAATATATAAAAATATATTTTCTATGTGTTTTGGTTGGTTGTATTGAATTTTCTGTGTGTTTTGGTTGGTTGTGTTGAATATTACGTGTCCATGCTACTCATTCAAAATCTTGTGTCATCTATACAATTAGAATTCTACACATATGAATATTGATATGAGTGTTATTTGTTGTGTCAGTACTCTGTTTCATGGCCAAAAATTTGTTGTGTTTTCTGCTTCTAGTTTCTTAGAGTACGCTGGACCATGTTTGCTCTAATCACCATATCCTGGTTGCAATCTTTGTATGCATGATCATCTATCTCAACACATCATATAGTCACGTATCTCAACATACCTTTTTCTTAAGTTGCGTGCAAAACATGTTTTTAGTGTGCAACTTGATCTTATTGGCTACAAAATATTTTAAGGGAAAATGGATGTTGTTGCATCCATTAAATTGTGTGGTAGCAGTTGGTAACTTTTGTGATGAAAAGCAAGGGAAGATGAAATGCCAGATTTGTTTGTGGTCCGTCATGACATTGCATGCTATGCAGTGCTCATGGAGTGGTATTTCAAGGATAGCTTCGGAAGCAACATTTGATGTCAGCGCCTATGAGAACCAATCCCACGCATTTGCTGGAAGATGCTTACCATGCTGCTTTGGTCTGTATGTGTAGGCTGGTTCTGGAGTAGGTGCAGATGATGCTGGGAGGCACCCCGCGGTTAGGCTTTGGGACGTCGTTTTTAGACCCACGGCCGGGCGGTTGAGACCTCTATCGACTGATGATATGGACAACAAAGAGTAGAGTTGGATGGTCGATACCATTTCGGTGAAGAGGCAGAGCTGAGCCAAAGATGCAAGCAGCTTACACTCAGTACAACAGTGTTGGCCGGTGGAGGTGATAGTGGGGGTTATCCTGGTGGTCCGGTGTACCCCCTGGCTTGCTCTAACTGTGAGGGTGGCACTAGGCGGCGATTCCCTTCCAGTCAGGGGCGTACCCACGTTGGACCAGGGGGTGTCACTTGGCGGCGATTCCCTTCCAGTCAGGGGCGTACCCACGTTGGACCAGGGGGTGTCACAGGACACCGGGTAGAAAAATGTTTCACCTATACACGGTGGCGGAGCTATGAGCCCCCCCCCCCAGCCTTGGGAAAATGTCAAGCAATTTTTTTAGAGGACTTAGATAAGGAAAAAAGTATTTGGCCCCCTCAAACCTGCATGTTGTACCATTTGCCCTCCATGAAGGGGAGCTCCTATTTGACGCGTCAAGTTGGAGTCGCGACGCATACAGCAAGCCCCGAATGGGCCGGCCTATTAGCGTGCTCGCACGTTCACCCCGCTCGAAAAGTGGCACAATGAAAAAAAATGACAAGCGCCTGCAACATGAATCAAACTGCAGACCACTCGTTATGAAGAGCTATCGCTAACCAATGCATTGGACGATAATACATTGATCAAATGCAACGCTAAAGTTTAAGAACTAACCACAACGCTAGATATGAACACCTTTTCAAAAAAAAATTGAACAATTTTTTTGCAAAGTGTAAATAAAAAAAGGCAAGTACTGTTTGAAAGTCTGAAGATTTTGTGAAAGATGTGAACAAATTCCGCAATTTAAAAGTTTTCCGAAATGCGATTTTCTAAGAATATGAACATATTACTTAACAACGCGAACAAATAGTGAAATTTCGAACTTCATCCGGAAAGGACGAACAATTTTTGTAGGAAGTGATCATTTTTTGAAAATTTTTAACAAATTTGGAAACCTCTGACCATTTACTGATATACTCAAACATTTTTTGAGTTTGTGAACAAAATTTGAAAAACAGGAACAATTTTCAAAATCCAAAAAATTCAAAAAACGATCATTTTTCCAATTCTCAAACATTTGTTTCATTTGTGAACAAAATCGAAAAAACAGGAACAATTTATACTTCTGAACAATTTTTGAAGACTTCAAGAACTTTTAAAAATCCTGCATATTTTTTTAAGTTGTGAACAAATTAGGAAATGCAGGAACATTTTTAAAAATTGTGAACATATTATTTAACAATACGAACAAACAGTGAAATTTCGAACTTCATCCAAAAAAGGGTGAACAAGTTTTGTAGAAATTGATCATTTTTTGGAACTGTCATTTTTTTGGAAATTCTGAATATTTTTTTGCAACAATGAACAATTTAAAAAATTCTGAACAAATTTGGAAACCTGTGAATATTTTTTGAAATACTTTATGAGTTCTTGAATTTTTTTTGAAAAACATGAATAGTTTTCACTATTCTGAGAAATTTGCCATTCTCGGACATTTTCCCATTTGTGCGTAAAATTGGAAAAACAGGAACACTTTTAAAATCCTGAACATGTTTTGAATTTTGAAAAATTTCGAAAACCAGGAAAATTTTGAACCTTCTGAATAAATATTTGAAAACAAGAATATTTTTAAAAATTTGAATTTTTTTTTTGAAACATGGAACTTTTTTCTCGGTTTACGAACAAATTTTGAGAAAAGGAACTTTTTAAAATTTCAAGTTCAAACTTTTTCGAAAAAGGAAATAAATTTGAAAATGAAAATTGGAAAAACATGGAAAAGGAAATGAAACAGAAACTGAAAAAAAATAAAAAGGGAAAAACTTGATAAATAAAAAGCAAGAAAGAAAGAAACAGGAAAACGAAAAAACCACTAGAAATCCGGGTCAGGAACTTTCTAGTAGGTTCCCAAACCAGATTTCTGTAGCACGACAACGCGACTGACAATGGGCCGGCCCGTATTGTTCGCTCGGACTTGTCCCTGTGCGTTTCAGCGACAGTTTGCCGCAGGGACTGTCATATGGGTATTTCGCCCTGAAGTTTCTCACTAGCTCCGCCAGTCCCTATACATATAGAGATATACGGAGCTCCTATACAGCGCTGCAGGCGCCCGTTAATGATCCGGCGCCTGCAAGGATGCTAGCATGGGCCGGCCCACTAGCATGGTGCCCCCAGTTTTTTTAAATTTTATTGGTTAGGAAAAGAAAAATATGAAATCAAGAAAGGTTTACAGATTTAAAAACAAAAGGTTCATCCATTTGAAAAAATGCGTTCATATATTTAAAAAAAGGTTCATCAACTTTGAAAAAAGTTCATCAATTTGAAAAAAAGTTCATTCAATTGTAAAAAAAAGTTCATTCAAATTGGAAAAAAGTTCATCCAATTTAGCAAAAGTTCATCAAATTTGAAAAAAGTTCATAGAAATTAAAAAAATTCATGTATTTTCAGAAAAAGTTCATGGAACTGAAAAAAAGTTCATAAATAAAAAAATTCATCCATTTTCAAGACAAATGTTCATTAAATTTCGTAAAAGCTCATCATTATTCAAAAATGTTCATCAACCTGAAAAGAACTTTTGAAATTTTTAAAAAGTTCACAAAAATTTATTTTTTTGAAATCATCAGGTGCCTAGAAGGTCCGGCCCATTTACGGACGCCACAGGCGCCAGTTAACAAAATGCATGTTAACTGGCGCCTATGGCGCCAAATAGGAAATGCCCATATATATGGCCGGGACACCCTGTAGTTTCATTACCTGGACAATGGTACAATAAGCCAGCCCATTCAACAATTACCCACGCGCGCCATGCAGCGCGAGGCCCAGTGATAGTAGCGAGTGAGGCAACCAGGGCGGCAACTAAATCGAGTGACGAGGCTCTTCATCCAAAACAAACCAAAAATGTCATACGCCTCTCCATTGCTGGCTCGACACTCCATCAGGTCGCCATGCTCATGTCGACGCCGCCGTCCCCAGGTCGCGTTGAGTGGCCGAAGCAGCAGAGGAAATGGAAGGCAAATCATATGTATGAAGTACTGACCCCAGTGCTCTGTGTTTCTTCTAGATTGTAATTCTTGTTCCTCAAACCCTTGAGGATTAGGGCAAGGGCTCTTAAAGCGGAAGTCAGATCACAACCCTTAAAAGTGATCGGCATTTGTGTTGGACGATTCTCGAAAGACTGGACGCACCAAAGTAAGCTTACTTTTATAATTGTGCTCTTCAAGTATTAGAAAGTACATATTTTTTCATGGTTTAATCTCCTCTGCCCACAGATAAATTATCAAGCGCAAATATAAAGTAATAACCATCAAACTACATGTCATAGTAGGAAATTTGTCTATAAAAGCAAGAGCCATCGATGCATGATGAAAATGTTGATCTGTTTTAAACATAATATTGTTGGATCTATGCATTAATATATATACTTCTATTTAATATGGTATGTCTGTTCTATTATTGTTTGAGAGCCAGAAATATGTGATGTACACGGGACACTGGTTAATTTTTGTCCTGGGTCCGCCCCTGCTTCCAGTCCAAGTTGAGTGATGGCGGTGGCAGCCTGGCAGGGGAGACCGATTTTCTGGATCAGACAGGTTCCACGGCAGATGATCGTTATGGTTGTGGGTAGTGTGAGCCTATCAACAGCAGGGCAGGAGGACGCTACGACGATCGCTTCTAGTGACCCACTGCAGCTGCAGTCGACCTATGTAATGTAGTACTCCCTCCGTCCGAAATTACTCGTCATCGAAATGAATAAAAATGGATGTATATCTAAAACTAAAATACATCTAGATACATCCATAACCATGACAAGTATTTCCGGACGGAGGGAGTATTTGCGTTTTCGACATGACCTGGAAGCATGGCCTGTAGTATCAAGTTAGAAACTTAGAATTGCAGAATCAGTTTTCGTTTCTATTTTATTTTACTACTTTCTAAAAAAATCCCATGCTTATGTAATCGCCAGTGCAAAATGTGCTCGAGTGTTTGACTAGTACTCCCTCCGTTCCTAAATATTTGTCTTTCTAGAGATTTCAACAAGTGACTACATACGGAGCAAAATGAGTGAATCTACACTCTAAAATATGTCTATATACATCTGTATGTGGTAACCATTTGAAATCCCTAAAAAGACAAATATTTAGGAACGGAGGGAGTAGATGGATGATGTGAAGGGTACGTACGGTCGGCTATCATTTCACAGCTTCTTCACACTCCCACGTCGCCGTCTCTCACATCTCATGGCTTCTTCTTCTTATTCAAAAGGGAGCACCTAGTGTCTGTTTCGCTTGGACCCCATCTTCTTATTATTACTTGGTAAAATAATGTGCTCATGTTTGTAGCGGTCGATGTTCACATGAAAGGAGCGCATTCATGTGCTGACCAACAGATATATGTATAGCGAACCAACATGTGGTTGAATGGTTAGAGGAACTGTGGTATCCCAGCCCATCAGGGTTGGTGATGCGCATTCAGTGGAAGGAGACGTTCCAGTCGACGACTAGGTTCCTACGGTGACTTCGTAAAATTCAAGATGATATGCCGGCTCAGTCTTGCGGAGGTGCTCATAGGGGTAGGGTATGCGTGTGTGCGTTCATAGGGGTGAGTGTATGCGCGCGGGATGAAGTTGCTGGGTCGGGCCGGCGCGTTCACCGTGCACATGAAGGCTCAATGCTACATTGCTGAAAACTGACAGTAAATTTTCATGTACTGAAGGCTCAATGCTGCATTGCTGCCTAGATAAATTCATTGTGTACATGAAGGCTTCATTTAGATAAATTCATTGTGCAAAGCGGCATTTCTAAACTTCATTCAATTTTCATGGCTGAACGAGTTCTGAACTTCAATTCGTTCACTGTGTATAAGAAGGCTCCGTAGCACATCAGGAGCAAGCAGCAAGCCAGAGGTTTAATTTACAGTAGATAGAAAAATTCTTGTCTCTGTAGAGAAAGACGGGAAACACAAATTGACAGTAAATTGTCTCGTCGCGGGTGGTCCTCAACGTTGTGCCTGGGAGGTGGATCAACTGCAAAAAGGGACTCCGGCAGGGGGACCCCCTCTCCCCCTACCCATTCCTTCTCGTCGCGGATGTACTTCAGCAGATGATCAAAGGAGGGGGGGGGGGATGCGTCACCCCCTCCTCGATGACGCCCCTCCGCTCGTCCTCCAGTACGCGGATGATACTATCATCATCATCCGGGTGGACTTGGACGCGGTTCGGCATCACAAAGGCATCCTCAAGACCTCGACGACTTCGCGGCTGCGACCGGACTCGTCATCAACTTCCACAAGGGCACCGTCGCGCCCATCCACGTTCCGAAGACCGATCTTGAGGAGATGGTGCAAGTTTTGGGGTGCACCGTGGGGGGGTTCCCCCAAATCTACCTCGGCCTCCCGCTCTCCAACCGCAAGCTCACCATGGATGATTTCCTCCCGTTCATCGCCAAGGCCGAGCGCTACCTCTCGGGCCGGTGCGCCCAGCTGCTGGGCATCTAGTGCTGCTCAATGCCGTACTGGACGCGCTGCCCACATATGCCATGGCGGCTATGGAGGTCCCCCCCCTCCGTCCTTCGAGCTATTGATGCCCTAAGGCGCTCCTTCCTGTGGTCTGTAATGGACAAGGCTTCTGGGGCGCAGTGCCTGGTCGCTTGGGACCGTGTCGCCCGCGCTAAGGATGATGGTGGCCTGGGGGTGCGCGCGCTGCCGGTCCAGAACCGATGCCTCCTGCTAAAGCTCCTCCACCATCTGCACTCCCGTCAAGACTCGCCGTGGGCGCGCTGGGTCTGGGGTGAGCTTGGTCGTTCCCTGCTCACCCCGGCCTCGGCCGCCTCCCTCTCCGGGACCAACTGGGCCTCCCTGGCAAAACTCATGCCCCTGTACAGGGCGATCACGACTGTCTCCGTCGGGGACGGATGCTCTACGGCCTTCTGGCTCGACTCCTAGCTGCCCGGCGGGGCGCTCTCTGTCCAGATGAGCTCCCTTTTCTCCCACGCCACCCGGCCAGATGTCTCGGTCGCTCATGTCATCCAACATGGCCTGGACAGGGGGCTCGTCCCGCGCCTGAACCATGCCGGTGCCCGCGAGCGCGGTGCCCTTCTCCCCGTCATCCAGGCGTTGGCTATGACGTCGACCCCGGATGAGCGAACCCTTCGCCGTGGCTGTGCCAAGGGTGCCTCGCTCTCTTCCGCTGGGGTCTACCAGCTCTGCCACTTTGGTGGTGTGAGAGCGTCGTTCGTCGACTTCGTCTGGGCCAACTACGCCCCCAGCAGGGTCCGCTTCTTTGCTTGGCTGCTGGTTCAGGCTCGGATCCACACAAGGGATGTCCTCCTGCGGAAGCACATCGTGGAACCGGCCTGTGCGGGCTGCCCCATCTGCTCGGCCGCGCTGGAGTCAGCGGACCATCTCATCTTCGCCTGCCCGTTTGCACGACAGTTCCCCCCTACCTCCCCGGGCAGGTGCAACCTTCCTGCTCCTCTCCTGTTGGCAGCTATGGAAGCACCGTAACGAGGTCGTCTTTGAGGGCCTGCCGCCCTCGCTCTCCCATCTGTTGCAATCCTGTCGTGAGGACGCCGTGCTTTGGCGCATTCGCCTTCCCAGCGCTCTCAAGCCTGCGGATGTTGCATGGCTAGCGTGCTGCACCTCCTAAAGCTGGCGTGTGCCACACCTCCCCCCCCCCCCTCCTCCTCCTTCTCGAGGAATGTGTAATATGTACCTGTGCAAAACTGCTTTACTTGGGCGCCTGGGGCCCTGATAAATGATAAATTCAGGTGGGGAAATCCCCCCCCCCCCCCGCCCCGGGTGAAAATTCAAAAAAAAAACAGTAAATTGTCTCGGTGGCACATCAGGGGCAAGCAACAGACCATAAACAGCGTGTCCACCTTTTTAATTTATATGCAGATTCAGATTTTTTTAGTTTATGCAGATTCAGATAAAGCATGTCCATCTTCTGATGTGCTGAATGTCCATCTCCTGTAGTTGTGGTCCATCTTCTGATGTGCTGAATGTCCATCTCCTGTAGTTGTGGTCATGTGCTGATAATTTCAGTTAAAATCTTGATGGTGTTGTGGATATGTTCTGATCATGGTGGAGTATTCTGCTGGGATATGAACTCTTCTGTTCTGAAGCTGAGGATGAACACTAACAAAATTCAGATGGACCAGGGTAGGGTAAGTTTCAAAATCTGGGACTGTTTGTATTGTTCTTACATCCATGCACTGTTTACAGCCATGCACTGTTTTGTTGTTCTTGCATCAAGGGGGATGCCTTCTCTTTGAAATAAAGTGATATGACTCCACAAACTTCCATTATGAAACAAAGTAACATGACTCCTTGAAATTTGGTCATTATGATAAGTGGCATATTACTCCAGTTAGCGACATATTTTCAGTGATATGGAATTTGGCCGATATGATAAGTGGCACATTACCCTTGGTTGCAAGCCAAGACACTTGTGCTGATGCAACTGTCTAAATGGACATCATCAAGCAATATGATAAAAAAGGAAATGAACTTAAAACGAGAGCAAGTATTGACTTAAAATGAGAAGATTAGCAAGATTAGGTGTGATGCAAACTAATCCAGTTAGCATGAAGATTAGGAGTTTGTACCATAACCAGAACTTAAACTGAGAGCAAGTATTGACTTGCTGATATTTGAGCACACCAATTAAGCACTGGTAACTGGAAATTTTCGTCCATACTTCTGTTGTGTTCTTCAATGCAAATTGACCAAGCTGGATACATGTCTCATGTTTAACGATATATTTCACTTTTCTTTACTAATAACCATTTGGAATAGTATTTGAGTACCTAAAGAACTGATTATCATCGATCCTGAATATTCATTATTTAAACCATTCTGTTTTTCAGTCTATTACATTCTTCTTCACAAATCTACTCCATAGGCAGTCCTTGATCACACTTTTCTTCAGAACACATTTTGTTTTTTTTTTTTGGTTCAGAACACATTCTGAACAAAACATAGGTGGGCCATAACTATTCTGTTTTTTGCTCTGGACACAATCATGCACATGTCGCCGATGATGATATGAGTTCGGTCCTTGATTCCACTTTTCTTGTGGCAGTCATCGGCAAACATGTTTCATTGCAGGCTACAATGTAAATGCTCACAAGTCACTCACACGCTGGTAAATTTCACAACCATTAGACCAGGACTTGTCTGAATCCAAAAAAAGCTTTAAAGCATGAATGTCGAATTGGTTTATGGTGATGATTTCTAAATTGTGGACCTCTGTCTTTTTATTGGAAGCCGAAATTTCAGAAGCTTGGTTCTGAATCTCTACAAAAATGTACCCACAACGTGCTGCTATAATGAAATTGAGTGAACTGAACGTATAGTAATTGATTGAATTTTCAGATATACAATGAAATTGACAGCAACAACTCAGCTAACTTAATTTTCAAATTGTCAGGATCAAAGAGTACTAGCTCTCAGCAGCAGAGATGGGGGCGGGGATCCGGGCATCGGAGTAGGTCACCACCAGCCGCAGGGGCAGCAGAGGCGTCGCCCGCCACCACCGCCTGCAGCAGCCGGTGGCCGAAGCGGATCAGTGCGGCGACCAGCGTGGCAGAAGTGGGCAGCGGAATCGTGGGCGAAGTGGACCAGCGCCGCGTCGGTGGGCGAAGGAATCGGTGGCAGAGGTCCCGCTCGTGGGCGGGCGGCGGAGGTCCTGCTCCTGGGCGAGCTCATCAGCGGAGCAGGACCTGCTCGTGGGCGGTGCAGGACCTTTTTCTTTAGAGCTTTGAAAGTACAAGGGCATTTTTGCAAAATAACAACTCTACTGCGCGTGGGAGAATAATCTTGGAACGGAGGGAGTATATATGGAAACAATATAATAAAGGTTAAATAAAGTAACCGTCCATTAATGCTGTTGTAGCAAAAAAAAACTCAAATAATATAGGCTGTAAAAGGATCAATTAAAATCAGAGAAAGTAACTCTAAATAACACACGGGAGATGAAGCAAACAAATTAAGTTACAAAAATGCTAGACATACAAAGACTTACACGTTTTTACACGCTCCTTCCATCTAACAACCAATCACAAACCTCTCCCCGATTTTGGGGTGGGCCGCCTACCACCTATTGACCAATCAAGGTTAACCATCCTGTAAAAGCCTGTAAATCGTTTGTACGTGTAGCATTGCCGATTAAGTTATTAAGACAATGAGAGAATACACGGCGAAGTAAAAGTGAGTAAAACAAACAACCCCCCACCACCTTGCGCCCGCTTCGCTCCAACAGGGGCGACACAAGCGGCCAACCCTAGCCGCCGCCGCCGGCTTCACCTCCCCCGCCTCTCCTTCTCGTCGCCACCGGAGGTGCCGCAGGTGCGCCGCGCGCCTACCTAGGATGGTTGCAGCGAGGATCTAGTAGCCTCGGTCTCCCTCGAGGTGCCCTGCATCCATGAAAGCGGCCATGGATGGTGGGCCGGCGCCTACTTCAGCGTGCGGCGTCCGGTGGTGCTGGCCGTCCTCCTTGGTCACGGGGCGGCGAAGGGGCGGCAGGTGGTGTGGGCCCCTTCGGTGGCGGTCGTTTCTTACGCGGATGTACCGTGGGCGCACCGAGCTGGGGTGTAGAAAAACCACTCACTTTTATAAAGTCATTTTACTCCCTCTATTTGAAAAGATAAGGTGCAGTTACTGTGTCGGTGAATACATGTATACTATATTGATGCGGCAAATGTAAACACGGCACTTCTATTTTCTAGATGATGAGAGAGTGTGCGGAAATGATTTGGTTTATAGACTGGTTGCTGCCTACGATTTTAAAAGTTACTGACTTGATTAAAATAATGGATCAAATTCAAAATTGAATACCTCAATTATATGGAAAAAAACCTTAAAAATTAAGAGGCATAGTAAATTTAAAAAATTGAATGAGAGAGCTCCTTGAGAAATTTTTGATCCGGTAAAAATCGAATCACTGCATTCAAATTGGAGATCCCGGTTGATTGCAGCTCCTTAATAAATTGTTGAATTGTCAAAATTGGATGACACAATTCTAAATTGAAGACCTAACTAAATGTGAGGCCTTAAAAATTAGATAACATGATGCTATAGTGCTATGGAGGATATTAGACAGAATTGTAATATGGCAAAGTAGTAAGTCTCTATCGACCAAAATTAAGGTGGACTAGACACTCAGCATAGACATCTTCACTGAAAAGACGAACATCATTTGTCTCTGATTCCTTGGATCCCACTGCATGTCACTGTCTTTGCTCGCGGCCGGGCTCCGCGCCACCGCGCCCAGCCTCTGCGCTGCCGCGCGCTGCACGAAGGCAGCGCTCGGCTTCCGCACCAGCGACATCGTGCTAACCGCCCTGCTGCAGATGCGCCCTGAGCGCGGGGCGCCGCAGGACGCCAACCAGGTGTTCGACGAAATGGCGAGACGCGGGACGTGGTCGCATGGAACTGTGCGGTGCACTGCAGCGTGCGGTCCGGCTACCTCGAGCGTGCTTTGGTGTAATTGTGCAGCATGGGGAGGGGTGGGTTGGCATCCACCGAGAGCTCTGGGGCACTTTTGCAGCATGGTGATGGGTGGGCTAGCATCCACCGAGAGCACGCTCTCGTCGGTGCTCAATGGGTGCACACGCCCCAGGGATAGCCGCGGGGGCAGTGTGCTGCACGGCTGGGTGGTGAAGTCGGAGGAGCTTGATCCTGATACACCGCCGCAGAATGTGCTGCTCGGCATGTACGTAGCTGCTGTGATCTGGTCATCTGGACAACGCGGTGCGTGTGTTTGAGAGGATTGAGACGCCTAACTTGGCGTGCCATTGAATACTCTGAGGCCAACTCCACCGCGCGACCCTATCCTGTCCGTTCCCGTCCGTTTGGGGTAAAAAGGACAAACGAGACGGCCCAGCGCGCGGGCGCAGACGAACTTTGTGTCCGCTTTCGACCCATCCCGGCTCAAACTTGCGCCGGTTTTGGGGTGAAACGGACAGCGCGCGGACGGGCGGGACGCGCGCGCTTGTCCTCCCCTGGCCCGCCTGTCGGTGGGAGAAACCAACCCCCGCCCATTTGGCGCCATTTGCCCCAAACCCTCCCACGTCCTTCCCGCCGCCCCCTCTCTCCCCCGTCCATGGCCGACGCCCCGCCGAGTTCCGGCGGCCTGGCCGTCGACCCGCCCGCAAAGGTGAAGAAGAAGGCGCCAAGGAAGTCGCGGTCGGAGTGCACGCCGGAGGAGATCGCCAAGTTGGACGCGGAATCGGCGAAGAGGAGGGAACGGAGAGCGGTCGTCAAGCTCAATGCCGCCGCGGCCAAGAGAGCCGCCATGCGCGAGGAGCTGGAGGCCGCGCGGCGCAAGGCCGCTGCCGACGAGAAGGAGGACCTCGTCAACAAAGCGCACGCCATCCTCATGCTTGGCATGGGCCGTCCTGCCGGGTTCCCTGCAGCGGCCGTCGGCCCGGCGAGCACCAGCTCGTCGGTCGCCCGGCCTACGCACTGCCAGTCGCCGACGTCGCGCACCACGCCCATGTCGCCCGGCTTCCCTCCGCCAAGGCACGACAGCCAGACCCATTTCTCGGGGTCGCCGGAGGTGGGCTTGTTCGCGCCGTCCACACCGCGCCCCGCGGCCATCATCGACCTCAACGTCACGCCCGGGTCGAGCAGCGGCGGGCGGCCGTCCGTCGAGATGCTAAGAAAGTAGGCACGGGCACCGTTCACGGGCACCATGCCGGCCCCCCGTGTCTTGTTTGACGGAATGCCAACCCCAACGCCAGCGGTCGACGACCCCTTCTACAACCGGTACATGGAGGACGTGATCTTCGACGGTGGGCATGGCCGTACCTACGACCCCGATGAGACCCAAAGTCAGGATGGCCGTGCCGAGTACGTCCCCGATGAAGAGGCCGACGATCGTGCTGACTACGACCACGGTGACTCGTGGCATGAAGACGATGACATCTATGTCGAAGGTGATGAAGAAGAAGAAGAAAGCAATGACGTTGATATTAGTGGTGCGCCATTGTTCATCGACGAGCTCACCCAAAGAGCCGAGGCACAAAAGAAGAGGAAGAGCATTCGTACAGGTTCATATACACAAGATGAGGACAAGTTGATTTGCCAAGCTTGGATGGAGATTAGCCAAGATCCGAGGACCGGCGCGCAACAAAAGGGCATTGTTTTTTGGACGAAACTCCACAAAACATTCCATGAAAGGAAGATGTTTGAGCCCTACCAAATTACAAGCAACCGTGGCATCGGCTCGATTCAAAAAAGATGGTTGTTCATCCAACAAGAGTGCAACAAGTATTGCGCCGCATTTAAGAGCGTTGAAGCACGGTCCGTGAGTGGTCTCGGTGTTGGGGACATGGTATGGTCTCCTCTTTCTAGCTCTTTCCTTGCTACGGCCATGAGGCTTCGGCCGTGTATATGTTTACATGTTCACTTGTTGTTGATCATGTTGTGTAGGCATTCCAATCTTTGGAGGCGTTCAAGGCCCGGCACAATGACAAGCCATTTACTCTTACGCATTGTTGGACGATCATCAACAATTGCCCCAAGTTCAAGGACCAATACCGTGAACTTCAAAGAAAGAGAGGCAAGAAGACGGCCAAGTTCGCCGGAGGTGGGGATGGCGAGGCGTTGAAGAGGCCGAGGGGCAAGACCAACTCCAAGGTGGACGACATACGTGACGCCTCATCCATGGCCTTGCATGAGATTTTGCATGGCATGATGTACCAAAAGGATGTGAGGGTCGAGAAGAAGCGGCAAAGCAAGGACGAGCAAATGAAGCAATACCTAGACCTTCAAAGACAGAAGCTTGAGATGGAGGAGGCGGCCAAGCGGAGGAAGATAGACATGAAGGAGGCGGCCCGGCAAAGGCAGGTCTACATGGAGGAGGCGGCCCGGCAAAGGCAGCTCGACATCGAGGCCGACAACGTCAAGGCCAGGCAGAGGCAGCTCGACATCGAGGCCACCAATGCCGCCACCAAAGCGAAGGAGGTGGCCCTTGCGATCATGAGCGTGGACTTGTCGAAGATGAGCGACAAGACGAGGGCCTGGTTCGAGGCCAGGCAGAAGGAGATGCTCGACGCCGAAGGCCTGAACTAGGTCGTCCGATCGGCGTGGCCGTTCTTTTTGAGGCTGGCATGGGTGCCGCCCGCCCGTCGGGCCGCTGGCAGTGTGCCGGCGAGAAAACATTCATTTTGGAGGCCGGCTGTGTTGCCGGCCGCTGGCTGTGTTGCCGGCGAGGAGAACTATTCATTTTGGAGGCTGGCTGTGTTGCCGGCCGCTGGCTGATGCCGGCGATGGACGTGTAGGCCGCTGGCTCTGTTGCCGGCGTGATGAACCGGGGCCACTAGCCTGAATTACGGCTTGGCATTTGAAATGTTGCTTTTAGTTTTTTAAGTGGACGCGTACAGGATGGGGCAAATGGATGTGGCTGCGCGCTGGGCGCACGGCCACCCCATCCCAGGACAGGCCCGGACATGACCCCAAACCCCTACCCAAACGGATAGAATCCGGACAAAACGGACATCCGTTTGGAGTCGCGCGGTGGAGTTGGCCTGATTGCTGGGTTTTGTGGTGCCGCCGCGGATGAATGGATTGCCAAGGATGCTCTTGTACGGCTCAAGGACGTGCGGTTTGGCGAACTCGTTGTCCCTTATGAGTATACATTTGCAGCTATGGTGTCTGCTGCTTTACTGCTGAAATGCGTGGTGGAATGCCACTTCATGCTAAAGTGGTCAAAGCTGGGCTTTAGACCAGTGTATTCCTAAGCAATACACTAATCAACATGTATTTTACAAGCTGGGAGCCAGGCTCAGCATGACAGCATGCATTCTGTTCGATTCCCTTCAGGAGAAAGATGTAATGGTGTGGACAGAGATGGTTGCGGGCCACTCTTCGTTGGGCAAAGCTGGATTGGCTTTGAAGTAGTCACTCTGTCCCAAAATTTTTGTTTTAGATTTGTCTAAATACGGATGTATCAAGTTATATTTTAGTATTAGATACACCGTACCCGTATCTAGACTAATCTAAGACAAGAATTTTGGCACAGAGGGAGTACTTCGTTAGCATGATTCAGGAAGGGTACAAGGTCGACGGCTTCTCTCTGAGCTGTGCTTTATGAGGGGAATATCTGTGCCTCTGGAAGCCTGCTTGATATGCATGCTAGAAATGGTGCTCTCCAACATGCTCATTTGGTGTTCTACACCATACCAAAGTGAGATTTGAAGTGTTGGAATTCCCCATTTGCCAAGAAATTTCCTGAACTATGGACAATTCTGCTAAGCTGAACAGGCACTAGCACAAGCCCCAGATGATATGTCGACACATGTATTGCTTTCAAACCTTTCTGCTGCTGCAGGAAAATGGGACGTTGTAGCTGAAATTAGGAAAAAGGTCAAGAGGGATGATGGCTAAGAAGGAACATGGGCTGAGCTGGATTGAGACTAAAAAACGATTCATGTGTTCTCTGCAGATGATGAGTGCCACCCACTCTCAGATAGATGACTGCCGTGGCGAGCTGCTTAGACCTAAGGGAAATATGGAATTGTTGTATAGTAGTCCTACGAATGAGTTGCTGTCAAGTGGCTAAGTTGCCGTGAATAGGGTAGCGATCTCATACCTTATATTCAAAAAATGGCTTTGAAGGCCAGGTGAAAGTACAGTCAAGGACCTAGATCTCAGTCTTAGTCCAACGGAAACAAAGACAACAGGAAGAAAGCGAAGAACAAAATTGCAAAAATCAAAAGGAAAAAAAGCCAGAACAACGCTGCTGTCTATCTAAACTAAAACCCTGAAACGACGTGCCCAGGCTATAAAATTGTGCTTTGTCCGAAGCTGTGTTGGTCCTACATGTCCATAATTCCAGGTTATCTCCATTGCGTTGTATAATCATCAGTTGTTGCAACTCATTAGTTGCTGAAGCTGACAGGACCGGTTTTAGTTTCAGAGTCCAAGTGTTTCCGTGTATTGGGACTGGACAAAGCAATATTTGTCAGCAGGAAAGGTAAATAGGACCGGGAAGCAATCCATCAGCCGTTGTTCACTGCACCAATTGTCAAACCAAATTGAAATGTTCCGGCCATCGCCAAGTGTGCATTTGGTAGCTTTCATAACAGTTGGAATCCCTGACTTGAATATTTTCCATGTAGGTCTGATGCCGGTTCGGATTGAAGAGGCTTGCATAGGCGTGTTTGAACCAGGTCGAACAAGGCAAGTCGCTCTCTTGCAGCAAAATTGAACATAGCTTGCAGATCAAAGACCTGTTATGTGCTTTAAGGTCCCTGACACCCAATCATCCAAACTCTCTTGGTAGAATCACATATTCACAAGCTACTAAACAATGACTGCCATTTACATGTTTGAGAGTTTTTCCATAGGAAGGCACCCCTCAGCACATCAACTTTCTGAAAGACTTCATCGGGCAGCAAAAGGCAAGACATGAAGTATGCTGGAATGGCCGAAAGAACTGCATTTACCATTTGCAAGCGACCACCCCATGAGAGAAAATTTGGCATCCAACCCGGCCGTCTTCTGTCAATCTTACGGGTGGAGAGAGGCAATCCTAGGTATGCGCAAGGCAGGGAGCTGACTGGACAACCTAGTATCTGTGCGATTCCGTCGGCGGGGTCTGCATCAATATTGATAGGCACAAGAGTGCCCTTGTGATAATTGATCTCCAGTCCTGAGAATTGAGAAAAGGCTGATAAAATCTGCTTGATTTTACGTGCTTGGTCAGCAGTGCCGAGCAGGAGCAAAAGCATGTCATCCGAGTACTGGAGAACTGGGAAAGGCCTACGATTTTGTAAAGGGTGCACAAGGTCTCCGTCGTTGAAATCCTGGACACACATTTGTAGGAGGACGTCAGCCACAAGAACGAATAGATATGGCGATAGTGGATCGCCTTGTCTAACACCCCTCTTGAACAAGAAACGAGCACCCGGCGTAACATTGATGAGCACCTGCACCTGAGCGGTTCGGAGCAATTTTTGAACCCACCTGATCCAACTAGTTGGGGAGTTTCTTTGTTCAAGCACTTTGAATAAGCATTCCCACTTAACTGTATCAAACGCTTTCTGAAAATTGAGTTTTAAGACAATAATCAGTAGCTTCCTCTTGACTGCTGCATGTACCATTTCAGAAGCAAGAATGAAATTTTCCACGATAGATCGGCCATTGGTAAAACCTGACTGCATGTCATCAATGATATCCGGAATAATCCGCAGGCAGCCGGTTAGTCAGCACCTTGGTTATTATCTTGATGATGATTTGTACTAAGGCAATAGGCCTAAAATCTTTGATCTCCATTTTACGAATAAGAACAATGAAAGCTCTATTGATACCTTCCAGCGATAGTTTGTTTTAGGATAGATCAGAGAAAAGCTTCAACAGGTCATCCTTGAGCAGCATCAGACTAGCCTTTCAAAACTCATATGTAAATCCATCTGGACCGGGGCTATGGTTGTTAGGGAAGCTTTTGATGGCGTCGAAAATTTCATCCCACGTGAAGGCACTATCTAGCTCAGATAAATTAACGTGTTGCTGATGCAGATCAGCAAGTTTGACGGTCGGCAAGTGCTGAACAATATTGCCAAAAATATCACTGAAGTACTGTGTTGCAATATCCAGTTTTTGCTGAATGTCAAAGTGCTCAATACTGTTACGCATAAGTACTCTGACCTTACTGCGTTTGTCCTGACAATTCACCGCAACATGAAAAAAATCTTGAATTTTCTTCTCCAACCCTGCAATCTCAAATCTTTGACAATTCACCGCAACATGAAAAAATCTTGAATTTTTGTCTCCAAGCCTGCAATCTCGAATCTTTGACAATTCACCGCAACATGAAAAAATGTCAGAGAGATGATGGTTGAGAAGGAACCTAAGCTGAGTTGGATTGAGATTAAAATTATGATTCATGTGTTCTCCGCAGATGATGAGTGCCACTGTCAGATAGGTGAGTGTCGTGGAGAGCTACTTAGACCTAAGGGAAACATGGAATTGTTGTATAGTAGTTTTGAAAATGAATTGCTGCTAAGTGGCTAAGTTGCCGTGAATAGATTCAGTTAAATAGCATCTGGCTTGCTTTCCTTTTAATATGGTTGTTGTCTTCTCTGCAATGTTGATGGTTGGGAAGGACCCTAATGGTTGAAAGTGTAGTTGTGAACCAAGTGGCCAAGTTGCCATGAACAGATTTCAGTTAAAACTTAAAAGTGGATTTTACTGCTTTCCTCTGTCCCAGCTACTAAACTGTCGTATGATAAAATTTTGAGCGTACGAGTTCAGCAAAAGAAATGAAGGTTTATTTATCAAGGGTCAATCTACAGCATAAACTCAACCGGTCTGAAGCCCAAACAGAGATGAAGAGAAAGGTGGACAAACACATGCTAACCTTTCTCTCCGTTTCATCCACTCAAGTGTCTAACCTAAGATTACCGAAACGACAACAGCCTACATTGGAATGGAGTCTTGGTCCAGTACCTATCAATGGCATCTTCGTGCGCATTGTCAGTTTCGGTCACGTATATGCAATTCCTAGTTCTGTTACATTATGGTTGATTAAACATGCATCATGAACATATAATAGAATCTTGCAGCTGCAGCAGACAGGCTTGCTGAGTGCTGATCTCCAGAGAGGAGACATGCCAATGCCATTGCCATTGCCATGCTGCTGCAGATCAACCGAAGCATAGACAACACAAACCTGGATTGTTACAGCAATCAAACTAAAAGAGGGTGTAAGTTCTGATCCAAAAAATGCGAGCATAACTAAAATAAATCGGGATATAAGTTTTGATCAGTTTGCCAACTCAGTCTGTTGTTTGATGGAAACATGAGAACATAGTTTAGTCTGTCATGTTTGACTGATTTGATCGGCTTGTAATATATATAAATATATTTTCTGTGTGTTTTGGTTGGTTGTGTTGAATATTACGTGACCATGTTACTCATTCAAAATCTTGTGCCATCTTTGCAATTAGAATTCTACACATACGAATCTTGATATGAGTGCTATTTGTTGTGTCAGTACTCAGTTTCTAGGCCAAAAATTTGTTGGTTTTCTGCTTCTAGTTTCTTAGAGTATGTTGGACCATGTTTTCTCTAATCACCATATCATGGTTGCAATCTTTGTATGCATTATCATCTATCTCAACACATCATATAGTCATGTATCTCAACATACCTTTTTCTTAATTTGGGTGCAAAACATGTTTTTAGTGTGCAACTTGATCTTATTGGCTACAAAAAAAAATATTTTAAGGGAAAAGGCATGTCGTTGCATCCATTACATTGCGTGGTAGCAGTTGGTAACATTTGTGATGAAAAGCAAGGGAAGATGAAATTCCAGATTTGTTTGTGGTGCGTCATGAAATTGCATGCTATGCAGTGCACATGGAGTGGATTTCAAGGATAGCTTCTGAAGCAACATTTGATGTCAGCACCTATGAAAACCGATCCCGCGCATTTGTTGGAAGATGCTTCCCATGCTGCTTTGGTTTGTATGTCTGGGCTGGTTCACCCCGCGGGTTAGGCTTTGGGACATCGTTTTTCAGATCCACTGGCGGGCAGTTGAGACTGCTATCGACCGACGATATGGACAACAAAGAGTAGAGTTGGATGGTCGATGCCATTTCGGTGAAGAGGCAGAGCTGAGCCAAAGATGCAAGCAGCTTACACGCAGTACAACAGTGGTGGCCGGTGGTGGTGACAATGGGGGTTATCGTGGTGGTACGGTCTACCCCCTGGCTTGCTCTGACTGTGAGGGTGGCACTGGGCGGCGATTCCCTTCCAGTCAGGGGCGTACCCACGTTGGACCAGGGGGTGTCACAGGACACCGGATAGAATTTTTTTTACCTATACAAAGTGGCGGAGCTATGTGTGCTCAAGGGGGGAGGGGGCGTGCCCCCCCTCCCCCCAGCCTTGGGAAAATGTCTGAAGGATTTTTTTAGAGGACTTAGATAAGGAAAAAGGATTCCCTTCGGAGGTGGCTACCAATTAAACTGTGCTTGCTTGCCCGTCTCTTCCTTTTTGGCTTGCCCTTCATGCAGATGTTCAGATAATAATCAATTGAAGATGATACTTCCTGTATACTTCTTGTGGGTTCATCCTTATTAGCTTTGTTTCTTTCATGCCGCCATAACCATGAGAGTAAGCAAACTTTTAAGGACCCATCTTCCTTTAAAGTGAAAATGTTTTCTAATACTTCCTTCGGGTCATGGCATTCAATTAACTTCAGTCTGTTCAAGCGGAGATGCTCTCCATAGACTTTTAACTTTTTTGCATTTCAGAAAGAGGTGGCCTCCATCCTCATCTAATCTATAACAAAGAGGGCATCGAGTATCAACAGGAATACCTTTTCCATGAAGCTTCATTCGCAAGGGAAGGCTGTATGTCGCAACTCTCCATAAGAAATGCAATACTTTCTTTGGTAAAGAGAGTGCCCATAAATTCTTCCAATTGAAACTTGAGTTTTCCACTTCTGCAATGGAAGTGGATGTTAGCCCTGACAAAGAATCTCTAGCAGCACTATCTACAGCCACCCTATAAGCCGATTTTACAGAAAATGATCCTTTTTTATCATAATGCCATGCAATGAAATCACATGTATCTTCTTGAATGGGTATTTGCAGGATAAGGCTTGCATCCTCAGTCAAAAAGGTTTGTTGCACCAGCTGCACATCCCATTGGTTAGTTATTGGGTTGATCAAATCAGCTACTTTGTCCACTAAATGATTACCTTTCGGTGTATTGGGCCTCCGTGTGTTTCCTCTAGGGATCCATGTTTGTAGCGGCCCATGTTCACATGAAAGGAGCTCATTCACGTGCTGACCAACAGATATATTTACAGCGAACCAACCTGTGGTTGAATGGTTAGAGGAATTGTGGTATCCCCAGCCCACCAGGGTTCAAGTCCTGGTGCTTGCATTTATTCCTGGAGAGTGGAGACATTTCCGTCGACGATGAGGTGCCTACGACGACTTCATAAATTTCAAGATGATATGCAGGCTCAGTCTTCCGGAGGTGCTCATAGGTGTAGGGTGTGCGTGTGTGCGTTCATAGGGGTGAGTGTATGCGCGTGTATATGAGTGCTTGCATCTTTACTGTGTTAAAAAAAGATATAGTTACAAACGTAGCAAAATGAGAAAAATGTGCATGAGTTCAATCTCACCAGTTAATCCACATAACCACCACATTTCGATTAGAAAAAAAAACATGACATTTCACACCGAACCAAAAATTTGATTGTGGCAAAAAACACTAAGTAAAAAAATGATCTCATTTTGGCGTGGTCGACCCCGAACCAGCGGGCAACAGTGACGCCACGGTGTTAGCGGCTGTCTTTTTTTCAGCGGGATGAAGTTGCTGGATTGGGACGGAGCGTTCACTCATTTAGGTTTAGTGGGCTTGTTTGTCAACTGGGCTGGCGCGTTCGCTCAACTCATTCCTAAACCCAACCAAGCTGTCAGTTCGATCGATATATTGTTGCCTCGTTCAGTTTCTCCTTCTTCCAGAAAACCCCAGTGTCCATACTGCATTCATTCACTTGCACAGATAACCACCAGGCTCTCCATCCAACTTCCCTCTATCACACAAACCACAACCGCAACAAGAAAATATCCATCGTGCCATGGCGTTTGGGGTAGGATGGGACCAGGCTTTGCAAGAGATCTTGGACGGCGACAACAAGTTGCTCTCCTACGCGCGCGAGGTCATCATCACCTGGCCACACATGAGAGGTCACGATTGCCAGACCTCCACCGCCCACTCACCGAGAACTTGGTGTGGGCGATGGAGGAGGCCAAGGATTCCCCTGATCCATTCCAGCGGTCATGCTGGTACATGTACCAGGACAGCAACCAACTTCGCCTGGACTATGAGCTCGATAGGGTGGTGCCAGTGTTCCCCCTCCCTCTAATGGAGATGGAGGCCTCATAAATGGAGCAGCAGCAACATCAGATGGAGTTGCAGTAGCAGATGGACTAGCAAGAGGTGGAGAATGGCACAAGTGACAGGAGGAAGAAGAAGAATAAGCAACTTCGCATCAAAATAATTAATATTAAATGCCAAATGCACTTTCAGATGGCCGCCTCCCAGTACCATTGGCACGTCTCGATGGGGACGTACCTACTATCTTGCCACTTTGGCACATCCCCCGGAAGAGTCAAGGTGAATGGGGCCGCGCGACGCCGCCCCGAGGAGGAGCCGACCTCGTGGTCATGCTTCCAGGGGTCCACTTCCACTTCCACCACATTGCGCCGGCGGTGGGCGGTGGCAGTGGCCTAGGGTTTTGATTGTTGGTGGCATGGAAGCAGAGTGGGCGTGGATGTGCGGCCCCGCATGTGTGGCATTTACAAGAACCAACTCCTGGTCGTTGGGTGGCTGCCGCGTGGGCCCGAGGCAGACAACGAGTGGATGCGTGACACATTCGTCTCCTGTCCGTGTGGGTGCAAACCCGGCCCAAATTTAGGGCGAATTTGCATCCCCACGGTCACGAAATAGAATACCTGAATGTGTTATCACGTTGGCCATGGTTTTTGTCCACACGAACCCAACCTATGTGAGCGGACGAAATGTGTCCCCGTTTTGGAGTTGCCCTTAGGTTCTTTGTGGTGGAACCGGACCACCAGGATTCAAGTCCTACACTTGACACTGGTACTTGCATTTTCCTTGATTTATTTTAAGTTTTTGGCGATGTTCGTTCAGTCTGAGGATACGTCCCCATTGAGTTTGTAAATCTCAAGATGATGTATCTACTCAGTGTTTGAGGTGCTCATATCGGTAGGGTGTGTGGGTGCGTTCATATGGTAAGTGTATGTGCGTATGTATCAACGTCTATGTCAGTATTGTGTTCAAGAAAAACCACAAGTTTTATTGTTCTTCTATATGGTTGTCCATGTGTTGCAATGAGATGTAAATATTCTAGTACATTAGCCCGTGATTTAATTGTCCATATTAATCACAATTGACCATACTTACGAACCTAAATGAATTTTAGGATTTTATTTGGTAATAATTTATTTTGTAAGACTTATTACCTTATCAAATAAAGCACAGTTTCATTTGATAAGTCAAATAAAAGGTGAGGCAGTTAAAATGGTTCTCCAGTTCGGCAAAAAACAGAGATACCAGGGAATAGGCGTCTTTTATAAGTATATATAGTAGAGATAGTACTAGAAGAAGAGATTGTGTTTTCTTTCTTGATTATATTTCATTTTTTCACTTTTTTTTCTTTTATATTTAGGTACTTATATGACCAAACTATTTTTTCTTTGTTACGATAAAATACATCAATATTTGTTATGAGATACAAATACTTCTTATTGAAAAGCTTAATTTTTGGGGAACATCATCTCTTTTATGATTTACGATTGTCTCTTCTTTTGCGAGCAAGTCTCTCAGATCTATGAAGAACCCGGCCAATTACAGTCAGCACTCCACAAAGGAAACAATCACAACATGGACCCTAAAGAGCCACACAGCTAATCTCACCAGAATGAGTCGCTGGCGCGCCACCGTCATCACCGCTCGATCCTTCATGGCAAGTGGGAAGTCAACGAGTTTAGGCCCAAAGGACCAGCACCCTGGCAAACTGGCCATCACTAGCCAAACCCTGATCCGATATGAACAATCAAAACTCCTATACACGCAGTCGGATCAAACGACCGCTGTAGCATCGTGGCACCACCCCAGAACCTCCACAACAAAGCTAGAGCCCACCTCGCTGCGACGAAGAAGAAGACACAGGACAAAAGCTCACCAAGCAGGTCGTTGCCTCCGCCAAACCAACCATGCCCTGACCACCAAGACTCACCGAGTCAACAAATTCGAGAACACACAACTACGGCCACTCCCCAACTCCGCCCAAAGCTTTGTTGGGAAGGGGTTCGAGCGCCTGCACACTTATTCAAAACGGACACGTCATCACCAACTCAACGGCGCCACCAAGACCA
The DNA here is from genome assembly GCA_021437245.1 of Aegilops speltoides. Classification (NCBI taxonomy): domain Eukaryota; kingdom Viridiplantae; phylum Streptophyta; class Magnoliopsida; order Poales; family Poaceae; genus Aegilops; species Aegilops speltoides. The sequence goes on along the minus strand of CM038142.1, from coordinate 564,258,729 downwards.
GTAACCCTACTATCTACACACCGGGGCCTAGATCCCGGGTTTCCTCGCTCTCTCGCTGAAACGCCCTCGATGCGGCTATATCTCCCACGTGTCGAAGCACGACTTAGAGGCATAACCGCATTGAAAGCAATGTCGCAAGTGAGGTAATCTTCGCACAATCCATGTAATACATAAGGGAAAAGGTACATAGTTGGCTTACAGTCGCCACTTCACACAATTACATGAATAAAGCATTACATCATCCAGATACAATCAAGGTCCGACTACGGAACCAAAATAAAAGAAGAACACCCCACATGCAACACAGATCCCCGATCGCCCCAACTGGGCTCCACTACTAATCGTCTGGAAAGAAAACATAGTATTGACCAAGGGCCTCATCATACTCCCACTTCAGCTCGATTCATGCCATCATCACTGCATCACCGTACCGCATCTGTTTTGGTAGAATCTGTGAGCCACAGGGACTCAGCAATCTCACACCCGCGAGATCAAGACTATTTAAGCTTAAGGGAAAGGCTGGTGTCAAAAAGGAGGAGCTGCTGCAAGCGACTAGCATATATGGTGGCTACATCGCAAAAGAGAGCGAGAAGAGAAGCAAGGCGCGGTCGTGAAGCTATTAGCGATCAAGAAGTGATCCTGACTACTTACGTCAAGCATAACTCCAACACCGTGTTCACTTCCCGGACTCCGCCGAGAAGAGACCATCACGGTTACATACACGGTTGATGTATTTTAATTAAGGTCAACTTCGGGTTTTCTACAACCGGACATTAACAAATTCCCATCTGCCTCATAACCGCGGGCACGGCTTTCGAAAGATAATACCCTGCAGGGGTGTCCCAGCTTAGCCCATAACAAGCTCTCACGGTCAACGAAGGAATAAACCTTCACCCAAGACACTCCGATCAGACTCGGTATCCCGGTACATCAAGACATTTCGACAATGGTAAAACTAAACCAGCAAGACCTCCCGCTGTGCCGACAAATCCCGATAGGAGCTGCACATATCTCGTTCTCAGGGCACACCGGATAAGCTAAGCGTAACAGTACCGACGTAATCCAAGTTGCCAAGGAATGGTCCCGCACGGTGCTCTAGTTTGGACCAACACTCAGAGGAGCACTAACCCGGGGGAAATAAAGATGACCCTCGGGCTCGCGAAAACCCAAGGGAAAAAGGGTATAGGTGGCAAATGGTAAAACCAAGGTTGGGCCTTGCTGGAGGAGTTTTATTCAAAGCGAACCGTCAAGGGGTCCCATAAATCACCCGACCCGTAAGGAACGCAAAATCAAGGAACATAACACGGTATGACGGAAACTAGGGTGGCAAGAGTGGAACAAATCACCGGGCATAAGGCCGAGCCTTCCACCTTTACCAAGTATATAGATGCATTAATTAAAACAATAGATATTGTGATATCCCAAAATATCCGTGTTCCAACAAGGAACAAACTTCATCTTCACCGCAACTAACAACGCTATAAGAGGGCTGAGCAAAGCGGTAACATAGCCAATCAACGGTTTGCTAGGACATGGATGGTTAGAGGTTGACATGGCAATATGGGTGGCATGATATAGCAAGTGGTAGGTATCGCAGCATAGGCATAGCAAAAGAGCGAGCATCTAGCAAGCAAAGATAGAAGTGATATCGAAGGTATGGTCATCTTGCCTGTAAGGTTCTCAGAGTTGTCGAAGACTTGATCTTCGTAGGCGTTCTCAACAGGCTCCTCGTTCACGTACTCGTCTCCCGGCTCTACCCAAAGTAAGAACACAAGCAACGGAACCACAATCAAACAAGGAACAATGCACAAGCAATATGATGCAAAACATGACATGCGATGCGAGATGTGATATGCAATGCATATGTGTGCTTCGGAAGAAAAATGATGAACCGGGCACCAACTTGGCAAACCAAGTATGCCGCTGGAAAGATGAGAAGATTTCGATTGAAATCGATATAAAGATCACCGGAATCGGATGCACGGTTTGCAAATGACAAGCAAAACAAGAATGACGCAAATCTGCGTTTAACAGCCCGATGCTACTTAGCATGCAACACGAAACTATGCTACAGCACCCCAACATAAAAACAAAGCATATGGCAACGAACTACAGGAGATGCTTAACAAAAGAGGAACACTGAGCTACGGCTAAATCACATCATAACATGTTCAAACAAGCATGGAGAAAGTGCTCAAAATATCAGGTTCACAGACTTAGTGAAAATACTAACATGCCAGGAATTAACATCAGGAAGGCATGTTTAGAGCAAGCAAACAACATGCTACAGGAACTTATAATAGCAAAGCAAGGCATGACATGATTCTACTCAAAGCATATTTCAATAGTCCCTTACTGACCATAAGCCAAAAAGGACCTTAAGAAATGATGGCACCCATGTAAACATTGCAAGTTTTATTACAGATTTCAGACTTAGTGAAATATCAGGACATGGCAGAAACAGATTCAACATGGCATGTTCGTGAGCTCGATGCACTCACTACAGAGTATCTCATGATAAACTAAGCATACACCCATCAAGAAGACATGGCATAGGAGCTATACATGGCAAGAACAACATCATAGCATACACGGATCAACTACAACGACCTCGTGAAAATTGAATCTCACGCAAACAGTCTGCCAGGAAACATTTTCAAGCAAAAGTAGAGCACGAAAATGACATGCTAGACTACTCCATAAATACCAACAAAGGCATGGATGGATATAGCACATCCATATGTCCAAAACACCTTTACTGATCATGCTCAAAAAGGGCATAGATCTCTCTGTAACAACATGAACATATGGCATAAAATTATCAGCAGGACAAGACTTAGTGAAATCACTAAGTTCCTGAAATCAGCAACATCATCATCCCTATTTTGCATGCTTGTTCTAGTCAACACATAACTCACAAAAATACATGGCAAACACCCCTGGAAAGATGGCATGGCAATGTTCAACTCACATGTAGGACTCAAGTTCATAGGGTGCACACATAATTCATGGCAAAGATGACAAAAGAGCTCGATCTGATAAGATTCTGGAACTAACGATCTGAAGCCATCTTCCGACAGCATTTCGGGCATCAAGATGAGCTCAAATGCAAATGAAGCAATGCAATGAAATGATGTACTCTTTGAGACGAACAATTTGACATATTATACGCCCAAAACGGAGCCACGGTTGCAGAGATGTGATGCTATGAAAAATGCACGAAATTAACACAGATAAAGACTTGGTGAGATTTTTGGGGGGGGGGGAAGTCAACCTAGACGATCCAGATCCGGATCGGCCGGGCGGGCGCTCGAGGTTCGCGGAGAGGGAGCGGAGCTCGGGAGGAGGTCGGCGGGCTGCTCGGGCGGCGGGGCGGGCGGTGGCGGCGTGCGGCGGTGGCGAGCGGCGGCATGGGGAAAGTGTATGGCGGGACGGCGGCGGGCGGGGCGGCATAGGCATGGGCGGCCGGAGGCGGAGCGGCGAGCGGCGGCGGCGCGGGACTGGCGGCGGCGGGAAGGCGGGCGCGCCCGGCGGGCGGGCGCTGGAGGGCTGGCCTGGCTCATGGCTGGGTGGCCGGCGGTGGTGGCGGCGCGGTGCCACGTGGCAGCCCGAGGAGTGGCTGCGGGCGTGGGCGGACGCGTCCGGCGCCGTCCGGACGTGTCCGGCGCGGGGAGAGGAGCGGGGAGCTAGGGTTTCGACCGGGATTTCGGGGGAGGGGTCTATTTATAGAGGTAGAGGGAGCTAGGAGTGTCCAAATGGGGTGTAGTTTTCACCCACACGATCGTGATCGAACGACCGAGGGCATGGAGGGGAGTTAGATGGGTTATTGGGCTGTTTTGGAGGGTTGTTGGGCTGCAACTCAAAAGAGGCCTTTGCGAGAGCGCGGTTAACCGTTGGAGTACCAAACGAACTCCAAATGACCCGAAACATGACAGGTGGTCTACCGGTGCTATACCAGGGCCACTTGGCAAGGCTCGGTCCATTCCGAGAATGTTCAACACCCGCACACGGAAAAGAACAAGAGGGGACGCCGGGGAACATAGGAGTGCCGGATTGCAAAACGGACAACGGGGAATATGTTCGGAAACATGAGACGAACACGTATGCAAATGAGATGCACATGATGACATGATATGAGATGCATGACATGAACAGAATGCAAAATGAAAACAAAACCCAACCACGGATGGAATATCATAGCACATATCCGAAAATGGCAAGAGTTGGAGTTACAAATATGGAAAGATACATCCGGGGTGTTACACTCGCCGCAGGAGCAGCCAACGGGGAGGTAGGGAATCACCGGCCTTGCTGGCGGAAGACCGAGGGAACGGGGTGTCTGAACGTGTTTGAACACACTCATGAACATTGTTTTTAATGTGCACGGACATATTTTTCACATTATTAATACATACTACTACCTCCCTTCATAAATGCAAGATGTTTTGAATGTTTCAATGTGACATACGAGCCGAAATGAGTGAACAAACACACTAAAATCGTCTAAATATATCCGAATCGGATCAGTTTTTTAAACATACTACATCTATGAACGGAGGGAGTATATGGTAAAGCAATTTTATTTTTTGCTAGCATAAATATTTCTTATTACGGTTTTTGGACACATGAATATTTTCTACTCTAATTCTTAAACTGATTATTACATACCATCCAAAACGTAGAGCGGAATGCATCCAGGCGGCTAAGGCCAACACGTCCCGATTCACCGAGGACATGTGTTGGTAACAAAAATGGAGGAAAGCCATTTCGCCGGCATGCGGATCCCACCCATTAGCCAGCACAGCCTCTTTCTCACTTACACTCTAGCAGCCAAACCAGAGTACCGCCGCCTCCACTCCTCCATCGCCCACTCTCTGTCGGCGCAACCGAAACACACACCGGCCGAAGACCACCCCCCTCCCACCTCGGCCCCGGCGCGGCATCCCAATCCCTAGCGTGCCAATGCGAATGCCTCCCTCCCACCCCATCGCAGGGGATCCGGGCCGGCAGGATGCTGCTGGAGGACCTCGCGGCTCATCCGCGAGGTGCTGGCCAACTGCCCAGACGGCACCACCACGCTGCGGAAGCTCATCCAGAACACCGACTACGCAGGGGCAGGACCGCGCGGGTCCGCCTCTGCCCACAACAACGACCACTTCACCAGTATCTCCCGCAACGGGGGCAGCAAGAAGAAGGCTTGGCGCTTCGGGTACGCTCTCTATCAACAGTCGCTACTGAGCTACGCTTGCAGCTGCCAATTGCAATCTGAGTCTCCCACCCGTGAAATTGAACCAGTGTGTGTTTGTTTCATGCCATGACTGTTGCAATGTCTGCATTCCCACCCTTGTTACTCATTTTGCTGTATCTGCATTCCTAACTGAAGCAGAGATGGATGATAATGTTTTTTCTCTAGGAATTTGATTAACTCGGTGTGATCGTGTTTTGAATAAATTGCCGCTGCAAATTTCAGCCCGAGAAGCTATGCACTAGACATGCCACCCGGAAGCTTCCATTCGCACTACCGTTACATATGGTCGGGTGCCTATTCTACTTAGTGATGCCAAATAAGCTAACATCATTTTTTATTCTACTTGCTACTGCTGATTAATTTGCTCATGAGGTAACATATTTGGTAATTTGATTATTGTCGGTGTCAAAACCGGCGGATCTCGGGTAGGGGGTCCCGAACTGTGCGTCTAGGCAGATGGTAACATGAAACAAGGGACACGATGTTTTTACCCAGGTTCGGGCCCTCTCGATGGAGGTAAAACCCTACTCCTGCTTGATTGATATTGATGATATTGGTAGTACAAGAGTAGATCTACCACGAGATCAAGGAGGCTAAACCCTAGAAGCTAGCCTATGGTATGATTGTTGTTCGTCCTATGAACTAAAACCCTCCGATTTATATAGACACCGGAGATGGCTAGGGTTACACAGAGTCGGTTACAATGGTAGGAGATCTACATATCCGTATTGCCAAGCTTGCCTTCCACGTCAAGGAAAGTCCCATCCGGACACGGGACGAAGTTTCAATCTTGTATCTTCATAGTCTTGGAGTCCGGCCAATGATGATAGTTCGGCTATCCGGACACCCTCTAGTCCAGGACTCCCTCAGTAGCCCCTGAACCAGGCTTCAATGACGACGAGTCTGGCGCGCATATTGTCTTCGGCATTGCAAGGCGGGTTCCTCCTCTGAATAATTCATACTCCCTCCGTTCCGAAATAATTGTCTTTCTAGCCATCTCAAATGGACTACAACATACGGATGTATGTAGACATGTTTTAGAGTGTAGATTCACTCATTTTGCTCCGTATGTAGTCACTTGTTGAAATCTCTAGAAAGACAATTATTTCGGAACGGAGGGATTAGAAGATTGTGAACACCAGGATAGTGTCCGGTTCTGCAAAATAAATTCCACATACCACCGTAGAGAGAATAACATTTACACAAGTTCAATCTGCTGACGTATTTCGTGGCGTGACGTCACACCACGGCCAAGCCTTTATTCGAATCGTTTTTATTATTCCACCTCAGCGCATTTAGCGAAGCGGTTTCCTTGGCACGTCTTGTCGAAGTAGAGATCGTGTTCCCCTTATTCCGGGATCCCCATCAATACGGACGTGGATAACCCAACCGCGCCCGTTGCCACGCCCCCTCCATCGAAGGCGAGTTCCAAACGGTCACGAGGACGGCTCTTGGTATTCCCCCCTTTATAATGAGACCAAGGCATGTTCCTTTTCTTCAATCCTCAATCGAATCCGCCCCTCGCCCCGAGTTCCAATACCCAAGGCTCCAGATTCGGGCGCTTCGGACCTTCGACAATGTCCGGCACCGACCTACAGGGCTAATGGATGTCCTCTTCCGTCATGGAGGAGGACGTGCTAAAGCTGAGAGACGCCAGGTACCTAACCTACGAGATTTTGCATAGGTTGCCCGCCCAAGGGCAAGTCATTCCCACTCCCGAGCCTGGTGAGAGCGTCGTGTTCGTGTCTCACCTCCATCGGGGTTTAGGCTTCCCGATGGATCCCTTCGTGAGAGGGCTCATGTTTTACTATGGGATGGAATTCCATGACTTGGCTCCAGAGTCCATCCTCCATATCTCATCGTTCATTGTTGTCTGCGAAGCCTTCCTCCGCACTACCCCTCACTTCGGATTATGGCTCAAGACCTTCGACGTGGAGCTGAAGATGATCGAGGGGCGACTGGCAGAGTGCGGAGGGGCAGTTATAAGCAAGAGGGCCGATGCTCCATGGCTCGAGGGCTCCTTTCAAGAGGAGCTTGGTTTGTGGCAGCAGGAGTGGTTCTACATCACCGCTCCTAGGGGCACCAGGCAGGTGGTGCCACCTGCCTTTCGCTCGGGCCCACCACAATGTCTGGCATTGTGGGTCAACAAAGGGATTGACTGGGGGCCGTCCAAGGACGTGCCACTTTTGCAGGGCCGCATTCGAGACCTCCAAGAAAGGGAGATCAATCCGATCGTAGTGGCGCAGGTTATGCTGATTCGGCACCTTCTGCCCTGCAAACGCCGCCCTCTCCGCCTGTGGGAATTTAATCCAGAGGGACCACGAGCTCTTCAACACTTCATGGGTACGACACCCGTGGAGATGTACAAATTGTTCTTCGGATCACAAGAGATGCGTCCGGACTTGACCGAGGACGCCGGCCTAAGCTGCAATCGCCCGGATACTCAAGTAAGTAGTCCTGTGTCCGGACATATTGTCCGTTTATTTATCATAGATTCTCCTTTTAACCAGCTATCCCTTGAACAGGAGTGGACAGCGAAAGCAAAATTGATACGGTGTCCGGCCCCCCTCCCTGAGACCACGCCAGATCCCGTGTTAGTCAAGATGTTGGAGGTTGCGCCTTCGGAAGAGGGCGAAGGGGAGAACAGGAAAACTACCGCCTCTGCTAAGGAGGCTCTCAAGAAGGGGGGGATCGAGAATCCCTCCCTCCAGGGGGAGAAGAGGACCGCTTCCGAAGACCCGGAGGCTAAGGCCTTAAAGCGAGGGAAGAAATCTGCACCGGAAGGTCCTGTGCCAGGAGAGGCCCCGGCCGTACTGTCTCCCCAAGGGAATCAGCCCTCCAGCGAGCCGTAAGTAGAAAAAGGGGAGTTTTGTAATAAGGGACATCCCTATTTTTATTTTTGAGGATAACCGGAGTTTTTACCTTGTAGTTCGAATCTCAGCCTTCTCAGCTGAGCTCATCTTCGGGGGATCTTCGTCCGGAGATGATGGAGAGCGAGACGCCTCCATCTGCCGCGTCTGTCAGCGGGCAGACGACCCCGAGGTATCGTCGCGAGGGTCTCCCGAGTCGGCGGGGCCGAGAGTTCGCACCAACTCTTGACGGTGGAGGAGCCAAGGATCTGCTTGAGAGGGCGTCTATCTTAGAAGATCACCGTACATTAATGAGTACGGTGATTGAAAGGATTTCATCCGCTGGGAGCGGGTTGCATGAGGCCGTCAAAAGTTTGCTGACAGGGTTTGAGGTATGTAAAAAATGACATACCTTTTAACAGTTTTGCACATGGAGTGCGCCCTGTATAGATAGTAGCCCCTGAGACTCAGTACGTTGTCAGAAGTGACGGCGTGCCGAGCATCATAATCTCAGTATTAAGATGTCGCCGTTCCTATTCAGGGGGCGGAGTGTTTAGTGGCCACCCGGACTGATAGAGTTGCCGAACTGAAGCGGCAACTGGACGTTGCGGATGCGGACATCGCGCTGGTCAATAAGTGACTTGACGAGTCACAAGGTGGGTGGTTTCTCCGCGGTCACCTGGTAAGGGAGCTGATGCCCACGCCTTACAACATGTATGCTTGATGCAGATGGTGCCGCTGCTATGGAGGGCCTTCGGGTAGAGCTTGCTCAAGCCAAGGAGCAAGCCAGAAGGAGTGATGCGGCTGCCTCGAAGGCAGCCGAAGAGCTAAAAGCCGAAAAGGCTGCTCACTACCGAAGCAGGGAGGAGATGGCCGGAATGGCCGTGAAGCTGAAGGATGCTACCGACCGCTATGACGTTCTTGAAAGAGAACGCCGAGCGGGGCAAGAGGACCTGAAGAAGGCCACCGCCGAAGCAAAGGATGCCCGTTCTGCAATGAGGGCTATAAAGGAGGAGCTGCGTCAGGTCGGAGACATTGCGGCTAGAAAGCCCTTTCTGCTGCGTAGGAAGTTCACGGATCCGAAGTATGCTCAGTTGGGCCAGTTGTGGGGTGCGGAGGATCCTTATCTGAATTTGGCGGCGAGTGCGGCGGACGCAGTCGTGCACTTCCGAAGCCAAAAGGATCATGAAATGGAAGAGCTTTTTTGGTCTCAATTCCATAGTCCGGAGCGTCTACTTCCGTTAACCGATCGATTAGCTGAGTGGGCTGAGCTGAATAGGTTGTTCGGACTTGCCATGAAGGATGTCGTGGCTCATCTGTGGCCAGAAAGGCCCAAGCCGAAGAGTTATTTTGGCTTAGTGCAGCAATTCCTTTATGCCGTGCCGCATATCAAGGTGTTGAAGCGTTCGGCATGCATAGAGGGTGCACAGATGGCTCTCGCCCGTGTCAAAACATGCTGGGCAGAGATGGACGCCACCGATGTTGCATCCCGGGATTCGGACAGGAGCCGACTACCCGCCGAGCACTATTTTGAGGAAGTCTTGCAGGGCGCTCGTTTAATAGAGTCGCAGTGCTTGAAAAACGTTATGTCGAATGACATGTATGATTTGTAAAACCATATTTATAATATAAGGACTTTTTATACTTGTGCGTTCAAGTATTGAAATATCTCCTGTGCGGCGTTAATGTATATGTATATATAACTTGAAAGATGGCAGTCTTTGGCTTCAGCCCCCACGCACATGGTGTGGGGTTGTTTGCAAAAAAGCGTATTTTCACACTCCAACGTCTTGGTCCTGTGAAGAAGGTGGTAGCGTAGCAAACTAGGCAACCGGACTATAATGCTTTATCACTTTCACTTAGCCATAGGAGTTTGAAGGTGGGGCTACGATATAGCCCCTAGGGGCACCGCGCTCTCCGAATTCGGGGCGCGTGTGTGCCTGACCGGGAAACGGTCCTTCGTCAAAGCGGAGGAATTCTAGACATTCCGGTAGTCGATCGAGTGGTTGACCAGTCTCTCGCTATATCATGACAGTCAGTTTTCGGCTTTCTCTACTGAGGTGCTCGCCAGGCCGAACCGGGGCACAATCGCAGTAGTTCTCCTGGTGCCGCGTTAGCCGATAAAACGGAACGTAAGGCAGCAAAACACAGGAGCCGGGCAAACCCAACATTTGACCAAAGACATGATTCGGAGCTGATGCATATAAGGCCTAACTCGAGACGCCGAACACTCCCTGAGGTATTCGGTCTTTATGAAAACGGGCAGAACGATGCCCTAAGCCCCTAGTGTCCAGGTACGCGCGAAATCTTCTGACGCGGCCGATGCCAAAACGCCAGCCTCCTCCTCGGTTATGGTAAAAAACCGGGGGATGTGTATCAACAAGAGACAGTAAAAAAGGTTTACGCAGGGTCTTAATCAAAAGAATCCTTGCAACGGGTCCTCGCTGCACGCGTCTGCGCTGTGTCTCCGTAGTCTTTGTATCTGGGACGGGTGTAGCACGTATCTGTAAAAGAGAAGAACTTAGTTTGAAAAAAGGATCGTGCAAAAAAATGTATATAAAAAGGATTATAATTTTAAAAAATGAATAAAATTGAGCTTTATGGGCTCTCATTCTTCGTTTGTGTAGCCCCTTGTAAAGGGGTATGCGGCTAGGAAGCCCCTTGTTTATTTATACCGGACTCGCCTAACCGTGTCCGTGTTCTGAATAGCCTGTTTTGGGGGCTTTGATCAGCCGGGCTGGATTAGTGTGTGGCTGTCAAGGCAGTCTCACGTTTTTCCTTTGTCGAGGAACACTCGAAGTTACCCTTTAATAAGATGATGCCGCGTGGACCAGGCATTTTAAGTGTAAGAGACGCATAATGCGGTATTGCGTTAAAACGGGCGAAAGCTTCGCGTCCCAATAGTGCTTGATGGCTACTTTTAAATGGGGCGATATGGAAGATTAGCTTTTCGCGACGGAAGTTGTCGGATGAACCGGACACAACTTCTAGTAGTAAGGAGCCCATGCAATTGGCATAAGGGCCTGGCGTCACTCCTTTAAAGGAAGTGCTGCTATGGCGAATTTTGGTAGGGTCTATCCCCATTCTGCGGATGGTGTCCTGGTATAGCAGGTATATATCACTGCCGCCATCCATTAGGACTTGCGTAAATTGTAGTCCGTCGATTATAGGATCCAATATCAGAGCCGTCCATCCTGTGTTTCGAATACTTCTGGAGTAATCCTGATGGTCAAAAGTAATTGGTTTTGACATCCAATCTCCGGATTCCGCTGGGGTGGACCGTGCGGCACTGTAAAACGCCGCCCTATTTTTCCTTGTTATCACTTGAAGTGAATTCACTGTTTTGACTTCTTGTGAGAAGTTCTTTTGTTTTCCAATGCTCTGCTTTTGGGGTTCGTCATCGTCCTCGCTTGGTGTGTCGAGCCCCTTGTGTTCGGCGTTAAGTCGGCCGGACTGCTTGAAGACCCAACAATCTCTGTGGGTATGGTTTGCAGGCTTCCCGGGGGTACTTTGAATTTGACATATCCTATCCAAGATTTTGTTTAGGTTGGATAGCTCGTCACTGTTGTCCTTAAGAGGCAGTGTTTTGTTGTTCGGCCGAGAGCTTTTGAATCCGGCGTTGACCACTGTTTTCTTTGGGCCATTTTCTTTAGTCCGGCGCTGGTCTTTTCTGCGTCGTGGTTTCCCATTTCCACCCCTGACCTCGGATGTACTCGGGTCGCTGGTGCTGCATCTTGCCAGCCAGCTATCTTCTCCCACGCAAAAGCGGGTCATGAGGCTTGTTAGTGCGGCCATTGTCCGTGGCTTTTCCTGGCCGAGGTGTCTGGCGAGCCATTCGCCTCGGACGTTATGTTTGAAGGCTGCTAAGGCTTCGGCGTCCGGACAGTTGACTATTTGGTTCTTTTTGGTGAGGAACCTGTTCCAGAATTTGCGGGCTGACTCTCCGGGCTGTTGAGTTATGTGACTTAAATCGCTCAGATCCGGAGGGCGGACATAAGTCCCCCAAAATTTGTTCAAACGCATCCTCGAGCTCTTCCCAACTTCCAATGGTATTTTCTGGGAGGCTTTTGAGCCAATGCCGGGCTGGCCCTTTGAGCTTGAGGGGTAGGTATTTTATGGCATGGAGATCGTGTCCTCTAGCCATATGTATGTGTAGGATATAATCCTCAATCCAGACTCCGGGGTATGTTGTTCCGTCGTATGCCTCTATGTTTAAGGGTTTGAATCTCGCTGGAAATTCATGATCCAGTACCTCATCGGTGAAACATAGGGGGTGTGCGGCACCCCTGTATTTAGGTGTACCGTTATTTTCGAACAGTCGATGTGTTGTGTTGCTCCCTGGAGCCTTCTTTCTTGGCCCATAGATGGACCTGACCGGGCCATCCTTTTTACGAGGATCCTTATGTGGATCGTGTGCCGGCTTGTGTGCGGCGCCGCCCGCCGCTCTTTGCTTGTCATGTGGTCGTCTATCCGACCAGGCGGCCTCTTTGTTCTTTGACTGTGGGGGCTCTACGGCCTCCTAGTCGGTCGAGCAACAGCTTGCGCCGGGTAGCTCTTTGCTTGGTGACTATCGCCGTATTTATCTGCGGTCTTGAGTACTTTGCTCCATCTCATTCTGAGTACATCTTCCGCTGTTTTGAGCTTCCGCTTCTGCTTCTTCAAACTTCTTGGAGTGGCGACGAGCCTTTCGTGGAGGTTCTTATGCTCCAGTGATGTGTTCGGCGTGAGATCGTTTGGACTATTATTTTTGCCGGGGATGGGTTGCTCGTCCAATTCATCCTGTTCGGACGGTTGCTTGGTGGCATGTTTGTCGTCCACTGGTTCGCCCTGCTCTTCAGCTGGGTCTGTATGGGTGTTGTTGTTATCGAGGCAGGACTTCGGGCGGCGTTTGCGTCGCTGTTTTGGCTGTTTTTCGGGGGAATTATCCTTCGCCGCGTCCCGTTGTTCCTCGTTATCGCTTCCTTTTGGTGTATCCACCATGTATACATCGTGAGTTGAGGTGGCTTTCCAGTGCCCCGTAGGCGCTGGTTCTTGGTCGTCTCCGGCATCGTCGTCCATATCGTCGATTTCTTCGGAGTTGAAGTCTAGCATGTCGGTTAGGTCATCGACAGTGGCTACAAAGTGGGTGGTGGGTGGGCTTTGAATTTCTTCATCGTCCGCATCCCAACCGTCCTGACAATAGTCCGGCCAGGGCTCTCCTGATAATGAGAGATACTTTAGCGAATTCAGGATGTCACCAAAAGGCGAGTGCTGAAAGATGTCCGCAGCGGTGAACTCCATGATCTGCGGCCAATCGGATTTGATTGGTAGGGGCGCGGGAGGTTCGGAGTCCGGCGAGGAATCCGTCACCTCGGAGTCACGAGCTTCACAAGGGACAGGGTCGGTATTCGGCTCCATCGCCGTAGAGGTAGCGGCCCCCGAGGCGGTGTCTAGCCACCCATCCTCGACATGCGCGATCGCCCCGAGTTAAGGGTCGGAGCGGACTCGCAGCGGCCTCGTGGCACTTGTCCGCAGCAGAGCTAGATCATGCCCATCGTGAAAGGCGGCGCTTTTCGGCTGTGGTTCGAATCCGTCGAAGATCAAGTCTCCGCGGATGTCGGCCGTGTAGTTCAAACTTCCAAATCTGACCTGATGGGCAGGGGCGTAGCTTTCGATCTGCTCCAGATGGCCAAGCGAATTTTCCCGCAGTGCAAAGCCGCTGACTACGAAGATCTGTCCGGGGAGAAAAGTCTCACCCTGGACCGCGTTGTTGTTGATGATAAAAGGAGCCATCGGGCCTATGAGCGACACCACAGAGGAACTCTCAATGAAAGCACCAATGTCGGTGTCCAAACCGGCGGATCTCGGGTAGGGGGTCCCGAACTGTGCGTCTAGGCGGATGGTAACAGGAGACAAGGGACACGATGTTTTTACCCAGGTTCGGGCCCTCTCGATGGAGGTAAAACCCTACTCCTGCTTGATTGATATTGATGATATGGGTACTACAAGAGTAGATCTACCACGAGTTCAAGGAGGCTAAACCCTAGAAGCTAGCCTATGGTATGATTGTTGTTCTTCCTATGGACTAAAACCCTCCGGTTTATATAGACACCGGAGAGGGCTAGGGTTACACAGAGTCGGTTACAATGGTAGGAGATCTACATATCCGTATAGCCAAGCTTGCCTTCCACGCCAAGGAAAGTCCCATCCGGACACGGGACGAAGTCTTCAATCTTGTATCTTCATAGTCTTGGAGTCCGGCCAATGATGATAGTTCGGCTATCCGGACACCCCCTAGTCCAGGACTACCTCAATTGTTGACCGTGCTGTTTTTGTTCAACCTGTCCAGTGGTCGAGGAGTCCAGTCCAGGGAGGTCAGGCTCGCATTTCCATCCATGGAGCAATTTGTTCCAGTCGAATGAGAAGGACGTGCTGGATTGCCATGGCTAGCCTCCTCGCTGGACTCACCGTCGTGATGGGGCCTCTTTAGATACTCAAGCTATACGACGTCCCTACTGGGTATGTGCGTGTGGTATCTGCTCTTATTGCATTTGTAGTCTCACTTCCTACCAAAAGTTCTGGTTTTTGTTGATAGGTACATTGGGCTGTGGGGCTGGTCAGCAGCTTATGAAGTTTCCTCGCTGAATTTTCCTTCAGATTTTTGTTATGTGGATGGACTTTGTCACCCACCTGCACCACCAAGCCACAACAACAAGCTTCCCGGTATCACGGAAAGATAAAATTAATAGAGCTACTATATCAGGAATCGCAAGTTAGATTGCTTAATCTGCATAACATTGTGCCAAAACTAGTGTGTTCATTATGATTTCACCCACTTAGTGTCCATTGTTTAGCAGTATAGCTCAGCCCAGTATCTATGCACATATATTGTGTTGTAGGATGTGCCACTAAAGAGATGGTTTCAGTTTCACTTGCCAGCGACATCGCCTTGTGACCTTGGTGAAATGGATTGGTAACATTCTGTTGGCTAAAGAATAGTATGGCATCATGTCCGGCTATAGGTGTTGTTAATTAGTGTCTGAGAAATAAAATACTACGATCTGTTATGTTGATGTGTCATATTATCTTTTTTCCTCTGGATATAATTTTAACAGGAGATTCATCTTTACATGTGTCTCCATTTTGCAAGGTTCTGGCGCATCTGCATCTTTACCTTATGCTATGATTTCATCTTTTGGCAACACTTCTGGTTCAGCTCAAGACAAAATTCGAGTTGCAAAAGGTTTGCTTTGGTGCGTTGTCGCATTGTCTTTGAAGCCCCTTACCAATTAAACAATATAGCAATCGCACCTACCTTTTGCCACAGTTATCCAAGATAGTTTTTACCTATAGTGAATCGCAAGTTTGGCTGCCAAGGTCTACATTCATAGGGATTATGTTTTTATAGTTGGATTATCTTCCCTGATTCCTCGTGATGGCTGGAATTGTTACTTGGTAGTTCTAGAAAAATATAAATGTTACTCCCTCCGTCCCGAAATTCTTGGTAGTTCTAATACTAAAATGTGACTTGATACATCTGTATCTAGACAAATCTAAGACAAGAATTTTAGGACGGAGGGAGTACTTCATAAAAGTTGATTTGTTTTTGAATCATGGGCCACAAAAGAACCATAAGAAAAATAACTTAGTTCAGAATAAAGTCCATACAATTCTCAGAGAGCAACACAACAACTTCAAATAAATGTTCATTGTATGCATCTGTTGACATTTAGACATCTCGTTGTGTTTAGCAAGATTGCATTATTAATGATTAGTTTTGTTTGAACTGTAGTTTCTTATTCATTCTAAAGTCTAATATTCTAATGTCTCTTCAAGAAGCTGAAGCACTTGCGAAGCAGTGGCAAGATATCAAATCTGAAGCTCTTGGCCCTAACTATCTTAATCGGTATGCTCTCCGAGACGCTTTTATTAAGCATGTGATGGCATATAGAGTTCATGCATAAGTGTGTATGCCGTGCATAATCAAATCAAATACCCTCTTGTTGAGCAGTGGCAAGACGTGGCTTTATCAGCAAAGGACATGTGCTGCTACTGGAGATTTTTTCTGTTGAATCTCTGTTGTTTGAGACGAGATCCTGTGTTTTATGAGGCTGGTGACGGTGAAGAGGTAGAAAATGATGCTGTGGTCGAGGAAGCTGCTGAGCTCGTTGATGGACTGCCAGCCCAGGAAGTCTAGTTAGTACATATATTTTCGAATATGCCATTTCTGTCGGTTGCTTTCTCATTATGCTCTAGAACTAACCATGGTACTGATGATTTGTATGGATATAACTGTAGTATGTATGAAGTTCATTACACACCGGGGTCGGGGATTTCCATGTCGTGCAGAGGGTTATCGACGACAGTGTTGTGGGTGCCACATGCGGTGACCTACAGCACCTACATTGCTGGGCTCTGGTGGTCTGGAAACATCGAGGACGCGTTTTGGCAGCTGGAGTTCATTGTCGCCAAGGGACTACAGCTGATCATGGTCGGCCTGAACATACTGCTGGATCATGCTGCAAAGGATCTAGATACATGGGTGGCCAAGGAGTTGCTGGAGCGATGCGAAGAGCTGGGCTTCGAGGTCGACAGTCATGGATCATTTCTCCAAGAAGATGAAGTGATTGCGTGTCATCAGGCTGTTCACTGATCTGCTCAAGAAGCCCATAACACCCAATGCACAGACATACAATATACCGATCTCATCCCTGTGCCGAGCCAGCAACTTCCAGCTTGCCAAGACCGTGTTCAGATGCAACGGGTTTGTGGCGGACACCGTGACCTGTAACATTCTGATCCACGAGTTCTACAACACTGGAAAGGTGAGGAGCTTGGGTTCTTGTTCTTCGACGTCGACGATGGTGTCCTAGACTAGGGGTACTCACCATGACGTCTCCCGATCAGTTGGATTGGGCCGAAGACCCCCACGGCCGTATACAAGGAAGACTCCATAAGACTTGGTGCCCAAGACAAGGACTCTCCTAAACCCTAGGCCTCCGGTATCTTATATAAACTAAGGCCAGGCTAGTCAATAGACAATCTCATATTCATTACTACAATCTCGTGGTAGACACATGTACTCTGTACTACACCCATATGAATACAATCAAAAGCAGCATGTAGGGTATTATCTCATCAAGAGAGCCCGAAGCTGGGTAAAACCCCGTGTCCATGTTACCATCGCTCCAAGACGCCTAGCTTAGGACCCCTACTACGAGATACGCCGGATATTGAACCGACATTGGTGCTTTCATTGAAAGCCTACTGGGTGTCGTCGCGGTGCGATGGGATCTCGAAGCGACGTTGAATCAGGTGTTGTCCTATTAGCTTTTAACCTATTCGGCGTAATCAATTCTTTTCGGTTTGTCCCGTCTACTCTTTCGTGTTGTTTTTTTTTATCGTATACTTTTTCGTGTTGTTTTGTTTGCAGGAGCGAGCAGGTTGAAATCAATCTACCTGCCGCTGCAATCAAGTTATAAGATTGCGTGTGGGCGCAGGTTGACTACCGCCCACAAGTCCTACAGCCTGCGGCCGTACTCAATTCGGTGCCGACCAATCACGCATTAGAGGCGTTGTCCTCTTTACGTTACTCCCAGACGCCAAATCAGTCCGGATCAAGCCGGCTGCTCCGCTTTGATTCAAGAAAAGGTGTCGTGCGTGGAGTTCCATAGAAACATGCTGTGTTCGGCAGCTGATAAGGGCATCAAATCTGCTTCACGTGGACAGATTATTTAATGCCTTCCCTCTCTCCAAAATTACTATGGGAAAGATAATCAGAAAGATTCCTTGTCTTCTTTCCCTCTTTCTTCCTTATTTAAAGGAACAGACTACTTTGTTTTCCATGTAGTACGTACTTAAAGGCATGCATGGTACTAATTGTTCACGATTTTGCGGGGTTTGAACACAGCTTGATTTGAGGTGTCTCTCATGATTAAGGAATCTCCTCCGCGCGGCCTCGACTTGACTGTTTTCCCATCAGTCTGGTTTTCTGTGCGCGGACTGACGGACACCTCATGCGCAACGTGGTCTGCATTCGGAATTTGGACTTCGTCAGGCCACTCTCCGACCTGCGTCAACCTCTCCATGCTGCCGGAAATTAACGGCGGTTGCGCTATGCCACCAGCTCGGCAATCTGACGCCATAGCCCCAACCGGCTCCAATTCGGATGCATCATGACCTAATTGGTCCAACTACCATGCCAACCTTCTCGTCGCATCGGTCAACTCCGGAGCTTCAATAATCGACTTTGACTGCGTCACGCGGTCACTTTGGCAAGCCGATGTCATCGTCCCAATCGGCATAAATCAGTCTGCATGATCATCTTGTTGGCCGAATTGCCACACCGACATGTTCGGTTGCCTCGGGGACTTTGGCATCGCTGAGGGAGCTCTACCTCATCGAGTGTTCGGCACACATGCCATATTTTTTTTATTACTCACTTTGCATAAATTATTAATTATGCAACCCTTTTTTAATTTATTATTATCTCTGGCTTGCACTATTTTACATGTGCAGGCAATTGACTTAGATCGGGCCGCACTATCCCCTCGGCGTGGTGTCCTCGTTGCCCACCTTCATCGATCGAATTGTGTCGTCGCCTTGGAGCGCGGCCCTGTGTTGGCAACCCCGCATCATCGCCCCATCAACCTACTCGGTCGGAGACTCCAGTGTCACCTTGGCTAGACTGGGGGCTTCACCTCTTCGGAGTGCCGAGCTCTTCGCTCGGCCACATCGGACTTGGGGTCTGGGACCTTGTCCCGCATCAAGCTCAGACCGCGTCATCAACACTGAGCACATTAACCAGCTAAGTCACTTTCAGGCTCAAAAACTTTCAGTTTTAAATTTTGTTCGGTTCGATCAAGCATTATACTTTTTTAGCAAAAAGTTGTTTGTGAAAAACTTCCTTGTCCAAACTTTGTTTGTGACACACAAATTCAAATACCCCGTTTACTTGGGGGATTCCTTTATGAAGCCTTTCCTCTTGCAAATGATTATACTTGTACGGCTTCGTTCCTTGTTCGTGTATTACGCCATAATATGCACCATGTTGACTTAAGCGATTTGCAAGCTGGGTTGCCTTGCTCCTGTGTTTACCACTACGTTCCCGATTGTTCGGCTAGGGAGTAAAGGGAGCACCTCTGCGATTGTCACGATCGGGTCATCCGAGCCGGACCTCAGACTGGGTGAAACCGAAAGCTAGCGCTCTTACTGTTTTCAATAATGGTCGGCACACTACGGAACTCATGAGTACAAAAAATCTATTGCACAAGTCTCACAGTAATAATGAGCAACCGAAGAAAGGTATCGATGGGGGTACTATTTTCTTCGAAGATGCTTCTTACACTTCGTCGGTAATATAGCATAAGTTCCCTGAGCGCGCTTTGTCTGTTACAGCCTTATGGCCTGATTGCCTGGTTATCGGAAACACCGTCGATATTCTCGACAGGTGGAGTACATAACACTTTTCGGTCCTTGACCGAAGAGGGAGAAGCCGACGGTTGGTTAAGACGCGTATAAAGTTCGGGTGAACACAAATATGATACAAGTACTTCGGTACATACAATCATTATATATAAATTTTTTTTACCCAAGTCGCTTGGGGGCTCTTAAACTTATGTGAGCTGTTTTAGAATAAGTGTCCATGTTACCATCGCTCCAAGACGCCTAGCTTAGGACCCCTACTACGAGATGCGTCGGATATTGAACCAACAGTCGATGCTGGGGAGATTGCCCCAGACGCAATCACATACAACACACGGGTTGATTGCCTCTTTAGGTCTGGGAGGAGACCTGAGGCTGCCAATTTGGTCAGGCACATCGACGATGGCTACCCTGCGGAGCCCATAGCGCATCTAGCGTACTAGTTGGTTAGGAGTGGAAATGTTCGAGAGGCTTTGAGTCTATTTGATGACATGCTAGCAAAAGGAGTCGCTTTAGATGCTAAGGTTTTCGCCAATGTGATCAAGGAATTCTACAGAAAAAGGTCCGGTGGAGTGCACAGATATGACATAGCTGTGCTCCATGCTGGATAGTGTGCTTGGGATTGGACGATCCATCTCTTGCTCCCTTCATGACGAGTGCCCTGCTGCTGCTGCTGCAATTTGGCAGCGCCTTGCCATCATCCCGTCATCTCGGTTCCGAGACCTGTGGGCAATCCCCACAACGGTGCACCTGGACTCTTCAACCTGGCCAGAGATCCTCCTGCCTATTCTTTGGAAAATCAGGGAAGCACAAAATGCTGCTACTTTTAGAAATGAAAACCATAGTCCCTGTGTAACCATTACTAGCTTATGTTGAAACTTTGATTTTCAGACTCTTCGGTTCTTGGTGTACATCACAAGCATCAGATTCAGACCACGGTATGCAGGTAGCCTGTTTACATGTTTTGGTAGGTACGTGCTATGCAGGTAGCTTCAAGGACTCGGTTCACCACTAATATAATTACATATACGTAAGTACGTACGAGTAGATATGTAGTACTCGCTCCGTCCGATAATAAAAGAACGTTTTTCAAGTTAACATAGCTTTGTAAAACATTTTTATATTATGGGACGGTGGGAGTACTAGTATGCATGCAGTCGCGACCATGATACTAACTACCGAGGCCGCACATCGGGCCAGGCCATCACAGTTCAGATAGGATCGAAGGACCTACATGATCATGCAGGCCTGGTCGTCGGCGCCGGCGCCGGCGTAGGGATCCTAGATGCAGAAGGGAGGCGCCACCATGCGGAAACCCTCTGGCATGGGGATGTGGCGCTCCTCCACATGGGGCTGCTCCTCCAGGTCCTCCACCCGCTCCGGCAATGAAGGCGCAGCCGAGCAGCCGAGCAGGGGCGGATCCAGCCCAGCGGGTCGCCCCGAGCCTCCTTTGTACACTATAGCATTTGCTACAGGACTCTGCTGCATTGTACAAAGAAGTGGGGCCTCAAGCCCCCCCCCCCCCGGGCCTGGGGCCTAGATCCGTCACTGCAAACGAGTACGAGGACGGCGCCGGCGATCGGCGACGGTGAACACAACAGTGATGGTGACGGAGGCGGCGGCGATTGAGCTCGTCCTTGAGGCAGTAGAACAGAGGGTGCAGCGACCAGAGGACTACAACCGCGTTAATGACCATGGCACAGATCTCACCGACGGAGAGTCGGTGTCCGCTGCTGCTGTGGCCGCTGGTCGCCGGGGAGGTGGTCGCGTTGCCGGTGCATGGCCAGGCTGCAGCTGTACAATTGATCATGGGGCAAGGTATGCCCCTGCCCTCATGGCAGGAGCATACGCAGCACGCCATCGTGGTGGAGCCGGCGGGATCAAACTGCGGTTGCTTGGCCTTCCCGGGAGCAGGAAACCTCCCCTTCAACAGCGGCAGACCGCCATCATCCTCATTAGGCGCCAGCTGGGTGTTGCAGTTTGCGTTGGTCACCACCGTGTAGGGATCGCTGGGGCAGTTGGGCAGCGTAGGACACATCGTCTCGCCAGTGCAGCCAGGGCACGGCGAGCAGGGGACTCGGAGTAGAGTTGCTCAGCGCACCAAGAAATGGCGGAACATTTCGCGCGGGGGGCTATGGCCCCTATGATTAGACAAAACACTGAAGGGATCCTAGATGCGGAATGGAGGCGCCACCACGCAGAAACCATCTGGCACGGGGGTGTGGCGCTCCTTCACGTGGGACTGCTCCTCCAGGTCCTCCACCCGCTCCGGCGATGATGGCGCAGACGAGGACGAAGACGGCGTCGGCGATCGGCGACGGTGAACACGATGGTGACCGTGACAACAGTGGCGGCGATTGAGCTCGTCCTTGAGGCGGTAGAACAAAGGGTGCGGCGACCCGAGGAGTACTGCCCGCTAATGACCATGCATGGCACATATCTCGCCGACATAGAATCGGTGTCTGCCGCCGCCGTGGTCGCTGGTCGCCGGGGAGGTGGTCGCGTTGCCGATGCATGGTCGGACTGCAGTTGTACAATTGATTATGGGGCATGGCCCCTACCCTCATGGCAGGAGCATATGCAACACGCCATCGTGGTGGAGCCGGCAGGATCGGACTGCGGTTTCTTGGCCTTCCCGAGAGCAGGAAACCTCCCCTTCACCAGTGGCGGACCGTCGTCGTCCTCGTCAGGCGCCGGCTGGGTGTTGCTGTTGGCATTGGTCACCACCGTGCAGGGATCGCTGGGGTAGTTGGGCAGCGCAGGACACGCCGTCTCGCCAGCACAACCAGGGCACGATGGTCAGGGGGACTCGCGGTAGAGCTGCTGCCCCTGCCCATTTGTGAGCAGCGCAACAAGCAATGGCAGAGCTATGTGCATTTCGGGGGGGGGGGCGTGCCCCCCCTATGCAAGCACTACTGCGAGGCCGACCAGGCGCGCCATGCGAGCTGACATGGCCGTTGAGAGTTGGGAGAGACGGGTTCTTGCAGGTGCAGCTGCGGGTGAAAAAGAGGGCGGGCGCGAGGAGGGAAACATGAGAGGGGAGGGCGATCGAGGACGGAGAGAGAGCGGCCTAAAAGTGAACTCCGGTGGATCGATGACGATGGACGTGCTAGTGCCAGGAAATTTCTTGTAGGCAAGGCTTACAGAAATGGAAAGGCGTGTTTGCTACTCTCGAAGAGCATTGGGGGCCAAGGAATCGTGAAGGCCGACCAATGCTGCAGTTCACTCCCAACAATCCCTCTCGTTCGCCCCTGATCTCAGACATCTGCAATGGCGAGGTGTTTTGTGACGATTTGTTCACGATGTCGAGGTTTTGCGGTAGCGGCGGCGTGTCCATGACAGCTTGGTCCAATCTGCTTATAAGAGGTGGGAGGTGCACGACGGTTCGAATGAAAATCCTGCTCGTCTTTGGTCGGAGCTGGCGGCGACGATCCCCATCAGACTACCACCCTTTTATTTAGGGCCGATGGAACAGATTTCAAACATGGCATTGTGTTTGTTCCATCGAGACATCTTAAAAGTTCCTCTCCAATTTCAACCAGACATGGCGTGTGTTGACTGTTGACCGTGTATAATTTATGTCTGAATCTAGTCCCTCACTCATCTCACCAAAAAAGCCGTCGCTTATCTGCTACCTTGACTGAGAACAGAGGCTAAGAAAAGCTACATTTGTACATGAATTTCCCGTGATTGATTTTGAGAAACGCTAATGACACCGTGTAGCAACTACAAATCCCAGGGGTTGCAACATATGTACCTCTATAGAAGCAAACATCATAGATCCTGAAGGTAGCTAGCTAGCCAGCTACCTCAAGCATGATTGGTTTGCTATCAATATTTTGCTAGCCAAATGTTGGCATTCTCAAATATTAACAATTTTATGTGAGATAGGAAGACAATTTAGTAACCAAACAATTAGTAGCCAAGGCACAATGCCAAACATATACATGCTAATTATTGGCACCAAATCATTTATGCTCCATCCATCGACATCCTACTGCATACTATACCAACCTATAGTCTACAGACTGAAACGTCTAGAAATTCTAACTGGATTTCCAATATACCTTTTGATCCACCACAAAACTTACATCACGTGAAGAGAAGAAAAAGATGATTCTGTATGAGAGTATTTTTTTCATAGTCTAAATGTTTGGTTGCGCAGGAACTGTAATGAAGTAAAATTAACTAGCATCAGCACTAGGGCATTCCGGTGATTCGCATGTCCTTGATGGTGCTGATAATTGTATTTGGTAAATTCATACTGGTACATGTACATGTACTATGTGGAAGGCCGTGCTTGCACCGTAGTGCTCAGTCGAGCAGTTCCGGTCAGCTGAAATCAAGCAGACAAGCAAGTAGTACAAATTGTTAGCCTACAGCTGATTGTAGTTACACAATTGTGAATGCACTTGTGTATTGTGGGCAGGTCGGCTGCAACTTGACTGCAGTTCTGTGTGTGCAGGATTATTATTAAAAAAAATAATTTGAGGGGGTGTGTGCAAGATTAGAGTTGTAGCATTTGTTGCTCAACTCAGTTACATTACACTTGCCTGAGAACTGTGTGTCTTTCTCTGTTTTGTGTCTTACTCTGTCTTCAACTGAACCACCTCGCGTGCATTTGTGTGCGCCGGCGAGAAGCGAGACGGCCACCACGACTGAGTACACGAAAAAGGCGAGACGGACTTACGCTCAGAAGTGGCGGCAGGGAGCAACGGGCGCACCGCGAGTGTAGGTTCCTTCCGCCGCCTCTGATTAATTTGAGCGTAGGCCAGCTGCACATGTGTGATAGAAAGGACGCACCGGAGAAGAGAGAGACGGTGGGCAGCTTGGGCGGCGAAGGCGCTCACCTGCGTCGGGGAAGAAGACGGCGGCGGCGGAGAAGGTGCTCACCTCGACGCGCGCACGGTCGCCGTCATGCTCGTCGAGGATCCGGTCCCTCCGGCCCCGCCCACGGATCTGACGTACAAGAGGTTCCTCGAGATGGGCGATCCGGAATTCAAGTAGACCCGGCCGACCAGCACTGCCACCGCGGGATCTTCTTGGTGACCGTGGACTCGCTCATGGACTGCGCGATGCCGCCGCAGCCGACGTTCCTGCGGACGCTGCCCATGTTCCACGCGAACGGGCGGAGCTTCCCCTGGGGAATGGCTGTCATCGGCGGCACCAACTTCTGCCTCCGCCGTGTCGACGCCAAGGATGTCTACGCCGCCTTCACGGATCACGGGGTCACGCATCTCTGTGGCGCGCCCGTCGTGCTCAGCATGCTGGCCAACGCGCGGGTGTACGCAACGCAAGCCTCTGCACAGGAAGGTACGGATCATGATTGCCGGCTCGCGATCGTGCGGAGGCATTGGGTTTCGAGGTCAGCCATGGGCGAGATGTATTGTTGGTAATGGCGATAATACGCGTTTCTGGGAGGATACGTGGCTTGGTGACGCGCCATTGGCTACACAATACCCGACACTATATCGTATTGTTCAGCGTAGGGATACTCTCGTTGCCACGGTGATGCAGTCTATACCTCTAAACATTCAGTTTAGGAGGGTGCTTGTCGGGCCTCGATGGGAGGCATGGCTTCACTTGGTCCGTAGGCTGATGGAAGTTCAGCTAAATCCTCAGCCCGATCAATTGTATTGGAAGCTAACTAGAACTGGGGTATTCACGGTTAAATCGATGTATGTTGATATCATTAATTCTGCTGTGATACCTACTTCCAAGGAGGTCTGGAAAGTTAATGTACCTTTGAAGATTAAAGTGTTTATGTGTTTTGTGCATAAGCAAGTTATTCTTACTAAGGACAATCTAGTTAAGCGCAACTGGACAGGATCAGTAGGTGTAGTTTCTGTGATAGGGATGAGACCATCAAGCACTTATTTTTTAAATGTCCGTTGGCACGCGGGTTGTGGCGCTCCGTGCAAATTGCCTTTAATATTACTCCTCCCACATCGGTAAACACGTTATTTGGGGCGTGGCTTGTTGGGATTGAGTCCGAAACAGCCAGAGACATTCGTGCAGGAGTATGTGCATTATTATGGGCAATTTGGAATTGCAGAAATGATTCGATTTTTAACAGAACAACAAATACTCATTTTTTGCAGGTGTTATTCCGAGCTACAGCACTGATCCGTACGTGGTCATTACTCACTCTGACGGAGGCCAGGGAGCGTTTGGTTACTGGATCTGTCCGGTGGGAGACGGTAGCGTGGGATATCTTCAACCGGTTTGGATGGCGATCATGTAATAGGATAGGCATTTAGTTTTACCTATCTGTTTTCATGCCAGCCGGTTGTGGCTTTTGTGGTTTCTGCTTTACAGTTGACGCTCTGTGTGAGCTAGTCCCTGCTTTTGTTACATTACTGTAAGACCTTGTTGAGACCTTGTTTACTTTATCTTCTATATCTAAATAGGGGCACCCCACTAGGTGATTTTCCTGCCTTCTCATGAAGCCACATCACCTCAATTGTTATAGCCGTTTATTCAGTAAAGCTGAGGAGACTGTAGCCGTCTGATCAAAGGTTAAGAAAATTCTTCTATATCTAAATAGGGGCACCCCACTAGGTGATTTTCCTGCCTTCTCATGAAGCCACATCACCTCAATTGTTATAGCCGTTTATTCAGTAAAGCTGAGGAGACTGTAGCCGTCTGATCAAAGGTTAAGAAAATTACTAAGAGCTGCCACCGCTTAGTGAAGATGCCGTTTCGTCCTTTTGATCATGCGACAGGCTTTTCCTTCTGCACGCATACGACTGAGTCAGGAAAATTGTGGTGCCCGCTGCGTTTTGCACGATGCCTTCCCAGCCAATAACTGAAACACATATTTATTATCTTCCTAATTAACTCCCCACCAATTAATTTTCCATTAATCTCCCCATCTTCTACACCGGCTCCTTTTCTTCTTCTCCATCGAATAAATGGAGTAGACTGAGTTGTTCTCCCCGCAAGTACCGCTTCTTCCTGAGAGGACTCTTCATGTATTCAGGTTTAGCCCTTGAAGATTAGTTGGATACTACTAATAAATTTGAAGCCCTGATGCTCATAGCCCGTCACCTGTAGGTACAAGTCTCGAAGAGGAGGTGGGGCTGGAAGCTTCTAGAACCAGCCGGCTATCGGTGGGAGATGCTGCCTCCGTCGTGCAGCCGTTGTCCTCGCGTTCGCCATCAGATAACCAGGTCCATCAGGTATGCCACTGCCCATGCCTCACCCACCCTACCGCCACATCTGTCGTCGGCTGAATCTGGGTTCTTATCACGGCGTCTATGCATCTAGGTAGAAAAGTGAACCGGCGGGACGCGAAGTTGATTGTGGGGTTCGTGGCCTCGTGGGTATGCCGGCGTCGTTTTTGGCCACCTCCGCGCTCGCCGACCCCGTCGGCCTATGAGAATGGTTCAGCAGCCTCCTCATCGCCACTGTTGCAATCTCCGCTTATGTGCTTACATCACGTCCACTCTTTGTACTTGGATCTCACCGTAGCCTCCTCAGTCCTCATCATGCCTACAGGTTCGGTTCTTATAAATCTAGAAAACTGAAAATTATCTTCTTGATTGGTTTCTAGAACTGTGTCTGAGAGGCTGAAGCTTGCTACGATCTGGCTAGCTCTTATTACATCTAAATATGGAGGAAAAGAGGGCAATGATATGGCTAAAAAACTTTTCCTGTAAACTGAATATGCGTACAAATATAGGAGAAATCACTGTGTTAAATGTCAAGTAAACTGGTAATAACAAGAGAAACATGCTTTAGCATCTCTTTATTTTGACCAATACATTATTTTTAGTCATCCAACAAGTTACTAAGTTGTTGTTGAAAATTTGTTCCAAAACTGAACATATTGTGTGGTGTTGAATTGGAATTATATGCATGCCATGTTTTTCTACAGATTGCTCTTTCAATCATTACGCAAAGGTAGGAAACATCCGAGGCAGGGCCATATATGCGCCCTCAAAGCCGCCTGCAACCTGTTTCAATCCCCTCTCTGTACAAGGTTCTCCCTGATTCCTACATTTTCCAATATTCATGAACCATGTTGTTTCTTTGGTTTTAGATTACTACCGTGCACTTGACATCGTTTTTGCCTTGCTTTCCTTGAGTATGTTCAGAGGGTCAATGTTCATATTATGAATCCCATCTCCAGCCTATATACTAACTTAAACTACGAAACATCTTCAGGCATCTCAAAGCGAGAACTTATTGTCCCTTCTAGGTTCCAGCCACAGAATTATTGAGAGGTTCGTTTTCAGACTTTAATTCAAAGTTGCAGTTCTGTTTTAATAAATACCTCAACTATTTCTAATGAGCACTACTTTATAGTCCAACTATCCTTAGGCAAGGGATCTCACAAGATAATAAAACACCAGTTAGTGTAGCTGCTTCCAATGATAGAGAAAAATTTGAAACAAGGTACTGCTCATAAGATATGCATATCTATTTAATTCCTCGACCAATGTTTTAACAAAAAAAATTCTTTCACAGAAACTTCGGTACAGAAGGAAACAACCGACATTACTGAAGATGCTAGCAACAAATTCCGACGGTTTAATAAACTTCCCCTACAGTGTTTTAAAAGGGAAGACCATTGTTAGCTATTGCTGTAAGACATGTACCACAATTTTCTGTCTTTTTGCAGCACTACAAACCACACGAATGCGACACATTTCAGGACAGGCATATTACTGCCTGAAGGAAAATATTATCTATCAAGGTATTATGCATTACATAAATCTAATAACCTAACAGTGCTACAAATTTTACAGCATGTAGGGCAACATCAAGCTTTGCTACAATGAAGATGCATGCTTCAGTTCCCAACACGCCATGTATAGTATCAATAATCGCTACCTTTGATCGCGGCCTATTATAAGCGAGAAGATTCTCATACTTCCAGATGTTTTTCAGCTGTACAAGACTACAAATATATCATCATGCTGGCGTACATGTATCTGTGTCAATTATTGATATCTGATATAATATGTGCATTTTATGCAAACCCCCACTGTGAGGCATGTGTTGGCCTATTGCCCTTACATGAATGTAGATTGCTAGCTCTAAAGAATGTGCAAGTCAACTGTACGGTTTTGTTGTGATTTGAGTAATTTAAGAGTTTACCCGCCAAAAAAGAAAAGAAAAAACTCTACAATTTTGTTATTTCAATGTGGATCCTGACTTTTCTCAAAAAAATCCCGCAGCAACGCGCGGGGCATCATCTAGTAATAATAAAGGCCGTATGCATCGTTCTGATGCAGAGGCCGGGGAATCCCCCTTTTCGAAAAAAAAAGCCATGGGTACGGGCTGACGGAGAGTGGAGGCCACATCGTGTCGTGCGCGTGGAACAAGCTGCCGGCGTCGGAGCGCGCGCGGCTTAAGGCGACGCAAGGCGTGCGCACCCCTGGGATGGCCGAGGTGGACACCCTGGACGGCGAGACCGGCCGCAGCGTGCCCCGGGACAGCGCCACCATGGGCTACCTGAACGACAACGAGGCGACAAGGGCAGCGATCCGAGACAACGGGTGGTTCTGCACGTACGGGGCACGTGGGCGTGATGCACCCGGACGGTTACCTGGAGATCATGAGCGGCGGCGAGAACATCAGCAGAGTGGATGTGGAATCCATGCTCTACAGCCGCCCAGCGGTGAGCGAAGCGGCGGCGGTGGCGCGCCCCGGCGAGTTCTGGGGGGAGACGCCGTGCGCGTTCGTACGTGAGCCTCAAGGTCGGCGCGGCGGAGGTAATCGCGTGGAGCCGGGAGCACATGGCGGGGTACATGGTAATCGCGTGGAGCCGTGGTGTTCCGCGGCGAGCTGCCGAAGACGTCCACCGGCAAGGTCCACAAGTACGTGATGTGGAAGCTCACCCGGGAGATGGGACCCACCCGCAGGGCAGGGGTAGCAACAGCAGCAAGATGTAGTGTACGGCATGGCAATGGGCAAAGTGCTTGTCTCTGAATTTCCATCCTTTTTGCTTTGTGGGTGGGCAGAGTGCTACTCCCTCCGATGTACTACAAATACTAGTAAAATGTCCGTGCGTTGCCACGAGCCTTTTAATTTGTTTTCATCTGATTGCACCTATGAATATAATGCATATCTTATCTCGTTCCCCACTCTGTCTACCACCCTCCATCTCTATCCCTACCCTTCTATTTCCCACCCCCGCTCCCTCTTTCTTTCTAGACCCCTCTATTTCTCCATGACACAATCCCCTAATGTCGAAAACGCCCCCTGCTTTATATTATGAAGAGACAATCACTGTATACATCCGATAAGACCGATACAAACACACACCACCACCGCACTTAACACACACCCAAAAGCAAGATACAAAGGTGCCGACAAACCACCCCAGCGACTACCAAGCATACTACGAATAAGCAAAGAAGAACCGCTTCTAGCCGACGGACCACTACATGAGTGATCCACCAAGGAGAGGTGAGGCAGCCAACGCCGGAGCGGGGACTCCAAAATGGTGCCTCCAAGAAGGGCAGGACCACTGATAGCCGCCATCATCTGATCCCGTGGATCAAGATTTCACTCGGAGTAACACAAAGGGATTGAGAGCACCACGGCGGACCCTGCAATGGGGAAACAACGTCTGCGGACGCCACCGCCGATGGCTAGTACAAAGATTGGGCAAGTGATGTACCCGGTGCTCCGATCCCTCCGTCGCACCCCCGCTCCGCCAACCACCCGCATCCATGCCGCCCGAGCAGCCTTGTCTGCTCTCCCGCTCCTGAGCCGCGCAAATCCGCCCAAGATCAACGCGCCTCCCACTGCCAGGGCCGCCACCTTGTACCCATACCACCCTGAGAACATCAAAGGGGGTGGCTTTCAATAGCTTCTCCAAATCCAACCACCGCCGGAACCGACAACGACCGTCCAACCTCAAGCATCGCCAGAAAGCACCAG
Source organism: Aegilops speltoides (assembly GCA_021437245.1). Taxonomy (NCBI): domain Eukaryota; kingdom Viridiplantae; phylum Streptophyta; class Magnoliopsida; order Poales; family Poaceae; genus Aegilops; species Aegilops speltoides. The sequence goes on along the minus strand of CM038142.1, from coordinate 564,228,333 downwards.
GCTGAGGAAAAGGGGAAGGGGAAGGACCGACACACGACCATGACCGGCACCCCCTACGTCGGCGACAGGCGACTCAACAACAGCAGAGCCCCCATTCCTCCTACCGACTTCCCCCTTCCCCCGAAGCACCCCTGCTTCGCCCCACCACGGCTACTGGCGCGAACTGGCGAGAGGCCACCAACAGCCACATGTCCGCCGAAGAGGGGGTAGATCCACCGCCATCACCACCAAAGATGGGCACAAGAGAAGCCCGCCCGCGCCGCATGCTGTCGTCCAGAAGCCGGGGAGGAAGGCCCGACTGGACTCCAGGACGTGCACGCACCTCCACCACCTCAGCCACGCCACCAGCACTGCCCATCGATCCACGCCAGCGCCGGCCGCACACGGCCCCTGTTGGCCTCAGCCCTCGCCGCCGGACGGGCTGCCAGCGCCAGATCTGTCTGGATCAGACCAGATCCATGTTGCACGATTTGCCTGAAGGACGAAGCCCCACCTCCACCGCACAACCACCACTACACTAATATAGCATCGACTGAGAATATCAGTCGTGAGACTGTATCACAATCCCCTAATTACTTCCATGAAAGAAAAACAAAAAATCAGCATGCAATCCCCTAATGCCGTCGATTTGATTTGATTGAAGCATGGAATCAAAAGAGAAGCGCGCTGCAGATAGGAAAGAAATAGAGCAAACAGTTACCGACGACATTACAGTAGAAGAAAACGAAGATATATGCGAAAAACAGTACAGAGATGCTTGTGCAACTTATCATATGTACCTAGAAGAATATTGTGATCCGCTACAGCACGCCACACCGAGACATATATGCTGAAATGCATTGTTCTCTCTCTTTTTATAGGAGCCGAGACATACATGCTGAAATGCATTGTTTTCTCTCTTTTTTTATAGGAACACATACGTAATTTGGTTACAATTATGAATTTTAATGCTGGTTAGTCAATTCTAGCAGAATAAAAGAATAGGTTTCATGCTATCCTGCGAATTGCTGAATCAATATTGATATATGAGCAGGCTCACACAACTTGTAAATTAAGCTAAGGGGTAGATCCTAAATATACTGTTTTTTTGCTTTAGCACATGTGTCTTCCTGTCCTCTTCACCTTTTGAGGAATATGGTATGCAGGGTTTGCTTAAGAACATGACAAAATCAACGTCGACCGAGAGAATTTGGCTGCTGCATATTACCTTCTGATAATTATTGTAGGCAAACCAGCATAGGCTGTACAACAAATATATACATGCAGAAATGTGGGCTCTTGGAAAGACGATAGTATAGAATGCCTGGCCACCCAGTGGCTTTATATTTTCAAGATACTCTTAACAACAAACTGACATAATACATGTAGGTTTAGACCAGCAAGCATAATATCATCAGGAACTCATCATTTTCTTACCACCCCATGTCTATCTCCAGCGTATCCTCGTCTTTCCAACAAAGGAAAACATCCTTTGTAAGTGTCAGCGGAGCCTTCTCCAAATTGTCATCAATGAAGCAATTCAGGACAGATCTGGGCAACCCAGTGGAGACTTCGCTGACAATGAAGCTCGAGTAGCTGATCAAGTTCTCAAAGGCACCTCCTGCAGACCTGCACAACCATGTTGACATTTAGTTTCTCACCCTGGCTCCCAGCAAGGCTGTGACTGTAGAAGCTAGTTTTTTTAAACGGAGGCATAAGCATAAGTTGTGAATCTAGAAGATAGTTTTGATGCTTACAACGACAACATTTAATTAGAAAACTAATGCATGTAAAACTAAGGTTGTATTCAAAGTGGTGACATGTTCTTGATAAATATCCGCCGATAAAAGTATTTTAGTAACACGATTGAGTTGAACGCATCGTAAATGGAAATAACACAAACTTTAGGCAAAGCAATCACTACAGTTCCTTTGGAATCAAGGACAGAAGAAACACAATAGACGATAACACGAGAAAAGTAATCGCTATTTTTGTTTTAACACTACCGATACACTATAAGATGTTAAGAGTTTTGAGAATCAACATCTTATCGACATAAGTACTTCACTTTTCTCAGGAACATGTGCAATAAGGAGAGCAAAAATATCCAATAGGAAGGAGTTATAGAGCACACACTTCATGCCCAAACAGTCCTAGTCAAGTAACTCAGACAACCATTAATGGTTTCAACCAATAAAACCAACACATCATAATTCCTGAAACTCCTCGGGGTGTGCTATGTAACCAGATCATCTATTCAAGTGTATATACCCAGCCAATGTTTATTGTTGCAAAATTGTGCACATTGTAAGAAAACAATTGTGAGGAAACCCATAAGATAAGAGAAATAAAGATGGCACCTTCCAACATGTGCCATCAAGAAAATACTAAACCCCCTGCTCTTGTAGGTTAACTACCTTCCGAACCCAAACTCTCCACACCTTGTATTGGTGCAACTGAATAAATTAGTACAGTAAAACGAGTTGTAACACATACAATTAAGAAAAGTCACAGTTTAGGCCTTAGACAACCTAAATACAACGACCCAGGATTAATGTAGAAGCACACAACGACAAAAAAACACATGTCAGAGGAAAGTGCTACTGCCAGCAGAAGTAGCTGCCCCAGTGGTGGTGATCGAGACTATGCACGGGATTCATGTAGAAGCACCTAAACACAGGATTCATTATTGGCAATGGAACATGGGTGCAGGCATTCCGGCGAAGTCAGCGATAATGGAAGCTTCGGGTATGGCAAGAACATGCAAAATTTTAATGAATGATAAAAGGATCTTATGGAGAAAAAACAGTAAAGGAATGCATATTTCTATTATGCATCATCGATCAAAACGATGGTTAATTGAATGAAGAAAACAAAAAAAATCACTTTTACTGGGAAAAATTGGTACTGCTACCTATTTTAATGTTATTAACTCGTTGGCGAGAGAGCTGCTCACTTGCAGATCACATAACTCCACGTATTTTCTGTACAAAGGTAATTTAATTTGGTAGTGACATTCAGCTATTTCCTTGGAGCTTAAAGGATTACCTACAAATAAAATTAGAGGAAATGCTTGTATTGCTAAATCTCATCAAGTGGTAGCTATCATTTTCATCAAGAAAAAACAACTTGCTCTCGTTGGTCATTATGTCAGGCGAACCTTCTCTGCATATTACTGAAAAACACACAATTAGCATTATGTTATGTACTTTTTAAGAATCGTGAAATGATTGATTTGGCTCACCTGCCAGCTTGGTTTCAGACAGAACCAACCCTAAAATCACCTGTCTTGTTGGTGTGGCCGCGGGTGGAAATGGCGGCCAGCGCGCGGCTCCCCAGAAGACGGCCTTCTTCGACCACCATGCCATCACTGCGCGCATGGGTGATAGCATCCTCACGGCGGCGCCCAGCCCCTGCCAGCAGAAGTAGCTGCCCCGGTGGCGGTGATCGAGACTATGCACGAGATTGATGTAAGCACCTAAACACGAGATTGAAAATTGGCACTCTCTTTGGATTGTCAGTCAACTTCCCAATTGTGGCCATTGATTTTCTTGAGTTGAAGCAACGCCTTACAAACCTACTTCACTAAGGAGCTCAAATTGCCGTTGATGGTCTAGACATGCTGCACCGAAATCATTGAAGGCCGAACACTGATAACAATACCATTGTATATCTAGTCATAGTATTCCATTCCAACTATCCCAAGGAAAGAAAGATATCTGAAAGCTGCACTCCAACCTGCAAGGCTGCAACAGTAAGGGGAGAAAATTAGAATACACATAGGCTAGCAAAAATGATTACCATGATCTTAAATAAGCAAGCGATAGAGCAGTGTCGTTCTCACTAAGGCAAACGACAGAGTACAATAGATCGACCATGGATACAAGAAAGGAATTATATTCAATAAATAATCTCCTCACTCATCTCTGGTGCTCTGCAAGAAAGGAATTAAACTCAATATTGAACAGTTCTCCATTTTTCATCTTAACTTGATTCTGTTGTTAACTGCATTCCCAAAAAATAATGCTCGTGTTCTAAAATTTGAGTCATCTAGCAAAACGTAGTTCAACCTATAAAGTTGGTGCAGGCATCCACTCTGCCTCTAAACCTCCATTTATCTTTCTGTCATGGTCATATTTGCAGTATTTAGTTTGGACCATCAAGTTAGCATTAATTAACTCACAAGCTTATATGCATCTAGACATTTAAGTTTTACTCAAATCTCTACAGAAAGGTGGAAAAAGATGTAGGAACTAAAACCAGATCGTGAACTTCTAAGATATCTCAAAACTGGCACATGAGGGGACATATCCTAATATTAAACGTAAGTCGACATGAAGATATCCCCTAGATACAAACTTTCTGTAATTTATCATGAAAATTGTCACTGATATAGTCTAAAGTCCAAAATTTCATCATTCTTGATTATTATCAAAAACTTTTGTTTTGATTGATTAAATATACATACCAGACCTGAAGACAATGGTGCATCCCTTGCCGTTCTGAAGTTATAAGAAATTTTCCTGGCCTGAAGTGGAACTTGGTACCCAAATGATAGTTCTTGGTTACATGGACAAGCAACAATGAAATGATTCAGTTGCCTAGTTTACAAAGGTTATTCTGATCTGATCTTATTCCATTAAGTTCAACGAAGCGGGGTGACACTCTGGGAGGCATGGTGAACTTATCTTCAGAGGTGGCTTTACGTTTCTTGCTTTTCAGCTATGCATTTTGAGCACCACCCAAATATATTTGATAAGAAAATAGTTACAGTACTAAACCTGACCATTCCTTGAGAATACACAACAGGAATCATCAATATGTTCAATAACGATCCGGTTGCCTCTAATCAGAATCACGCATGTTGAGTTTACTTATTGTAGGGGCCCAAGATAAGGTGCCTACAAAATAAATTCCAAACTAAGGTACAGTACGGAAACAAAATATCCAAAATCATATGAAAAAAATACGCTATAAAGCAGCGAGTGCAAACATCAGGAAACAACTTGATCAATGTACCCTTTTTTCAAGGATGCATCTGACCGATGTGCCCTTGATAAGAGGAGCAAACAATGTAAGGAATGAAGTGCGGTTGTAAGGGAGATACCGCCACCGCTCGCCTTGCTCAGGAGCCACGTCATCACCCCTGTTTGCCTTTCCTCTGCTTGTCCTCCGGTAAAACAGAGCTCGGCTCGGGGTGCGGATATCCTGACAATGATAAGAAGACCATAAAAAACGTTAATGCAGAGGAGTCAAGACTGCAAACTACATATCTGAAGCACATATAGAGGCCTAGTAAAAATTCACAAAAGGTGTGCACAGTTCAGACGTGCCCAGGCTTGCCCATTGATCTGGAGTAGAAGATGGGGGGCAAATGAGGTTTACCTTGTGCACAGCCATGAGAGAGACGAGGAAGGTGATGAATTGTGGCTCGCCTCCTCCTCGTCACAGATGTGCCCAGTGCACCACAGCAGCAAGGGGTTGAGGGTCGCCGTCTCCAAGGCACGGGGTCACCCTGCCCGCTCGTCGAGCTCCTCTCCTCAAGGCCGCCGGCTAGATCCATCATGATGCTAATACATGGGGTTGAAACCGCTCTTGCTATACCTATGGTTGAAACAGCCCTGCGTTTGAGTTTTCTCCTATCCATACCTCTGGTTGAAACCGCCCTGCGACGGCGATCCAGAACCACCCCGACGCAAGATCCGGCGGGGTCTTCCGGAGGGGATCGACGGGGTTTTCTGGAGGAGATCGGCGGCGGCGGCTTTATGGAGTTAAGGCGGCAGCGAGATCCGGCGGGATCTTTGCGAGGAGATCGACGGCGGTGAGATCCGGCAGGGTCTTCTCGAGGAGATCGGCGACGGTGAGATCCGACAGGGTCTTCTCGAGGAGATCGGCGGCGGTGAGATCTGGCGGGGTCTTGGCGGCGGCGAAGGGATGGAGGGCGGCCGCGAACGAGGGCAGTGAGTCGGGCATGCGAGTGGAGGGCAGGAGAGTCGGGCGTGCGAGTGGTTTATGTTTTTTTTCTGGTTAACTTTCGTAGGTTTTTTTTCGTTGGTTAATTTTCGTAGGTTTTTTTTCTTTGCTTTGTAGATGGGTGCGTGGGGGCGGGTGGGAGCCTCAGTACGAGGTTTTTTTGGTTCATGGCGGCTCAGTGTGAGGTGGGAGGAAGTGCCAAAGAAATACCAAAAAAGACCGGGTGAGGTGGGACGAAAATTAAATCCGGAACGCGACCTACCAACTGAGACATTAGGAGTAGAGATAAGACACGTTTTGCATACGTTGGATAACTTGGACCTGATTGGACTTGATTGGAGAAGTTGGGCTATAATCTCTTATCTCAGGACAGAAGGAAGAATATTACTAGTATATTTGTTAGTCATCTAACTTCTTATTCCGCTCTTTCTTTATAGTGATACAAAGGATGATCCATACTACTCCATATGTAAACTAATATAAGAGCATTTAGAGCATCTCCAACAGCCGCGCCAAAAGACGAGCGCGCGCGTTAAACTGGCTTTTCAGCGCGCGCGGGACGTTTTCGCGCGCTTTAGCAATGGCGGCAAACTAGCACGCGCGGGAAACAATTGCGCGCAGGGGGAAAAGGCGGCAGCTCGCGCGCTAGATTTGGTGCACCGCGTCCGGCGCGCCTATAAAATTGCAGCACCCTCTGCCGCTCTCTCTGGATTCCTCTACCGCTTTCTCTCCTCGCCGCCGACACGCCACCACCGCGCCACCATGCCGCCTCGCCGCCGGGGAGGTTCGGGCTACCGCGGCGTCCGCGTGCGTTCGTCCGGCACCTACTCTGCCTCGATTCGGTCGGGTGGCGGCGTGCACCTCGGCCTCGGAACCTTCGACACTGCCCAGGATGGCGTCCGCGCGTACGACGCTGCGGCGTGGTGCCTCCAGCGGTCTCTTTGGGACATGAACTTCACCGACGTGGCGACGCAGGAACGGGCACAGGAGTTGGTGCCTTTCCCGCGGCTTATCACTGACGAGGATCGTCACAAAAATCGAAGGTGAGAGCGTCGTCTCAGCCTATCCGAGATGGACGAGGAAGCCATGGCGTTGTGGAGGAAACGCTTCCCGCAAGACATCGTCAACGAGGAACAGTTCTTCGCCGAGAGGAGGGCGGGGAGGGAGGAGAGGAGGAAGGAGCGAGCTGCCTATCGCGAGGACAAGCGAACGCGGAAGGCGGTCGCTAAATACAACATCGCGTTAGGAGATGCGTCGTCCTGGGACTCCCTCGACGAGCGGTTCCTTGACGCCTATGCTTAGACGTCGGAGGAGGACATCACCGAGGCAGAGTCCGAGTCGGAGAATGACGAGTAGTAGTAGTGTTTCGTTTTATTTTATATCGTAGAAGCAGGCTATGTGACGAACTATGAACTATGTATCGTAGGAGAAGCCGAGTCGGAGATGTACGCATTTTGCATCATAGAAGCAGGCTATGTGCCGAACTATCTCCACATTTGTATGCTCGGAACCAAATATGTATCGAATCGCAGTTCTCATAAAAGGAAAAAAAATTTTGAAATATAGCGCGCCTACTGGAGCGGCTCGGCGCTTTATTTTGGGGCGGCCGCTGGAGCCAGCACACCACCGCGCGCAAAACCTGGCTCACCTAGCCCTGTATTCTGACTTTTAGCGCGCCGCGTGTTGCGTGGCTGTTGGAGATGCTCTCAGATTACTAAAGTAGTGATCTAAGCGCTGTTGTATTAGTTTACGGAGGGAGTACTAAAACTTACTCTGGAATCTTAGTCAAGCTATGTGCAAAATAACTTAAACTATTTTGTTCTTTGCTTGGTTTACACTGAACAACTTTTTGTTTGTATGCTAAACAGGGCTTCAGACAAATGATGATGGCATTCCTTTTCTGATCTGCATGGAACTGTAATACAACTAGGCTTGTAAACAGGAGATCCTGGACAAATGCAAGATAATCAAGCCCAGACTACTCTTCTTATGAAATGTGTGGAAATGTCGAAAGATGAATTCTCTCGTCTTAAGTGGGACGAAGCATACCTCTTAAATCCCGAAGAATACTTCCCAAATGTTGTTTCTGTAAGTACCGTACTAGCTTACAAAAGTATAAACCTATTTTACCTTATCTCTCTATCCCAAATTATAGCTAAGCCATTTACGGACAGAATAATAATGTGGGACATATGTACTTTCCCGCAATATATAGTCTGTATTCTTTGTGTGGCCTGAATTGTTCTGAAATTAACTGAACTCATGCTGCCTCGTCAGATTTTGCTGGATAACAAGAGTATTAGCGATTAGTATTTTTCAAAACATTCAGCCATCTCCTAAACAATAACAGAGTGAACTATGCCTTATAGAAAAGGGAAGAAAATAATGAATAGTTAAGATGGTGCAGAGTTCAGGACCAATCCAACTTAGGAATTCATTGGTAATCCTACATGGGTAGGGCACTAGAATGGTTCATTCTTTCACAGTTGTATAAAATTTTCAGTTTGCCATGGTTTATGTTGTTCTTGATGATTGTAATTTTGCTCTCACATTTTTGCTACATTATGGGCACCATCTTTTTTGTTTGATAAAAGACTTTCAATTGAATAGATATATCGAGGCAATACAATCATATTGAAAGAAAGATCGGCCTCTGTATAGCTAGATGCACACAGCCAACAAGTCCAGAGCACCCTAAAAGTAAAAAAATTCGATATAATACAGTGGGTGGAGTGACCAGAGGACTACCGCTGCGGCGAGTACCATGGTGCAGATCTCGCCAGTGGAGAATCGGTGTCCACCATGGCGAGTACCGTTGTTGTCGCTCGTTCCGGGAAGGTGGTCGCATTGCCGATGCACGGTCGGGCTGTAGCGGTATAGTTGATCGTTGGGCATGGTGTGGCCCTACCCTCATGGAAGGAGCATATGCTGCACACAATCGTGGCGAGTCGGCGGACTCGGGTTGCTTGACTTTCCCGAAAGTAGGAAACATCCACTTCACCAGCGACGGACCGTCATCGTCCTTGTTAGGCGCCGGCTGGCTGTTGCTATTGGCGTTGGTCACCACCGTACATGGGTCGTCGGGGCAATTAGGCAACGCAGGACAGGCAGTCTCGCTAGCGCAGTCAGGGCATGACGGGCACAGGGACTCGTAGTAGAGCTGCTCTGCTGCCTACCGATGAGCAGCACACAAGCACTAGTGCGAGGCCGACCAGCCACGCCATGGAACTCGCATGGTCGGGGCGCGAGGTGGGAGAGCGGGCTCGTTGCAGACTTGCAGGTGCAGCTGCGGTCGAAAAGGCGGGCGGGCGCGAGGAGGGAAACAGGGAAGGGGAGACAGAGCCGGTCCAAATCATTTTGGGGCAGAGGCGATGTAAAGTAACTATTTTTTGTACTGAACTTTTATACATATTCTAAACTAATCGACCATATTATTTAATTAATACAATTTATTACTCAGTCACATGAGAATGTTTTCAAATAATATATTCATTATTACACAACTGTACTTTATATCAATGAAATTTTTTGTTCTACAAAATTTAAATTGTATGATTTACCAAATCTGTTTCTTGTTAAAAAAATCCTTCAAATTAATTGTCTCATATTGCATAAACTATATTGTGTGTGTGTGTGTGTGTGTGTGTGTGTGTGTGTGTGTGTGTGTGTGTGTGTGTGTCGGTTTCTTCATATATCTTTTAATATTATTGAATGACATGGTAGATATTTTAATAGCGATTTCTAGTATATATTACGCAAGCATATTCATAAAAACTTTTAGGTATAACAAATGTGACTTACAAGTTGGGTTCACTTTTGACTTTGTAGAATATCAGTACTAAACGAAGTCCAAATGCCGCGCGAAGCCGCCCCAAGGAGGAGCCGACCTGGTGATCATGCTTCCAGGGGTCCACTTCCACTTCCACCACATTTCGCTAGCGGTGGGTGGTGGCAGTGGCCTAGGGTTTTGGTTGTTGGTGGCAGGGAAGCAAAGTGGGCGCGGTGCGCCCCCGCATGCGTGGCATTTACAAGGACCAACTCTTGGTCGTTCGGTGGCTGCCGCGTGGGCCCGGGGCAGACAACGAGTGGATGTGCGACACATTCGTCTCCTGTCCGTGTGGGTGCAAACACGGTCCAAATTTGAGGGTGAATTTGCATCCCCACAATCACGAAACAGATAGAATACCTGAATGCGTTGTCACGTTGGACCATGGTTTCTGTCCACGCGGACCCAAGCCTACGTGAGCGGACGAAATGTGTCCCCGTTTTGGAGTTGCCCTTAGGTTCTTTGTGGTGGAACTGGACCACCAGGATTCAAGTCCTACACTTGACACTGATACTTGCATTTTCCTTTATTTATTTGAAGTTTTTGGCGATGTTCGTTCAGTGGGAGGATACATCCCCATTGAGTTTGTCAATCTCAAGATGATGTATCGGCTCAGTGTCTCAGAGGTGCTCATATTGGTAGAGTGTGTGTGTGCATTCATATGGTAAGTGTACATGTGTATGTACCAATGTATATGTCAGTACTGTGTTCAAGAAAAACCACAAGTTTTATTGTTCTTTTATATGGTTGTCCATGTGTTGCAGTGAGATATAAATATCCTAGTACATTAGCCCATGATTTAACTGTCCATATTAATCACAATTGACCATACTTACGAACCTAAATAAATTGTAGGATTTTATTTGGTAATCACTTATTTTGTAAGACTTATTACCTTATCAAATAAAGCAAAATTTCATTTGATAAGTCAAATAAAAGGTGAGGCAGTTAAAATGGTTTTCAAGTTTGGCAAAAAAACAGAGATACCAGGGAATATGCGTCTTTTATAAGTATATATAGTAGAGATAGTACTAGAAGAAGAGATTGTGTTTTCTTTCTTGATTATATTTCTTTTTTCACTTTTATTTTATATTTATCTTTTATATTTAAGTACTTATATGACCAAACTATTTTTTTTCTTTGTTACGGCAAAATACATCACTATTTGTCATGAGATACACAAATACTTCTTATTGAAAAGCCTAATTTTGGGGGAACATCATCTCTTTTATGATTTACGATTGTCTCTTCTTTTGCGAGCAAGTCTCTCAGATATATGAAGAACCCAGCCAATACAGTCAGCACTCCACAAAGGAAACAATCACAACAAGGCCCCTAAAGAGCCACACATCTAATCTCACTAGAATGAGTTGCCGGCGCGCCACCGTCATCGCCGCTCGATCCTCCATGGCAAGCAGGAAGTCAACGAGCTTAGGACCAAAGGACCAGCACCCTGGCAAACCGATCATCACTAGCCAAACCCTGATCCAATATGAACGATCGAAACTCCTATGCAGTCGGATCAACCGACCGCTGTAGCACCGTGGCACCACCCCAGAACCTCCACAACAAAGCCAGAGTCCACCTCGCTGCGACGAAGAAGAAGACACATGACAAAAACTCACCAAGCAGGTTGTTGCCTCTGCCACACCAACCATGCCCTGACCACCAAGACTCACCGGGTCGACAAATTCGAGAACACACAACTACATCCACTCCCCAACTCCGCCCAAAGCTTTGTTGGGAAGGGGTTCGAGCGCCTGCACACTTATTCAAAACGGACACGTCATCACCATCTCAACGGCGCCACCAAGACCAGTAACCCTACTATCTACATGCCGGGGCCTAGATCCGGGGTTTCCTCACTCTCTCGCCGCCGGAGCAGCAAACGGGAGGTAGGGAATCACCGGTCTGGCTGGCGGCGGACCGAGGGAACAGGGTGTCACAGTAGGAACGTGTTTGAACACACTCACGAACATTGTTTTCAATGTGCACGGACATATTTTTCACATTATTAATACATACTACTACCTCCCTTCATAATTGTAAGATGTTTTTGATGTTTCAATATGACATACGAGCTGAAATGAGTGAACAAACACACTAAAATCATCTATATATATCCGACACGGATCAATTTTTTTAAGAAAAACATGTTACATCTATGAACAGATGGAGTATATGGTAAAGCAATTTTATTTTTCGCCAGCATAAATATTTTTATAACGGTTTTTGGCCACAAGAATATTTTCTACTCTAATTCTTAAACTGATTACGTACCATCCGAAATGTAGAGCAGAAACAGAATGCATCCAAGGGGCGAGGCCGACACGTCCCGATTCACCGAGGACATGTGTTTGTAACAAAAATGGAGGAAAGCCATTTCGCCGGTGTGCGGGTCCCACTCATCAGCCAGCACAGCCTCTTTCTTGCTTCCACTCCAGCAGCCAAACCAGAGTACCGCTGCCTCCACTCCTCCACCGCCCACTCTCTGTCGGCGCAACCGGAACACACACCGGCCAAAGACCAAATCCACCCACCTCAGCCCCGGCGCGGCATCCCAAACCCAGCGCCCCAATGCCTCCCTCCCACCCCATCGTTGGGGATCTAGGCCGGCGGGATGCTTCTGGAGGACCTTATCCAGAACGTCGACGATGTCGGGTCCTCACGGGTCCGCCTCTGCCTACACCGATGGCCACTTCGCCAGCATCTCCTGCAGCGGGGGCAGCAAGAAGAAGGCCGGGCGCTTCGGGTACGCTCTCTGTCGCTCTCTATCGGCAGTCGCTACTGAGCTACTCTTGCAGCTGCCAACTGCAATCTGAGCCTCCCACCCGTGGAATTGAACCAGTGCGTGTTTGTTTCATGCCAGGACTGTTGCAATGTCTGCATTCCACCCTTGTTACTCATTTTGCTGTATCTGCATTCCTAACTGAAGCAGAGAGGGATGAAAGTGTTTTTTTCTAGGAATTTGATTAACTCGGTGTTTTTGATCAATTGTTGCTGCAAGTTTCAGCTTCCCGAGAAGCTGTGCAGGAGCCTGGACAGTGCCACCCGGAAGCTTCGGTTCACGACCGTTACCTATGCTCGGGTGCCTATCCTACTTAGTGATGCCAAATAAGCCAACAAGATTTTTCATTCTACTTGCTACTGCTGATTAATTTACTCATGAGGTAACATATTTGGTAGTGTGATTGCTGACCCTGCTGTTTTTGTTCAACCTGTCCAGTGGCCGACGTGTCCTGGGAGGTCAGGCTTGCATTTCCACCCATGGAGCAATTTGTTCTAGCCGAATGACAAGGACGTGCTGGCTTGCCATGGCTGGCCTCCTCGCTGGACTCATCGTCGTGATGGGGCCTCTTTACATACTCAAGCTATACGTCGTCCCCTACTGGGTATGTGTTTGTGGTATCTTCTCTTGTTGCATTTGTAGCCTCACTTCCTACCAAAAGTTCTGATTTTGGTTGATAGGTAGATTGAGCTGTGGGGCTGGTCAGCAGCGTATGAAGTTTCCTCGCTGAATTTTCCTACAGATTTTTGTTATGTGGCCGGACTTTGTCACCCACCTGCACCACCAAGGCCACAACAACAAGCTTCCCTGGTATCACAGAAAGGTAAAATTAATAGAGCTACCGTCTCAGGAATTGCAAGTTAGATTGCTTAATCTGCATAACATTGTGCAAAAAATAGTGTGTTCGTTATGATTTCACCCACTTAGTGTCCATTGTTCAGTAGTATAGCTCAGCCCAGTATCTATGCACATATAGTGTGTTGTAGAATGTGCCATTAAAGAGATGGTTTCAGTTTCACTTGCCAGCGACATCCCCTTATGACCTTGGTGAAATGGATTGGTAATATTCTGTTGGCTAAAGAATAGTATGGCATCATGTCCGGCTATAGGTATTGTTAATTAGTGTTTGAGAAATAAGATACTATGATCTGTTATGTTGATGTGTCATATTATCTTTTTTCTCTGGACATAATTTTAACAGGAGATTCATCTTTACATGTGTCTTCATTTTGCAAGGTTCTGGCGCATCTGCATCTTTACCTTATGCTATGATTTCATCTTTTGGCAACACTTCTGGTTCAGCTCAAGACAAAATTCGGGTTGCAAAAGGTTTGTTTTGGTGCGTTGTTGCACTGTCTTTGAAGCCCCTTACCAATTAAACAATATAGCAATCGCACCTACCTTTTGCCATCCAGTTTGTAGGGACAGTTGTCCAAGATAGTTTTTACCTATAGTGAATCACAAGTTTGGCTGCCAAGGTCTACATTCATAGGGATTATGTTTTTATAGTTGGATTATCTTCCCTGATTCCTCGTGATGGCTGGAGCTGTTGCTTGGTAGTTCTAGAAAAATATAAATGTTACTTCATAAAAGTTGATGTGTTTATGAATCATGGGCCACAAAAGAACCATAAGAAATATAACTTAGTTCAGAATAAAGTTCATACAATTCTCAGAGAGCAACACAGCAACTTCGAATAAATGTTCATTGTATGCATCTGTTGACATTTAGACATGTTGTGTTTAGCAAGATTACATTATTAATGATTAGTTTTGTTTGATCTGTAGATTCTTATTCATTCTGAAGTCTAATATTATAATGTCTCTTCAAGAAGTAGAAGCACTTGCGAAGCAGTGGCAAAATATCAAATCTGAAGCTCTTGGCCCTAACTATCTTAATCGGTATGCTCTCCGAGACACTTTTATTAAGCATGTGATGGCACATAGAGTTCATGCATAAGTGTGTATGTCATGCATAATCAAATCAAATACCCTCTTGTTGACAAGTGGCAAGACTTGGCTTTATCAGCAAAGGATCTGTCTACTACTGGAGATTTGTTCTGTTGAATCTCTGTTGGTTGAGACGAGATCCTGTGTTGTATGAGGCTGGTGACGGTTAAGAGGCAGAAATTGATGATGTGCCCGAGGAAGCTGGTGAGCTCGTTGATGGACTACCAGCCCAAGAAGTCTACTTAGTACATGTATTCTCGAATATGCCATTTCTGTTGGTCGCTCATTATGCTCTAGAACTAAGCATGGTACTGATGATTTGTATGGATATAACTGCAGTATGTATGAAGTTCAGTACTCACAGGGGTCGGGGATTTCCATGTTGTGCACAGGGTTATCGACGACAGTGTTTTGCGTGCCACATGCGGTGACCTACAATACCTACATTGCTGGGCTCTGGCGGTTTGGAAACATCAAGGACGTGTTTTGGCAGCTAGAGATCATGGTCGCCAAGGGACTACAGCTAACCATGGTCGGCCTGAACATACTAATGGACCATGCTGCAAATGATCTAGATACGTGGGTGGCCTAGGAGGTGCTGGAGCAGTGCGAAGAGCTGGGCTTCGAGGTCGACGGTCATGGATCATTTCTCCAAGAAGATGAAGTGACTGCGTGTCAGCAGGCTGCTCACTGATCTGCTCAAGAAGCCCATAACACCCAATGCACAGACATACCATATACCGACTCATCCATGTGTCGAGCCAGCAGCTTCTAGCTTGCCAAGACCGTGTTCAGCTGCAACGGGTTTCTGGTGGACACCATGACATGTAACATTCTGATCCACGAGTTCTACAACACTGGAAAGGTGTGGAGCTTGGGTTCTTGTTCTGCGACGTCGATGCTGGGGAGATTGCCCCAGACATACAGCACACGGGTCGATTACCTCTTTAGGTCTAGGAGGAGACCTGAGGCTGCCAATCTGGTCAGGCACATCGACGGTGGCTACCCTGGGGAGCCCGTAGCACACCTAGCGTACTGGTTGGTTAGGAGTGGAAACGTTCGAGAGGCTTTGAGTCTGTTTGATGACATGCTGGCGAAAGGAGTCGCTTTAGATGCTAAAGTTTTCGCCGATGTGATCAAGGCATTCTGCAGAAAAGGTCCGGTGGAGTGCACAGATATTACATAGCTACGCTCTCTGCTGGATAGTGTGCTTGGGGTTGGAGGATCCATCTCTTGCTCCCTTCATGATGAGTGCCCTGCTGCTGCTGCTGCAATTTGGCAGCGCCTTGCCATCGTCCCATCATCTCAGTTCTGAGACATGTGGGCAATCCCCACATCGGTGCACCTCGACTCTTCAATCTGGAGAGATCCTCCTACCTATTCTTTGGAAATTCTGGGAAGCACGAAATGCTGCTGCTTTTAGAAATGAAAACCATAGCCCCCGTGTAACCATTACTAGCTTATGTAGGGACTTTGATCTTCGGACTCTTCGGTTCTTGGAGTACATCACAAGCATCAGATTCAGACCACGGTACGCAGGTAGCTTGCTTACATGTTTTGGTAGGATATGCACTATGCAGGTGGCTTCAAGGACTCGGTTCACCACTAGTATAATTACGGATAATTAAGTATATACGAGTAGATATGTAGTACTCCCTCCGTTCCATAATATAAGAACGTTTTTCAAGTTTAACTTGAAAACGTTCTTATATTATGGGATGGAGGGAGTACTAGTACGCATGCAGTCGCAACCATGATACTAACTACCAAGGCCGCACACCGGGCCGGGCTATCACAGTTCAGATAAGATCAAAGGACCTACATGATCATGCAGGCCTGGTCGTCACCACGTCGTCTCCAGGTCTCTTGGATTCGGCCGAGGACCCCCAGGGCCGTTTACTCATGGGCCAGTTCGGACAGCCCCTGCCGCATACAAGGAAGACTCCACAAGACTTGGCGCCCAAGACAAGGACTCTCCTAAACCCTAGGCCTCCGGTGTCTTATATAAACCAAGGCCAGGCTAGTCGATAGATATCTCATATTCGTTACTACTATCTCGTGGTAGATACATGTACTCTGTACCACACCCATATGAAAACAATCAAAAGCAGCATGTAGGGTATTATCTCTTCAAGAGAGCCCAAAGCTGGGTAACCCCATGTTCATGTTACCATCGCTCTAAGACGCCTAGCTTAGGACCCCTACTACGAGATACGCCGGATATTGAACCGACATCTGGCGCCGGTGTAGTAGGTGCCACCATGCGGAAAACCTCTGGTACAGGGATGTGGTTCTCGTCCACGTGGGGCTGCTCCTTCAGGTCCTCCACCCGCTCCGACGATGGAGGCGCAGACGAGCAGGGGCGGATCCAGCCCAGCTGGCCGCCCCGGGCCTCCTTTGTACACTGTAGCATTTTCTACGGGACTATGCTACATTATACAAAGAAGTGGAGCCTCAAGCCCCCCCTCCCCGGGCCTGGGGCCTAGATCCACCACTGCAAACAAGGACGAGGACGGCGGCGGCGATCGACGACGGTGAACACAATGGTGATGGTGACGGCGGCGGCTATTGAGCTCGTCCTTGAGGCAGTAGAACAGAAGGTGCAGCGACCAGAGGACTAGCGCCGCGCTAATGACCATGGCACAGATCTCGTCAACGGAGAATCGGTATCTGCTGCCGCCATGGTTGCTGGTCGCGGGGGAGGTGGTCGCGTTGCCGGTGCATGGCCGGGCTGCAGCTGTACAATTGATCGTGGGGGACTCGCCAACACAGCGAGGGCACGGCGGGCAGGGGGATTCACTGTACAGCTGCTACCCCTGCCCACCCGTGAGCAGCGCAACAAGCAATGGCGGAGATATGTGCATTTCGGGGGTCTATGGCCCCTATGATTAGACAAAACACTGAAGAAATTTTTTCTAGGGGCTAAGATTTAAGAAAAAACATTACCCCCCCCCCCCCAAACAATCATATTTTCCGTTCTGCCCCCCAGCCGTTCTGTGCTAGCTCCGCCACTGGCAGCAAGCACTCTGCGAGGCCGACCAGGCGCGCCATGCGACCTGGCAAGGGCTTGCGACGTGCGAGAGACGGGTTCTTGAAGGTGTAGCTGTGGGCGAAAAAGAGGGCGTGAGGGAGAAGGGAATCAGGGGAAGGAAGGGCGATCGAGGAGGGAGTGAGGGCGTCATAAAAGTGAACTCTGGTGGATCGATGACGATGGATGTGCTAGTGCCAGGAAATTTCCTGTAGGCGACGCTTACAAAAACGGAAAGGCACGTCTGCTACTCTTGAAGAGCATTGGGGGCCAAGGAATTGCGACGGCCGACCAGTGCTGTAGTTCACTCCCAAGAATCCCTCTCGTTCGCCCCTGATCTCCGACCTCTGTGATGGCGAGGTGTTTCATGGCGATTTGTTTACGATGCCGAGGTTTTGCGGCAGTGGCGGCGTGTCCATGATAGCTTGGACCAATATGATGATAAGAGACGGGAGGTGCGCGACGGTTCAAATGAAAATCCTCCTCGTCTTTGGTCGGAGCTGGCGGCGACCACCCCATGAGACTACCACCTTTATTTAGGGCCGATGGAACAAATATCAAACCAGACTTGACGTGTGTTGACTGTTGACCGTGTACAATTTATATCTGAATCTATTCCCTCACTCATCTCATCAAAAAAGTCGTCACTTATCTGCTACCTTGACTGAGAATAGAGGCTACGAAAAGCTACATTTGTACATGGATTTTCCTGTGATTGATATTGGGAAACTCTAATGACACCATGCAGCAACAACCGCTAGTAGAAAACAGGGCTATCGTTCGGGCCTGGCCAGCCTATTAGTCCCGGTTCTTCAAGAACCGGGACCCATGGGGGGTATTAGACCTGGTTCGTGAGCCCGGGGGGCGGCCGGGGCCTCGTGGGCATTGGTCCCGGTTCGTATGGAACCATTTGTCCCGGTTCCAGGCACAAACCGGGACCAATGGTCCTCGCTCCTGGCCCACAACCATTGGTCCCGGTTCGTGGCTTGAACCGGGACAGAAGGGGTGGCTTTAGTCCCGGTTCGTGCCACGAACCGGGGCAAATAACTTGCCTATATATACCCACCGCCGCGGCAGAGCACTCCACAGTGCTCTGTTTTTTCAATCCGGCGAGGAGAGGGCATTTCGGTGCTCTAGTTCACCTCCTATGCGCATGAGGTGTTCGAAGAAATTCCCGAGCCACACTAGTTAAGCTTTCTCCTCTCGAAGCTCGACCTCGGAGCTCCATTTTTTCTAAGATATGTCTAGATTTAGCGGTCCGTCACGCCCCGTCCCCGTTTTCACCGCCCTTGATCGCCCGCGCCGATCTCGTCGCCGGCACCACCGTGGTGAGCCTCTTGTTCTTATCTTCTTTCTGATACTTGTCTGATTTTCTTACTTTAGATAGATATTTCTCTGATTTTCTTACTTTTGACACACATAATTATATATAATGCACGCAGATGAACTGGCAATGGATGTATGGTGACAGACACACCTCCCAGTACATTAAGGGCGTGCATAATTTTCTCGAAGTGGCTGAGGCAAACAAGCAGAATGGTTTTATGTGTTGTCCATGCACTAAATGTGGGAATACGAAGTCTTACTCTGACCAGAAAATCCTTCACACCCACCTACTTTACAAGGGTTTCATGCCACACTATAATGTTTGGACAAGGCACGGAGAAATAGGGGTTATGATGGAAGACAGTAAAGAAGAAGAGGACGATGACAAATATGTGCCCCCTGAATACGATGATGCTGCAACGGGGGGAGCTGCCGAAGATCAAGAGGAACCAGACGATGTGCCCGATGATGCTGCGATGGGAGAAGCTGCTGAAGATCAAGAGGAACCAGACGATGTGCCCGATGATGATCTCTGCTGGGTCATTGTCGATGCAAGGACACAATGCCATAGTCAAAAGGAGAAGCTGAAGTTCGATCGCATGTTAGAGGATCACAAAAAAGGGTTGTACCCCAATTGCGAAGAGGGCAACACAAAGCTGGGTACCGTACTAGAATTGTTGTAGTGGAAGGCAGAGAATGATGTGCCTAACAAAGGATTTGAGAAGCTACTGAAAATATTGAAGAAGAAGCTTCCAAAGGATAATGAATTTCCCGACAGTACGTACGCAACAAAGAAGGTCGTATGCCCTCTAGGATTGGAGGTGCAGAAGCTACATGCATGCCCTAATGACTGCATCCTCTACCGCGATGCGTACGAGGATTTGAACGCATGCCCGGTATGCGGTGCATTTCGGTATAAGATCAGACGTGATGACCCTGGTTATGTTGACGGCGATCCCCGCAGGAAGAGAATTCCTGCGAAGGTGATGTGGTATGCTCCTATAATACCACGGTTGAAACGACTGTTCAGAAACAAAGAGCATGCCAAGTTGATGCGATGGCACAGTGAGGACCGTAAGAAAGACGGGAAGTTGAGAGCACCCGCTGACGGGTCGCAGTGGAGAAAAATCAAGAGAGAGTATTGGGCTAAGTTTGCACGTGACCCAAGGAACGTATGGTTTGGTTTAAGCGCGGATGGCATTAATCCTTTCGGGGAGCAGAGCAGCAATCACAGCACCTGGCACGTGACTCTATGTATGTATAACCTTCCTCCTTGGATGTGCATGAAGCGGAAGTTTATTATGATGCCAGTTCTCATCCAAGGCCCTAAGCAACCCGGCAACGACATTGATGTGTACCTAAGGCCATTAGTTGAAGAACTTTTACAGCCGTGGAATGGAAACAGTGTATGTGTGTGGGATGAGCACAGACAGGAGGAATTTAACCTGCACGCGTTGCTGTTTGTAACCATCAACGATTGGCCCGCTCTTAGTAACCTTTTAGGACAGACAAACAAGGGATACCACGCATGCACGCACTGTTTAGCTAACACTGAAAGTATATACCTGGGAAGCCGCAGGAAGAATGTGTACCTGGGCCATCGTCAATTTGTTCCGACCCAACCATCAATGTCGAAAGAAAGGCAAGCATTTCAAAGGCGAGGCAGATCACCGGACGAAGCCTGCCATGCATACCGGTGATCACGTACTTACTATGGTCAATGATTTACACGTACTCTTTGGAAAGGGTCCCGACGGACTAGTTGTTCCGAGTGACGCTGAGGGACACGCACCCATGTGGAAGAAGAATTCTATATTTTGGGACCTACCCTACTGGAAAGATCTAGAGGTCCGCTCTTCGATCGACGTGATGCACGTGACGAAGAACCTTTGCGTGAACCTGCTAGGCTTCTTGGGCGTGTATGGGAAGAAAAAAGATACAGCTCAGGCATGGGAGGACCTGCAACGTTTGCACGAAAAGGCGACATGCCTCCAAAGCAGTATGAAGGTCCTGCCAGCTACGCTTTTACCAAAGAAGAGAAGGAAATCTTCTTTGAATGCCTGATTAGTATGAAGGTCCCGACTGGCTTCTCGTCGAATATAAAGGGAATAAATATGGCAGAGAAAAAGTTTCAGAGCCTAAAGTCTCATGAGTGCCATGTGATGATGACGCAACTGCTTCTGGTTGCATTGAGGGGGCTTCTACCGGAAAACGTCCGATTAGCCATTGTGAAGCTATGTGCATTCCTCAATGCAATCTCTCAGAAGGTGATCGATCCAGAAATCATACCAAGGCTAAGGAGTGATGTGGTGCAATGTCTTGTCAGTTTCGAGCTGGTGTTCCCACCATCCTTCTTCAATATCATGACGCACGTCCTAGTTCATCTAGTTGAAGAGATTGTCATTCTGGGCCCCGTATTTCTACACAATATTTACCCCTTTGAGAGGTTCATGGGAGTCCTAAAGAAATATGTCTGTAACCGCGCTAGGCCAGAAGGAAGCATCTCCATGGGCCATCAAACAGAGGATGTCATTGGGTTTTGTGTTCACTTCATTCCTGGCCTTAAGAAGATAGGTCTCCCTAAATCGCGGTATGAGGGGAGACTGACTAGAAAAGGCACGCTTGGAGGGGAGACAATAATACGCAGGGACGGATATTCTTGGTCTCAAGCACACCACACAGTTCTACAGAACTCTACCTTGGTGACCCCTTATGTCGATGAACACAAGAACAGTCTGCGCTCCAAACACCCGGAGCAGTGCAACGACTGGATTACATGTGAACACATCAGGACTTTCAGGAGTTGGTTGGAAACACGTCTCAGAGGTGAAAACACTGTTTGTGAGGAGTTGTACTCGTTGTCCAGGGGAAAACACTCTTTGTGAGGAGCTGTACTCGTTGTCCAGGGGACCATCTTCGACTGTAATGATTTGGAAAGGATACGAGATAAATGGGAATACATTTTACACTTTCGCCCAAGATCAAAAGAGCACCAACCAAAACAGCGGTGTCCGATTTGATGCATCCACCGAGAGGGGAAAGGACACATATTATGGTTACATAGTGGACATATGGGAACTTGATAAGGATTAGATTTTAAGGTCCCTTTGTTTAAATGCAATTGGGTCAATCTGTCAGGAGGCGGGGTACAGGTAGACCCACAGTACGGAATGACAACAGTGGATCTGAACAATCTTGGGTACACTGACGAACCGTTCGTCCTAGCCAATGATGTGGCACAGGTTATCTATGTGAAAGACATGTCTACCAAACCGAGAAAAAGAAAAAATAAGGAAGCGAATACATCATACGATGAGCCAAAGCGCCACATAGTTCTTTCAGGAAAAAGGGACATCATGGGAGTGG
The DNA here is from genome assembly GCA_021437245.1 of Aegilops speltoides. NCBI lineage: Eukaryota > Viridiplantae > Streptophyta > Magnoliopsida > Poales > Poaceae > Aegilops > Aegilops speltoides. The sequence continues at coordinate 564,206,098 of CM038142.1, read as the reverse complement.
AGGGCAAGACAGACATGTCCGAAGATTATGAAAAGTTTTATGAAATTCCTCCCTTCAAAGTCAAGGCTGACCCAAGCATCCTAATAAATGATGAAGATTATCCATGGTTACAGCGCAATAAGAAAAGGACACAAGCGAAGAAAAAGTGAAGACTTTGTCCACAACTATTATGATGATACCATGCCAACTTTCAACCTTTTCGTAGTTCATTTGAAATGCCTATTGTAACAGACAAGTTTCCGTATGAAATCCTGATACTTCGAAAGAGATTGTCCGTTTTGTACATGAAGTGCATCCACTTTTTGCTGTAACCCACTCAACTTTCTTGCACATGCTATGTGGATGAAATGATGATACCATGCCAACTTCCAACCTTTTCAGAGTTCATTTGAAATGATTTTCAATTTGAGGGTCTTATAGCTCAAAATAATCAGTAAATGCATGAAAAATAACAAACGATGTCAGAAAGGGTTGAAAATTGATGATGTGGCTTTGAATGGTACATTTTGAACACACAAAAAGTCAAGAGTTCAAATAAGTTTAAAAAAAATGAAATCACTACGCAAAAGATGAGTTTCCGTATGAAACCATGATACTTCGAAAGAGATTGTCCATTTTGTACACGAAGTGTATCCAGTTTTTCCCACAACCCTCTCAACTTTTTAGCACATGCTATGTGGGTGAAATGATGATACCATGCCAACTTTCAACCTTTTCAGAGTTCATTTGAAATGCTTTTCAATTTCAAGGTCTTATAGCTCAAAAAAACCAGTAAATGCTTTTATAAACCTCTAGTATTTTTTAAACTAAAATTATATAAAATTTATGCAACTAAAATTATCAAAGTATTTTTTGTTCAAAACATGAAAAGAAGAAATAGTTATCATAAAGAATTTTTGTTAGAAACTTTAGTAGCAAAAAGAATTTTCATAAAGATTTTTTGATAGAAACTAAAATAACAAAATCTATTTTTGAATATAATGATAAAACACAGTAATATTAAATAGCAGGAAAAAGAATCACTCAAAATATATTTTTATAGTAAAGTTATTCACAAACTAGTGATTCACAAAAATTTCAAAGAATTAAAATTTAAACTATTCAAATTTGGAAACTAATGGAGTAACAGAAAGATTATATTTATTCTGAGCTAAAAGAGAAAGAATAAAAAAATAAAGCAAAAATCTAAAGAAAATAAATAATACAAAAAACAAAAAAATACTGGAAAAAATAAAAAAAATGCCGCCTCATGGGCCACACGGCCTGCATACGACTAGAAACCCATCTGTACATGGGCCAGGATGCAGACCCGCAGGACCAATAGGCCCAACACGGCAGTGACAAGGGTAGGCAACTAATGCCTGCATATTAGAGAGGAGCTCATCACCTGAGCTGCAACGCAACTTATAAACAGGTGCTAAGCTCTCTCAGCTAGCGAGGTGGGACTAATTAAACTTCCCACCGCACCACGTTGTGCAAGGCCTTTGGTCCCGGTTGGTGGCACCAACCGGGACTAAAGGGGCGCATTGGTCCTGGTTGGTGGCACAAACCGGTACCAATGCCCCCCTTTAGTCCCGGTTGGTGCCACAAACCGGGACCAAAGGCCTCTGCTTCCCGCCCTTTGGGCTGCTGAAAAGAGGCCTTTGGTCCCGGTTGGTGCCACCAACCGGGACTAAAGGTCCGCACCAACCGGGACTAAAGGTCGCATTCGTCCCGGTTTGTCTCACGAACCGGGACCAATGTGTTGTCTATATAACTGGCACTCGTCAAAATTTCATTCAGTTCGTTCTTCCCCGCGCCCCACGCCGACAGGCTGCCCTCTCCGCCTCGCCCGTCGCCGCCGCGCCCGCCGTCTCCCGCCGCTTCGACGCCGTCCCGGCCGCTTCGACCCGTCGCCGCCCAGCGCCCGTGCCTCGCGACGACGCTGCCCGCCTCGCTCATCGCCCATCGCCGCGCCGCCCCTCACCGTCGCCCGTCGCCGCGCCGTCCCTCACGCATCGTCGCCGTCGCCGTCTCCTGCTCGTCGCCGTCGCCGTCCCCTCACGCCGTCGCCATCCCGTGAGCTTATATGAATTTTGCTAAATTAATTAGATGTGTAGTTAATTTAGATGTGTAGTTAATTGAGTTAGATTTTGTTCATAGATTTTTTTCTTAGATTTTTTTTCATATTGTGTAATTTGTTCATGTTGTGTTAGATTATTTTTCTATTAATAGATTTTTTGGTGATATTATTGCTGAATATGCATGTTTGTATGTTCATATATATGCAAAGATCGAATATGTCAATTTTTTATGATTTTTTTCTGTTCATAGAATTTTTATGATTTTTTCTGTTGTAATTTTTTTCATAGAATTTTAATGATTTTTTTGTTCATAGAATTTTCTTTATCAATTTATGTATATGTTCATATTGTGTATGTATAGGAAAATTGTGTATGATCAAAGTCATTTATGTATATGTTCATATTTAGAAGAAAAGGCAGGACAGGAAAAAGGAAAAAAAAAGAGAAAGTGTTTAATATAATTAGTTAGAAAAATAATAGAACTAGTTAAACTAGTTTATTTTAGTAAGTACTACTTTATTTTATTTATAGTAAGTGCTTAATATATAGTTGAACTAGTTAATTTAATAAACTACTTTATTTTACTACTTTATTTATTTATAGTAAGTGCTTAGTAGTTTAACTAGTTGATTTAATTAATAAAAGTACTTTATTTTACTATATATAGAAGTAGTTCCCGCATCGACGTCGACGATGCCTATCCCGCATCCTCGTCGTTGACTCGGCGGTGGAGGCCTGCTTGCTCAGGGTCATGTCCGGGACTAGGCTCCGCCGGGCTGGTATTGGGAGGTGCTACCTTCCGGGGGGCGTAGGTTGGTGAGGAGCCAGCCGTTGTTGACCCGATCCTTGTTTGGTGGCGGTCGCGTGGGCCAGTGACAGTGTCGAGGCTTCTGGACACCGTGGAGGTGGTACGTCACCGTGTCAGCAAGGAGGACGAGCACGTCCGTCGCTACATGGTTGCGTTGGAGGGCAGGTTCGACAATACCAGGCAGGTTCTTCAGGGATCTCACTGGAGCTATCATCCTGTGATGGTTCCTTATCTTTGAGTGTCCACCGCCCGCGACGATACCCGTCAGGCGCTACGGTTCTAGCTGTATTAGCGATGCTATATGTATGATAGTATTCGAGGAGTATTAGTGATAATATTCGACGATGTACGGACACAAGAGATGATGTACTTTTGCTTATAATTGAATACATGCTAATTTGAATACTACTTTATTTTACGATTTGGTTTTGCTTATTGAATGCTCATATTGGAATAGTACTCCTACTTTGAATGCTAAAATTGAAGAGCACTATGCAGAAATCTAGGAGCCCCCTCCATCATCCACGCCGTCGTGGGGGTAGCTTCTCCTTCATTCCCGTGTGCTAGAAAATTTGGTGTAATAATGCACTCGGGAATGAAAGGAGGAGCTACCATCACTGATAGTCAACCCGTGATTAATAATAATAATCTAATTTAGGTTTTTTAGTACATATATTTAATTGTACAAGTTTAATATTTGAATTATGAACATATGCCGGAAATGTCGTACTCGGACGATGAAAACCGCCCGGGGGAGTGCGACTGGTGCCACGACGATCGAGGTATGTGCGACAGGTTCCTTGAGCTGGACGAAGATCGGCGCTTCAGCATTAAGCTCGAGGAGAACTTCGATGTTGAAACGGTACGCAACAACGACAATATTTTTTTTCGTAATTAAGCATGACTTCAACTATTTTAACATGTATTTTTCAAAAAAAAATTCAATTCGACTAGCTTATCCCATGTTATGCAAACCGCTATGTCTAGGAGAGGATGGGTTTAGAAGACCATGAATGTATGGAAACCAAAAAAATTCACCTAAGGACCCATCACTACTAGGGAAAAGACTAGCAGCAGCACGGATTTTGGGCCTATTAGTAGCGCGGGGGCCGGCGCTACTAATAAGGCGCCTGACTATCTTATAGCGATGGCGGGTGCCACCAGCTACAGCTAACGATATAGCGATGATAGCTGGTGCCACCCGCGCTACAGCTAACGCATAGCAGTAGCGTGGGTAAAAACCCGCACTACTACTAATCTGTAATCTCTGAAATTATTTTTTTGAATTTTTTGAATTTTTTTCCCTAATTTTCAAATTTCTGAATTATTTTAACCTCAAATCTCTAATCACCACTCATCGCTGCTCAATTAATCTCTAATCACCACTCATCATTCCAAATCATCTAACTTCCCGGACAGTCACCCATCCTCTCACTACTCCAGCCTGAGCACGCTTAACTTCCGGGTTCTATTCTCCCTCGTTTCCAAGTCTGCACTTGTTGTTTTCCTGACAATAGTAAGATGTCAATCCTATTAACCTGAGGAATTTAGCTTGAGCATGAAGTCACACATTTCACTGTTTGAGTTTAAAACTATTGTTCTAAAAAATTAGTAACACTAATATTTCTTGAATAATTAGTTTGACCACAGTTTGACCAGATTTGACCACAGTTTGACCATAGTTTGACCAGATTTGACCAAAATTCAAAAAAACTAAAATAATTATTTAGTAACACTAATATTCTTGAATAATTAGTTTGACCATAGTTTGACCAGATTTAACAAAAATTAAAAAAACTGACTTTTTTTTTGAAATTTTTTGCCTCCAGATCTTAAAAGCCCCGTAACTTTTTTCTGTTAGGTTTTTGAGGATTTTAAAAATGTTTAACGGGGTTCCCCCGGTTAAATTCGGATGTAACTTTTCGAGTAGATGATTTTTCATATAATTTTTTTTTCATCCGAGTTCGTATGCAAAAGTTATGGCCATTTTACAAATTTCCAGAGAGATTTTGCAAATAAAGTCGAAATTCATATTTGTAAATTTTCCCAACAACTAGACCACATATCACATGGGAAACTTATTTTCTTTTATTTCTTTTGACATTTTTATCATTTTCTTTTATTTTTTAAAAAACTGAAAAGGCGGTCCACTAGGGGGGGTAGACTTTGAAAATTTTGCAAATAGGCCATACCCCGTGCTACTACTATGGCAGACGATTAGTAGTAGCGAGGGGTAAAAACCCGCGCTACTACTATCAACTTAGTAGTAGTGCGGGTTTATACCATCGCTACTACTATGGCATGGTCCAGGGGCCACTTAGTAGTAGCGAGGGTTAAAAACCCGCGCTACTGCTATCAACTTAGTAGTAGCGAGGTTAAAACCCGCTACTACTATGGCATGTCCCGGGGGGCACGGTAGAGACCGCTTAGTAGTAGCGAGGGTTATAAACCCGCGCTACTACTATCAACTTAGTAGTAGCGAGGTTTAAAAACTTGCGCTGCTAGTAAGTAGCAGTAGCGAGGGTTTTTAACCCTCGCTGCTGCTAAGATTTTGTGTATAGGCTTTTCCCTAGTAGTGCATCATGGTGTGGATTTTGAAGTAAAGCTGTACAATTCTGAGAGTGTAACACATTTTGGTTGTAAAAATTGGGAAGCACTTTGCAAGATGTATGGTTTTGATGAGGGTATACTTGTCACCATGGATCTTGGTGATCCTACAATCGAGCAAGACAATATGGACATTTGGGTCCTTGTTGATACACTTCCAATTCTTCCCCCATGTGAGCTTCTCAAGCATAGTTATTAAGTAATTTATATTGTTTATTTCAAAATAGTTGACAGCTTATTTTCATTCTTCAAAGAATGTACGGAAGATGGTAGACAAAACCCACTACACCGATGGCTCCGAATTAACTTATAAGGAGAAAAATCATCTAATCGCATTTTGTACTGATCTTGAGAATTACAATATCTACAATCGAACTCCTCAACATTATGGTCAATACGTGCCACTAGGGCACGTGTTGAACTATGGTACCTACCATGGAGATACCCTGGTAAGATTTTTTTACTATTACGACATCCGTGCATCTTTTTGCATACTTCTAAAACTAGTACTTGTTTTATGCTATTTTACCTTAAGGGTGTTTAGGTCCTACCTGATACTGATGATCATATGCTAAGAACAATTATGTAGGGTTGGGTTCGATGACTATGAGGATGATTATTGTATGACTTGTTATTAATAACGAGTAGAAGTTTTATGATGATGCATGATTAGTAGGACTTGTTATTATATATGATGATGTATGATGCGAGCATGAAGAGTTATTATATATCAGCGGGTGAAATGAACATAGCACTAGCGTTGGTAAACCAAGCACGAAGATATAAGAGAGGACACTTCTCTCTATTAGCTAGTAATAACAACCTAAATTAACCCCCAAAACCCCTAAGCTAGCCACTTTCAAAAAAAACTCAGCTCCAGCCAGCTGCTGACGCGTGGAAGCCTTTTGGTCCCGGTTTATGTCACCAACCGGGACCAAAGGCCCCCCTGCCTGGGCTGCCCGCCGTGGCCACGTGGAGGCCCATCTGTCCCGGTTCGTGTAAGAACCGGGACTAAAGGCCTAGGGAATTAGTACCGATCTTTTAGTCCCGGTTCTTAAACCGGGACAAAAGGCCCTTACGAACCGGGACAAATGCCCTGTTTTCTACTAGTATACAAATTCCCGGGGTTGCAACATATGTACCTCTACAGAAGCGAACGTCATGGATCAATGAAATAGGGGTTGCCCCCGCTTTATAATATAAAGCACGAACACCGATCACAAGGTAATTGTTGGGGCGAACGACACATCAAGCCCAAAAGGAAAAACTAGAAGACAAAAATGCCAACAACGGCAGCTCGACAAGCACGGATGGTACGCCACCGCTGCGCCCTCCATCTTTGTCCCACCACTTGCCATGGCACCGGACCGCGCGCGTACCAAACAACACCTCCAAGGAGGAATGCGACGCCAACAACGCTGCTATCCGGACAAGTCCTAGGGTTTCCCTCGACACGCAGAAAGGGAGCGGGGATGGGTAGCACCGACGCCCTTCAGGAAGGAATGGCGGCACCCACCGGCGTCACCGCGTCGGAGCCGGAAGAACCGGCAGGGATTTCTCCCACACCCCATGACCGAAGATAGCTAGCTAGCTAGCTACCTCATCCATCCATTGACATTCTACTACACTAGAAGGGCATTGTGCGCTTTGCTGCACCACTTATGTTCTTGGGGTTGTACATGTTTTATTTTACGTGGTAATTTTTTTATGTTTCGATTTTTTTGTTTATTTTTTGAAACGAGGCAAAAGACTTGCCATTTTCATTGATTAAGAATAAGAGATTTGCCCAGTAAACCGGGCTAAAACCGATACAACCCAACCCATATGACATGGGCACCACCAGCCAACTTGACCACCGACATGGAACACGAAGCTGCAAAGAAGAAAACCATCCGCCGAGGAGTCGCAAGCGTCATCGTCATCACTGGTTACCTCGAACGTGCGACTCCGACTTCACTATAGAGCTCCACCATCGAGACCAACCCGCAAATAGCCGCACAACCACAATGGCACATGCCAACGGATGGCCACACACGCAAGGAACCGACAGCTCTGACTTTGACGATGAGCACCGCAAGGGGAATATCCAAGACTTGCGCCGACCATGCCCTCCCCAAACGACCATCGAGTGTCTGTCATCGTCACCACCTGGACTCGCTCCATCGCAGTTTCGACTTCAAAGCAACCAAGCAACTAACGGAAGGGCACCTCGGACATGCGGGGAAGAACCGACTACCGAAGTCCACGCCGTGACCCGAGCTCCTCTCGACGCCATCATCGTTGCCAAAATAGAAACCGGTGCCCCGCCTCAGCAAACCGAACTCCTCTCAACGACATCGTTTTGAAAATTGTGATGTGCTAGTTGGTTTGACGTTTGGGGGAAACGATGGAGTGTGCTCTTTTTATTAGAGATGCTACACCTACAAACAGACTTTACCGAATCATGGTTAGAGATAGATGTGTCAATTTTGGTTGGAGATTAGGGGAATAATGGCCCAACGATGAAAATCAGGGAAGTGATTGACTGTGTGATTGGAGGGCATCTTTTAATTAATAGAAATACATGATAAAGCTACCTATGTTGTTGGCCGTGTGTGTTATGCTGGTGCTAAACGTGTCATAGGCGACATTTTCTTTTGTCAACAAAGGCCCATACTCCAAACACTTACCAGCGGAACCATTTATTGAGAGATCCCACCACGGGGCTTTAAAGTTAGGAAGCTTAATGAAGTGAGAGATTTCATTGCCACAACCAAGGATTGGCGAGTCAAAATCAGGTATTAAAATTGTATACCTCAATGAATGGGAGAGCTCCAAAATTAGGGAGCATAGTGTATTAAAAAGTTGAATGAGAGAACTTGTTGTGAAATTGTTAACCCAGATTGTATACCTCAATCGAATGAGAGAACTCCAAAATTAGGGAGCATAATTAAAATATTGGAATGAGAGAGCTCTTTGTGAAATTGTGGATAACCCAATCTCAATTGAAGACCTCAATTGTATGTGTGCTCTTCAAAATTAGAGAGCTTAGTGTTATAGAGGATACTACTACCAACCTATAGACTACAGTCTATAGACTGAAACGTTCATAATTTTAAACTGAATTTCTAGTACACCTTTTGATCCATGCCAACCACAAAGCTTACATCACGTGAAGAGAAGAAGAAAAAATGATTCTGTACGAGAGTATTTTTCCATAATCTAAATGTTTGGTTGTGCAGGAACTGTAATGAAGTAAAATTAACTAGCATGGGCACTAGGGCATTCCAGTGAGTCGCATGTCCTTGATGGTGTTGAACTCGACGACATGGCCGCACGACCTGGTGATAACTGTGTTTGGTTAATTCATACTAGCACATGTACGACATGTACTATGTAGGAGGCCGTGCTTAGCACCGTAGTGCTCAGTCGAGCAGTCCCGGTCAGCTGAGATCACAAAGACAAACAAGTACAAATTGTTAGTGCAACGTGAGGGGGAGGTCCATAAGAGCATCTCCACACTACCCCTCCCCCAGCCCCCCCAAGGCATATTTTTATCGCCGGCGGGGAAAAAAAGCCCCGGCCCCGCCTCTAGGAGCCCAAATTTCACCGGTTTGGGCCGAAACCGGCGCCGGTGGACCCAGGCTGAACCCAGCGCACTGGGGCCGACCGGAGGCAATGGGGGAAAGAAAAATGGCACCAAAACTTCCCGCGCCAGATTCCCACCCTGTGGGCCCGCTGAGTCAACGACTAGGCTTCGTCGTTCTCATCGCCTCACCTCGGCTCCCGCGTGATTCAATGCCAAGGCTGCTGTCGGTCGGCCTTCCATTGATTGACGGGTGGCGCAGTGATGGAGAGCCGCCGAGCGGCCCGCCCTTCCCTCACGCGTCCACACCGCTTCTGCCCTCTCGCAGGTATAAAAGCTGACCTCGCCGCACACTACCATCTCTCTCGCCCGCACAGCTCAAGCCGACCACCTTTCTCTCTCGCCTTCTCTCTCACCCGCACAGCTCAAGTCGAAGCACTCGCCATGGCGGAGAGGTTCCCCGGCGACGGCGCGGCGGCCAACGGCTTCGCCCGCCGCTGGCTGCACGAGTGGGAAGCGCGCCTGCTGCAGGAGGCCAACTACCCGACGCTGCAGATCTGCATGGAAGTGTAATACAACTAGGCTTGGTAATACTACATGGGTAGGGCACTACAATGGTTCATTCTTTCACAGCTGTATAAAACTTTTAGTTTGCCATGTTTTATGTTGTTCTTGATTATTGTAGTTTTGCGTTCATATTTTTGCTGCATTATGGGCACCATCTAACAGCTCTAACTTCTTGGTGCTAACACTAAGCTCACTATGAACATAATTGAGCATTATGTATCAATCAGCATGATCTTTTGTCGAGTTTACATGATGTTGTTTCGCCACTACTGCTGAAAGAGGGATAGGGTCCTGTAGCACTTTGACATTCTCTTCATGATATAGCTTAAATTACATACATAACCTAGTGTCTTCACGTTTGTTTCAGGAGCTCAATCAGTTGCTCAATTTCGTTGTAAAAGGGTATGTGTATGTTTTGACTTGAGATTCTTCGTAATTTCCTGACGATATGTTTAAGATAACCTTATTTCCTGTTAGTTATATTTTGGTTTACAAACAAGTTCTTTTATCTTTTGTAACTGTAATTCTGAATGGCTGTATGAGAGAAGCCTGCAGGAGACCTTGTCATGCAGGAATAAGGAAGCGACGAGGCCGACTCGCAACCACCCGATGGCGCACCCTTGCTTTTACCTTGCTGTGTAGGCGTGGCCCCCATGACATTCTTTACCGCAAGTGAACAAACTACATGAGTTCGCTCGATCGATAAGAACTCCTCCTGGATGAGGACAGAGAAACCTACTGATAGTCTTGTATGGAGTGGGTTTGTGCGTCTGCTACTCTGCTCCCAAACAACCTGTGGTTACTTCTGTTAAGACGATTACATGAAAACTTGTTGTTCCGACTAATGTTGATTAGAACTTATGAAGAATTATGAGGATGCTAGTTGTGCTTTGCAAGATTTGCATCAATCAAAAATAAAGTACGCCCTATTTTTTTTTTGAATAAGCATTCTCTTTTGTTCGGGTGCAAATTGTTGCCGGCTTCAGGGTGCAAATTGATTATGCTGGAGTCTCCAGTTCATACTTCAGAAACTAATTAAGGTGACCGGAGTCTCTATAGGCATTTTTATTTAGAAAAACAACCAGTAATTTTGTGATCGTACTAAGTGAGCGATCTCCTGACCTAAGATCCATATATCAATAACAAAATATATGAGTAGCAAAATAAACAGATATAACATATCAGCAACCTTGAGCTCCACACAAGTAAAACCCATCAGTTGATCCCCAGAACACAACCGCCAGTCCACTCTCAGATAATAATAAGTCATACTATCCTCAAAACAAGAAGAAAAATCCAGAGCAGCACAACCATCCTTTCAAACATCAAGCTACTCCCTAATTTATACAGAAGCATTGATGACATACGTTGTTCGGCGGGGATCCATCCGTTGCTTCCCGGTAACACTATAGTTAGTTGTGCTACGGTCAATGAGTCCAAGTTGGTCACAAAAAGGGATCGGGTTGCGCAAACTGCTTGCAAACTACGATTTTTGTATTCGGTGGACCGCCGTCCAAAGGTTCCTGATAAAGTCCGGCGCACGCGCAAGCCAGCTCAAGAAAGCCATGGCAGTAGCGTTCATGAAGCTTGCACAGGGATTTACCGAGCAAGCTCCGAAATCATTGGAAAGGAGAGTGGTGATGGCTGCTGATCCACACGCTGCACTGAAGATCAGTGTTCCTGTGACCTACGGGCAAAACATCAGGGTTAAAAGCGGATCGTTTTTACTTTTTAGGAAAAAGAAAGATACACATGGTTCTTAATTTGCATATTCAAAACACAACGCATGACAGAGATGGGTTGCTGTTTTGTTTGAGGTGCCTGAGAGAATCAACACGTACGACTTACCCAGTCCCCGAGGGCAAGTATGATGACAGCCCGGGCAGTTCGGAAGGAACGTTTGACAACAATTGCATAGGCATCCAGAATGGCCACAGCGAGGCTCCACAGGCATTGCACACTTGCTGCTGCTACGAGGTAGCTGCTCAAAAGAACAAGAATAAGTTCATCTACAGATGGGAAACCAAAACAAAAAGAAACTTTTCTTATTTTCGACACCCCAAGGGAAAAAACCTTGTATGTGCGCCATCTAACTGGAGGTCACGGAAATAAGGTGCACTAACATACTAGTACTTGTTTCGCATAGTTCTCAATATACTCTACTACCCCAGCACTAAATGCAGATCTTCAGATGTTTTCTGCAAGGAAGGAGATGTATGCTATGCACACGATTGTCCATTACAACTAAACCATTCTGAATTCCAGATTGTCCATGCGCATGCGAAGATCAAACTCCTGATTTTCACAGAAATGCTAAACACTACGCTGCATCCAAACTGAGACAACATCACAGGGAGCATGATCATATTCATACCACCATGACATCATCTAATCGTACTGCCTCTTTCAGGAAGCCAGACTAGTAGATGCAAAAAGGCGTACTATAAATATTGAAATGCGTGAATAAATATGAGCAATTCACTTTGGATAATTAAGGAGGACTCAATAATAATTTCTACTGGGAAATTAATGTCTTGCAGAGAGAGACACTGAAGAATTGGCTAATGCACACTATGCAGTCATCCAAAGGCAGGTGTAGAGAAAAAATGGCTACACTGTATAACTAACTGCAAATTGTACTGAAACAAAATTTGCTGGATGTGTGTTTACTGTATAACTAATCGTACTGCCTCTTTCAGGATGCCAGGCCCAGACTAATCAAAAAGGCGTAGAAACATCGAAATGCCCAAATAAATATGAGCGTTTTACTTTGGAGAATCAAAGGAGGTCGATAATATACAATTTCTACTGAGAAGCTTATTATGTCTTGCAGAGAGGGACACTGAAATTGGTCAAAGCAGTCATCGAAAGGCAGATGTAGATGTAGCTATACCGTATAACTATAACTGAAAATTGGTTGGACGACAGAGCCACAGCCCACAGGGCACTTGTTCGAATTCCTAAGAAGAAAATTGCTGAGCACGGGAGGGGAGAAGAAGGGGGCCCGGCTCATCCATCCATCATCCATCCAAGAAGAAAATGATTGGAGGACGCACCGGAATGTGGTGACGGAGGAGAAGTCGTCGGTGGAGGCCATGACGGCGAGCGCGGCGGCCGCGAAGGCGGCCTGCAGGAGGCGGAAGACGAGTCCGCACCGCGTCCACGGGTCCCTCATGATCACCCCAGCAGGCGCGTTCCCGTCCCCGTTCGGCCCCTCCACCTGCACCACCTGCACCACCTGCCCCTGCGCCGGCGGCACCATCTCCACCTCCGCCTGCCCCTGCCCCTGCGCCGGCGGGGAGGGGTGCACCACCGGATGGCTGAAGTGCAGCATCGTCTCCGGCCGCTCCTCCCTGCTCGTCGTCCTCGACCCAACCAAAAGGTGCTAGGAAGGATACCTTGCTTCGCCCGGTGGTTTTCTGTTCTCTTTTTCACTCCCCAGTGAGAGTGAGCGGAGCCGGAGAGTGAGCGCGTTCAGTGAAGGAGGAGAGTGAGTCGACCCTGGGTCGGGCCGCACTGGTGGGCGTGCCAGCGCGTGCGCGTGTACCCCACAAACCAAAGAGAAGAGGCTACCTCTCTGTTTCTCGACTCTCGTCTGGGATCGTCAATGATTCATGACACTTTTTTTTTTTGCGAGGGAATGATTCATGACACTTGACAGCACCGAGTGTACTATCGTCTATGCATCTATCCGGCCGCGTGTACCCCACGTATAAGGGCATGTACAATGGTGCTATCTTAGGAGTGCCCCGTAGGATAAATGATGAGGTGAAGGAGAGAGAACTCATAAGAAAAGGCTTGTCTTCTCTTATTTAATAGAAGACAAGAGATAATCTCTTAGTATAATATGTCTCATCATGTTTCTAGGAATTGCTAGTTATTGAAGATAAGGCTAAGAGATGACCCGTTGTAGACTCTCTTTTTTGTCATCTCTAGATTACATGCAAAACTTAAGATAAGACTATCTTATCAACCATTGTACATGCCCTAACACCAAGCCGCTATCTACGAGAAGTCTTTATCCATCACTATGCCGGTCCGATCGTCACGTCTACCCAATCCTTATCGGTTGTAGCCCAGCAAACTGTCCTGCCCTCTTGCCAAGAGTGTCCGACATCACTGACGGGATCCGAAAATACGATTTCGGGGGGTTGGCAGATGAGCTCCCGCGACTCGCAAGGCGACCCTGGGGGCGACCCGCCGGGGCCGGCCGCGTGCGTCTCGGAGAGCCCTGCCGCCGGCGACCCAGCCAACGTAGATGAACCACCCCAATCTCGAGCCGCTGCTGTTGCTGGCTCCTTCCGTGGCGGTGACCCTGTGCTCTCCTCCGGCACCAAGCGTCCATGCGCCCTGGCCGCTGTCGCCGTCGCCGTCCCCCGACCAGGTACTGCCTTCCATGCCCGGGTTATGTCATCCTTCCTCTCCGGGGTCTCTTTTGACCCTTCGGCCTACCCTGCTCCCTCCGAACCGGGGGAGATCTGGGTCGTTCCCCCCTTCCCGGCGGAGTGTTTCTCGGCGGCCGGGGTAGCCAGTCTCCTCTCCTATTTCTTCTGTTCTTCGGACGAGCATCTCTCGGCAGTCCCTGTCGGAGACCTCGTTTTCTCCGTCAGGGTGGCGAGCGTCGCCGTCGCCCGGTTCGTCCTCACCGTCGGGCCGGGGGTCATGACTGCCATCAACCTCTCACTGCATGGGTCTCTGCGTGGGGCCCGGGCGGCTGCTGTCAGGGCGAAAGCCAGGGGCATTTACTCTGCCTCCAACCCCCGCGCCCCCTGTGTTAATGGCAAAGCGCGCGGACGGCGCGGCACGTCCCGTGGCTTAATGCCTATCTGGCGTCCCATCCCGGCTGGATTTGTCAGCGCGGGCCTTCTGCCCATACCAACTGGCGACATTTCGCTCGCTGATTCGCGCAGCGCGACGGGTGGGGCCGCTGCGGATCCTGCCTCCGCTTCGCCAACGGATGCGGTCTCCTCTCCCAGCGACATTGCGCGCGTCGCTAGTGTTTGCCCCCCGCGCATTGACTCCGTTGAGGTTGACAACCTCGCGGCGCCGGGGCCCGCTGCGTTTACTTCCCTCACCGCCCCCCCTACGAGCCCGTATAGGGCCGCTCTCCTCTCTCCTCCCCCACGCCCTCGCCAGAACCCTAAAACTCGCCCGCTCCCGCCCCTCTCCCTGTCTGGGTGCTACCGTTGTCTCTCCGAGCGCCACTTTGTTCGAGACTGTCGCGATCCGGTTCGCTGTCGCCGTTGCCGTGTGTCCGGGCACCGTGCGGGGTCGCCACGTTGCGCCATGGCCGCCCGTCGCCCTCTTCCGGCACCTCCTGCCTCCGCGTCCTCTCCCAGCCGCCCCACTCCTCCACCGCCGCCGCCCCCCCCCCCACCGCCCGTCAGGCTTCCACCCCCTACCCCTCCGCTCGCCTTCGTGCTGCGTCCATGCTGCTGAACGGTGTGGGCGTCCCCCTCTGTGACCTAGAGGGCGGAGAAGCCAACCAAGACGCGACCCCCACCGCCCCGCGCTTCCGGGACGTCTCTCTGTCAGCGGTTGTTTCCTTTCCACCGCCGTCCCCGGAGGCCTCTTCTCCGGTGCTCACCCATCCGGAGCCGGCCCGGTTTCCTTCCCCCCCGCCTCCGCCTGCCATGCCGCAGTTTGGGGTGGATCGCGACTCGGGATCGGGCAGTGAGGTCCTATCGCTCCCTGCGACAGGATCCTCCCTCTCCTCGCGCTCGTCCGGTCACTCCTTTGGGGCTGAGTCGCAGAGGCCTGACTCTGCGGAGATCTTCATGCCTGATGGTGACTACGCGGCGGCCATGCGCCTCGCCGTGGTCACCATCGAGCCTCCTACTGCTTTCCACAACGATACCACCGCTGTCCAGGCGGCTGTCCTCCGCTACATCAGCCACCTTCTCCCGGAGACCATCCCGTCGGCGGTGGGGGCCATGTACCTTTGCTTCGCCTCGGAGGCGGACCGCGAAGAGGCCATGGCCCGGCAACCTTTCCCTTACGAGGGGGCGCGCATCGAGCTGCACCGTGAGGAGGCGTACGGGCGGGTTGACGTCCACGTTGACACTTGCGTCCTCCTTGCGGCTTCTGGGTTCGCGGCGGAGTTCCTTAACCCCGTGGGCATCCATGCCGCATTTGCTTCCTTTGGCAAGGTGCTTGAGATCGACCCGCTCGTTCTCGCCGAGCACGAGCTCGCCACGGTCCGCGTCGTCGTCCGTCTCAGGGACGCGCGACGCCCCTCGTGACGTCTCGCCCTTGGCGGCGTTAGAAGCGCTGTGGCTGTCCTGTGCTCGCCCGTGAGGGGCTGGCCGGCGGCGGACTCCTACACGCGGGAGGGGCTCTACATTCCGTTCTTCCGCCCGCCCCCACCCCCGTTCGCCCACAACCTCCCCCCCTGCCCGGCCGCCCTGCGGGCGTGCCGTGGCGATAGCCTCGCTGCGGCGCTGGCGCGATCGCGGCGTGGGGGTTGGCGGCGGCTTCGCCTCGGTGCTGCGTGTCCTGGGGGCGCCGCCATGCCCGTCTCCGGCGGCGGGGATCATCGTGGGGCTCTCTGGCGGCCTGCGGCCTCACGCGGCCCCCCGTCGCCTGGCTCACCGCCTTTCTCGGGCTCGGAGAGCCCGCACTCTCAGCTGTCCATCACCGAGATTGGGGTGTGCGAGCAGGAGGAGGCGGCCCACGAGACCATGGGCGGTGCTGCGGAGCTCGAGGAGCATCGCCGCAGCGCTCGCCTCGCTAAGAAGGAGGCCCCCGCCTGGATCAGCATCGAGGCCAAGGCCATCCGGCTTCGTGCTCTCCGGGATGCTCTTTCGGGCTGCTCCCCACGCCTCAAGTCCAGGGTGACGAAGGACCGGCTGCTTGACTCTGTGATCGCTCCTTTGGGCATGAAGCCTGTGTCCGAGTTGCGCGCTGCCGCCTCCATCCCGGCCGCTACGGTGACCCCCGGTGGCGATGTTTAGCCCGGTCCTCCGCCTTCGCACATCCGCTGGCGCGGGTTCTCCCTCGGGTCGCCCCCCTGGCCGTCGCGCCTCCGTGTATGTTACTCTGGTGATATGCATGGGTGGCTGTATCTTTCCTTTCTGCCGTGTGCGTGGTATCTTTCCTTGTTCGGGTGATAGCTGTTGTAATGGGTAGTACGTCTGTCGTGTCTCTTCGTTTGTTATCCTGGAACGTCCAAGGCTTGGGAGACAAGGATAAATGTGATGTGGTTAAAAACTCCGTGTGCTCCGCAGACCCCAGCTTTGTTTGTCTTCAGGAAACGAAGCTCGCGTCTCTCGACTCCCACAAGGCTATCACTTTCCTCCCGGGTCGTCTTTCCCAATTCGTTGCCAAACACGCTGATGGCAGTCGTGGAGGGGTGGTCACGGCCTGGGACCCCTCCTCCTACTCCCTTGTCTCCTCCTCGGAGTCCACCTTCTCGCTCACGGTAGCTCTCACTTGCGCTTCCACGGGAGACCGTTTGATGCTTACAAATGTTTACGCCCCCGCGAATCACTCTCTCACGGCTGCATTTGTCGAGGACATGCTCTCCCTCCCGACTAGCGTCTCGGGGGCTTGGCTTGTGGTGGGGGACTTCAACCTCATTCGCCGCCGTGAGGAGAAGAGTGAGGGGTGCTTCCATGCCGGTCGCGCTGCCACTTTTAACTCGCTCATCAACTCGCTTGCGCTGCATGAGCTGCACCTTTCCGATCGATTGTACACCTGGTCCAATCGCCAAAACCCCCCGATCCTTGCCAGGCTGGACAGAGCGTTTTTCGACAACTCCTGGGACGTTGCCTTCCCGGACACTACCCTCCACTCGCGCCCCCGCACCACCTCTGACCACGTTCCGCTTCTTGTCACCGCTTCGACAAACATACCCAAGCCGTCACGTTTCTTCTTTGAAAATGCTTGGCTCCTGGATCAAACTTTTCTCCCTACCACTCTCCCCACCTGGTCGAGCATGGTTCGTGGCTCGGGTGCCGCGGGCGTTCTTGCTGCCCGGAAAAAAGCATTCAGGTTTGCCGCCAAGGTATGGAAAAAGCAACACCGGTTCATTCCCACATTCGATAATGACTGCCGTTTCTTGATTGATCTTTTCGATTTTTGGGAAGAAAACTGTGCGCTCTCTGCTGCAGAAGCATCTCTCCGCCTCGACGCGCGGCTCGCCCTTGCTGCCTCGGTCCGTCGGCAGTGCGCGCACTGGCGACAACGAGGGAAACGCCGGGCGGTGCGCGAAGGCGACGAGAACACCAAGTTCTTCCACGCCTCCGCCTCCAACCGCCGGCGCCGCAACACCATCGGCTCGCTGGAAGTCGAAGGGGTGCGGGTGACGGACCATGCGGGGAAGGCCGCGGCCTTGCTGGGCTTCTACTCGGCCTTGCTGGGCCGGCCCAGGCCCTCCGTCTGGCGCTTTGATCTGCGGGCGCTCTACGATGATGCTCCTGTGGTGGACGGGGCGGCGCTGGTGGCGTCGTTCGACCACGCCGAGATCAAGGCCGCGGTTCATGCCCTGGATCGCACCAGCGCGCGGGGTCCGGACGGGCTGGGCCCTGCCTTCTACCAAGAGGCGTGGGCGACGGTGTCGCCGGACATCCACCGCCTCTTCGACGAGTTCCACGCCGGGACTGCGCGTCTTGATGGGATCAACAGAGCGTACATCGCCCTCCTCCCCAAGAAGCCGGGCGTGCCGACCCCGGCTGACTTCAGGCCGGTCTCGCTCCAAAACGGCGACGTCAAGATCCTATGCAGGGGGCTGACAACTCGGCTTCAACGTCAGATTGCTCTCCTGATTGATGAGGACCAATCTGGCTTCGTGCGAGGGTGTAGCATCTCGGAGAATTTTGTGTACGCCACCGAGCTCGTGCAATGCTGCCACAGGAGGTGCGCGCCGGCGGTGGTGCTGAAGCTCGACTTCGCCAAAGCTTTTGACTCCATCAGCTGGGCAAGCTTGCGGGCCATTATGGAGGTGAGGGGGTTCCCACTGCTCTGGTGTGATTGGATGGACTCCCTCTTCACCTCCTCTCGCTCCGCCATCCTCCTCAACGGGGTGCCGGGGAAATGGTTCCCCGTCGGCTGCGGCCTGCGGCAGGGGGACCCTGTCTTGCCTTACCTCTTCATCATCGTCGCCGACGTCCTCCAACGCCTCATCCGGTGTGATGATGTGCTTCGCCACCCCCTCTTGCCGGATGCCCCGGCAGTGGTGCTCCAATACGCTGACGACACTCTGATTATCATGCGTGCGTGCGAGCGGGGGGCGGCGCGTCTCAAACTGATCCTGGACCAGTTCGCGGAGGCCACCGGGCTGGTGATCAACTTCGCCAAGAGCACCATCGTCCCGATGCATGCCGAGGCGGCGGTCGTGGAGCGAGTGGTGGCGGCCCTGGGTTGCGCTGCCGGGGTGTTCCCTCAAACATACCTGGGGCTGCCCCTCTCCTGGGAGAAGCTGCGCTTCGCCGACTTCCTGCCAATGATTGCGAAGGTGGACGTGTACCTCGCGGGATGGGCTGCCCGCCTTCTTTCGCCAGCCGGCCGACTCGTCCTCATCAACGCCGTCCTCGACGCCCTGCCTGCCTATGCCATGGCGGCGCTGCTCCTGCCGCCGGCCGTGATCCGGGCTTTGGATGG
Source organism: Aegilops speltoides (assembly GCA_021437245.1). Lineage (NCBI taxonomy): Eukaryota > Viridiplantae > Streptophyta > Magnoliopsida > Poales > Poaceae > Aegilops > Aegilops speltoides. Next base: position 564,186,888 of record CM038142.1, on the reverse strand, counting down.
CCTTCGGCGGTCGTTCCTATGGAACATCGCGGAACAGGCTTCGGGCGCTCAATGCCTGGTCGCATGGCGTCAGGTGTGCCACGCCAAAGCAGAAGGCGGGCTGGGTGTGCGCGACCTGGCCACTCAGAACGAGTGCCTTCTCCTAAAGATGCTCCACCGGCTGCACGCCTCGCCAGGGTCGAGATGGGCGTCGTGGGTCTGGGCTAGCACGGGCGAACACTCTCTCCTCTCGCGCGGCGAGTTGAGGCGTGATCACCGAGCCTCCATCGTCAAGCTGCTGCCCCTCTACCGTTCCCTCACAACGGTCGACGTTGGGGATGGTAGGTGCTGCTCCTTCTGGTGGGACTGCTGGCTGCCCTGCGGCTCGCTTGCCTCGGTCTTCCCAGCTCTCCTCTCACATGCCGTCGATGCCGAGGTCACGGTCTGGCAGGTGCGGCAGCTCGGCCTCGCAAACTTTCTGGTCCCGAGGCTCACAAGAGTGGGCGCGCGCGAGCTGCGGGCTGTTCAAAGGATGCTGGAAGAGGCTCATCGACGGGAGGGCCATGACGAGCGTCTTCTGGTGCATGCTCGGGCGCGCGGGGGGGGGGGGGCTTTGTCCTCCAGCGTAGTCTACGCCCTCTTGCGGTTCGGTGGGGTGCGCGCAAGCTATGCCTCCATGATTTCGGCGCGCGGGTGCCGTCCCGCGTCCAGTTCTTCTGTTGGCTGCTGGTTCAGAGGCGCATCCACTCGCGAGACGTCCTGCTGCGGAAGTGCATTCTTGCTCGAGACGAGGCCGGCTGCCCTCTGTGCCCTGTCGCTCTGGAAACTGCGGATCACTTGATGTTCGCCTGCCCGTTCGCGGTAGGTTTCTGGCAGAGCGTTGGGATATGTGCGGAAGGGGCCTCGGTCTGCCACTTAAACCCTCTGATCAGTGTTGCTGGCAACGTCGTGGACTCTGTCGTAGAGTTTGTAATGCTATGCTGCTGGCACCTGTGGAAACATCGCAACGCCGTGGTTTTTCAGCGGCAGGCCCCGTCTCTGACCTGGGCTCTGCGGTGCTGTAGGGAGGACGCCGATCTGTGGCGTGTTCGCCTGCAACAAGATCGCCGGAGCCATGTTGACTCTTGGCTAAGGGCCCTTGCCCGCTAGGCAGGCGTCTGTTGTTGTCTGGTTGTAACCAAAAAAACCTCTCTCTGTATGCCTTTGGGGGCCTAGCCCGCCGTGATCGTAATATATTCAGGTGGGGAAACTCTCCCCCCCCCCCCCCCGGTGAAAATTCAAAAAAAACTGACGGGATCCCTCTAAAACTAAGCAGTGAATTAACAGCAACATCTTTCCCTCAAAAAAATAATTTAACAGTAACATCTCTAAAAACAAAATGTGATGTTCACTGGTGCCAAAGGAACGCGCCATGCGTATTTTTTTGGGCCGGGCTGTAGCACGATACAACACTTGCGCATGGACCGCACAAAAGTGAAACCGGGATCGAAGCTGCAAAAATTATACTCCCTCGGTTCCATAATATAGTGCATTTTTTTAAAGTCAAATGAAGGAAATTTTGTCCAAATTTATAGAGAACATTATTTATATATGCAACTGCAAACTTATACAACATGAAAACATAGCTGATGATGTATCCAGTGATATGCATTTAGTATTTTAAAATATGCATATTTTGTGTATAAACGTTGTCAAATTTTATAAAGTTTGACTTATGAAAAATTATACGCACTACACTATTGAACAGAGAGAGTATGTCGATTATTGCAGGTTAGATTGGAGCACGGCTTGAGCGTTCGCGCAACTAGGCCAGCCCACCAAACAGGTTTCCCTTTGCCCTCATGCTCGGCTCGCATGTAAGTTGGCGGATCCTATTTGACGCTTAAGCACCTGTTCACAAATGGGCGCCTGAAGCGCACTCCTCACAGTTGCGAGCTGGATTGGCCCATTTATCGTATGTTTATTCGTTAAACGTTCAAAAAAGGACGTGTGGCTTCTCCATGCGGTTGTCGTGTGGGACGGGGACGTGTGGCTTCTCCACGTGCGGCTTCTCCTCCAGGTCGTCGAACCGCGCCGGAGATGAACACTAAGACGCCACCGAGGATGCAGACGAAGATGCAGCCGAGGACGGCGTCGACGATCGGTGACACTAACCACGAAGGTGACGGTGACAGCGACGGCGGTGGCAATCGCACTCGGCCTTGACGCGGTTACACAACATACGGGTAGAGGGAGTAGTGGGTTGCCTTCGGCGTTATTGATTTTGATGGCTCCGGAGCAGTAGCCTTTTTCAACCATATACTGTCCTTCCCACTTAGAGAGAAGTTTACTTGCAAAATGTCTAAAAAGAAACTTGTACAAAAGTGCTTTATCACCAATATGAAATTATCATCTCTAAATCCTTTTTCTCATGCCATCGTTTAACTTTTTATTTAAACAATTCAGCATTTTCATAAGCTTGTGTCATCCACTCATCGAGAGAATTAATATAAAATAATCTATTTTCACCAGCAAGGTTAAAGTCATAGTTAAGTTCTTTGATAACCCAATAAGCTTTATGTTCTAACTCAAGAAGTAAATGACCAACCTTTCCATAAATCATTTTATACAAGGACATACCCATATGATTTTTATGAGCAGTTTTGTATGCCCACAATGCATCATCAAGTTTCTGAGACCAATTCTTTCTAGATCTATTAACAGTCTTTTGCAACATTAATTTTGTTTCTCGATTAATCAATTCAACTTTCCCACTAAACTGGGATGAAAGGTGATGCTATTCTATGATTTACATCATATTTAGCTAGAACTTTACAGAAAGCAGCATCAATGAAATGTGAACCACCATCTGTCATTAAGTATCTAGGGACTCCAAACCTCGAAAAGGTAACCTCTTTAAGCATTTTAATAGAAGTCTTGTGATTAGCACTAGTAGTTGGAATAGGTTCTACCCACTTAGCAAAATAATCAACAACGACTAAAGTATGAGTGTATCACTACTAGGAAAAGGGCTATAGATAGGATTGATACTAATGGCGCACCTGGTAAGCAGTGCGCCACTACTATATACTAATGGCGCACCGGACGGAGGTGCGTCATTAGTGTGGAAGACACTAATGGCGCACCGAGCACAGGGTGCGCCACTAGTATTGATTTTTTTTCCATTTTTCCATACACTCTAATGGCGCATGGTGCCAAAGTGCGCCATTACTAGTTCTACAAAGTAATGGCACACCTTGTAAGCAGTGCGCCATTAGTATATAATTTTTTTATTTTTTTTGCAAAACTGCTAATGGCGCACCGTGTATATTTTCATGGATACATTTTGATCTCGATCTCGATCCCACCCGCACCCTCCCCCGCTAGCTCCACCGCCGCCGACGACCCACCGCAACCCTCCCGCCTCCACCGCCGACGAGCACCCCCGCACCTCCCGCTCCACCGCCACCAACGGGCACCCCGCACCTCCCCGCTCCACCACCGCCGCCGATGATATTTCCAAGTAACAAATTTGAACATATTTTTTAAAAAATTATTATTGTTTTTATAAAAAAATTATTACTGTTATGATTTAAACAAGTTTGAACATATTTAAACACAAATAAATATAAAAAACAGCATTTAAAATGCATAAAAATATTGGGGAGCCTGGGAACTGAACCTAGGACTTCCTGGTGTGTGTGCTGCGTGTTGACCAGTCGGGCTAGTGGGTGGGTTATGTTGTAGATAGGGTTAGGTTGTTGATAGGGCTAGCGGGCTAGATTAGAACAAAATTCTAATGGCGCACCGAGCGACGGTGCGCCATTAGAATAGTTGTACTTATGGCGCACGAGGTGTTGGTGCGCCATTAGAATAGTCGTACACTAATTAATCCCCAATCTCTCTAATCTCTCCCCTGCCTCATTGATCTCACCCACTGCCCCCCCCCCCCCGTGTTCGCCGTCCCGCCTTGCTCTGCCCCCTCCGTCCGCCGTGCCTGCACGCCGTCGGCGACGCCGCCGCCTCTCCTGGCTGTGGTCTTGTGCTGCCCCGACGACGCCGCCCCGACCGCCACCGGACTCCACCCCCGCCGCCCCCTCGCCCCCCGAACGGGATCGACCGAGCGCACGCGCTAGGGTTCCTCACCCCGCCGCCCGCTCCTCTCCTCTCCTCCTCCCTCCGACGAGCAAGGGCCTCCTCCGGCCCCTGCAGCAGCCGACAAGCGCGGCCCCGACGCGCCCACCCCGCCTGCCCCTGCCGTCCTCCGCCACCGGTCACCTCCGCAGCAGCCGGCGAGCCAAGGACGGTGTCGTGACCCTCGCCGCCAACCCCGAGCTCCCCTGCTTCCTCTCTGCGCTGTCCAAGGTGAGCTTCCCTGCCCCTTCTCCCTCTCTCTCCATGTCCTGGACAGCAAGATCAAGAGAATTATGCTTTTAATTAAAATTATGCTTTGAACAGTAGAAACAAAAAACAGAGTATGGACCACTCATCCAATATTTTAAGTGTTCTGATTCATAAGTAAGTCGCCTTAATTCATTCAGTGTAGGGGGAACTTAGAAGAGAATTCAACATCATTGGTCTATTTTATACGCAATTCATAAAATAAATTGCCTTCAATATTTTCCCTCAAGCAATGTTAAGCACCAACATATACTCCAAGTTTAATGTTTGACACAAATTCAGTTTAATGTTTGACACAACTGTCCAGTACCAAAGACTTAGGAGTATTGCAAAATATTAAGATAATGGTAACTGGCTTTTCTTCTTTTCGACAACACGCGGGTTGATGGTTTGATAGGCTCCTAACGGTTCATGTATCATCACTTACTGACATCCCAAACATATGCAGAAATATGCCTATATGGCCTAGACCTACAACTATCTCCTGCTATGGATGTTTGTTGAACCGAATAAATATGCCTATAAGGCTAGTACTAGTAGTGCTACTCTCTTACTGCCAGTGACAGTCTATCGAGGTCATTAACTCCAACTCAAGTGGGCATAATTCTCTGCAGTAGTATAGCACTTGCAGTAGTATGGCACTTGCAGTTTTACTATCAATAAAAATGATGTACTGCTACTTTCAGTTAATTCAAATTAGCTAAAACCTTTTACTGTCAAATAGTGCTAATGTTTACTCTATGAAATAAACTACTCCATGTCAAATAAACCTTGCTAGGTGAATCTTGTTTGCATTAGGAGTAGTTGCTGGAAATTTACTTAATTTTGTTATGTGCTTTGTGGTGCTAGTTTGCTGGGTTTTGTCTCCAACCATTGTGTCGTGATGAATTTGCAGGTACCCCGAGAGGCCCTTCAGTTTGCCGGAATGTCGATTAACTTCCGTTCCGGCAAATTCGGGTACTCCATATGTCCTATTTTCAGCAAAGGTAATGCTAAAATTTTCCGTGAATTTTAGCATTACTTTGCTAAAAATAGGACATATGGGGTACTTGCGACTAATGCCTGTTATCATGCATGGGTACTAATTGGTCTCTTCTGCTACTTATCAGAGATGGCGGGAAGCATCCACCGCCGATCTGCGACACCGTAGTACGAGTTGGATGCTTCCGAGCTCTTCACTATCATACTTGAGGCTTCAGTTGAAGGAAATATGCCCTAGAGGCAATAATAAAGTTATTGTTTATTTCCTTATATCATGATAAATGTTTATTATTCATGCTAGAATTGTATTAACCGGAAACATAATACATGTGTGAATATATAGACAAACAGAGTGTCACTAGTATGCCTCTACTTGACTAGCTTGTTAATCAAAGATGGTTATGTTTCCTAACCATGAACAAAGAGTTGTTATTTGATTAACAAGGTCACATCATTAGTTGAATGATCTGATTGACATGACCCATTCCATTAGCTTAGCACACGATCGTTTAGTATGTTGCTACTGCTTTTATCCATGACTTATACATGTTCCTATAACTATGAGATTATGCAACTCCGTTTACGGAGGAACACTTTGGTACTACCAAACGTCACAACGAATCGGGTGATTATAAAGGAGTACTACAGGTGTCTCCAAAGGCAGATGTTGGGTTGGCGATTTCGAGATTAGGTTTTGTCACTCCGATTGTCGGAGAGGTATCTCTGGCCCTCTCGGTAATACACATCACTTAAGCCTTGCAAGCATTACAACTAATGAGTTAGCTGTGAGATGATGTATTACGGAACGAGTAAAGAGACTTGCGTAACGAGATTGAACTAGGTATTGGATACCGACGATCGAATCTCGGGCAAGTAACATACCGATGACAAAGGAACAACGATGTTGTTATGCGGTCTGACCGATAAAGATCTTCGTAGAATATGTAGGAGCCAATATGGGCATCCAGGTCCCGCTGTTGGTTATTGACCGTAGACGTGTCTCGGTCATGTCTACATTGTTCTCGAACCGTAGGGTCCGCACGCTTAAGGTTTCGATGGCGGTTATATTATGAGTTTGTGTATTTTGATGTACCAAGAAGTTCGAGTCCCGGATGTGATCACGGACATGACGAGGAGTCTCGAAATGGTCGAGACATAAAGATTGATATATTGGAAGCCTATGTTTGAGTTCGAATGGTTCCGGTGAAATCGGGATTTTACCGAACACCGGGGTTACGGAACCTCCGGGGTTAATGGGCCTTAGTGGGCCATGAGGGAGAAGAGGAAGGGCGGCCGGGGCAGGCGCGCGCCTCCCACCCTAGTCCGAATAGGACAAGGAGAGGGGGGCGCCCTTCCCTCTTTCCCTCCCCCCAAGTCCTAATCCAACTAGGAAGGGGGAGTCCTACTCCCGGTGGGAGTAGGACTCCTCCGGCGCGCCTCCTCCTAGGGCCGGCCGCACCCCCCCTTGCTCCTTTATATACGGGGGCAGGGGGGCACCCTAGAACACACAAGTTGATCCTTGAGATCGTTCCTTAGCCGTGTGCGGTGGCCCCTCCACCATAATCCACCTCGGTCATATCGTAGCGGTGCTTAGGCGAAGCCCTGCGTCGGTAGAACATCAAGATCGTCACCACGCCGTCGTGCTGACGGAACTCTTCCTCCCCGAAGCTCTACTGGATTGGAGCCCGAGGAGCGTCACCGAGCTGTACATGTGTCAAGAACTCGGAGGCACCGGAGTAACGGCGCTGGGATCGGTTGGATCGCGAGGAGAACGTACGACTACTTCCTCTACGCTGTGAACGCTTCCGCTTCGGTCTACGAGGGTACGTAGACAACACTCTCCCCTCTCGTTGCTATACATCACCATGATCTTGCGTGTGCGTATGAAATTTTTTGAAATTACTACGTTCCCCAACAGTGGCATCCGAGCCTAGGTTTTATGGTTTGATGTTTTTGCACGAGTAGAACACAAGTGAGTTGTGGGCGATACAAGTCATACTACCTACCAGCATGTCATATTTTGGTTCAGCGGTATTGTGAGATGAAGCGGCCCGGACCGACATTACGCGTACGCTTACGCGAGACTGGTTTCACCGTTACGAGCACTCGTGCTTAAAGGTGACTGGCGGGTGTCTGTCTCTCTCACTTTAGTTGAACCGAGTATGGCTACGCCCGGTCCTTGAGAAGGTTAAAACGGAGTCTATTTGACGAATTATCGTTGTGGTTTTGATGCGTAGGTGAGATTGGTTCTTGCTTAAGCCCGTAGCAGCCACATAAAATTTGCAACAACAAAGTAGAGGACGTCTAACTTGTTTTTGCAGGGCATGTTGTGATGTGATATGGTCAAGACATGATGCTATATTTTATTGTATGAGATGATCATGTTTTGTAACCGGTTATCGGCAATCGGCTGGAGCCATATGGTTGTCGCTTATTGTATGAAATACAAACGCCTGTAATTACTTTACTTTATCACTAAGCGGTAGCGATAGTCGAGAAGCAATAGATGGCGAGACGACAACGATGCTGCGATGAAGATCAAGGTGTCGCTACCGGTGGCGATGGTGATCACCACGTTGCTTGAGATGGAGATCACAAGCACAAGATGATGATGGCCATATCATATCACTTATATTGATTGCATGTGATGTTTATCTTTTATGCATCTTATCTTGCTTTGATTGACGGTAGCATTTTAAGATGATCTCTCACTAAAATTATCAAGTAGTGTTCTCCCGAGTATGCACCGCTGCCAAAGTTCGTCGTGCCTGGACACCACGTGATGATCGGTGTGATAAGCTCTACGTCCATCTACAACGGGTGCAAGCCAGTTTTGCACACGCAGAATACTCAGTTATACTTGACGAGCCTAGCATATGCAGATATGGCCTCGAACACGGAGACCGAAGGTCGAGCGTGAATCATATAGTAGATATGATCAACATAAGATGTTCACCATTGAAAACTACTCCATCTCACGTGATGATCGGTTATGGTTTAGTTGATTTGGATCACGTGATCACTTAGATGACTAGAGAGATGTCTGTCTAAGTGGGAGTTCTTAAGTAATATGATTAATTGAACTTAAATTTATCATGAACTTAGTCCTGGTAGTATTTTGCAAATTATGTTGTAGATCAATAGCTCGCGTTGTTACTTTCATATGTTTGTTTTTGATATGTTCCTAGAGAAAATTGTGTTGAAAAATGTTAGTAGCAATGATGCGGATTCGATCCGTGATCGGAGGTTTATCCTCATTGCTGCACAGAAGAATTATGTCCTTAATGCACCACTAGGTGACAGACCTATTGCAGAGCGGATGCAAACGTTATGAACGTTTGGCTAGCTCAATATAATGACTACTTGATAGTTTATGCACCATGCTTAACAGCTTAGAATCGGGACTTCAAAGACGTTTTGAACGTCATGGACCATATGAGATGTTCCAGAGTTGAAGTTAATATTTCAAGCAAATACCGAGTTGAGAGATATGAAGTCTTCAACAAGTTCTATAGCTAAAAGATGGAGGAGAGTCGCTCAACTAGTGAGCATGTGCTCAAATTGTCAGGTACTTCAATTGCTTGAATCAAGTGGGAGTTAATCTTCCAGATAAGATAGTGATTGACAGAATTCTCTAGTCACCATCACCAAGTTAGTAGAACTTCGTGATGAACTATAGTATGCAAGGGATGATGAAAATGATTCCCGAGTTCTTCGTGATGTTGAAATCGACGAATGTAGAAATCAAGAAAGAGCATCAAGTGTTGATGATTGACAAGACCACTAGTTTCAAGAAAAGGGCAAAGGGAAAGAAAGGGAACTTCAAGTGGAAAGACAAGCAAGTTGTCACTCCCGCGAAGAAGCTCCAAGCTGGACCAAAGCCTGAAACTAAGTGCTTACACTGCAAAGGAAATGGTCACTGGAAGCGAAATGCCCTGAATATTTGGTGGATAAGAAGGATGGCAAAGTAAACAAAGTATATTTGATATACATGTTATTGATGCGAACTTTACTAGTGTTTATAGCAACCCCTCGGTATTTGGTACTGGTTCAGTTGCTAAGAGTAGTAACTCAAAACGGGAGTTGCAGAATAAACAGAAACTAGTTAAGGGTGAAGTGACGATGTGTGTTGAAAGTAGTTTCAAGATTGATATGATCATCATCGCACACTCCCTATACTTTCGTGATTAGTGTTGAACCTAAATAAATGTTGTTTGGCGTTTGCGTTGAGCATGAATATGATTTGATCATGTTTATTGCGATACGGTTATTCATTTAAAGTTATAGAATAAATTGTTATTCTGTTTACATGAATAAAACCTTATATGGTTACACACCCAATGAAAATGGTTCATTGGATCTCGATCGTAGTGATACACATATTCATAATATTGAAACCAAAAGATGCAAAGTTAATAATGATAGTGCAACTTATTTGTGGCACTGCCGTTTAGGTCATATTGGTGTAAAGCGCATGAAGAAACTCCATGCTGATGGGATTTTGGAATCACTTGATTATGAATCACTTGATGCTTGCGAACCGTGCCTTTTGGGCAAGATGACTAAAACTCCGTTCTCCGGAACAATGGAACAAGCTACTGACTTATTGGAAATAATACATACCGATGTATGCGATCCAATGAGTGTTGATGCTCGTGGCAAGTATCGTTATTTTCTGACCTTCACAAGATGATTTGAGAGATATGGGTATATCTACTTGATGAAACATAAGTCTGAAATAGTTGAAATGTTCAAAGAATTTCAGAGTGAAGTGGAAAATCATCGTAACAAGAAAATAAAGTTTCTGCGATCTGATCGTGGAGATGAATATTTGAGTTACGAGTTTGGTCTTCAATTAAAACAATGTGGAATAGTTTCACAGCTCACGCCACCTGGAACACCACAATGTTATGGTGTGTCCAAACATCGTAACCGCACCTTATTGGATATAGTGCAATCTATGATGTTTCTTACTGATTTACCAATATCGTTTTGGGATCATGCATTAGAGACAGCTGCATTCACGTTAAATTGAGCACCATCTAAATCCGTTGAGACGACACTATATGAACTGTGGTTTAGCAAGAAACCCAAGTTGTCGTTTCTTAAAGTTTGGAGTTGCGATGCTTATGTGAAAAGTTTTATCCTGATAAGCTCAAACCCAAATCGGAGAAGTGCGTCTTCATAGAATACCCAAAGGAAATTGTTGGGTACACCTTCTATCGCAGATCCGAAGGCAAGATATTCGTTGCTTAAGATGGATCCTTTCTAGAGAAGGAGTTTCTCTCGAAAGAAGTGAGTGGGAGGAAAGTAGAACTTGATGAGGTAATGTACTGTTCCTTATTGAAAGTAGTTCATCACGAAATCTGTTCTTGTGACTACTATACCAATTAGTGAGGAAGTTAATGATGATGATCATGTAACTTCAGATCAAGTTACTACCGAACCTCGTAGGTAAACAGAGTGAGATTCGCACGAGTGGTACGGTAATCCTTTCGGAGGTCGTGTTACTTGACCATGACAAACCTACGAACTATGAGGAAGCGATGATGAGCCCAGATTCCGCAAAATGGTTTGAGGCCATGAAATCTGAGATATGATCCATGTATGAGAACAAAGTATGGACTTTGATGGATTTGCCCGATGATCGGCAAACCATAGAAAATAAATGGATCTTCAAGAGGAAGACAGACGTTGATAGTAGTGTTACTATCTACAAAGCTCGACTTGTTGCAAAAAGGTTTTCAACAAAGTTCAAGATGTTGACTACAATGAGATTTTCTCAACTGTAGCGATGCTTAAGCCTGTCCGAATCATGTTAGCAATTGCCACAATTTATGAAATTTGGCAAATGGATGTAAAACTGCATTCTGAATGGTTTTACGGAGGAAGAGTTGTATATGATGCAACCGAAGTTTTTTGATCCAAAGGAGCTAACAAAGTGTGCAAGCTCCAGCGATCCATCTATGGACTGGTGCAAGCATCTCGGAGTTGGAATATACGCTTTGATGAGTTGATCAAAGCATATAGTTTTATACAGACTTATGGTGAAGCCTGTGATTTACTAGAAAGTGAGTGGGAGCACTACAAGATTTCGATAAGTATATGTGAATGACATATTGTAGATCGGAAATAATGTAGAATTATTCTCAAAGCATAAAGGAGTGTTTGAAAGAAGTTTTTCAAAGAAATACCTCGGTGAAGCTGCTTACATATTGAGCATCAAGATCTATAGAGATAGATCAAGATGCTTGATAAGTTTTTTAATGAGTACATACCTTGACAAGATTTTGAAGTAGTTCAAAATGGAACAGTCAAAGAAAGAGTTCTTGCCTGTGTCACAAGGTGTGAAATTGAGTAAGACTCAAAAGCCGACCACGGCAGAAGATAGAAAGAGAATGAAAGTCATTCCCTATGCCTTGGCCATAGGTTCTATAAAGTATGCCATCTGTGTACCAGATCTATTGTATACCCCCTGACCGAGTTTGGCAAGGAGTACAATAGTGATCTAGGAGTAGATCATCGACAGCGGTCAAAATTATCCTTAGTAGAATAAGGATATGTTTCTCGATTATGGAAGTGACAAAAGGTTCGTCGAGAGGGTTACGTCGATGCAAGTTTTGACACCGATCCGATGACTCTAAGTCTCGATCTAGATACATATTGAAAGTGGGAGCAATTAGCTAGAGTAGCTTAAATGCGAGCATTGTAGACATAGAAAATTGCAAAATACATAACGGATCTGAATGTAAAAGACCCGTTGACTAAGACTCTCTCACAAGCAAAACATGATCACACCTTAGTACTCTTTGGGTGTTAACCACATAGCGATGTGAACTAGATTACTGAATCTAGTAAACCCTTTGGGTGTTGGTCACATGGCGATGTGAACTATGGGTGTTAATCACATGATGATGTGAACTATCGATGTTAATCACATGGTGATGTGATCTAGATTATTGACTCTAGTGCAAGTAGGAGACTGAAGGAAATATGCCCTAGAGGCAATAATAAAGTTATTATTTATTTCCTTATATCATGATAAATGTTTATTATTCATGCTAGAATTGTATTAACCGGAAACATAATACATGTGTGAATATATAGACAAACAGAGTGTCACTAGTATGCCTCTACTTGACTAGCTTGTTAATCAAAGATGGTTATGTTTCCTAACCATGAACAAAGAGTTGTTATTTGATTAACAAGGTCACATCATTAGTTGAATGATCGATTGACATGACCCATTCCATTAGCTTAGCACACGATCGCTTAGTATGTTGCTCTTGCTTTTATCCATGACTTATACATGTTCCTATAACTATGAGATTATGCAACTCCGTTTACCCGAGGAACACTTTGGTACTACCAAACGTCACAACGAATCGGGTGATTATAAAGGAGTACTACAGGTGTCTCCAAAGGCGGATGTTGGGTTGGCGTATTTCGAGATTAGGTTTTGTCACTCCGATTGTCGGAGAGGTATCTCTGGGCCCTCTCGGTAATACACATCACTTAAGCCTTGCAAGCATTACAACTAATGAGTTAGCTGTGAGATGATGTATTACTGAGCGAGTAAAGAGACTTGCGTAACGAGATTGAACTAGGTATTGGATACCGACGATCAAATCTCGGGCAAGTAACATACCGATGACAAAGGAACAACGTATGTTGTTATGCGGTCCGACCGATAAAGATCTTCAGTAGAATATGTAGGAGCCAATATGGGCATCCAGGTCCCGCTGTTGGTTATTGACCGGAGACGTGTCTCGGTCATGTCTACATTGTTCTCGAACCGTAGGGTCCGCACGCTTAAGGTTTCGATGGCGGTTATATTATGAGTTTGTGTATTTTGATGTACCGAAGAAGTTCGAGTCCCGGATGTGATCACGGACATGACGAGGAGTCTCAAATGGTCGAGACATAAAGATTGATATATTGGAAGCCTATGTTTGAGTTCGAATGGTTCGGGTGAAATCGATTTTACTAGGAACACCGGGGTTACGGAACCTCCCGGGGTTAATGGGCCTTAGTGGGCCATGAGGGAGAAGAGGAAGGGCCGGCCGGGGCAGGCCGCGCGCCTCCCACCCTAGTCCGAATAGGACAGGAGAGGGGCGCCCCTTCCCTCTTCCTTCCCCAAGTCCTAATCCAACTAGGAAGGGGGGAGTCCTACTCGGTGGGAGTAGGACTCCTCCGCCGCCTCCTCCTAGGGCCGGCCGCACCCCCTTGCTCCTTTATATACGGGGCAGGGGGCACCCTAGAACACACAAGTTGATCCTTGAGATCGTTCCTTAGCGTGCAGCGGTGCCCCCTCCACCATAATCCACCTCGGTTATATCGTAGCGGTGCTTAGGCGAAGCCTGCGCCGATAGAACATCAAGATCGCCACCACGCCGCCGTCGTCGACGGAACTCTTCCTCCCAGCTCTTGGATTGGAGCCCGAGGAGCGCCACCGAGCTGTACGTGTGTCAAGAACTCGGAGGCGCCGGAGTAACGGCGCTGGGATCGGTTGGATCGCGAGGAGAACGACGACTACTTCCTCTACGCCGTGAACGCTTCCGCTTCGGTCTCACGAGGGTACGAGACAACACTCTCCCCTCTCGTTGCTATACATCACCATGATCTTGCGTGTGCGTAGGAAATTTTTTGAAATTACTACGTTCCCCAACATCAGTATCATCCATGACGCAGGTATATAAAACGAGAGATCTCCCCTTCACCCATCTCATTATGATATCTGTTGTTTGCTACATCACTCATTGTCCCAAACTGCAGAGGCTGCCTGGCAGTTTTATGAACATGCTGATGGGTGAAGATCCGCCAAATAATGTGAAGCTGCGACAGGCCGGCAGCGGGTTTCGCAGGCAGTGGGATGTGCAGTTGGCGATCAAGAAGGGCCACATGTACTTGTCTCGTGGGTGGGAGAAGTTCTACCGTGCCTATCGTGCCTATGACCTGCAGCTGGGGTACTTCCTTGTCTTCAGGTACGACGACGACGCCAACATGCTCATCGTGAAGGTGTACAACAAGACTATGTGTCGCATGCGCTACCGCTGCCGATGATGATGCCGGTACGTTATGCCTCTTCTTATTCCTCTACATTTGGCTTTGTCTCACATCGATTGTTAACGGTCATTGTTGCATTTTGGACAGGTAGGAGCAGAAGACGACATCGGCTACTGACCAAAGCGGCGGCGACTATGGTCAGTAGCGAAGCAAAGCGATTCTGGTCAGAAGCGAAGCAACAATGATTCTGGCAGCAACATAGACAACAAGAAGGATGATCCGGATGGAGTGCGGAGAAGAGGAGCAGAGTGAGGATGAGGAGCTGCATCATGACGATGGGCATCGCTGAGGATGATCTAGCGCTGGTGGTGGCTGACCAAGGGCAAGAGATGGTGGTGGCTGACCATGGGCAAGAGATGGAGGTGGCTGAGGATGACCTAGCAATGGTTGTGCCTGAAGGTGGCCTCGCGATGGTGGTGGTGCCTGACAATGACCACGCACCGGTGGTGGCGCCGGCGATCCCACAGCTGGGCGACATGACCACGCCAATTGTGGTAGAAGACTACATCCCACTACCTCCACTGCCTCGCCGCTCTAGGCGCATCAGGGAGAGGAAGGAGAAGAAGGAGAAGAACAATGCATGAGAACTGAACTTTGTCAGGTATGTCAGATCTCCTATAGGTTAGCTATCCAAAATGATATATATATACTTAGTTACCTATGTTATCTCTAATATGCTTAGTTTCCTATAGGTTAGCTTCATTTTACCTAAGTTGGCTCTAATATACTAACTTAGAGCTTATATGCTTAGTTTCCTATAGGTTAACTCCAAAATAACTTATGTTAGCACAAAATGATCAAGTTTACATAATAAGCTTATAGTCTTTTTCTTATTCTTCTTCTTTTCCAAAATGACATAGGTTAGCTTCATTTTACCTAAGTTGGCTCTAATATACTAACTTAGAGCTTATATGCTTAGTTTCCTATAGGTTAGCTCCAAAATAACTTATGTTAGCACAAAATGATCAAGTTTACATAATAAGCCTATAGTCTTCTTCTTATTCTTCTTCTTTTCCAAAACTCTTCTTATTCTTCTTCTAGTGTTCTTCTTCTTCTAGTATTCTTCTAGTCTTCTTCTTTTTCTTCTTCTAACTTCTTGTTTATCATTTTGCAGATTTGATTTAATTGACGGAAGCTTGCGTGGATGAGTGCTTCTTTTCCGTTTGTGTTTTTATTTTGTATCAATGTGAAACTTTTGTGAATTGATGGATAACGGTGTTGGATGAACAATGTGAAACTTTTGTAACGACGGAACTATGTGTTGGCTATGTATGTATATATGATGAAACTTGTGTGTTGGATATGATTGCTATATGGATGCTTGTTGTATATATATGTGTTGAATATCTCATATGTGAAATAGTGACCTGAGATTAAGAAAAAAAATTAAAAAAGTTGTTACTAATGGCGCACTACCATGTGCTGCGCTATAAGTATAGCAGATAATAGTGGCGCACTATGGGCAATACTAATGGCGCACTGCCTGGTGCGCCATTAGAATACCAGATTCTAATGGCGCACATGTGGTGCGCCATTAGAAAAAAATTCAAATGGCGTGAGGCTAGTGGCGCACCAGCCATGCGCCATTAGAAGGCAAAACTGGTGCGCCACTGGCATGCCTTTTCCTAGTAGTGTATCCATATGAGGAAAAGTTCTCATATAATCAAAGCCCAAAACATCGAATAGTTCGATGACAAGTTAATAATTCATAGGCATTTCCTGGCGTCCATCAATATTAACAGTCCTTTGACATCCGTCGCAAGAAGAACGAACAAACTTATCATATGTATGCACTTGGATGCCACTTTTTGGATCATTCTATTTTCTAGAGGAGCATTCAATCATTTGTAACCATAAAAAGGAAGTCCACCAAATAAATAGGCTTGGTCTAAATGTATCATTAACTGATTTGATACTTGGTAAGATGAAGACAAAAACAAATGAGCAAAAATATAACAAAGAAAAATTGTAGTTTTTGAAGAAATAAGAGAATTTAGAATTTCGGTCAGCCGCTACTTTTCTTTGAGAGGAGGGCACACCTATGTACTATCCTTCCTGGCCCGAGAGCACAAGCTAGCAAGCTATAGTAGTACATTTTGTTGAATAGATCCAGGAAACTAGACGCAATGTGTATGTTCTAATCAATTGATCCACTGAACTTAATTATGATACGAGTTAAGTGTATATCTATACGAAGTTAGAGTTCATTTAATCTTCACATGTGGATGATGAGCAAATGTGTAGGCATGTCTACAATTCGTGTAGTTTCTATATGAAGAAAATAAAATAGAAATTAAACAAAATAAAAATAATGAAGTTCCCAAACGAAGAATGAATTAATGGTAGTGGTCTTCCCATTTAAGAAGAAAAATGAAACAATAAAAGATTTACCATATTTTCTCACAATTAACGTGTAAATTTTTTAATGCATGAGAATAATAATATAATATTGGAGTTTTCCACAAAATAAGTTTCCTCAAAAGGAAATAATTAACGGCACACTTTAAAAATAAATAAAAATAAAATAAAATCAAAGTTAATAAAGTTTTCTAGAAAGAATGAATTAGTGTGATGGTATTACCCTTTAAGAAGAAAGAAAATGGCAACACTAAAACAAACGATGACAACATTTGCACACAATTTACACAAAAATTGCAGTTTTTCATAATATGTAAGAATAATCATATAATAGTGTTTTTTTGCAAAAAAAAATCCTAAATAGGAATGAATTGGTGGAAATATTGGTATTACCCTCATATAAGAAAATAATGAAATAAAAACTAAAAAAATAGAGATAATAAAGTTTTCCAAGGAAAAAAGAATTAGTGCCATTGGTATCTGAAAGTTGCCAATTGTGACTAGGCAACTTGGTGCCCGTTTAAAAAAAAACATTTTTGTACAACATAAAAAAGTTGTTTTTTTTTAAAACACACACACATGTATACTAGGTATGCGCAAATTTTAATAACATTTTACTTTCACATGTGGTATATAAAATAACAAATATGTATTTTCAATGGGATATTTTTTTTGTTTTTGCGACAGAATTTTGTTTTTTTAATAGCTAATAAATTACATTTTTTGAAAAACAAATCATGGATCTGTAGTGAACACATGCAAGTTTACATAGAATTGTTTTCGATTTTTTAATCTTTTATGAAGGGGTTTTCACTCCATTGTTATTTCCCTTTAAGAATAAACAAAATAATGAAGCTTCCTAAGAAAGAAAGAATTAGTGGCTTTGGTATTACCCTTTCAGAAGAAAGAAAATGAAAAAAAAATATAAAACAAACAATGACAAATTTTGCACACAATATACACAAAATTTGCGCTTTTTTAAAATATGCAAGAATAAAGATATAATAGCGAAATTTTCACCAAAATAATTTCCTAAGAAGGGATGAATTAGTGGCATTGGTATTACACTTAAATAGGAAAGAAAATAAATTTACTACTAAATCAAAATAATAATGAAGTTTTATAAGGAACAATGAATTGGTGCCAACTGTATTATTGTTTAAGGAAAATACAATGGAAAGAGTTAAAAAACTTGCACACAATTTTGCACTTTTTGTATTATGCAAAAGCAATGATATAATAGTGTAATTTTTGCACATATTACATAGTTTTGGTGTGTATACATTTACACTCACCCAACATTCCAAAAATGCTTTAGAAAAAAATACTAAACAAAAACAAAAGGAGAACTTCATAAAAACAGAAGAAAAAATATAGAAAAAATGAAAAGAGAGAGGGGAGGGTTGGGCAGTATATTTAAAGGGCTTCAGCCCAGTAGCAAATCGACTAATCTAAATATGTGGTTGGTCAAAAAGAAACCGGGCAAACCTGCTCAGAAAACAACCCAGGAAAGGAAATACCCGATTCTCAAAAAAAGAGAGGAAAGAAAATAACCCCTAGAAAAATCAAGAAAGAAAAAAGAGCCCAAATCTCAAAGGAATCAATAGCCAAAAAATGTCGGCTGACCGAAATTAAATTTCTGACGACTTACATATAGCTAAAGTGAACTTAATTTGGCTTGTCACGGCGAGTATGGGTCTCATGTGATGCACTATCATGTTGTGGCGACCATTTTTGGAACAACCGGGGCTAAGGGGATGAATGCAAGGTCTGGAAATGATCTCCTTTCTATTGACGTCGATGATGAGGAGAATGGTGAGATCAACACGTCGCTGCAAGTTGTGAGTCTTCTCACCCCAAAGGACCACCAAAAAAGAAGGCCAAGGTGGTGAAAGTTCTAGAGGATCCACTAGGTGCCATTCTCAAAGATGGGTTTAAACTTGTGGCTGGAGCTCTTGTGAAATCTGGTGGAGATGATCATGATATACCTGATGACCTTTGGGATGTAGTCTCTCTAGTTTGAAAGAATTTGATGAAGAACACCTTGCCCACTACTATGCTCATCTTGTTGACAACCCCAAGACTCCAAGGGCCTTCATGAAGCTTTCCGAAACCAACAGATCTGTTTGGGTGAGTAGGTATGTGAAGAAAAACGTCTAAATTCGATATGGTTGTCAAGTATGTGAACTTGGCATGTATGGTTGTAGTGCCATTGGGTTGCTTTTAGATGTTTGGTATGTGAACATGTATGGTTGTAGCGCACTTTCCTTGGTTATTTGTATGCGAAAGACGTGAACCGGCTATTTGTATGTGAAAGACATGTACTAGTTGATTGTTTTTGGATGTGCCAAATGAACTTGCAACATGATTGCTACCTTATGATATTGCTGAAAATTGCGTTCTTTGTCAATATATATCGTTATGTTGTTTTTTCTTGAAAATACAAATGAAATCAATATATATTGTTATGTTGTTTTTTTCTTGAAAATACAAATGAAATGCTGCCAAAATTTTGAATTTATGTTATTCCATTTTTCATTCCATTCTTCCAAACCAAACACTGGGATGGAACCAACCCGTTCTACTTTTTTGCACCTACCAAACACAGGAACGGAAACTGACCCGTTCCTCTGGAATGGGACCATTCCATTCCATGACAGTTGGTTCCTCAACCAAACACACCCTTAGACCACCAATCCCAAAATTCCTTTTCACAGAAAACACCTTGCAAATACTTTTCATCTGACGCAGGGCCCCAACAGATGGTTTCAAGTGGGCACTGCGTGATCATTGCTGTGTCACTACCAGAGATTCAGCAAGGGGTTTCTGCCAAACCCTCATGCACAAGGTGAGTACCATCTATACATGTGTTTGTCAGTTTGTTTCACTCCTTTATCAATCTCATACTATTGGCCTTCTATTCTGCTGTAAAATTTACCCCTTCCTCAAAAAAAAAATAAGAGTGTCTAAATCATTAAAGTAGTAGCTGAAAACAGAGGATCAAAAAGAGGTGGCAAAGGCTCAAGAGCAAAGGGATTGTAAGCTAGTAGTACAATTTACTATATTGTGACATTGTAAGCTAATAGAAGCCCTTGGTCCCAAGTACGTTTTTTACACTATATTAATGTAAAAAAACACTCTTATATTATGGGACGAAGGGAGCAGTATATCATGATACGGAGGGAGTATATCCTAACAAACTTCTATTCATCCTATTGCATGGACGGATTAATACTAAAAAGTTACAGCTTTGTTCTATCTCTAACCATGTCGCGTGCACATTCATTCTCTGGATTCCTCCTCGTTTCTTCTTCCAAGCACCATCTGAATAATGCCGGAGACAGCTGCTCCGATGATGAACCACGTCACCCCGGCCAAGACAACCTGGAGCTCGGAGCTATTCACGACTCCGAGAGCAGCCTCACCGCCGATGTGGTCCTCGATCACGCCACCGCCCATCTCCTCCCTGTTGTACCCTGCAATCCCCGCCGCGACGATCGCCATCAGCAGCGGCACCGTCAGGTCGATCCTCACCCTCCTCTCGGCCGGCCTCTCGCCACGGGACGCTCTTCGCACCCGTCTCCGCGGTGGCGCGGCGCTCTGGGCCTCCGGCGACGGAAACGAGGCCGTGGACGGCAGGTTCCGCTGCGGGGTCCAGTACTCGTCGCGCTGGCGGGCGTACACCGCCGACGCCGTCGCGCCCTCCGCCTTGCGTCGCGCGGCTGCTTCCTTGAGCCTCTCCGTCACGGGGTCGGCCGCATCTGAAGAAGGCGGCGGTGACGATGGCGGTGGCAGCAGGCGGAGAGGGGCAGGGACCGCGGCGGCGGCGGCGCCGGCCGGGGCTCTGAACGGCCGCCAGTACCACCAGTTGGACATGGACATGATGGTCTGGACCGCCGAGCTCCTCGACTGCCACGTCGCCTCCGACTCCTGCGTTCACCATTCACCATTGATGAGATTAACTGAGCAGAGCAGAGCAGAGCATGTTCACGAGGCAGCTGGGTTGGATGAAATTAGTACTACCTCGGATTGCCTGGTGGCGGATTTGTTCTCCATCTTCTCGAACCTGGCCTTGAACTTTGCGACCTCGGCGAAGATGTCGGGCGAGCCGGCGGCGTTGGCCTCGGAGACGCGGACCCTGCGGCGCGGCAGCTTGGACATGAGGAACTCGAGCGCCGCCAGGTCGGAGCGCTCGACGTAGGAGATGCAGTCGACGGGGCAGGTCTGGACGGCGTCGGCGATGCGGTCCTCGGGGTCGGCCCACTGGGCGACGACGCGGGCGCGGCCGTGGACGGACTCGATGGCGAAGGTGCGGCCGGCGTGGAGCGCGCACTTGAGGCACCCCACGCAGGCGACCTCGTCGACGAACACGGCGCGCGTCTCGGCGTCCCCGCCGCGCCACGACGAGTAGAGCGGGCGGCCCGTGTAGCCCTGGAACTCGGACCGGCGCGCGTGCTCCCGGTCGTAGGCCTGCCGCTGCGCCGGGTCGGACAGCAGCGCGTACACCTCGTTGAGCACCACGGCCATGTCGTGGGCGGAGGGCCCGGCGTTGGCGTCGCCGCCGGTGCCGGCGACGTCCGGGTGGCAGCGCTTCTGCAGCGCCCGGTAGGCGGCCTTGATGTCGGCCTGCGGCGAGGAGGGCTCCACCCCCAGCAGCTCGTACAGGTCGTAGTCCGTCGCCCACGACGATCCCGCGCGGCCGCTAGAGCTGGACGAGGAGGAGGAGGAGGAGGCGGCGGCTCGGCATCGGTGCTGGTGGCGGGAGGAAGCGAAGGGCGGCCTGAGGCTGCTGGGATTGGCGAGGGGGGCGGCGGTGTTGAGGAGAAGCGCGGGCATGGCTGCTCGCTCGCTCTGCCTCGCGCTCTGCTTCCGTTGCTTGATTGGATTTGCTCCTCTGCTTCCCGGCTGGTGGGAGAAGCGAGCCGATCACTCACTACACGTCGTGGTGTGTCGTGTCGTGTCTTGTGTGTGAGCGAGATTTTTCGTCGCTGCTGCTTTGGAATTTTTTGCTTCGCCTTTTTACCGGTGTGCCCACGTACGGCGGCTGGGCACTGATATTTTGGACAAGCGTCGGTAGACGCCAGAAATAAGGCAATAGTAGGGATTTTCTTCTGTAGTAAACAAATTGAAATAAACATGAGGGGGTGACTGCTCCGTGATTTCTTTTCTCTTTTATGCAAGACTGCTCCGTGATTTCATCATAAAAAAACGAGGTTCTAGTTCGAAGGAAAAATCAAACGCTTTAAGCAGCTAGATTTTTCTTTCAGGAAACTTCCAACCTATTACACCAAGCGATGACCATAATCACTGGAGCAAGTTGAAGTCGGGTCGTCATCATCGTCCATTCCTCAACGAGGCCGGGTCGAATTATTGTAGTAGACAGTTGAAAACTAATCATGCTAAATACAACTGTCACCGATGAAGAGAAGTAAGATTCAAAGGATCCAAATTATAGACACATGAATGAAGAAGAACAAAGACTAGATCCAAGCAGATTCATCGGAGACACATCTCTACAAGACTTCAGACGACGCTAGACGCATCATCGAAATGAAGGCTAGACGGAAGAACCTCATTTCATATTCAGGGAGTCATCACCGTCTCGTCTTCCTAAACAATACACGAACCCTAAACAAACTCACGAAAACACCTAAAATGAAACAAGATCCCTCGGCACCTCACAGCCCGAGCAACTCCAGGTATGATTTTTCACAACCTGAAGAATAGTACTCCCTTCGGATAGGAATATATGTCGTGCATGGTTTTCTAGGTCTTCAGTTTGACAAATGAAATACTTGTAATATGTCATAAAAGTATAAAGTAAGAAATTGTATGCGACAATGAATCTACTAATATATTTTTGGATCTTCTTTATTAGTAGAGGGAAATCCATACATCTTCATGTTCGCAAGCAGCCAATAATGTGAAAACAATTTGCAAACCAAGCATCAAATCAATTCAAAATCATGACATTAACACAATAAATTAGCCATGCAGTTAATTACATGTGCAATTAATTAGGTTCATTTAAATAGAGAGTTTTTTTCAAGACGAATCAATTTGAAAATCGAGTCACTAATATAATTATTTAATTAGAAAGGCAGTTAATTAAGGTTGCATATACTTAGAAGTACTCCCTCCGTTCCGAAATATAAGTCTTTTAGAGATTTTAATATAGACTACGGAGCGAAATGAGTGAATATACATTCCAAAATAATACTACATACGTCTGTATATACTCCATAGTGGAATCTCTAGAAAGACTTATATTTTTTAGAAATGAGGGTAGGGGTTTTGTTTTAATTAGGCAGGTAGTTTATTAATTAGGTAGATAGTTAATTATGTCTATGAAAAATTAGGCAAACATTTAATTATGCATGTAATTAAATAATTAATTAGACAGATAATTAATCGTGTTGAATCAATTTGAAAGCGCTCAAGAGCGAGGACAAACAGGAAGCTCTCGTTAACGTTGGCGCCTGCCAGCAGGCTCTGATGACCCATAAGTATAGGGAATCGCAACAGTCTTCAAGGAAAGTATTTTAATCCAAAATTATTGATTCGACACAAGGGGAGCCAAAAAATATTTAGAAGTCTTAGCAGTTGAGTTGTCAATTCAACCACACCATAATAAATAACTTGCTTACAATAATTTATTAGTAACGCAGTAATATGATAGCACAAGTGATAAAGTAACAGTAACAGGATTTGCAGATTAGTAGCAGATTTTAGCAGTAGCAACTTTTAAAGAGAGCAATGGTAGTGTAAAGTGTAGGCATGGAGTATGCGATGGGTTTATTCGGATGAGATTCAATATGCAATGGGCATAACGTAGAGCGACAACAAACTAGCTTCAATTCATCAATCATAAGTAGGAATTCATTCCATATTTAATCGTGCGTGCTTGCGATAAGAACTTGCACAACATCTTTTGTCCTACCTTTCGTGACAGCGGGACTGTCGGTGTCAAAACCGGCGGATCTCGGGTAGGGTGTCCCGAACTGTGCGTCTAGGCGGATGGTAACAGGAGACAAGGGACACGATGTTTTTACCCAGGTTCGGGCCCTCTCGATGGAGGTAAAACCCTACTCCTGCTTGATTGATATTGATGATATGGGTAGTACAAGAGTGGATCTACCACGAGATCAAGGAGGCTAAACCCTAGAAGCTAGCCTATGGTATGATTGTTGCAATGGTTATGTTGTCCTACGAACTAAAACCCTTCGGTTTATATAGACACCGGAGAGGCCTATGGTTACACAGAGTCGGTTACAATGGTAGGAGATCTACATATCTGTATCGCCAAGCTTGCCTTCCACGCCAAGGAAAGTCCCATCCGGAAACGGGACGAAGTCTTCAATCTTGTATCTTCATAGTCTTGGAGTCCGGCTGACGATGATAGTCCGGTTGTCCGGACACCCCCTAGTCCAGGACTCCCTCAGTAGCCCCCGAACCAGGCTTCAATGACGATAAGTCCAGCGCGTATGTAATCTTCGGCGTTGCAAGGCGGGTTCTCCTTTAAGTTCCATGCACCTGGCAAACAGTGTCCGGCTTCCTCATCAATGTTGCGCTTCTTGGCTTCCACGCCCAATAATGGCCATCTTCCACGCGTCGCACGAATGTGAAAAGCCAGGGTATCTTTTGTGTTTTACCCCCTAGCCGCGCAAATAATCTGCCTATAAGAAAGGCAAGAATCCAGATCCAAATCACACCGTCTTCCTTCCGCGAGTACTCATCGGAGCGCCTCTGACCAAAAATCCATTCCATCATGGACCGTCGACGCGGCTCCTCCTCTCGCGCTCCCAGCCCTCTGCCGGGAGATTGGCGGAGATGTTCTGTCCCGCACAACGAGCTGGTGACGCTCCAAGCGGAGGGATATCTCCCTCCGGCCTTCATGGTCCCGGTTCGAGCCGGCTGGCCACCTACCAAGGTGGGAAGCAAGCGGAGGCTACCCCGAGTCCCAACAAAGGGGAGCGGGTATGCTTCGTCCCCTATCGATAAGGGGCTCGGATTTCCTATACATCCGTTCCTCCGCGGGCTCCTCGGAGTTCTACGGACTCCAGCTCCATCACCTCACGCCCGCCTCTATCCCGCATATCGCGGGTTACGTAGCTCTTTATGAGCTATTTCGGGCATCGAGCCCTATTTTGCGTTATGGAAGAGGTTGTTACGCCTTGTACCCGCTCTCACGAGGGGTCCTTATATCAAGTGGGCGGTGCCAAAATATGGCGCATCACCGGGACCGGATATCCATCCGGAACCCCTAAGAAGGCGTCCAAAGACTGGCCTTCAGAATGGTTTTATATAGAAGACGCTCCGCTGCCGGACCTGCTCAATCGGCCTCCGGAGTTCAAGAATGCTCCTTTGAAGAACGCCTTAGCTGGCGCCCACGGAGCCCCCAACGGAGGAAGACAAGAGCGCCCATTATTTGATGGGCGGATAAGGTTATCGCCCATTCCGGTTGACCATGATTGGAGTCATGGCAACATGCATTATGCGGGGTGCAGCCGCTGCGAAAGACAGGGCCACCCTATGTGGGATTTCAATGGGGAGGACGATGCCACCCGTCATGGCCGCAAAGGGCCGGGATCGGCCGAAGACCTGGCGAAGATCCTGTCCGGCCTGTACAAGGGGGAGAAGGAGGATTTCCTCCAGACGAGCCCGTTAAACGGGTTCTCCATGAATAACCCTCGGCGTTGGGTAAGTGAACACTTCGTGTGCCCGACCCGTGCTTTCAAAGTTTAAGTCTCTTATATCAAGCTTTCGACGCAGGAGCTGCGTCGGGTTGTGGAGGGCATGCTTAGTCCAGCTCCGCAACCTGAGGATCTAGAGAGATCCCAGGATCCGGCCTTCGAAGAGGACCCGGATATAAAGGTGGAGCTGATCGACGGGGTGTTCCACCAGCTCAGCATGGATAATGCTTTAGTTGCCATTACGGCTGACTACCCCGGACTATATCCGGCTTCCCAGGTGATTGTGACCGAAGTCCTGACACCATTATTTCTTCCTTGCTCATATCTGACCACCGTATACGATGGTGTTTTGCAGGAGGCGCCTTTAAGGCGGGAAGCCGAGCCTACGGCGGCTGACCAACAAGGGTCAGTCCGGCCCAGTAGACGGAAGAGGAGTGCGGCGCGGATTGAAACATCGCCGCAAAGGTATGGCTCACGGTTCATTATATAGAGCAACGTTCGTAGGAAGTGTTTGAACGCTCATGACCTTTGTAGGAGAAAAGGTGCTCGCCGGACTGCGGGCGTAGAAGTTGCCAACCCCGCCTCTAGCAGCCAAGCTCCAGCACCTGGTCTGGAGGGGGAGGCGAGCGCAAGGCGCGAGCCGGATACTCCTCCAACGGAGGATGCCGATAGACTGTCCGCCACCAAGTCTGAGGTGGAGAGCGCCATGAACCACAGGCGCCGCCGGACAGTCTTTCATGACGCGTGCTTCTCCCCTGAGGCCTTTAACGCGGGGGACGCGCACCTCCGTGCTGCTCAAGATGGTTTAACCAGAGCCACGGAGCAGTATGTAAAAGACATACGGGTAAGAGATTTTAATAGTTGTATATGCCAGTAGCCCTCGAGACTTAAAGTAGTTGTATTAACTGATTTAAGGATCAATTGAAATGTAGGATCTTACGAAGAAGAATACCCAACTGTCCCAGGAGCTGCAAGAGTGTAAGGCCCAACTTGAGGCCGCACTGGCTGCCGCAGGAGGAGACACAAGGACCCCTCCTGGTAACACATTAATATATTTTTTGTTAAAAAGATAAGTGGTGTGCGGCGTGCGCGCAAGTCTAAAAATGACTTTGCGAGTGCCGCTCGACAGATCCGGACCGCAAGACTATCGCGCGGTGAAGGTCGCGAGAGAGTGCCGACAAGGGTGCAGCAGAAAGGAACAAGCTCCGGATGCCCACGCCCAGCTTGGAGAAGAGCTGAAAGGCGTTCGGGCCGAGCTGTCTGCTCCATTAAGGAGAATCAGCGCTTCGTCGCGGCATCTACGATAGTGCTTGAGCGAACTCCTTTGAAAAGAAGAGTTCGCGAGGAAGTCAATTGACAAAATATGTCTCAGAGCTATACTCACAGTCGCCTCTGGAGGAGATGCCCGTACCAACGGGTGATCAGCTTCCGAGCTGGTGCAACCGCTGAACGAAGTTCGGCAGCAATGAGCGTCGTCGTCCGTGCTTTATGGCCGCCCCTCTCCCTACCCGAGGGCCTTGGGGAGCTTGGAGAAGCTTGAGTGAGTGCGGCAGCGCTTCCGCTTATGGAAGATTTCGCCTGCCGCCAAGGTGCCGTGGGAGGCTGGGCCATGGTGAAGACGCGGTACAAGAAGGCGGATCCCAACCACATGGCCGAGGTCGGACCTGTGGGGCCCGATGGGAAGGAGATCCCTGTGAGTTTAGTATACGACCAAGTAGAGTTGGCCGCTAAATTTTCCCAACGGGACTGTAAATTAGACAGCCTGTTAGACGGAATTGAGGAAGAATACAGTCAGTCGAGTTGACAATGTATTTTAAAATGACATGTAAAATGCCTTCTAGCCGGATTGTAGATCGTTTGTCTTTGTCGACCTTTTCGCTTCAACCTCGAGACCCTAGAGTCCGGAGTGTGTCCGAATACCTTCTCGATTAAGAAACAACCGGGGCATGCATGGAGACCAGGCGTAGGGGTCATTAGTGCTTTATCAGACAAGTGCCCAACTAGTTATGTTATATTACATGGTTAGTAAGAAACATCTTCCAGGAGAATAGTTCCGTTAAGGGTTCCTTTCTCGAGGCATGCCCTAAAGTGCATGTCCGGACTGCGAAAAGAGCAGGAAAACATCCGGGGCAGATAAATAAATAGGTAAAAATCATCTTTCAAGTCACCGACCGAGTATTCCCTTAAGAACGCTAGCTTTAGGCTTCACCCACCGAGGTACACATCCGCCGACCGGCAAGAATAATCGCAGAGGTGCTCCTTTACCTCCTAGCCGAACAATCAGAACATAGGGTAAGCACAGGAGCCAGGCAACCCAGCTTGGCCAAAACTTAAGTCATATCGATGCATATAATGGTGAATAAAAGGTATACGTGAAAGTGTGACACGTGTGCTAGGCATGAATCCCTTATAATTAAGCTTCTGGTAAAGAAGCCCCGTGTATAGTGAGTGCGAATAGCACATCGATTGTAAAGTAACAATGCTAAGTAGGCCTTTTAGGGCTTTTATGAAAAGATCGAGAGAAAAAGAGAAACAAAAGGCAGCTAAAGTGTAAAAATTTGGACGGGGGAAGGGGACAAACTCTTAGTCCGGCGCTAGGCATAGAATCTTGAGGCGGATCGCCCCATGGGTTCGCTCGAGTCGGTTGTCCGACGATTTATAAACGGTACGCCCCGCCGGTCAAGACTTGATCGATGATGAAGGGGCCTTCCCATTTGGGCTTGAGTTTGTCCTTTTTCTTGTCCGGCAGGCGTAGAACTAGTTCGCCAACATTGTAGGTTTTGGCCCGTACTTCTCTGCTTTGGTATCTTCGAGCCTGCTGCTGATAGAATGCGGAACGAGCCTTGGCAATGTCACGTTCTTCCTCCAATGTATCCAAGCTATCTTGCCGATCCAAATCGGCTTCTCTTTCTTCGTACATGCGCACTCGAGGTGAGTCATGAATAATGTCACAGGGCAGAACTGCCTCTGCGCCATATACCATAAAGAATGGTGTGAATCCGGTAGTACGGTTGGGCGTCGTCCGCAGCCCCCAGAGTACGGAGTCGAGCTCCTCTACCCAGTGCGTGTCCGATTTCGTCAGGGACCGCACTAGCCTGGGTTTGATGCCGCTCATTATTAGACCATTTGCTCGCTCCACTTGACCGTTGGTTTGAGGATGATAGACTGAAGCGTAATCGAGCTTAATGCCCATATTTTTGCACCATGATTTAACCTCGTCGGCCGTGAAGTTCGTGCCGTTATCGGTAATGGTGCTATGGGGGACACCATAACGGTGTACTACCCCGGATATGAAGTCTATCACTGGTCCGAACTCTGCCGTTTTAACTGGTTTGGCCTCTATCCATTTGGTGAATTTATTCACCATGACCAATAGGTACCTTTGCTTGTGGGATCCCCCTTTAAGGGGTCCAACCATGTCAAGCCCCCAGACCGTGAACGGCCAGGTAATGGGTATAGTTTTGAGGGCGGTGGGTGGCATATGGCTCTGATTAGCCAAGAGCTGACAACCGACGCATCTTTGGACTAAGTCATGAGCGTCTGCCCAGGCCGTCGGCCAATAAAACCCTGTACGGAATGCCTTTCCTACAAGGGTCCAAGCTGCAGCGTGGTGTCCGCCTAGTCCGGCATGAATTTCAGCCAGAAGGTTTCGCCCTTCCTCTTCGGAGATACACCTTTGAAGGACTCCGGTTGTGCTTTTTTTATAAAGTTCTCCCTCATGGACCTTGTAGGCTTTAGATCGCCGAACTATGCAGCGGGCCTCATTTTGGTCTTCGGGGAGTTCCTGCCTAAGCAAGTAGGCTAGGAATGGCTCTGTCCACGGGGCAATTACTGCCATTATTTCGTGGGCTGAAGGTGTTATTTCATCGGCTGAGTCGCCGATTATGTCAGATTGTTTTGTCTCGGTTGGTGCAGCTGCTTCTGGTTTGTTATTTCCGGACTCCTCTTCCCATAGTACGGATGGCTTAAAGAGCCGTTCCAGGAAGATGTTTGGAGGGACATCGTCACGTTTTGCGCCAATGCGTGCCAGTATGTCGGCTGCTTGGTTATTATCCCTGCCACGTGGTGGAATTCAAGTCCTTCAAACCGAGTGACATTTTAGGACAGCGTTACGATAGGCTGCCATTTTCGGATCCTTGGCATCAAAGTCTCCATTTACTTGGGATATTGCAAGGTTGGAATCGCGCACCTCTAGGCGTTGAATGCCCATGGAGATTGCCATCCGGAGGCCATGTAAAGGGCCTCAGATTCGCCGCGTTGTTGGAGTCGTGTACATTATCTCGGCACGATTGGACTGTGTCCCGGTTGGGGACGTCAATACGACGCCAGCCCCCAATCCGGCCAACATCTTGGAGCCGTCAAAGTGCATAATCCAATTGGAGTATGCACCGTACTCTTTAGGGAGTTCGGCTTCGGTCCATTCAGCGACAAAGTCAGCCAAAACTTGTGACTTTATAGCTCGCGGAGGTCCTTTGGGATATCCAGCTGTGACAGAGCTCGGATTTTGGTTTGGTTCGCTTCGATTCCTCTGCCGGATACAATGAAGCCCAGGAGCTTTCCGGCTGGTACTCCGAAAACGCATTTTTCCGGATTCAGCTTGATGTCATATGCTCTGAGGTTGTCAAATGTGAGCCTCAAGTCGTCTACTAGAGTTTTGACGTGTTTGGTTTTGACGACTACGTCGTCTACGTATGCCTCTACTGTTTTGCCGATGTGGGTGGCCAGACATGTTTGAATCATGCGCTGATATGTTGCGCCGGCGTTTTTAAGTCCGAAGGGCATCGTGTTGAAGCGAATGGTCCATATGGAGTGATGAATGCGATTCTTTGCTTGGTCCGCTTCCGCCATCTTGATTTGATGGTAGCCGGGTATGCGTCAAGGAAGCACAATGAATCGTGAAACCTGCGGTAGCGCCGATAATCTGGTCGATGCGGGGGGGAAGGGATCCTTTGGGCAGGCCTTGTTGAGTTCTTTAAAATCGACACATAGGTGCCGGATTTGTCCTTCTTTGGTACCAGTACCAGGTTTGGTAGCCAATCCGGATGTTTGATGTCTCTGATGAATCCGGCTTCCAATAGTTTGGCTAGCTCTTCTCCCATTGCCTATCTTTTGGGTTCGGAAAATCGTCGAAGAGCCTGTTTGACTGGCTTGAGTCCTTTTAGGATGTTTAGGCTGTGTTCTGCCAATCTGCGTGGGATTCCGGGCATATCCGAAGGGTGCCAGGCGAAAATGTCCCAATTTCCCAAAGGAATTCTCGCAGGGCGGTGTCTACATCAGGGTGCAACTGTGCCCCGATGGAAGCCGTCTTTGTCGGGTCCGTTGGATGGACCTGGAATTTTACTATTTCGTCCGCTGGTTTAAGGGAGGTGGACTTAGATCTCTTATCGAGTATCACATCGTCCCTATTCACCGTAGAGCGCAGCGCGGTGAGTTCTTTTGCCGCTAGGGCTTCGGATAGTGCTGCTGGGGAACGTAGTAATTTCAAAAAATTTTCCTACGCACACGCAAGATCATGGTGATGTATAGCAACGAGAGGGAAGAGTGTTGTCTACGCACTCGTGAGACCCGGCGAAGCGATCACAACGTAGAGGAAGTAGTCGACGTTCTCCTCGCGATCCGACCGATCCGGCGCCGTTACTCGGCGCCCGAGTTCTTGACACACGTACAGCTCGATGACGTCCCTCGACTCGATCCAGCCGAGTGTCGAGGAGAGTTCCGTCAAGACGACGGCGTGGGACGATCTTGATGTTTCACGGCGCAGGCTTCGCTAAGCTTCGCTGACGGTATAACCGAGGTGGAATATGGTGGAGGGGGCACCGCACACGGCTAAGGAACGATCTCACGATCAACTTGTGTGTCTCAAGGTGCCCCCTGCTCCCGTATATAAAGGAGGGAGGGGAGGCCGGCCGGCCCTAGAGGAGGCGGCGGGAGGAGTCCTACTCCCACGGAGTAGGACTCCCCTTCCTAGTTGGACTAGGTTTGGGGAGGGAAGAGGAAAGGGCGCCGCCCCCCTGTCCTATTCGGACTGGGGGAGAGGGCGCGCCACCTCCCGGCCGGCCCTCCTCTTCTCCCTCAAGGCCCACCGAGGCCCATTTACCTCCGGGGTTCCGTAACCTCCGGTTTTCCCAGAATTCCGTTTTCGTCCGAACCATTCAACTCCAAACATAGGCTTCCAATATATCAATCTTTATGTCTCGACCATTCCGAGACTCCTCGTCATGTCCGTGATCACATCCGGACTCGAACTCCTTCGTACATCAAAATACATAAACTCATAATAAGCGCCATCGTAACCTTAAGCGTGCGGACCCTACGGTTCGAGAACAATGTAGACATGACCTAGAACTATTCACGGTCAATAACCAACAGCGGACCTGGATGCCCATATTGGTTCCTACATATTCTACGAAGATCTTTGTCGGTCGAGACCGCATAACAACATACGTTGTTCCTTTGTCATCGGTATGTTACTTGCCCGAGATTCGATCGTCGGTATCCAATACCTAGTTCAATCTCGTTACGGCAAGTCTCTTTACTCGTTCCGTAATACATCATCTCACAACTAACTCATTAGTTGTAGTGCTTGCAAGGCTTAAGTGATGTGCATTACCGAGAGGGCCCAGAGATACCTCTCCGACAATCGGAGTGACAAAACCTAATCTCAAATACGCCAACCCAACATCGCCTTTGGAGACACTGTAGTACTCCTTTATAATCACCCGATTCGTTGTGACGTTTGGTAGCACCAAAGTGTTCCTCCGTAAACGGAGTTGCATAATCTCATAGTTACAGGAACATGTATAAGTCATGGATAAAAGCAGTAGCAACATACTAAACGATCGTGTGCTAAGTCGATGGAATGGGTCATGTCAATCGATCATTCTCGCTAATGATGTGACCTCATTAATCAAATAACAACTCCTTGTTCATGGTTAGGAAACATAACCATCTTTGATTAACAAGCTAGTCTAGTAGAGGCATACTAGTGACATGTTTGTTTGTCTATGCATTCACACATGTATCATGTTTCCGGTTAATACAATTCTAGCATGAATGATAAACATTTATCATGAAATAAGGAAATAAATAATAACTTTATTATTGCCTCTAGGGCATATTTCCTTGATCTCCCACTTGCACTAGAGTCAATAATCTAGATTACACAAGAATGATTCTAACACCCATGGAGTCTTGGTGCTGATCATGTTTTGCTCGTGGAAGAGGCTTAGTCAACGGGTTCGCAACATTCAGATCCGTATGTATCTTGCAAATCTCTATGTCTCCACCGGACTAAGTCCCGGATGGAATTGAAGCGTCTCTTGATGTGCTTGGTCCTCTTGTGAAATCTGGATTCCTTTGCTAAGGCAATAGCTCCGAGATTGTCACGAAGATTTTCATTGGACCCGATGCACTAGGTATGACACCTAGATCGGATATGAACTCCTTCATCCGACTCCTTCATTAGCTGCTTCGAAGCTGCTATGTATTCCGCTTCACATGTAGATCCCGCCACGACGCTTTGTTTAGAACTGCACCAACCGACAGCTCCTCCGCTTAGTGTAAATACGTATCCGGTCTGCGATTTAGAATCGTCGGATCGTGTCAAAGCTTACATCAACGTAACTGTTTACGATGAGCTCTTTGTCACCTCCATATACGAGAAACATATCCTTAGTCCTTTTCGGTATTTCAGATGTTCTTGACCGCTGTCCAAATGATCCACTCTGGATTACTTTGGTACCTCCTGCTAGGCTTATAGCAAGGCACACATCAGTCTGGTACACAGCATTGCATACATGATAGAGCCTATGGCTGAAGCATAGGAACATCTTTCATTTCTCTCTATCTTCTGCAGTGGTCGGGCATTGAGTCCGACTCAACTTCACACCTTGTAACACAGCAAGAACCCTTTCTTTGCTTGATCCATTTTGAACTTCTTCAAAACTTTATCAAGGTATGTACTTTGTGAAAGTCCAATTAAGCGCCTTGATCTATCTCTATAGATCTTAATGCCTAATATGTAAGCAGCTTCACCGAGGTCTTTCATTGAAAACTCTTGTTCAAGTATCCCTTTATGCTATCCAGAATTCTATATCATTTCCGATCAGCAATATGTCATCCACATATAATATCGTAAATGCTACTGAGCTCCCACTCACTTTCTTGTAAATACAAGCTTCTCCAAAAGTGCAGACAAACCCAAATGCTTTGATCACACTATCAAAGCGTTTATTCCAACTCGAGATGCTTGCACCAGTCCATATATGGATCGCTGGAGCTTGCACACTTTGTTAGCTCCTTTGGATCGATAAAACCTTCGGTTGCATCATATACAACTCTTCTTCCGTAAATCCATTCAGAATGCGTCTTTACATCCATTTGCCAAATTTCATAATCATAAAATCGGCAATTGCTAACATGATTCGGACGGACTTAAGCATCGCTACTGGTGAGAAGGTCTCATCGTAGTCAATCCCTTGAACTTGTCGAAAACCTTTTGCGATAAGTCGAGCTTTATAGACGATAACATTACCGTCGGCGTCGTCTTCTTCTTGAAGATCCACTTGTTTTCTATTGCTTGCCTACCCTCGGGCAAGTCAACCAAAGTCCACACTTTGTTTTCATACATGGATCCCATCTCGATTTCATGGCCTCAAGCCATTTTATGGAATCTGGGCTCACCATCGCTTCTTCATAGTTCGTAGGTTCATCATGATCTAGTAGCATGACTTCCGAACAGGATTACCGTACCACTCAGTGCGGACCTTACTCTGGTTGATCTACGAGGTTTCAGTAGTAACTTGATCTCAAGTTTCATGATCAACATCATCAACTTCCTCACTACTTGGCGCAGTGTCTCGTAAACTGGTTTCGCTGACGAACTACTTTCAAGTAAGGGAGAAGGTACTACTACCTCATCAAGTTCCACTTTCCTCCCACTCACTTCTTTCGAGAGAAACTCCTTTCTAGAAAGGATCCATTCTTAGCAACAAATGTCTTGCCTTCGGATCTGTGATAGAAGGTGTACCCAACTGTTTCCTTTGGGTATCCTATGAAGACACATTTCTCGATTTGGGTTCGAGCTTATCGGGTTGAAGCTTTTTCACATAAGCATCGCATCCCCAAACTTTAAGAAACGA
The DNA here is from genome assembly GCA_021437245.1 of Aegilops speltoides. Lineage (NCBI taxonomy): Eukaryota > Viridiplantae > Streptophyta > Magnoliopsida > Poales > Poaceae > Aegilops > Aegilops speltoides. The sequence goes on along the minus strand of CM038142.1, from coordinate 564,152,291 downwards.
CAACTTTGGTTTCTTGCTAAACCACAGTTCATAAGGTGTCGTCTCAACGGATTTCGACGGTGTTCTATTCAAGGTGAATGCGGCCGTCTCTAGAGCATAACCCCAAAACGATAGCGGTAAATCTGTAAGAGACATCATAGATCGTACCATATCTAGTAAAGTACGATTCGACGTTCGGACACACCATTACGCTGTGGTGTTCGGGTGGCGTGAGTTGCTAAACTATTCCGCATTGTTTCAAATGTAGACCAAACTCGTAACTCAAATATTCACCTCCACGATCGATCGTAGAAACTTAATTTTCTTGTTACGATGATTTTCAACTTCACTCTGAAATTCTTTGAACTTTTCAAACGTTTCAGACTTATGTTTCATTAAGTAGATATACCCATATCCGCTTAAGTCATCTGTGAAGGTGAGAAAATAACGATATCCGCCACGAGCCTCAACATTCATCGGACCACATACATCGTATGTATGATCTCCAACAAATCCGTTGCTCTCTCCATAGTACCGAGAACGGTGTTCTAGTCATCTTGCCCATGAGGCACGGTTCGCAAGTGCCAAGTGATTCATAATCAAGTGACTCCAAAAGTCCATCAAGATGGAGTTTCTTCATGCGCTTTACATCGATATGACCTAAACGGCAAGTGCCACAAATAAGCTGCACTTTCGTTATCAACTCTGCATCTTTTGGTTTCAACATTATGAATATGTGTATCACTACTATCGAGATTCATCAAAATAGACCATTCCTCAAGGGTGCATGACCATAAAAGATATTACTCATATAAATAGAACAACCATTATTCTCTCGATTTAAATGAATAACCGTCTCGCATCAAACAAGATCCAGATATAATGTTCATGCTTAACGCAGCACCAAATAACAATTATTTAGGTCTAAAACTAATCCCAAGGTAGATGTAGAGGTAGCGTGCCGACCGCGATCACATCGACTTTGGAACCATTTCCCACGCCGCATCGTCACCTCGTCCTTTGCCGGTGTTCGCAATCCGTAGTCCTGTTTGAGTTGCAAATATTAGCAATGAACCAGTATCAAATACCAGTGCTACTGCGAGCTCTAGTAAGGTACACATCAATAACATGTATATCACATATACCTTTGTTCACCTTGCCATCCTTCTTATCCGCCAAATACTTGGGGCAGTTCCGCTTCAAAGGACTCGCTTGCGGTAGAAGCACTCGATTTCAGGTTTAGGGCAGACTTGGGTTTCTTCTCTGAGCGACAACTTGCTTGCTGTTCTTCTTGAGATTCCTTCTTCTTCCCTTTGCCTTTCTTCTTGAAACTAGTGGTCTTATTGACCATCAACACTTGATGCTCCTTCTTGATTTCTACCTCCGCAGCCTTTAGCATTGCGAAGAGCTCGAGCATAGTCTTTACTAACCCTTGCATATTATAGTTCATCACGAAGCCTTTGTAGCTTGGTGGCGTGATTGGAGAATTCATCAATGACACAATCATCCGGAAGATTAACTCCCAATTGTGTCAAGTGATTGTAGTACCCGGACATTACGAGTATATGCTCACTAATGTAACTGTTCTCCTCCATCTTGCAGCTATAGAACTTATTGGAGACTTCATATCTCTCAATCCGGGCATTCTGTTGGAATATTAACTTCAACTCTGGAACATCTCATATGCTCCATGACGCTCAAAACGTCGTTGAAGTCCCGGTTCTAAGCCGTAAAGCATGGCACACTTGAACTATAGAGTAGTCATCGCTTTGCTCGCCAGACGCTCATAACATCGGCGTTGCTCAAAGAAGAGTTCTGTCACCTAGCGGTGCATCCGGGACGTAGCTCTTACGTGCAGCAATGAGGATGATCCTCGTTACGGACCCAATCCGTGTAATTGCTACCATCATCTTTCAACTTTGCTTTCTCAAGGAACGCATTAAAATTCAACGGAACAACAAAGACGAGCCATCTATCTACAATCAAACATAAACAAGCAAGATACTATCGGTACTTATTTCATGATAAATTTAAGTTCAATTAATCATATTACTAAAGAACTCCCACTTAGAAAGACATCCTCTAGTCATCTAAGTGATCACGTGATCCAAATCAACTAAACCATAACCGATCATCACGTGAAATGGAGTAGTTTTCAATGGTGAACATCTTATGTTGATCATATCTACTATATGATTCACGCCGACCTTTCGGTCTCCGTGTTCGAGGCCATATCTCGCATATGCTAGGCTCGTCAAGTATAACCCGAGTATTCTGCGTGTGCAAAACTGGCTTGCACCCGTTGTAGATGGACGAGAGCTTATCACACCCGATCATCACGTGGTGTCCGGGCACGACGAACTTTGGCAACGGTGCATACTCGGGAGAACACTTCTTGATAATTTAGTGAGAGATCATCTTATAATGCTACCGTCAATCAAAGCAAGATAAGATGCATAAAAGGATAAACATCACATGCAAATCAATATAAGTGATATGATATGGTCATCATCATCTTGTGCTTCATGATCTCCATCTTGCAGCACCACCATGATCACCATCGCCACCGCGCGACACCTTGATCTCCATCGTAGCATTGTTGTCGTCTCGCCAAACTTATGCTTCTCGACTATCGCTACCGCTTAGTGATAAAGTAAAGCATTACAGAGGCGATTGCATTGCATACAATAAAGCGACAACCATATGGCTCCAGCCGATTGCCGATAACCCGGTTACAAAACATGATCATCTCATACAATAAAATATAGCATCACGTCTTGACCATATCACATCACAACATGCCCTGCAAAAACAAGTTAGACGTCCTCTACTTTGTTTGTTGCAAATTTTACGTGGCTGCTACGGGCTTAAGCAAGAACCAGTCTCACCTACGCATCAAAACCACAACGATACTTCGTCAAATAGACTCGTTTAACCTTCTCAAGGACCGGCGTAGCTTTTCAGTTCAACTAAAGTGAGAGAGACAGACACCCACCGGTCACCTTTAAGCAACGAGTGCTCGTGGCGGTGAAACCAGTCTCGCGTAAGCGCACGCGTAATGTCGGTGCAGGCCGCTTCATCTCACAATACCGCTGAACCAAAGTATGACATGGTAGGCAGTATGACTTGTATCGCCCACAACTCACTTGTGTTCTACTCGTGCAAAACATCAAACCATAGAAAAACCTAGGCTCGATACCTTTGTTGGGGAACGAGTAATTTCAAAAATTTTCCACGCACACGCAAGATCATGGTGATGTATAGCAACGAGAGGGAAGAGTGTTATCTACGTACCCTCGTAGACCAAGCGAAGCGATCACAACGTAGAGGAAGTAGTCGACGTTCTCCTCGCGATCCGACCGATCCGGCGCCGTTACTCCGCGCCCGAGTTCTTGACACACGACAGCTCGATGACGTCCCTCGACTCGATCCAGTCGAGTGTCGAGGAGAGTTCGTCAAGACGACGGCGTGGGACGATCTTGATGTTTCACGGCGCAGGCTTCGCCTAAGCTTCATGACGGTATAACCGAGGTGGAATATGGTGGAGGGGGCACCGACACGGCTAAGGAACGATCTCACGATCAACTTGTGTGTCTCAAGGTGCCCCCTGCTCCCGTATATAAAGGAGGGAGGGGAGGCCGGCCGGCCCTAGAGGAGGCGGGAGGAGTCCTACTCCTACGGGAGTAGGACTCCCCCTTCCTAGTTGGACTAGGTTTGGGGGAGGGGAAGAGGAAGGGGCGCCCCCTCCTGTCCTATTCGGACTGGGGGGAGAGGCGAGCGGCCACCTCCTGGCCGGCCCTCCTCTTCTCCCTCAAGGCCCACCGAGGCCCATTTACCTCCCGGGGTTCCGTAACCTCCGGTTTTCAGATAAATTCCGTTTTCGTCCGAACCATTCAACTCCAAACATAGGCTTCAATATATCAATCTTTATGTCTCGACCATTCCGAGACTCCTCGTCATGTCCGTGATCACATCCGGGACTCCGAACTCCTTCGGTACATCAAAATACATAAACTCATAATAACTGTCATCGTAACCTTAAGCGTGCGGACCCTACGGTTCGAGAACAATGTAGACATGACCTAGAACTATTCACGGTCAATAACCAACAGCGGGACCTGGATGCCCATATTGGTTCCTACATATTCTACGAAGATCTTTGTCGGTCAGACCGCATAACAACATACGTTGTTCCCTTTGTCATCGGTATGTTACTTGCCCGAGATTCGATCGTCGGTATCCAATACCTAGTTCAATCTCGTTACGCAAGTCTCTTTACTCGTTCCGTAATACATCATCTCACAACTAACTCATTAGTTGTAGTGCTTGCAAGGCTTAAGTGATGTGCATTACCGAGAGGGCCCAGAGATACCTCTCCGACAATCGGAGTGACAAAACCTAATCTCAAATACGCCAACCCAACATCGCCTTTGGAGACACCTGTAGTACTCCTTTATAATCACCCGATTACGTTGTGACGTTTGGTAGCACCAAAGTGTTCCTCCGTAAACGGAGTTGCATAATCTCATAGTTACAGGAACATGTATAAGTCATGGATAAAAGCAGTAGCAACATACTAAACGATCGTGTGCTAAGTCGATGGAATGGGTCATGTCAATCAGATCATTCTCGCTAATGATGTGACCTCATTAATCAAATAACAACTCCTTGTTCATGGTTAGGAAACATAACCATCTTTGATTAACAAGCTAGTCTAGTAGAGGCATACTAGTGACATGTTTGTTTGTCTATGCATTCACACATGTATCATGTTTCCGGTTAATACAATTCTAGCATGAATGATAAACATTTATCATGAAATAAGGAAATAAATAATAACTTTATTATTGCCTCTAGGGCATATTTCCTTCAAGTGCCTCCAGGGCTAATGCGGCTGTCTTGTTTTCGGCGCGGAGCGCTATGTCTGGATCACTAACGAGAGTGATTATTCCGTCAGGCCCAGGCATTTTGAGCTTCATGTACCCGTAATGGGGTACGGCTTGAAAAATTGTGAATGCCTCTCGTCCTAGTATAGCGTGATATCCGCTGTTGAATGGGGCCACTTGGAACGTGACTTCTTCGGATCTATAATTGTATGGCGAGCCGAACACCATATCTAGTGTGATTTTTCGGGTGCAGCGCGCTTCCCGGCTAGGGATTATTCCTCTGAAGGTTGTGTTGCTTCGCTCAATGCGGCTCCAGTCTATTTCCATTTTTTGAAGAGTTTCCTCGTAGATGAGGTTTAATCCGCTGCCGCCATCCATGAGTACTTTGGTAAGTCGAAAGCCGTCCACTATTGGACTAAGGACCAATGCGGCTGGTGCTCGGGCTGTTCGGAATTTAGGTTCGTCGCTGGCGTTGAAGGTGATGGCTGTGTCGCTCCATGGATTTGTTGTTGCTACTTGGTAGACTTCGGCGAGGCTACGGATTGTTCGTTTCCGCATATTATTTGATGCGAAAGTCTCGAAGACTGTTGATATCGTACCGGTATTGTTGGAGTGGTTTTCCGGGGCTAGAAGCTCCTCGCCACTTTTGGCCACCTGTCGTAATATCCAACATGCTCGAAGGCTATGTGTTGGGATGGCGCCCTCTGTACTGTGAATTTTACAGGGTCCGCTAAGCCATCCCTCCAGTAAGGTTCCGTGCCCTTTGTGGGATTTTTGCTTTTTGGTTTTTGCACCTGGTGCCTGAGTGTAATGCACCCTTTTGTTGCGGACTAGGGTTGTATTCGGTGCTGGATTGTCCCAAACTTATTTTCGGTTTTCCGGAAACTCTCCATCGCACAGTACTTTCGTACTATGTACGCCAAGTCGGCGAAGCGTGTAATTTCACGACGGCTGACGGCGTTCAAGATTCCTTCGTCTGTGCAATTATTGCAAAAAATTGAGATTGCGTTCTCCTCTCGGCAGTACTTTATCCTGTCCATAACCAGGAGGAATCTGGCCCAGTAGTGATGTACTGTTTCAGCGGGCTCTTGCCGGATTAGAGATAGATCGCATATGTCTGGGCAGGTGGGTGGAATCAAGTCCGGAACCCTACCCATCTCGAGGCTCGAGGGCCGAGAAGTTTCCAAATTTGGAACCTTGGATTGTTGGATGTTGTCCAACGAGTCCGGTCTGATGCCTGACTTTAGGTTCAGTGCTTGATCGAAGTCCGTCCCTCCGCGGGAATCCGGCATGGAGGATTCGGGAGCCCGGACACGACTAGTTTTCAATACAGGAGAAGAGTCGCCGCGTTGTTCCTCTACCACTGCAATGTGGTGGGTGACCTGGGGAGAGTTAATCTCTCTCAGATCGGTTTTAAGCCCAATCTGATTGTAGTCTGTAGCGACTCCCAGGACGGCGATGCGATCCAAGAGCTCGTTTACGGACGAGAGCTCTATTGGATCCAGCCGCTCGGCGAATTCCGAGTTGACGTGAAGATTGCTTTTCACGACCTAAGAGGTCATTGTCGAAGCGGTGGCCGAATAGGCGGTCATGAGAAAACCACCTAGCCGGATAGCTTGGCCGGCGGCCAAGGCTCCTTTGACGAAGATACCGTCCTTGAAGACAGGAAGAGGCATCCTTCCTATCGGTGACGGCACAGAGGAACTCTAAATGAAAGCACCAATGTCGGTGTCAAAACCGGCGGATCTCGGGTAGGGGGTCCCGAACTGTGCGTCTAGGCGGATGGTAACAGGAGACAAGGGACACGATGTTTTTACCCAGGTTCGGGACCTCTCGATGGAGGTAAAACCCTACTCATGCTTGATTGATATTGATGATATGGGTAGTACAAGAGTGGATCTACCACGAGATCAAGGAGGCTAAACCCTAGAAGCTAGCCTATGGTATGATTGTTGCAATGGTTATGTTGTCCTACGGACTAAAACCCTCCGGTTTATATAGACACCGGAGAGGGCTAGGGTTACACAGAGTCGGTTACAATGGTAGGAGATCTACATATCCGTATCGCCAAGCTTGCCTTCCACGCCAAGAAAAGTCCCATCCGGGCACCCCCTAGGATTGTTGCAATGGTTACGAAGTCTTCAATCTTGTATCTTCATAGTCTTGGAGTCCGGCTGACGATGATAGTCCGGCTATCCGGACACCCCCTAGTCCAGGACTCCCTCAGGGACCCTAAAGAAAATTAAGGGTAATTAAGGTGCTCCTTTTAATAGAGAACAGAAACAACATTAACACACAGTGAATACATGAAATCCTCAAGGTAATGTCATCACCGTCGATATCCCAATTATTGTCATCTTGGGGTCTAGGATCCAGAACAATAACATGTGCATACAAATTGCAGATAAGATTTAGAACACAAATATATTCATGAACATAGATAGTTCAAATCGGAAATCATGGCACTCGGGTCCTAGTGACAAGCATTAAGCATAGCAAAGTCATGGCAACATCAATCTCAGAACATAGTGGATACTAGGCATCAAACTCTAAGAAATTCGACTTCGATTACATCAGAAATTTCATCCAAATCCCAACTACCTTCATGTGCTTACAAGGGAATTACTCACACATGCGTGGAAGCATCATAAGATTGTTGTTGGAGAAGGGTTGGTGATGACGGCGTCAACAAATCTCCCTCTCTAGAGCCAGAAATGGACTCCAGATCAGATCTCCAGAGAAAAAATAGGAGGCGGCGGCGTCTCCGTATCGCAGAAAGATTATGTTATATTTTTAGGGTTTTTCTGGTATATATGTGAATTTATGGCGGTGGACTCGTTGTAAGGCGGTGGCCGAGGGGACCAAACACCCCCATGGAGCACCCTAGGGGGCGCCACCTCCCCGTGTAAAGGACTAGTGACTCCCATCTGACCCATCTATTGATTCATAAATGATTAAATCATCTACAATGATTATCCAAAAATCATCATCCAATTTCAAGAACTTTTATTTTTACACAAAAATTAACAACATGACAATTCTGCTGAAAACAACATCAGTCCAGGTTAGTTTTATTCAAATCATGCAAAACAGAGGACAAAACAATGGCAAAAGAGTTTGGAAAAGTAGATACATTTGAGACATGTCAACTCCCTAATGCTTAGCTCATTGTTTGTCCTCAACCAATTTAGTTCACAAACTGGACGCAATAAAGATAACTTTTACAAACTCATTTGCTTTTATAGACGTACATAAATTTAATCAATGATCTAATTATAACAAGGACCATAGAGTAACCAAATTCATGATAACACTGTTCACTCATGGCCATAACATAATCAACTAGAGGAACATAATAAAAGATCTCAAACATCATCACTTTGTGAAAATGACCATAATACAATATGATAGAATGCTATCTCGCTAACCCTTTCTGAGACCGTAAAACATAAATGCAGAACACCTCTGAAGTTAAAACAACGACTAAACATTGTAATTCAGCTTAGAAGACATCCAATCATGCTCCATTCATTAATTAGACCCAATGCATCTCAAACTAAGAATAACAATAGTGTTCCTTATGTTGGTGCTCGAATAAGAAGGTGATGACTCAAGAAAAAAATAACAATAAAGTAAAAGAAGGGCTCTTCGCAGAGGGAAGCGGAGATTAACACATGTCAGACCTCAAGCGGCAAAACAAAGATAATTTTTTTTGAGAGGTGTACAATTCAGTCAATGGTTTAACAACAGATAATTGTGTCATCTTACAAGATAAACATGCGCGAGAGCGCTTCCCATGCTTAACACTCTCCTCAACCTTCTCTTGCCACAAACCATGGCTAGCCGAATTCAAGGGTGTCTGCCAGCATGCCCTAGGGAGGAGTTCTTTCTATTTGTTTAATTAGTTCGGGACTGAGCATCCCATTGACAAACTCTTTTGCCATTTTAAACAAGTAGATGTCACACTTGTTGAGAGTAACACAATTTATCATAGAAGATAACGCTCTCCCCCACTGCTCCTTGAGCTTTACAGGCACACAAACCAGATGCTTAATTGAAGGTTTTGAGATGACACATGCAAATTTACTTGGAATGACAAGAAGTGCCACATGTAGGTAGATATATTGGACTCTTTATGGATATACTTGATTTTAAGGAATTGGATGCACAAGTAGCATTTCCGCTTAGTATAGGCAAAGGCTAGCAATTTACAGGGAAGCGATAACAGTCATAATCATGCAATTTGAATAATCAACATTAAATGGTAGCATGAGGATATAGACACACTAAACTTAAATTTCAGCGAGGCAAGATTAGATTTGAATCAATTTCATGCATGAACATTTACGAAGTCAAGCCACTTGAATTCTTCATAGGAGGATACCACTCTAACATACTACATTATGACCAATTTAACTCATGTTGACATTCAAGATAACATATTATGCACTCCTAGCTAATTAAGACCGGCACAAGAAAACACAACCACTAATCATCATCATACACAAGTTTATCCTTAATGTGCTATAACATGTGTTAGAAATGGCGATCCCTAGGAGGTGCTTAGGCACGCTTAGTCGCTAGGCGATGACCAAATGCCTCGCCTAGGACACAAGGAGTAGTCTAGGCAGTAGAAGCTTGGAATTGTTCATTCCAATGAAAAGTCATGCCACATTACATTGATGGGTGAAATGGGCAATACTCCAACTGATATAGTTTACTCATTTACATATTACAAGAATCCATGCCTTTGAACATATAATACACAAAATATGCCCTCGTAGTCAAAACTGCATAACTGCCTAGGCCACACTTATGCTTGCCTAGGCGCTAGGCCATGGCTAATGGCCTCGTTCACGCTTAGCATTTTTTCCAACCTTGGCTATAACTAAATTACTAGGACAAATGTCTGTACAAAATAAAATCAAATTGAGTTCATACCAGCTTTCTTTACCACGATCACTTCATCAAATTATCGTCACTATTGCCTTTCACTTACATGATCAAATGATGTGGAAAATAAATAACACAGTGCTCATCGTTGTGGACTAAGATAAAATCCGCAAATAAATGTACACAAAGGAGAACACATAAATAATTTTGGATCTTCTTATTAGTTAAGAGATAAAGCACATAATGGCCAATTGGAATTCTTTTTGTTATCTCCTCCTTTTTAAACAGCACTCAATAAAAGATAAAGAAAAAGAAACAAAGAAGAAGAATCAAAAGAAGCAAATAAAAGAAATGAAAGAGAAGCGAAAGAAAGTATTTTTAGTCATTTCAAAATATTTTTCTGGAGCGAATGAAGAATTTAGAGAAACACACAAAAATATTTTTGAAGTCTTTGGTTTTTCCCAAGAACGCACGCTAAATATTAATACTCCCTCCGCCGGTCCATCATACTTTTCACTGGTTTAGTACAAAGTTAGTACAAATGTAATATGGATCCTTTTTCCTGACAACACAACAAATGTAATATTAACAACACAACTTTGTACTAAACCAGCGACAAGTAATATGGATCAGTGGGAATATAATATTATTTTTATACAAATGTAATGTGTATTATTAAAAATTACACTTACACTATGCTAAATTAAATTAAATTTCGAGAAAAGCTTTATGCTAGTTTGCTCCTTTTCATGACACAAAAAATATAACAAAAAAGGCATGGCTTATTGAATCAATGTTTTCAGTTGCATAAATTGCATATTATATATGTATGTATTTGTGTGTGATTTTTTTAATATCCATAAATATCTTGGTAAGATCTCTAAATGGTATGATCTAGCAGATATGTTCGAGCGTTTTGTAATGTTTGATTAGGTAAAGTAAATGTGTAGAAACTTCTAGAGGATAAATTGAACCGGACATAATTATTTACTTGTTTTTCATGGTCAAATATGACTTACAGGAAGGCATTAAGAGACCCTCCTGGCCCAACCCTACACATTCTAAGATCCTTTATCAAACCTGATCTGGTTACACAGGTTCGGTGATAAACTAACAATGATTTTTGGTGAAAATGGTGATCTAGACCCAACAATCCTAACAATATATTAAACTAGCCAACTACTTTTTATTATTTTTGATCAAATTTGTTTATATTTTGTTTCGTGCAACACACTGGGAATAAAGAAATTCATACTAATTAGACCCATCACAGATCAGCTAGCAATGGGGATTACCCATGCGGGTATTGGACTCCCATCCCTCCCCGCGACAACCTTTCCATGCCCATCCCCATCCCCATACCCGTCTATGAGGATAAAAATATTCCCGTCCCCATCCCTATCGGGTTTTTCATCCCCACGGGGAAACCCATACACGCAATCAATAACAACTTTCGATAGCATTTCAGTAGAAATAAATAAATTCAGCACAATAAATAATATGTTGTGGCTAGATTAGGGTTTTCTTAGGGCTTTTTGGCCAAAGGGATGGGATGGAAGGAAATTTGGGTGGGTAAGGGAGACAATTACATGGGGTCTACTAATTGTAGAGCCGACATGTAAGGCCTTAATGGGTAAGGCAGGTAACGGGCATGGGTAATGATATCCCATCCCCATCCCCGTCTTGCGCACTGGGTAAGGTATTTGACCCACCAGCTTCCACGTGGGCATTCGAACTGGCACATACCTGTCCCCTGATAGTGTATTATGCACGGGGACGTGGGTAACAGTTAACCATTGCCAGCTTGAATCATAGATGGTCGATACACTTGTGTCATAGTTGTCGTAGCAACGTGGTTGAATCAAGATTATCACGGATGTTGTTAGCATGGCGTGCACAACAAAGGGAGGGTGTGTATGATGATTCTAGAACAAGCACTGAATTATTTTTGTTTGAATGTTTTATTTTTTTATTTTGCTTTTGTGACGTGATGACCTTTGGTAGTGATAAAAAAATAGAACTTTGATCTCCCGAGCGTGCCCTCCCTTGCGGCATCGTAGATAAGAACATGTGAAAGGATCGAAGATGTTGACTAGAGGGGGTGAATAGGAGACTACAAACTTTTATCTTAACTTCCAATTTTAGGGATAGTGCGGATATGCAATCTACAGCGACAACAACCTATATGGCAAGTAATAGCAACAATCTAGCTAGGAAGCGCAACAAGTAAAGGTATGAAAACGAATTAACCATACAAGTTAGAGAAGAGGATGTATCCCAAAGTTCACACTATTGGGGGAGTGGTAATCTCTGTTGGACGGGTGCAAAAGCCAAAGCTCCCGAGCGCCACCAAGTGGCTCACTTGTGGTTGGTCTTGAAGGCGACCTCCAGACCTTTTGCAAACTTCCTGGAGCACACCACACGCAAGGAAGCATTCGGGCATGACTCCTACCGCCTAGGAGTCCTGAGTATCCAAGAGTGACAAATTTGGTGATGAACGACTATGGGGATCAGAAATTGGTTTGGTCAAAGTGTAGATCGGGTGATTCCCTTTCAATCCTCAAAGTTTGGTGGAGTTTGAGTGGAGGAATCAAGCTTTTAAGCGGAAAATTAGGGTTGGAGGAATAAGAAGGGTGGGTATAAATGTCTCCTCGCTTTGTTCTAGTTGTTGCCAACCAGCATACCTCGGGGACCTGAGCTAAAGGGTTGACCTGCGGTCACCCAAAAGGAAACTCTTAACCCCGGGGATCCGGGGGTCAGGAACCTGGGACCCAGCCTATACAAAGAGGAAAACCTCTACTCCGGGATCAGAGATTCCAAGGACTTTTCAAATTTTGTGCAATCTCCTCGACGCTCTTTATAGTGTGGTTTTCCTATGACTCAAATAAAATCAAAAAAGATTTGAGCCTCCAGAAAATTGACTTTTTTTTTCCTTTTTGTAATGTGGTCAACCATTTCCATAATGTTTCGCCAAGATACCATTGTTCTGACATAAACTTGATAACCGACATTACTCTCACTAATCATACCATTATCTATATCTATATCTATACCAATATAAAAAGACCCAAAAGGGCAGATCCAACTGATCTTGACCATCGAACTAAGTCAATCCAACGATCTAGACTGCTTCAATGGCGAGCATTAAACGTGTTTAACGTGCAATTAATATCATACCAAATATTGCACTAATCATAGGATTAACACATAAATGATAGCATACCTAATATCCATGTGCGTTGCACGTGCGCGTCTAGGTGCACTTTCAACGTGGGTGAATCATTAATATTTATTTTCTGATGTGTGTTGCTACTTATCAGTGCATGTTGTTGCTTTCCAATAACAAGCTAGTATCATTACGTAAATATTTCTTTTTACCGCAAATTGAATCACTAATAGTTACCGCAACATGTTGCTGCTCCACCCCAGCAGCTGGTATAGATAGTGGCGACGATCCCGAGCGCGACGACGAGGAGGAACTGCCGGTGGTGCTGGAGGAGGCAGCAGCTCGGTATATGAGGCGCTGGCTGCTCTGCTTCGCTTGATTGGATTTGCTACTACTCTGGCTCTGCCTCCCGAATGGTGGGAGAAGCTTCAGCGACTCGATCACCACACGTCGCGTCTTGTGAGCGATATTTTTTTCTCGCTGCTGCTTTGGAGCTTTTTTGCTCTGCCTTTTTACCTGTGTGCCCACGTACGTACGGCGGCTGGGCTCTGATATTTTGGACCAGCGAGCGTGGCTAGGCGCCAGAAATAAGGTACTAGGACTTTTCTGTAGCCAAATTGAAATAAACCCGAGGTGGTGACAGCTCCGTGATTCCGTCAGCAAGAAAACGAAGTCTCCATGAGTTAGTTGGAAGTTCAGATCAAACGCTTTGAGCAGCTAGACGACGAACGAGTCTGAAGAAAACCGGAAGATGTTAGGCACCTCGCATCCGTATTTCTACAAGCTTTCGGGCATCTCTGGGTATGAAGAGTTCAACTATTGGAGTGACGAAAAGGACTTTGAAGCAATTCTAAACTAACCTAAAAATGCGCTGTGGCTCATATTTACACACGCTCATATTTACAAACGCTCGTCGAGCAAAGAATGCGGGATCCGAACAACATCGAGCAGGTGCACCTCGGTGTCTTCATGGCCTGAATATCTTCATCATTTTGGACACCTGGGTCCGGCAAAACGGGCATCGCGACACCGAGCTCGAGCACCTGTTGCACAGGACGTGGCCACACGGTACGATGGTCATGTTGACCTCGGAGTTCAGGCAGACGCGGCATGACCATGCCGCCTTGGCAATGTCGGCTTCTTTCACCGCCGACTCGGCTTTTTCCTACATTAGTAGTGTAAACAACTTTCAGTGTCATATAGGCAAGCATGTTTTCAGAAGCGCTTTAAGTTAGAATTCAGAAGAGTGGTGATTCTGTGATGCTAACTAGGCACTCCCTCCGTCCCGTAATGTAAGACGTTTTTTGACACTAGTGTAGTGTTAAAAAACGTCTTACATTATGGACGGAGGGAGTAGCTTACAGTATGCTATGTGATGCAACTACGAAGTGGTTTCCCTAGGACATTACATTGTGCAACTAACTACGTAATTTCTCCGGTCAATGCGTCGAAACCCCTATGAAAACATCTATAGAAGTACAGATCCTGGTGAAAATCGCCTAAAAGACATGATATACGAGTGCATAGCCTGTGTCTTAGTCGACAAGTGACTGGACAGATAGTACCCCCTCCGTAAAGAAATATAAGAGTGTTTAGATCACTACTTTAGCCATCTATGGAGTAAACACTATTATATTTCTTTACAGAGGGAGTACCAAATAGGAAATGGATTGAAGGCAACATAAAAGACACTGAAGTGAACAAACCTGCTCCACCAAGAGAGCCACTTGAGATTCTTTAAGCTGGTCTTGCAAGGAAAGAGTAGTCTGTAGCAGTGTTTCCTTCTCAGCATCCATCCTTACCCCTGCAGCTGAAAGCATATCATGGACTGCTTGTACCAGCTCCGTGGAAGATACTTTGCCGTATTCAAGCCCAGCAGCCTGTAAAACAGTAAAACTATTTTATGGCAAACAATCCAGCTTCCAAAGAGTCGAGACTGCACCCAAAAAAAATGAAAACTAACCGTATCATCTGCGCCTTCAGTTCTAGAGCTGACGGACGAGTGGCCCGGTTGTCCAACTTCTGCCACTCTACCAACATCCAGTTGGGAAGGTGCAGAAGAGAGGTCAGACGTTGAAACACTCTTAAACGAGTAAACCTGACTGGAGAGTAGCATGCGAGTCTCGCCGGGGGCTGTCTCCACCGGAAACCTGTAAAGTGCTTGGCCGGCTGATGGCCTTACGTCTTCAGGAACCCTACCATACCTGAGCTTTTCCCCCTCTTTTCCTGTCTTCCATGCCACAATCTCTCCGCTGTAGAATGGTCTCAACGGAAGGAATTGGACCTGGCGAGCATCTTGTGACAATAACTCTCCTCCCAGGGAACAGTCGTACCTTCCTTCGCGTTTCGAAACTCCAACGTCAGTGCCAAGATGGAGTATTTGAAGCACTTCTTTCTCTGAACCATCTGGGCATGCAAATACCGAAGCGATTGGCAAGATTACTGGTGCCCCTAATCTGTGACTGACGACAATTGCAATAACATCATGTACTGTCAAAAAACTCGGGGGCTCTGCAATTAGAATATGACCCATGGATTTATCAGCAAAATAAATGCTTCGGTGCTTTCCGTTGCTTGACCAATCAGGAAGAGAAGGATGCTGAGCTGTTCTCGTAACATCTTGGAGATTGGGGAGCAATAGGAAGCGAGTATGGACATGTTTAACAAACTGCAGATTCTGTGATATATCCTTCAGTATACTTTCTATTTGCACTATACTGAGGGCTTCAAAAGAAGGGAAATGATTGGTTATACCGATCATCACAATCCTTAATGCAGCATGCAAAGATTTACTGAGCAGTTTCTCTTTTATTCTATCCAGAGTAACTGAGCAAATGTTGTCCAGAACCTCAAGCCCTTCTTTCCCATCAAGTTCCTGACAAGGCAAAAATTTAAGTTAATTTGAAATAGAAACCAATTAAGATTGCTTCCGTAAAATCATTCATTTGGCAAAGAAATGTCAGATCATGTTAAAGAAGTATACCTCTACAATGACATCAGAGAGTCTTTTTATGCCCAGGGCCTTGCAAATGTTCTGAGGAAGATCTGGGTGAGCAAATCTTATCCTGGATGTATTTATATTACTCAGCAAATGAGAACCATATGGGTCAATATACACACATGATGTAGCTGAGACAAGCCTGCAGCCATCATCTGGTATTACAGAATCAAAAAGCCCTTCTGATCCGTCTGAGATAGGCTGGTTGACTCCTGAACACATGTAGTCCAAGATTTCCATCACTGCGCGGAGTTCATTTGGGTTCAGGCGTTGGTAACCACATGCTTTTTGGATATCTAAAAGAAGCTCCTTTGCATAAGAGTTTGTAAGGCTTTCCTGCATCCCAATTTCTCTAAGAATGGCAACAAATGGAAGATACAGACTTGGAAGTTCAAAAGCAAAAGGTGACATGTTGATAGTCAGACGAGCAAAAAGTGATTTCGCTTCTATCAAGCGAGTACCATTTGCAACTGGTATAAATGCCAGTTCCATCAATTCTGTTTTTCCTGAAAAGAAAATCAAGCAATAAAAACAATCAGTTTAAAGTAATAGCGGATCTCTTTTCAAAAAGCAACAAAAACTCACTGCACCTTCCCTTCTGTGGTTCTCTATATACCATAGCAAACAAAAGCTTGTACATATGTATAAATACAACCTCAAGGGCAAGTCTTAGTAAGTTCATTAGTAGCTGTATTGGCTTTATGGTTTATCAGTTATGACTTCTTACTACCGCAATCAAGCAACATGGATAAGCACACTGGCAAAATGTCAAAATCACACATGACCATGGTAATAACTGTTCATTTATTTTCAATATCAGCAAGAAGTAAATCTCACTCAAGCAAGAAAATGATTCCTGGCTGAAATAAATGAAGACATTGAGTTGATGCAGAGGACAAGCGATTATGAATAGTTCGCCACAGGTTTTATCCTTTTTGAAATATGGCGCATCTGCTGGCCTCAAAAAGTTATACGTGAAAAAGGAAATTTATTAGATCAAATCTAGATATTTAGGAGACTCGCGTGACCATTTCAGGTGCAATTTAATCTGGATATATTGTCTTCACTTTTCAGGGCTTCATCCGCCTTACAGGCCACATGAAAATTTGCATGACTGCACTCAAATATGAAACCTCACCGAATAGAATTGGGACTGGTTGCAACATCAAGTATATCATTAGGTGTCTTGTAGTAAAAAAATGAGAGAACAAACTTCACCACAAGTAATTGGAACTGAAGAGAGTGCAAAGGTGATGAACTAACGATATTACTACAGTAAGGTAAAAGCTTAGTTGCGTATTTTGTGCTACCTGAAGACGATATTGTTCCCCATACTTTCTCCAAGTACTGCAAGATCCTGAGAAAGGCATCCTCTACTGTCATTATCCCTGATGAAGATGGCCAGTGTGCCAGTGTGTCCTCACCATTGCCTCTCCCAACAGTCTGTGTAATTTCACAAAAAGGTAAGGGAAGAAATCATTTCGATATTAAACTGCAAGTATTTTACAACATTGACCTGCAAGTGCTTTAGAACTGTAGAGAAAGCAGGGGGACTCCGAAGCTGAAATGCTCCCCAAGAAAAATCAGGTGGAATAATTGATTGTTTGGCAAGAATTGGAGCAGAGCTCCATGCCAATGGCCAGTCCTTTAATAAGATAGCCTCACTATAAGATGCAAATACCCTTCTACCCCCTTTCTTGCCACCAATACTTGGAAAGCCTTTTTCTGCAGGTACAAATACAATTTTTCCGACCTTTTGGCAAAAACTGCTATCGTACAAAGTAGCAAAATTTGCCAAAATCACATTTACAACAGATTCTGCCAATGACCATAACTCAAAAGGAATTTCATTTTTTCTGTCTGACAAGTCTGCATCAAAGTCATCATGTTTCTCTAAAGATGACATCACATCATTTCCCATTGTTTCTATTTTCGTAGCACACTGTACTATCATATCAGCCTCTGTAGATATCCGAAGACCCACTTTTCTGAGCATACCAAGCCAACCATCTGACATGAACCTTTTGCCAGGGAACTTATTTCTCTCCCCAGAAAATACTGAAGCCAGCAAAGCATCTGAAGGGTCAAGTAGTTCCTTTGGTTTGAACAGCTCTGTACAAAACTCATTTGCATTTGTCACAAAATTAGTCTCCCTCAAGGTATTTACTACAGCTGAATTAAGTTGCAGATCTTTCCAGTTAGCATACAAGTAGGCTAAAATGTCTTCCTGCTCTTGAACTGTTTTGTTCCCAAAGCCAGGCAAAGCAAACCTCACTAGTATTTCTTGATCATTTAATTGTTCAACCCCCAAAGCCTGAAGAAACAAATTTGCATTATCTGAGCTAGAAAAACACCGGGAATCACTGGGGTGAAAGAATGCTGTGGGAGAAATAATGCAATGATCAGACCCTGACAGACTAGTGTATGCTCCTGTAACTGTTTTATACATCGGAAGCTCTCTCAAGGCATCCAATTCTTCTCTCTGATAAAGGTGGCTGCTAGATAATCTGAAGTCTGAGACAAATAGCATGAACAGTCTATCACAATCTTCACTTGATAGACTAAGTGATGAAGGTAAATGAGCATCATTTTTTATTGAAACTAACTTGGAAGCAATCGTCTGTCCAAGAGTTCGATCACGTGAAGGAAACAAATTGCATATGACACCACACTCTGGGAAAGACAAATCAAGAATTGGTATGTTCAACTGATTAAGCAGAGCAGATAACCACGGAAACTTTGAGTTCATTGACTCGAATGCAGTATCAAGTGGACTCTTCTGTTCAGCTTCACCAGTGTCATCTCCGTTTAGACCAGATGTATCAACCTCACTAGCTACATCATCAACAACCGCACTAACATGTACCATCTGAGTGTTTGAATCATCCACTGGAGGTACAAATATTAGATGGCGTTCTTTCACACAGCAGAGAATTGGCCTGTTGAGAAAAGCAGGAATCAAGGGCCAATCAGACACAAGTGAAAGGTCACCATTCAAGGAGCTAAATATTTTCCAGAAGCTTCTAATCCATTTGGGAGTTGGCCCAGTGGTTGATGAATCAGAACTACTGTCCCAAGGAACCCATTGTGGCTTCCTCTCAACTGCACGTACCCAACGCTCATCAAATATGTGCTTCAAATGGCCTGATAATAAGTGAGGAGAAAAACTCCTCAATTTCAGAGGCACATGAATAACCTGAGTTGAGAGCAGCAGTGCCAAGAAAGGCTTTTCTAAACACTGATGATGGATAAAGCGATCTAGCAAGGGGCGCATCAATATTTGCTGCTCCTCATTGGCAATCCAAAGTTCGGTAGCTCCCAGCCTTGTTAGACATTTTGTTGACGTTGGAAATGGGACACCTTTGAGTTCAGATATGATAGATGACAACACATTATTCTCAGCAGCTTGGGCCCTATGGGATGCTGGGCCACTGGTCTTGCTGATATCCTCGACAACCCCCCGACCGAAGTCATATAGGGCCTTCCCGAAGTATGTCATAATTTCAAGTGCGTCGCCCCCAGAAGTACCCGGCCTCTGTGTACTTGTATGGTAAGATGAAGAACTGCTTGAAGATGGCATAAATTGTGATGTGGAAGCATTCACTGGTTGAACAAGTTGACTGTTAAGTTGTGACTGATCAGGTATATGTAGATCTGTAAACCGGTATGGGTCCATATCGGAGAAGCAATATTCAAGAACATCTATATATGTTTCAACAGATCGAAGTAAAATGGACGAAGACTCTTTTAGTAGATTTCTAACCATCTTGGGCCTGATCTCTCTTACAGTAACCCCAACTGCTTGGATTTCACTAACCAACTCCCATGGAACAGAAAAAACAGGATAGTGCTCTTTAATGAAACTACAGACAGTAGCAGATGGTAGGTTATCATCATCTCCGCTCCCTGAGTGGGATAAGAACATACCCTCGCCCACTTTAACAAGATTTCCCCGGTAAAGTTGCCAAACGGGAAGATCAGCCAACCGTAAATAGAATGGTCTTATCACTTGCTCTATCAAGGACTGCCAATCTGCTTTAGATGTTCTTGGTGAATTCAAATTGTCTACGGCAGAACCTTGCCCAGTGAGTGAAGCTGTAGGTTGTTTCGATCTTGGCCAAAAAGAGTATACCCTATCACCATAAGCCTGTAAAATAATACTCACAGAGTGTGCACAGCGTGATTCAATAGCAGAAGATAGAGGGTCTTTCCTAAGCTTTTGAAATTCTAGGACCATCTCAACATATGAATCACGCACACATAGCATAAGTTCCTCATTCCATGCTTCAACCAATTTGTTTCTGTCCATTTCCCGTAAAGATTTATCATGTGTGCTGCCAAAAATGTAGCGTCCACCATCATGCCTCACAAGGAAATGACCTAGAGTCGTGACTGGCATGCTTATTGACCCAGATAGCGGCAAAGGAGATAATATACAACTGGATGCATTTATATTGGTTGGTACTCCGTTTCGAGCTATGTGAGCTGCTACTCCAGCAACAGGAGTTAAGTTGTAGGGAAGATACCGTCTGAAACAGAAATAAATCAATGTATGCCAAAGACGTTTACATTAGCATAGACATTTAACAACATCCATGGAAGAATCTTGGGAATTAGTCAGTAGGTAAAGTGAGTGGCATTTAATGTACAAAAGGTTCTCAACTACAGTATGATCTGAAAGAGACAAACCTGTCAAGAGCCATATTCCTTGTTTGCCCTGACCCAAGGCAGAGGGCAACAAACCATTTGTCAATATAACTGCAGCCACTCTCAATCACATGCACATCTATAGCTTGCATTTTGATTGCTGCACTTGTACTTGCAAATATTCTGGATATTTGAAACTTTCTCCATTTCTTTTCTGAAAATGGGTTCCTCAAAGTAGCTACTGATGGGTCAACAAGCACGGAATAGTTCAGGGTTGGCTGAGAGGCTGCATCCTCCCATGTTGATAAAGATACCTGATTCAAAACACATTGACATCACTTAATAAATGCAGATCATGTTTTAATTTTATAAATCATGCTGTCAAATCATCCACTAGGGCTTTATCATTACTATGTCTGAATAGATGGCATGCTATTGTAACTATGGTTTAGTACTGCCAGCACTCGATATTGAAATCACTATCGAGTAGGTGCAGCAAAACTGTTTCAGTTTTGAGTACTATCGATTAAAAGACAGTACAGGATGGCTATAAAATAATTACTGTCTTCATACAAACTACAAAGTTATACAAAAAGTAACTATGTGTCAAATACTATTTCATCAATTAGTCTACATCCAACAGGTAAAAAAAAAGTCTACATCCAAAAGATCAACAAAGATTGGAAGTTCTCTGGCATTCTGCCATAATATATACACTTGGTGTTTTCATAAGAAATATCACCCTCTGATACAGTTCCATAACATGTTCACATTAAACACTGAACACATCTACTAAACTAAAAAGCAATTGCGCAAACTGAATATCTTTTAAGAAAACTAAGCACTTAGGCAAGTCAAAGGAAATCGTATAGCTAAGCTAATGTGGTCAGTTTCATTTTTCGGCATATTATTATCCTGCTACAACTAATTAAAGATATGCAACAAGAGAAAGAATTACTCAGTAATATCCAGTTTCTCTTCAATACATGCTCAACCAGTTAAATTAAAATAGAATTGTGGTCCTGGATAAATCAAGAACATTAAAAATAATAGAAGAAGAATACTACAAAAGAACAATAGCGTAAGATAAGATAAAGGGAGTGCTAACATGTTCAGTTTGAAATATAATCTAGGGGCGTGCTTGAGCTAAATACCTTATTTGCAGTTTAAAGTACATCAATGTGATCACTGGAAATGAAATTCAGATGCAAATGAAAGTGTCTTCTTTGCAGTTTAAAGTACATCAATGTGATCACAGGATATGAAATTCAGTAGCAGAGTAACAAATTATGAGTGAAGAAACACACAAGCCGTAACACTTTGCAGCAGAAAGGCTAAACTGAATGTACAGAAAGTATTATGATTTACTACTTCAGTCTGAAAGCATCCACAAATAAACCTTACCTGAATGACTGACTTCAGGGACAGGAGAGTACTGGATGGATTCTGCGTAAATCTATCAAAAATCTGCTTTACTCTGTTGCAACCTGCTTCAAGTTCTTTCAGACATTTTGAAGATAAAGGCATCCGAATAACCGTAGAGTTTGCAGAAGACAATGAAGCCTCCTGTGTAACACGCATTGGGAGGAACTGATCACGAAATCTCTCAACCAAGTCATTTCCTGAAAAGCCAGTAGCGTTAAGGGCTTCATTCAAAGTATAAAAAACATAAGCTGATACTACAACAATAAACTAATACTGGAATCACATATGCATATAATTGGCAAAACAGTGACGCAGTAGTTCAATTAATGAACCATAGCATAAATAGAATGTCCAATTCAAAATCTAAATACTCATAAAAAATCCAGCATACATGGAATAGTACATGCTTCAACGTGGGTCCAAAATAACATTTAGCAGATAAATGAGGTTATTAAGTGTTGGCCCTCAACAGGCCTGTCTGCCCGAAAGAAACTGGTGTAGACGCTGAAACATATTTCTTTCAGCCCTTGGCTCAGAGCCTACTTTGGCATTTGAGTATGTTCTAACAAGTCATAACCAACTAGAACATGAAAATTTATTCTATAAATGAATTCAGCGAGTGTAACTTTAGTAACAACTGTACCTATCAAAGAGAAGAATCTGGCAGACGAGGTTGCAGTGGAAGTTGCACCACCAGTCAAGCCCAATGGATCAAAAACGTAGAAATAGCCAGCAGAAAGAATAGTCAAGGCATCACATACAAAATAGCTGCTAAGAAGTCCCAGCCCGTAGTTAAGGATGTTTCCCCTTAGTTTCCAAGGAGGAGGAAGTTGGAGGCTGCAAACTTCTTCTCGGCTTATCATGGTTCCTTCAAAGACCACTGTCAATGAAGAACCCTGGAGGTCACCTAAAGATATTTTTTGGAACAAAAAATTCATCACATTAAATGGGTCAAATATTTAGGTATCAACTTTGCAGTCATATGATAAAGGAGACAAACAGAATAATAACTACTGATAGCAGACTGTTTATAGGAATAAAGAAGAGTGTGACTGAAATAATTGTACAGAGAGACGGTTTGTAGCATACCTAGATTTTGCTGCAATAGAGACTGCTTCGGATGATCTCTTTTATCATAGATCAGGTGCACTTTCTTTGCATTGCAAGAGTCAGCTAGCTCTATGAGATCAAACAGAAGGAAGTCACTCTCACCATACAGAGCTAGCAACTCACTTATCTTAGCATATTCCATGCATGGCAAATCCCTCATTAGCTCATCATCCAATAACGAAGATCCGCGAAGAGAGCGTACCCCTAGTCTATTGGCCAGATCATTACCAATACTATGATGCACAAAATGCTTTGAAGTGGAATCAGTATCCATCCAGGGTGCATCATTATAGAGAAGGTTTCTCGAAGGTGTCAGGACACCAAATGAATCTGGAATCACCAATGAATTCAGTAAAGCATCAGCTGCTTGACTGTCAGGATAACAATCCACAAATGCTTCCAAAACACAATGAACAAAACTCAGTTGTTCTGCAGACAATTGCTCTCCTTTGGCATCACCTTGTAAGCGACTAAGTACATTGAGATAATCTGTTGCATCAAATGTCTGCCTCACACCCAACTTGAAGAGTAACTTTTTAAATTCTGACAGTTCAGACGGAACTGCATAAAGATAAGGATGATACTTTACAGGCGATTCAAATGCAAGTGCATGTGGAGGCACAAACCTGTCCCCTATATAGACCCATGAAATCCCATCCAGATTCTCTTTCAGAATGTGGGCATCGCCACTGTCAACGATATCTTGCAATTCCGAGTAGATTAGTTTGATCTCCTTTTGTAGGACAGCATCGATGGATGTGTCTTCAGAAAACATCTTGAGTTCATCATAAGACTTGGAAAGCTCAACTAACTGGGACAATAAAACATTCACATTTGGTGGGTCTAACCAACCGAGTTTTCTTTGCAGATACATGGAACAAGAATCGGAATTCAGTATCCGCATTTTTGATGAAGCAAGCCACATTTGTGATCTCGGCCTTGTAATGACTGGAGGTGCTACATGATCTTCTGATTCGAGCCATGGAAGACCTTTAATAAGTGGTGCAACATGGACGGGACACCAAGAAATATTTTTCAGCTCTGACCAAAACTCATGCTCTGGTAGGTCAAGATCAAAGTTTGAGAATAAAGACATAATAGTTGGGTCTGGGTCACAACTACCCACTTCATTTACTGCTTCCAAATTTTCATCAGTTTTAGAAGCTTCGAGATCGACATCCTCATGGAAAGTGTCCTTGTCCTCCATGTTTGACGTCTTTGATTCAAGAACATTTAGACAGGTAAGTAGTATTTGCCCATGCGCACATGCATCGTCATCTTGTCCCGAATTGTGCACCAGTGAAACTGACCTTGCAATGTCAAGCAAAGCACTAAAACCCATTTTTCTTTTCAGTCCAAAACTTGCCAACAGTTCAATTATTTCAGTTGCCATGAACTTTTCTGAAGGAAAGAAGGTTTCTTTGTGCAGCAACTTACGAAACTCTGGCACACGAGGATCATAAAGCCTGAAGAAAAATAGGTGTTATTCATACTGAAGTCTAGAGAGCAAAGGACAAAAGAAAAGATGAACATCAATATTTAAGTCATTGAAACCTCATCCTAGTGCAAATGCTAATAAAAGCTGCTGGAGCATACAAGTAAAGAAGATAAGGTTAACCAACCCAAATACACATTCTCAAATATCAGAGAGAGAGAGAGAGAGAGAGAGAGAGAGAGAGAGAGAGAGAGAGAGAGAGAGAGAGAGAGACCTAGAAGGATGTAGCCATGCTCCACTAGCTGCTAAGACAAAAGGGGTTTCAGACAACGCAGCTCTCACAGAACTATTGTCTTCTATCAACAGCTTCACATCACGAACAATTGCTGAAACAACAGCTGGCTGTGACAGAAACTCTGACATCCGAGGAAGCACATGATCCTTGTAAAATTCAGCCTTTTCAGGTTCCCTGATATCAAAGTATGATACTAAAATCGACTTTTCCTTTTCAGATTCAGTTCTTATAAAGCTTCCATTCAACAGATTCTCATGTACACCGTCAGGTTTAAGCCATTTTCTAGGATTTGCCAAACTAACAAGCTCCCTAGATTTATAAGATTCAAATATGGGGAGGTTCCTGATTGTATTCATATGTGAAATGTTTATCTGATTCCCTGAAAACCACTTTGACTGGAAAATATAACTACGGAGCTCATGTGTTTCTGCCAATGAAGTACTCTCGAAAAGTTCCTTAATATCCTGGACATTAGAAGCAACAGAATGCACAGCATTCAGAACACCAGCTGCAGTGGATTCCTGAACAAAATTAGCTAACTGGGGGTGCTCTATCTGCAGATCAGGTCTCAGAAAGAAACAGCCCAGTTTCTGAAGCAATGAGTGCATATTTTCACTCCAACCATCATCTCTTATTACATTTGAAGCACTGCCGAGTTGCATAAGCTTGCCATCTACAAGTGGTAGTATAGGCCATTTTGCAAATATTGAAAGATCTTCACATGAATGACGCAAGAAATTCCAAAGTGATATCATCCATTCCACGCTTGGCTGGCCTTGCTGTTCAGGAAACCAAGATAACTGCTTAGCATGCTGCCATTCAGGCGGCAAAATCCTGGGCAACAGCTCCAGAAGGAAATTGCACGTAAATAAGTACATGTTTGACCGTGCAGAAGAAGCTATGTCAAACAACTTCTTCAAAACGCTATCTGGTAAAGAGTTATCAATAACAAGATGTGGTACTGAATCCTTAAGAAAGTCAAATTCCATTTCTGAAGTAAAGAATACTCTTTCACCCTCCCCTCGGTTATTGAATGTTGTGAATGATCCATTTGCCAAAGGAAGAAGAGCCAATCCGTGCAATTTATCAGAAAGGGAAGGATCATCCATATCACTCAAGCAATACTCCAGAACAAGTATGGCCTCTTCTCTGCTTTTGAACCCACGCTTCCGTCGGATCAACAAGTTCCTTAGCAAATGAGGATTCAGGAGATGAACTGATGGATATGCATTTATGAAACTGTCTACTATCAGCTTGGATACAGATACCAAAGGTAAACCAGCTTGCGAGAGAACTTCTGCCAGCTCAGCTGCCTTTGAGAAACTGAAATCAGGAAAAATAGCTTGCCTTGTTGACACCCAATGGCCACCTCGAGCTTTCGTATACAAAACATTAAGTCCAAGTTCCGCGATTGATACATAAAGCTTCCTCACCATGGAAGACCATGGCTCTGCACCTACAGCAGTAGGCCAAAATGAGAGAAACAGATCAGAGGGACCAAGTTCTTCTGCCATGGCTGCAAGGAGGTGGCCATAAGCAGGAGCAGCCACATCTTCAAGCAGTGCAAGATTCCATTCTGATCGCACTCTTCCTCCCCCGGCCATGTCATTTCCAATCCAGATATCCCTTCGATTTGAAGATAGTTCAAAATAAGCATTTACGTGCACTGGTATGCTAGTGTTGATTGGTAGAGGAAGAAAACAAAAGGCCCGACCCTCAAACAAATTCCTGCTCTGAGAAGATTGGAGAGCTAGATGCTTAGGAACAGAATCATCACAGTTAACTTCAGCTTCACCAGACAGTTCTTTGGTATCGTCCACACTCGCAGAATGCAGATATGCAGCTACTGATGCCCAGGGAACAAAGAAATGAGATTTACTATCAGAAGCAGTTGACAACTTTCTAGCATGACCCCCGCCTATACACTCGGTTAAGATCCATGAATGCACCAAGTGGACAGTAGGGCTTTGCTCAAGAATAGCAACTTTTTGACAACTCCAGGGTAAATCACTGTCTTTTGTCTTATTCAACCTATTGAAAAAAGTATTCCTATCCATTCCTGATGATTGATTTCCATGTACAAATGCAAGCATCGTATTAAGTGCATGTGGTTCTTTGGAGACCTCGGAACTGTTCTGCTTCAAAGCACGATGAACAAGTTGCATCTCCTGGGAGTCATGCTCCTTGACATACAGAGTTATCTTTTTAACGTTGCGGAGAAAAAGTAGAGCCTCAGATACAACTTCAGAGAATGAAGAGAAAAGCATCTCCACATCTTGGGTTGCATATTGTTCGCGCTTTATTTGACTTCTAGAAGCAGCAGCTTCATTCCTAAGAGGAAACCGGAAAAGTGTACCTGGAAATGGCTGTTGCAGGTTGCAACCAAAGTGTAAGAATGGTGTGAACTGATCAGGGAACTGTTCTAAGATCTTCCGTCCTACAAACTTTATCCTTAAACCTGGATGAGAAGGAGATATTCCTGGTAAATAACGGGCATGTGGATCAAACATGACAATATTCTCACCAGAAACAAATCCAGGCATGTCTGTGAAGTGATAGACACAATTGAAGCCAAGACCAAACCTTCCTATTGCAAAAGGTTTCTCAAGTTTGCTGTCTTGACCAATTCGTGAGATGGAATAAAGGTCTTGTGGACTAAAAACTGAGTCATTAAAGCAGTAGAGAGCAGGCCCCTGCCATTCAGCCATTTCAGGTGAAAGGATGGATGAAGTACCATACTGGGTCTTATCCAAAAGAAACACAACCTCAGAAGCTTTAGCATCTTCTGCATTCTGTACCAACTCAAAGAGAATCCCAGGACCATCTGCATACATCTCAACAATATGCTTGAGCCTTGTAGTCAAATCTTCATGCTGTCCAAAAGCCTCAGCAACCCCTGATAAACTCAAATTCATCGAATCGGAACTCTCAGCAAGCAAGAGACGGCGAAGGGAGCGAACACCTAGCCTTTCTGCCACGTCATTGGAAATATTACCATGCACAAAATTGTGAACATACTTCTTTGGGCTGAAAGCAATGCTGGATGCATCACCAAAGATGTCTTGACCAGAGTCAAGAAGCCAAGGAGCATCATTAAATACAAGTTCCGAAGATAGGCAGAGCCTAGCTGAAGAATCAGGTAAATATATCTGTGTTTGCTGATCCTGAAACCGAAACTCAGCTAGATGCTGCACCACTAACACAGCTGTCCTTAGTTCTTCAGCTTCAAGCGAAGCCGTGGCTTTCCTCATGGCCATTCTGGTCAGAATACTAGCGTAATCCACAGGGTCGAGGTGCTCCTTTATGCCAAGATCCAAGAACAAGTCCTTGAAAACTGCTAAATCAATTGGAATGACACGAATGTAAGGCGCAAGGTGAAGGTGGCCACTTAGAACAACTTCGTCAACTTTTGCAAATCCGTCGCCCACCCAAATCCATCTGCAGCCCTCTAGAACCACTTTGACAATATCCATTTCATCAGAACCAATCAAATTAGTCAGTAACGAATAAATCTTAGGCATCACCAACGCTAACTCTTGCCGAAGGACTTGATCAGTCACAATTTCATTGTTCTTACCCAGCTCAAGCAACTGAGCAGCGATTACACTTCCAGAAGGAGGAGAGGACCAACCTAAGCTATAAGACAAAGCTGAGGAAGTACATTCGCCATCAAGTATACGTGAGCTAGCAGAAACAATCCACATATCTTCCTGCAGCCTTACTTGCTTAGGTGGAGCGACCATCGATGAAACTGAAGGCCACGGCAGGGCTGGGCTTGGTGCAGTGAACAACACAGGACACCAACAAATCATTCTCAAATCACTCCAGAACTTCTCGAGATCAAATTCCCAAGACGTATCACGAGGCCTCAATGCAGTAGTGACTTTCGCAAACATATTATTCACCTTCTTCCGGGCATCAAATGCCTTATTTACATGCCATTTGTGAGCATGAATTTCAAGATATGAAAGAAGCAATTTACCCCTTGAATGAGCCTTCTCTTGATCCTTGCGCACGAATGAATCAATTTGCCGAGCACTTTCTATTATAGTATCAGTAGAAACAGAAGTTCTCAGCCCCAAGCAGAGTAACATATCAAGAACGTCTGGGTTTTGAAATAAGCCATTGGGGAAGCAGTCTGATTCCTGGAGAAGATCATAGAGTTCTTCCACTCGAGGATCATAAAGAGACTGAGGACTTTTCAAGGTCCCATTAATGGTTGGCACGAACCTAAGGACTTTCAAGCCTTCCTTGAACCTTGGATCTTCCAAGGACAGCTGGGGCAGATCTTGCAAGATGGCTAGTATAACTGAATCACGAACCTCTGCTTGCAACTCATCTAACTTGTTCAAAACATACCTCTGGTAGAAGACTGATTTTGGCATACGTTCAACACCATAATACCTCATTATGATATCTTCGTTGCTTGGGGATATACAGAACACAAAATCAGACTTGAGTAGGTGCTCAGGAACACCAAGAGGTGGCAGATACTTTTTTGAACCGGACAAATCCGAGAAGCCATAAGAACTGTGAGATCCTCCATCAAATACTCTGAAGATGGGCAACTTTTTGCATAGCTTTATGTTCATGTCAGAAAGGCAGACTCCTATGTACCATTTCGGATCTAGAAGAAACTGGTATAGTTCAATTTTCTCACCAGGCTTGATGCGTTGAAACAGTGCATGCACATCAACTCCCTCCAGCGAGGCAATCCCAAAGATTGAATTAAGAACTCCAGTTGCATCACCATCATATACATAACGAGAAAGCTGTTGATACACACTTAAATACTTGGTGTCTAATATCTTGCAACCTAACTTGGCCAATAGTTCCTTCATCAAACTAGATAGTGACTCTGTTTCAATTAACTTTGATGCTGTAGATGCTCTGTAAAGGTGTCCAGAAGTACAAGGCAGTATAGGCCAGTCACTAAACAAATCAAGGTCATAAGAACGTTCCCCAATATAGTGCCAAAAAAGTTTAAACCAATCTGCCTTAGGAGATGACACACCTGATGATGGATCCCAAGGAACTTGGTTTTTACACTTCCATCCAGGGGGAAATAGCCTGGGGAAGAACTGAAGAAAGATTGGACCATCAATGGGTGAAATATTCACCTGAGACTGAGAGTTATTGGCTATCTGATACAGCTTGTCTAGTAGTACAGGGGGGATGCTTCGGTCAATTATTCTGTCACCAACTGCAGAAAGGAGGTCATATTCTGTCTTATCACAGACATAGTAGGTGCTCTCTTGTGAAATCTCAGAAAAAATCCCATACTGCTTATTTGCTAGTGGAATCAGTGGGAGGCCATTCATGCATTTACCAATATCAGCACTGTCCAGATCACTAAGGCAATATTCCAGTAATATTAGCTTATGAGATTTTCCTAATGTACCAAGCTTTACAAAATCTTGGAGAAAATGTCTCACTGCAGCAGGAGCAACCCGTTTTATCTTTGACTTCATATAGAATTTTGAAAACATATCAACAATTGCACTTGGTACACGAACAACAGGCATGCCTAACAATACAAGAGCTTCACTAAGATCATTACTTCTTGAAAAGCCCTCATCATGAAGCAAAGCCTCAGCCGGTGATACCCATGTCCCACCTTTGATCTCTGAATGCAAAACTGGAGAGGTATAGATAACTTTGTAAATTTGTTCCACAAGAATGCTCCAGGGTTCCTCATATAAACCAGTTGGCCATAAAGAATAATACAGTATTGTGGAGTCTGTAAGTGTCCGCAACGCCAGCAACAGTTCTCTGAACAATGGAGCAACAGCATCTTCCAGCAGTAGCCTGTTCCAATCAGAACGGAGCTTACCACCCCTGTCCATGTCAGCTCCATACCAAATGTCACGTCGATTGGACGAAACTTCAAAATAACCATTCACATGCACAGATAGTCCAGTCCTTACTGGCAAAGGAAGAAAACAGAATGCATGACCTTGTCTGAGATTAATATCCTGTAAAATTCAGTAATTACCATAAAGCGTAAAAACAGGGAACACTATGAAGCAAAAACCAAAATACTGGAATAATGCGCCAAGCATTGGGGAAATGTGCTACAGTGACAGAACATGACGTTCATTTTGCAACATAAATCAAACAAATTATTTGCATCCATCTTGCTAGTTTAAGTGCAAAATCAGATGGAAACTAACAAGCTTTACAGTTCACACAATCACATTCACAAGTTCCATTCCATTAACAAGGCATGCATCGATAACAACTATTATGGTCACGAGTCAATCAAAAGCAGGAAACATGTCGAAGGGGAAAAAATATGTCCATGGTTTGTAAACTGAACAAAAAGCAATTTCTACATAGCTACAGGGGCATAGCTAGTCTAGGCTAGTAAACTGAAAATGAATCGAGCATTACCTCAGGCTCCACTTTGGAGATGCAAGCAGCAACAGAAGCCCAGGGCAGTAGGTGAAGATCATATTCCTTGGCAGCACCAGTTGCAAAAATACCTATTTTACTTAATGCAGATGCCATTCCCTGTACAATAAAATAGGTATGGCTCTTTTTCTCAAACTTGTTCCCCAGGAATGCCTCCAATACAAAATCCATAGAAAAGGAATCTATCTTCTGCTCAACAGATTCAGCAGAAGTGCCAGAGAACCTGATTAGAGCTTGGCGATGCCATGACAATTTGTCATCCTGTGATCGTAAGGCGCAAGAGTATACTATTTTTGGCTCAGCCATATCAGGTTCCCACACATACATTTCAAGTGCGAGGACATTTTTAAGAAAAAGCAAGTTGTATACAGCTTCTTCGTACAGTTGAGCGAAAAGAGATAAGATATCATCCTCTGTGTACACTTGTCTTGATAACCGGCTAGAGGATGCTTGCTCAGCATTCCTCAAAGGGAAACGGAACAAGGTTCCTTGAAATGGCGCTTTCATGTCGCAGCCAAATGCACGATAGGGTGAGAGCTGGTCACTGTACAATGTAAGCGCCGTGGAACTGACATAGTCAATGCGCTTCCCAGGATTTGCCGCCGACACATTTGGAAGGTAAGCGCCCTGAGGATCAAACATGACAACATACTTGCCGCTCACGAATGATGGCAAGTCGGTCAAGTGGTACACCGAGTTGAAACCAATGCTGCAGAAGCGTAAACCATGGGTTACTACAGGGGTGCATGAGCATCAATAAAACAGTTCGAACAACATGCTTCAGAAGCTTTCCAGATAATAGCTTACTAAATGTGTGGGCCTGAGTACTAGAGCCCCTCTTTGCTTCAGATAGAAATTTAGATGTAGCAAAATGCATAACAAGTGCAGAACTCAAACTGAACCTATCTTGCTAAGCATATTGGTACAATTCCCTTAACAAATTATCAGTGATCATGCACATCGAGCACATTGCAACAGTCATGGCATCAGAACACAAAACAGCAGCAGCATTCATAGGTGACAACACCACTAGAAAATGAACAGGCACTGGTTCAATTCCACTGTACGGGGAGCTCAGATTGCAATAGATTGGCAGCTCGAAGCAGAGCTCGGCGGCGACTACTGATAGAGAGAGGGACAGGGAGCGCACATACCCGAAGCGGCCGGTCTTCCAGGCCTGGGAGGCCTTCTTGCTGCCGCCGATGCGGGAGATGCTGGCGAAGTCGTCGTCGGTGAAGGCGGCGTCGTTGTGTGCGAGCAGGGCGGGGCCCTGCCACTGGGCCAGGGCCGGGGCGAGCAGCGAGCGGGCCCCGTGGGCGCGGCGGTCGAGGCAGAGGCGGACCCGCGAGGCCCCGGCGTCGTCGGCGTTCTGGATGAGCTCCCGCAGCGCGGTGGTGCCCTCCGGGTAGTTGGCCAGCACCTCGCGGATGCGGCGCGTCAGGTCCACCCGCTGCCCGAAGTCCTCCAGCAGCATCGTCCCGCCCGGATCCATGGCCGGCCCCGGCGATCGGGTCGGGTGGGAGGGGGCTGGCTAGCGGGGCATTGGCGCGCTAGGGTTTGGGGGGCGGGGGATGGGGGCGGGGTGGGGTGGGGGTGGGAGGATTTGGTCGCTGCGGCGGGAGGGGGGAGGGAGGTGGTTGGTGCCGCGGAGAGAGATTTGACTCTTGACTCGCTCGTCGCCGGCTTTCTTCTTCTTCTTGGAGGGGAAGCGAGAAACGGGATTGCGGGGACGGGATCCTGCTGCCTGCTGACGAGCGGGACCCTCGTGCCGGCGAAATGGGTAGGCAGCGAGCAGCTGGCCCGGCTAATGTGGCCCATTAACAAGCGTTGTTTTTCTTTTTCTAATGATGAGGAGATTAAAGAGCACATGAAGAGAATACTTTGATGAGTTGCACATCTAAGCATAGTTATAAACACAGCAAGACTCAACTACCTATGAGCCTCCACGGCGATTGTAACACTCTCTGTCGTTCGAGTAGCCCACTCGGCGATCTGGATCGTTCTGTCGTCTCACTGTGTCCCGTGGCCTTTTCTAGTGCTCCCACCCCGAGCGTTTTGGCTGGCCCGAACGTTAATGTGGTGTTGCTCCGAAGACCGATTTAGGCGTCCTCCTGTTCACTGATGTGGTATAAATGTTGTGATCATGTGTGGTGCTAGGGGAGCACAAGAGGCGCGCGAATGCGGCTCATCGTTGATTTGCTCAACTCGTCCTACGGGCGGCGCTCCCTAAGCCCTAGAGCCAACCCTCGTCCTTCACCTGTGGCGGATCTCGTGGGGGTGCCCTAGCACCCCCTCCAAAAATGCAAAACCTTCTTATCTAGTAGTGGTTAGTCTAATTCTGTGTGTATTATATGGTTAAAATGATAAACTAACAGTTTTATGGTTATATTGTGAGTGATAAGGTTGGCACCCCAGCCCCATGGTCAAGCTCCAGGTTTGTCATTATCCTCCATCCTCGTCCGCACAACGACAACACGCCTAGCTAGTATCGCGCAACAGTAGTCTCATGGTTTGGTCGTGGCTTCTTTTGCTGCTAGGGTACTCGTTGTTGTGGAAGAAAGGGGCGATGAATGAATGATTGTGTGCCATGGTCGTCATGGCCCTGTGGCCTTTCCCCTCCCATCGCTTCCATTTGTGCGTCGGATCAAATGCTTGCCACCGACTTCGAAAGGGAGCTCCCTTACAATGGTGGTGGATATCTCTCAGATAAGATAAAAAAGGGGGCAGGGAAAGAGAGGTTGTTGAGCCACAGCCGCCACTTCCAACGCTAGGCCCGATCGGTAACATATTGCCAACGTGCTCACTTTTGGAGACAAATGTGCATGAGTAAGTTACAGCTGTACAAGCAATTTAAGTCGTTTCTCAGCTTCAGTCACATACGTGTGTTTTTAACTTAGGTGTTTACGACCCCAGGAGGATGGTGCAGATTACAATATTCACTTTGATTTAGCAAAGGTATATTGTGTAATGATCTTCGATGCTTTGTTTCTATTAGTATTTTTGTCCTCCCTCTATCTAGGTAAATATGTTGTTTATGTCGTCTGCAGAAATTGTAGGAAAGCTTTGCGAATCGGTAGCACAGCTAGCCCTTGAGGGTAAAATTCTAGGAAGAAAGTCGTAGTGCTCAAAGCATGCCGCTCTCAAAATCAGCGCACATTGTGCATTGACACGCACATTTATATAGCTTCCTAATACATTTGGTGTTCACTACTAAAGATAGCTATGGAGGAGGCTCTTCTTCCCAGTTCAACTTCAGGCAATCCATTTGATCAAAGTATCAACTACCGGGGTGTGATCTATATGTAGAAGTTTATCATTCTTACTGGTACCATTCGGTACTCATGCTCATGAAGGTTCCTAATAAGTGGGTATATCATTAAATGGTGCACCGATGTTATTATAATTGAGCATCATAAAGATCTTTTTCTATCCCATTCTACCGGTGTTGATTGATCTTGTTAGATAATATTATAAAATATAGTTTTGCAAAATCTTAAGCTACAATGGTGACCTTGGAATACATAGTGTGTCCCTAAAAATTTTAAAAACCACATAGAAATGAACCATTCAACTCATTTAGATGCAATTGATTGATGGACATGCATAACCCTTTTTTTTAAGTTATGTATCAATGCACTTTAGCATTTAAGCGACCACAATTGTTCATGAAAGTATAGTTTTGTACATCCACAAGTATTGGCTATCATACACTACCACTACATTACATGAGGGTTGATCATTTGACTTCCATCAGAAAAAAAAAGCTTATGATGAAACCTTAACCTCCTACATAGATATGTTCCACAATGTTTACATAATTGTGTAGATGATGATACATGCTCACCTAGAATTTACTTCTTGTATTAAATTGAAAAAAAAATATAATATATTGTTCCATCTCAGATCAAATTGCAAACCAGCAATCCACTTCGAAGACTGTCATGAAAGAGTTGAGATGTTGGGCATTTTTACACACTTTTTTGTTACTATAAGAAACTGTGTTCATATTTACTATATATTATGAAAAAAATGAGGCATTTGATCTTACAATGTTTTTTGGGTGATTGCTTACTAATTGGAGCACCTCTTGTTTTTAACAGGGAAACTTCCATGAAACAACTTATATTGGTATGTTTTTATCTTTCACTATGTTTTTATTAAGTCAAGTTTAGCCTTTGGCGATGGAATTGTGCATAGTGATGGCATATGAGAACATAAGTTCTCTTGTTCACTTTTTCAATGAACCACATAAATATCCTTGCAAAAAAAACACATGGATTAGTATCCCTCTGGATAGAAACTACTCTCTCTGTCCCAGAATAAGTGTCTTTGATTTAGATATCAAAGACACTTATTTTTGGGACAGAGGGAGTATATAGCAACATCTTTCATATGTACTTTTAGATAGTTTTGTCTGTAGTTGAGATTTTTTTATGCAAAGAATCCAATATCCATCACATGTTTCTTTGGGTACTCACAAAAGGCTTTGTTGTTGTCTATTTTTCTACGATCTTGACACACACACACACACACACACACACACACACACACACACACTTCACACAATAATACTATCTTTTATGTATTTTTCTAGAATACTAATGTGCTCGAAAAGGAAGTGGTTTTCCAGAACCTTTTTTAGTATGTGATGAGAAATATTTATGTGTAGCGAAAAAAAATATACATATATTATTACAAAATGTTCTTGAATGTGAAGATAAATGTTCATGTATATCAAAATAAATACTTGTGTCCATTAAAAAATGCTCATCTACTACCACTATAAAAGAAAGAGAGGGACAGATCCAAACAATCAGGCGCGTCCATAGACAAAATCCGATGGTCTGTAATCGTTTCGTGTTTAACACAACAAGCCACGCAATTAAGCCACCCGCACCCCCGTTCAAAAACAAAAACCGTTCGCACGACCTCTCGCCTCGCCCGCACGACCTCTCGCCCCCTCCTCCTCCCGCGCAGTTCGCTGTCGCACCGTCGCGTCGTTCGCTGCGTGAGCCGCCGCCGCAGTCGTCGCCGCCGTCGTTCGCTGGAGCCATTCGCCGCAGCGCCATCGCGATGTTCGCGCGTGAGCCGCCGCCGCTGGTCGCCACCGCGCGCGCGCTGGATCCGCCGCCGCAGAGCCGCGACGCCGCAGGTCGCCGCTTCGCCGGCGCGCTGTTCACCGCCGTCGGGCCCGCGGAGCCGCCACAGTCGTCGTCGCGCTGTTCGCCGCCGCCGCCCATACAAGATCCAGCATCCAACCCTTTCTCCACGAACCCTCTCCGTTTGCTCCATTCATTCCGCCGATTGCTCCACCGATTGTGCCTTCCTTCGCTTCAGCCGTCACCAGTGTGTGTTAAGGAGGATCGGACACGCGTGTGCGGGGAGGAGGATGCCACCACGCTCTTCAAGATGTGCGGAGTTGTCGTGCTCGAACGGTCACCGTAGCTGCCTTCGAGGAGGATTTGTGCCTACATCTTAATGTTCGCCAAGCCCATTACATCGCTGGTGCGGGACACACAACAAAACAAATATGAACCTCAGCGACATATTTGCTGGTAAAGTCCTCTCCCTCTTATATCTCGGTAGGATGCATTCTTTAACGATTTATTTGCTGGGTTTGTTAAGAAATTCCAAAGATTTCAGAATCTGTTTGGTTGTGTGGTTCACAGTCCCTGGGTGAACAAACTTGTGAGTTTGGTTGTTGGTAGCTTAATTATTTGGTCTTCTATCTAATAGACAGATGTCGAGTATAAAATTTGAATCCAACTCTAATTGAGAAGACTTGATTTTTTTTAATCCTGTTGATGGATGGCCTACTATTTCAACTTTTGAAATATTGCTGAATTTGTAACCTGTCAGATCAGGGTAGTTACAACCTATGAAATCTTCTTGAACGTTTGAACCTATGGGATTGGGGTAGCCAATTTTGTATCGTTGATACGATGGCTACATAAACAATTCAGCAAGTTACATCTGCTTCATCGGGTTGATGCTTCATGTTCAGCAAGTTTCCTTTCCCTTGAGTCGTTTTGCCTCGGTCGGTTTGTTCTTGTGCAGACAGATGTGTAGACCACATCTTGTAGACGGCTGATATGGATTATGCTCCACCCCTCCATGACTTCACTCGAGTTAATTCCGCGCGATGCGACTGACACAAAACTATCCTCGGTATCCACAAAGATCACCCTGGGTGATGGCCTTCCTAATATTTATTTATTTTCATTTTTCTTATGCTTATGGCTATAAGTTAACTCCAAATATGAGGTCTGTTTCTCAAGAGATTCATTTGTTGTATCAGAACGATTGCAATAATCCCCATGGTTAAGTAATGAATTCTCTTTTTTTGCAAAAAAAAACTCCAAATAAGTTTTTTTTAAATATGGCACAAAATTCTGATTACATCATGGTGATATTTTTTCTTGTAGGGAGAGAAGGAGGATAAAAAGTGCAGGTCCTCTTCACAGGATAGGTACAGACTTGACTAAGCGATTACTGTTGCTGCGGTTCATCTACATTCATTTTGGACATTGATTCTTGATTTACCCTTATTATTACCATATGCTAACTTAACCATCTCCATCTCTCATGTTAATTCTGAAGATCTTTTATGTGTCATGTCGACAAGGGTGTCTTTGATAAGATATCCAAGCAGGCTGCATGTGAGGTGAATCAAGGTAACTACATGATGTAGTGAAGTATAAACTCCTCTCCCTGTGAATTTTATGCCAGCTGGGCTTCATTTTAATGCTTGAGTCCTAATATTTCATTTCTCCAAGCTTTTGAGTTCTAATACTGTTCTGTATTCTGAGGTCTTGAACATTTGCCTGCACAACAATGATCTATAATAATTCCCTTCTAAGCCTAGAGATAGTTGTACACATCATTTATTCAATCCTAAATTACTCTATGCTCTGAATTACTCCCGTGGTGCATTTTATGTCCCCCTTACATCTATATCTATGTCTTCTTACTCATATACATGCTTTCCCATGTAATCATCCTTAACAAATGTCATGTTCAATCTGTAACTACTTATCAGGGTATTTTCTGATTTTTTTATGTTGCCGCTTACTGATCTTACGACTTGGAGAGGAGAAGCCAAGTAGCAGCAATCATGCAGCTGTGTCATGCAAACAAACTGAGATTGCAGAAAGTCACTGACTGTACAAAACCAGAAAAACAAATTGCAGCGCAAGCATGCAAAGAGACAATTGCGCAAATCAAACACATATTCAAGTAATAAGTCAGTGAGAGGCTTTATATTAGGCGGTGTACTGCAAAAAGGTGCCTCCCTCCATCATCATTCCATTCTTCTCCTGTTCCCTATCTGTCAGCTGCACCTACAATCGGTGCCCCACTCTAGCTCGACAATTGACAATGGCTACGTACATCTGTTGTGGTCGGCAGCGAGGCAAGCCCTCCTTTTAAACCATGTATGTTGATTTCAAATAGTAGAACTAATTCATACTTTGAAGTAATCAGGCTTCCATGGACGTTGATTTCCATTAAACAGTATTTTGCGAACTTCTTGTTCTCTGCAAATTTTGGATGCCACCGGTCAGTGTGACGCCCAAACCTTTGAGTGGCGTGTATGGACTTTGGATTGTTTACACTTTACAGCCTGGTGGCAAGTCTTTTTCTAATTGAGACTATTATTTAGGTGCTAAATCAAACAACATGTCTATAGGTTCGTTGAAATTCTGACTCTGAGTAGCCGACTCATACTTATTTTTGCGCCTTTAGTTGATTTGCTTTAGTGTGTTTGGTCTTTCTATTCAGGATCCCAGTCTGGAAAACTAGATGGTGTACGGATTCAGAGATGAACATGACGAACGATAGAAGGTCGATTTGGATTATTCTTGGTCCATAACTATCAATTATTCCACTGCCACACAACTGGTATTCCACTTATCCTTCCTTCCAATTTTTATTTGCAAATTTGTGATGTTTATGGTACCGTTTCAGTGGTTGATTGAAGCAGTGAGGATATTCTGACTATGATGAATTAACAAAAAATGTATTTATGCTGAACCAATCAATTTTTTATATTAAAATCCTTGCAGTGTTTGTGCTGGCAGGGAGAGAAGGAGAAGTAAGGTGTTGTGGGCAGGGACTGGCTGTGGGTACAAGTAAGAAGGCCAGATATGAGATGGGGGAAAGGATGCATGCAGGAGAAGAGAACAGACTGCAACGAAAGGCAGTTTGAGATGTAGCAGTGGACGCCTCTTCCATGATATTCAGGTTGGTGTAAGACTGCTCGCCTTAGATGCAATTGACTGGACATTCGGAGCTAGCTCTAGACAGGATAATTTAGATTGATGAACTATTTTGTGGTAGCACTCTGCGTGTTCAGTGATGCCGCACACGTCCTCGATCTCATCCCGTCACCAACGGCCTGGATGTGGCAGCTGCCGTCAACATCCCAACCGTCACCAGCACCACATGTTGAATGACATTGGCATCGTGTCACCGGGGCAGCAGCTCAACACCAGCATTATTCTGGTAATGCAAGTCCCGTTCCATCTCCTCTGTTTGCAGTCATTGTTCCAATATTACTGGAGATAAAATCCATTCTAGCTATCCTTGCTGAAGATCATTTGGTGGTGTTTGATCTAGACCAAAAATTTATTTGATGTTGTTTTCTGTAATTATGATCAGCTCAGTCGTAAGATATAGAGAGATCAATCACATCCGATCTTCGATTTAATGTAAATTAGATGCTTTCCTGAACCACGGGTTGCCTGTTTCATGAACAGTACTGCCATTTTAAAAATCTAGGGCCTAGACTTGATGACAACATTATTATTTATACCGCTGTACTGGGCCATTTGTTAGCAGAAGACAATTATATGCCAATCTTTATAAAGTTGAGAGACTAAATTCCAGTGACAAAAAGCCTTGTCATACTGGCAGTTATTTTCCAATGAATGTCTGCATATCATCCACTTGACTTGATGTCTGCCTATAATAAAGTTGGCATGGACCTTCTGTTCAAAATAAAGCATGCTTGGTTTTTGGAGTTGCATCCATCAGCTAACCTTAGAGGAATTCATATATCCACCACGCTGGTGCTTCTTTTGCACAATCTTATACATTAGGACTTTATACTCCTTCACAAAAAACACCCTGGCAAAATATCCGTACGCTACTTTGCCTCATATCATAAGTGTAGTTTTGGTCACGTATGTTGGAAATATATGCTTGTTCTGCGGTGATGAATCACAGAATCAGAATGGAAAATCTGAATGGAAGTTATTATTTCTTCATGTGTTGATATAGTGATTCTGTTTGAACTTGAAGGATAAATATGGTGGAGCCTTTTTTTTAGTAAAGTTTGTTTTCCCTTGGAATTATTGTTGTAAATACTATATTTGTGGGTGTGCAGTTTGTGATTGTCTATTCATGATATTTAGATAGATCGGATTCGTTCCTTCATAGCATACATGGACTTGAATTATTTTGTCATTGATGAATATGCATAATGTACTTTAATTTGTTGAGATTTCAAATGAGGTTGTAGGAATCAAAATGGAACTCTCATGTGGCTGACATCGGTTTTATATTATATTTTTAGATGAAATTTCTATATTTACTGATCTCAAGATATATTTGATTTCATTTTTGTCTCTTGAGACAAGGAGCGAGAAAACTGTTGATTTTGCGAAGAACAATTGTCACTGTATTGCTTTCAAGGCAGATGTTCCATAGACAAACAAGTATGCAATCAACACTGCATGATTTCAACTGGTTTCCAATGTACGTAGCATCTCTATCTGTTTATTTTGCTTTTTGGTTTGTGCACTCATGGAACGTGAAAGAATTGAACCAAACAATTTGCAGGGTGAATATTTAATATTTCATTTTTTTATTCTACCTCATGAAAACTCTCTAGATAATTACCTGTGGTTCTCATAAAGTATAGTTGTGAGATAAGAATTTTGGTGCATCTAATCAACTACACTGAGAATGAAGCCGCATACAACATGCACCCCTTATGTTGTACAAGAACTGGTTAGTGTATTAAGACATACTAAGGTAATCAGGTGTCTTCACTCCATGCATATGATACTAAATTGTAGTGTTGCTTGAAAATCATTTAAATTATAGGTTGATTGTCATATTTTTAGTGTAATCATAATATCTTTAGAATTTGCATTTCTGGTTGTAACATCAGTCGAAGCGTGCATTGCTTGTGCACGCTTACTATATTCCTTGTGTATGAAGCTGCAATTGAAATATATACGCTATAGCATGTATGTGAGCTTACATTATTTGTTTTATAATTGCTGATTATGATTAGAAATAACATGTAGCATGGAAAGAAGGAACGACATGAGCTAAAAGATGCAGAAAAAGAGGATTAGGCCCGCAGATTGTTGTCAAGGAGAACATTGAGCTATGAGGGTGTTTTTTTGGGCAACACGGGCGATGGTCTCAGCAGCTAAATGATGGTGAATTGTAGCTGTTGTAATATTGTGAGAAATATATTATGATTAATTTTAACTTACCTATCCGATTTTTTTCATTGCGATGATCTGATAGGCCCCATATAGGTGTTTGGATGATAATAGGTGTTTTTCTCGGTTCGGAAGGGTGTTCATTAAAATTATTGATTGGTGAATTTCGGTGGCGGATTTAATTTCAATATGCTTTAGAAAAGTCTGTTAAGTACATATTACATCAAGATTTAAATTGGCTGGGAGCTGCAGGTCCGTGGCGGTGGCGGCGTGCCACGGGAGAGGACGGTGACGCGACGATGTCGCACGGGACGGGCGGGCGCGGATCCGGGCGGGGCTCCGGCGGATCTGGTGTGTGGCGGCCGGTGGGAGAGCGGCTCGAGGTGTTCCCAGCTTGCTGGTGCTCCTACGGCGGGTCCCGGCAGCGTCCGGGGCGCGGATCCGGGCGAGGCTACCCCGGATCTGGTGCGTGGTGGTCAACCTCGAGTTCGGCGGGCTGCGGGCGGCGCTGCGTTGGCTACGGCAGCGAGGAGGGAGGATGGCGGCGCGGCGGCGCCGCTCTTGGCGGTGGGTGCGGGGCTGCCATGACGGCGCGTGGTGCCGTGGTGGTTTTGCTTGCCGTGTAAGAGGTGGTTGGCGGTGGTGATCGGTGTAGAGTGCTCGGCCGCCGCCGGTGGTGATTGGCTGTGGTGAAGATGGGTTTGGTGAGCTCCGGGTGAAAGCCTAGCTCGACCTCGGTCGATGCCGGCGTCGACGACGTCCTAGGATGTCGTTTCCTTGTTGGAGGCGGCGTAGTGGAGCCCCTTCACCTCCCTCGTCATCTCAGCCACGGGCTCTTCGGGTGAAAACCCAAACTTCGGCCTTGGCCGAAGTGGGCGTCGGCGGTGTTCCTCGTCGCCTCCCTTTTGGGGGGCGATGCCTTGGAGGTCCGGTCCTTCATCCGCGGCGGTGGCTCGTGGCTTTGCAACTTCGCGTCGGCTAGGCGTGTCTGTGACCTCGGGGCGGTGTGGAAGTCGGAGCGGCGGCTCCGAGTATCTCCTTCGTGTGGTGGTTGGCTTTGGTTGCGAGGGCGACATGGTCATCGACTAGGTGGGTTCGCGGCCTCGGGGCCGGAGTGGAAGCCGGTGCGGCGGCGCCGGAGATCTTGTGTGCGTTGGGTGTTGGCTTTGGCCTCTAGGGAGGCGGAGCCATCGACTAGGCTGGTGCGTGGCCTCGGGGCCGGTGTGGATGTTTGAGCGGCGGCCCGAGCCCATTGTTCATTGTAGGGTGTCGTCTCTGGTCACTTGGGTGACAGTGTCGTCGACTCGAGTGGTGCGCAGCCTCGGGGCTGGCGTGTGCGTGTATCGCAGATGTATCGGTTTTCGGCCAGTTTTCCTTATAAACTGGCCGATTCTCTTCTTCTCAATGAAAAGGCAGAGCTCCTGCCGGTTGCTCGAAAAATAAATAAATTCATAGAGTATGTGAAATGTACGGTAAACCATTGCTCATGTAAGATATCGCTATATGTAAAATAAAAATGTAAGTTTCATATATTTAAATATTATTTTTTAATGAATTTCTACCAAAACGTGCATTGCACGTGCAAGCTTACTAGTGTGTGTTTTAAAAGATGAGTTTGTACGTAAAATAAATGTTGTAAATCATAAAAGAGATGTTGATGTTTTGAGAATAACATTCAAGTTTTTTGGCAAGTGTTTGTGTATGTCATAAAAAATCATTCATGTATTTACCAAAAAAACTTGAAAATATGGGAATCAAAAAATATTAAATTACCGTACAAACTAGAAAATTGAAAAATAAAATAAAAAGTGGAAACAAATATAAACAAAAAATAGAAAAATAACTCACGTATTGGGTTAGTCCATCCAGGGTGTAAAAATGTAAACGAATTGCTCGCAAGAAGCGAGATATAGTGTCTCCGAGGCTTTGCTTAGTAAAGGAGGTGAGCGTCACTAAGTATGCGCGAGATTGAACCCATATATGCTGGTCTTTCTGTAGCCCATGAGGTTTTTTCTTGGTCATCTCTTTTGCCCAGCCGCAGTCGTTCCAATTTTTTAGGAATAGGTCTATATTTATCTTCTTATCCAACCGTTTGAAATGAAGCTGATATTTGGAACTTGTCATGAAGGAGGTTTTTCATCAATTTCGAAAATAAGTTTTTGCTTGTACATGTTTTCATGTTTATGATTTCTTCACAGAAGAAAATAGATGAACACCAAGGTCCAAATGACAAAACTCGAGACAACACCTAGGTCAGTGACGTTCATATAACCTAACTTTTTAGTGTTTTAGGGGTCTTGTTTCATGTTCCTTGTTTCAATGGGATTTG
Organism: Aegilops speltoides; assembly: GCA_021437245.1. Classification (NCBI taxonomy): domain Eukaryota; kingdom Viridiplantae; phylum Streptophyta; class Magnoliopsida; order Poales; family Poaceae; genus Aegilops; species Aegilops speltoides. The sequence continues at coordinate 564,108,257 of CM038142.1, read as the reverse complement.
ATCTGTTGTACCATCTTTACTCTACCTATATGCATCTCCTCAAAATCTTTGAGGTTATTCCTGTTTGTGCAGCTATCATCTTTCAAAGTTTTTGTTAAAGATATTTAAAAAACACTAATGCAAGAATGTCAACTTTGATAAAAGATTATGTTTTCACAAGTCATCGCCTTTGTTAAAACTATGCAACATAATTTAAAGTCTTGCTGAACTTCATTGTATTTTGAGGGGAAGGGTGTCGGAGGGGGGGAGGGGTTGGAGGCATCCAAAATCTTATAATCATGTCTAATTTACTAATTCAAATCACTTGAAGATTGATCACACGCATGCCACACTTAATTCTACCAATCGAGACTAATAGGATAATTGATCCACTATGCCAACCATCATGATGAGATTTAGCACAACACACAAGTTATTTGTGACTCAAATACATCCTCTAGAAAGGACACGTACTAGTTGACCAACCATAGGCCGACAAAATAAAGCCAAAAGAAAGCATTATGTGAGTCAATCTATTTAAGTCCACAAAACTCACGACGTGATCACACATCTTGAGCGACTTTGTGTACGGGTAGAACTACATTATCAGATGGCGCAGCATCTGAAGATCTATATTTAATTAATAATGTTGTTTAATTCCCCTAGTAAATTATGTTGTATAATTATCATCGAAACGAGAAGAATGTAATGGTCGACGGTGTCTAAATGTCTAATATCGAAAGACGATCGGCGAGCCCACGATCGATCCCATTGTACGTGCGACCATTTCTGGCTGCAAGACGTGCATGGCGCAAACAGCCTAGTCCGTCTCCCCTCTACCCCCTACGTGCCGGGCACCACGAAGCGCCCCATGTCGGTCACGGCCGGCCGCCCCGCGATCCGCACGCCCCGTATAAATCCCCGCCCGCCGCGCCGGACACTCCCAGCACCACGACGACGGCGACATTGCCACTTAATTACCTGCAGAGAAGAAGAAAGAGGCAACCATGGCGCGGTTGACGATCGCATCGGCGGCGGCGGCGCTGCTCGTGCTCCTCGCGGCGGCGTCCGCGGAGGCCTCGCCGGCGTGGTCGGACTACGCCGGCGCGTTCGACAAGTCCCTCCAGTTCTTCGAGGCGCAGCGGTCCGGCAAGCTCCCCGCCGACCGCACCGTGCACTGGCGCGGCGACTCCGCCCTCACCGACGGCTTCTCTCAGGGGGTACGCACCTCGACCCGACGACGTACTCCGATCGGAGCACGATCCGCATTTGCTTATGGAGAGAGAATGGATGTGTGCAGGTGGATCTGGTGGGCGGGTACTACGACGCCGGCGACCACGTCAAGTTCGGGTTCCCGGCGGCGTACGCGGTGACCATGCTGTCGTGGGGCGTGCTCGAGTTCGAGAAGGAGATGGTCGCCGCCAACTCCCTCAACCGCGCCCTCGACGCCATCCGCTGGGGCACCAACTACTTCATCAAGGCCCACACCGAGCCCAACACCCTCTGGGTCCAGGTACACACCACTCCCGCCCCACCTAAGCCCAGCCCTGTCCAGCCCGGCCCGGCCTAACTCGGCGTCTTGAGCTTTGATGAAGGTGGGCGACGGTGACAGCGACCACCTGTGCTGGGAGCGCGCGGAGGACATGTCGACGCCGAGGACGGCGTCCAAGATCGACGCCAGCCGCCCGGGCTCCGAGGTGGCCGCCGAGACGGCCGCGGCGCTCGCCGCCGCCGCCAAGGTGTTCCGGCACTACGACTCCATGTACGCCGACCTGCTCCTCATGCACGCCAAGCAGATCTTCACCTTCGCCGATACCTTCCGCGGCCGCTACGACGACTCCCTGCAGTGCGCCAAGAAGTTCTACCCCTCCGCCTCCGGCTACCAGGACGAGCTGCTCTGGGGCGCCGCCTGGCTCTACGAGGCCACCGGCGACGAGGACTACCTCGACTACGTCGCCCGCAACGCCGAGGGCTTCGGCGGGACCGGCTGGGCCGTGCGCGAGTTCTCCTGGGACAACAAGTACGCCGGCGTACAGGTGCTGCTCTCAAAGGTGCTCCTCGCCGGCGGCGGCGACGGTGACTACGCCGACACGCTCAAGCAGTTCCGGGCCAAGGCCGAGTTCTTCATGTGCGCCTGCATCCAGAAGAACGGCGGCAACAACGTCCGGACCACCCCTGGCGGCCTTCTCTACGTCGCCGACTGGAACAACATGCAGTACGTCAGCTCCTCCGTCTTCCTCCTCACCGTCTACGCCGACTACCTCGCCGAGTCCGGCGACAAGCTCAAGTGCCCCGACGGCGAGGTCGCGCCGGCCGAGATCGTCGCCTTCGCCAGGTCCCAGGTGGACTACGTCCTGGGCAAGAACCCGCTCTCCATGAGCTACATGGTGGGCCACGGCGACAAGTTCCCCACGCACGTGCACCACCGCGGCGCGTCCATCCCCTCCGTCTACGCCGTCAACGACACCGTCGGGTGCATGGAGGGCTTCGACGCCTACTACAACAGCAAGGGCGCCGACCCCAACGTCCTCGTCGGCGCGCTCGTCGGCGGGCCAGACAGCCACGACGGCTTCGTCGACGACCGCTGCAACTACCAGCGCGCCGAGCCCACCCTCGCCGCCGCCGCGCCCATGTGCGGCGTCTTCGCCCGCCTCGCCGCCGAGCCCGCGGCCGCCGGTAACAGCCCGGGCTACCAGCCTCCGCAGGGCTCCCTGCACATCGGAGGCGCCCCGCTGGAGTTCGTGCACGCGGTGACCAACTCGTGGGAGCACAACGGCGTGGACCACTACCGGCACACCGTGACGGCGAAGAACACGTGCGGCCACCCCATCACGTACCTGAAGCTGCGCATCCAGGGGCTCACCGGCCCCATCTACGGCGTCTCCGCCACGCAGGACAAGGAGATGTACGGGTTCCCCTCCTGGGTCACCAGGCTCGACGCCGGCGAGAAGCTCACCATCGTGTACATCCAGGAAGGCGGCCCTGCGGCCAAGATCGCCGTCGCCGAGTACAAGACGGGCTGAGAACCACACCAAACACTATTGACACCTTCTTTTTTTTTCTGCGTCTATGTTACTATGAGTTTTGCCCCTGCTTTTTTAGTTTCTCTCTTTCTTTGTGGTATCCGAGGTATTCAGAACAACATCGTTGAATTGTTTGCTTTTGTTCTTTGGTTTACTATACTACCTCCGTCTCGGTGAATAAGTCATTCGCGTAGTTCTAGGTTGACGATTTAACTATCTAAATATGTATTATATGTGACAAAAATATATATTTAGAAACTACATTCGTGTAGAAATCTAGTGATATACTTTTCATGACATGTAATACATATTTAATTGCTCAAATCGATGGCTTAGAACTACGCGAATGACTTATTCACCTAGACGGAGGTAGTATAAGAGAATATTACATTCTGAAATGTAGAACAAATTCGAACATTATGAGCCGGACCTTGATGCTTCGAAAAGGAGACCCGATGAAATTCAGGCGATGTGATTGGTCGGGAAAGTCGGGACCTCCTAATCTATGTCCGCGTCAATTTTTTTACGGGTTACTGTGCGTCAACCTTTTTTCAATACACCTGTTATTTTATTCATACTCGTAACAATTATAGGTACATTGATTCGGATCTAAATCCAAGAAAATACAAGGTAATTCCTATGACTAAGAATTACAATGAAATTTCTTGGAAACACCTTCTTTGTTGTATCAATCTCTGTTAGAAGAAATACTTCAAAGACTAAGGTAAAAAGGCAGCAATTGGACTGGAGCGCGATGGTGCACTCTTTTACACGCACGAACATTACAATAATGATTTTGGAAAGCACCTTGACTCGCCCATCCAAAAAGGTGGAAGTCTTGATCGATGAACGTACTTGGGCCGGTGATGATTCCGTAGAAGTGCGGGACGTCAGATCACAATATCTTCATCATGATGTCGATGAAGCACTTCAACTTCACAAAGAAACAAACCAACAAAAAAAGTTTGACACACCAACCTAAACTCATCAGATCTGAATAATCGGATCTACGAGGACTGAAAACTCTCTAACCTCATGGCACCGCCAAAAGAACAAGAGTAAATTTGTTCTCACAAAATATGATGATCACTAGATGCTGACGAAGAACATACCACTCCTAAAGATGCGAGGTCCCGCCACCTCTCGACACCAAGATGGTAGCCGGAGGCGAGGGGATCAAAAAATTCCTTTCGGCGGCGGTTGCAGGCTAAACGAAACCCTCTCATGTGCGTCAACTAGGAGTGGCTTCGCTGAAGCCTACACCTACTTTTTATCTTTTCTCTTCGGTTTGTAGTCTGTTTTAACCCAAACAACCAGTTGTTGTTTTTAGCCAGTATTTAAAAAGTGAACAAAATTTGGAAAACATGAACAATGTTTGATACATGATTTTTTTAAATGTGAGTACTTTTTGGAATTGTCAACAATTTTTGAATTCCCAACAATTTTTATGAATGTGAGAAAAATTGAACAAATTTGAAAAAGGTAATTTTTTTAAAGCATGTTTCTTTAAATGTGATTTTTTAAAATTGTGAACATTCTTCTAAAATTTTGATTTTTTTCTAAGGACGTTTACAAATTTTGAGAACATGAACAAAAATATAAAATAGGAAAAAAATTGAGCACCAAACATTTTTTTGGAACTGTGAACACATTTTTGAAAATTGAAATTTGAAAATCTGAACACTTTTTGGAAATTTCGGCAAAACATTTCATGAAATGTGAACTTTTTTTTTTCAAATCGTGAGCACATTTTGAAAAGCAAGATCGTTTTTGGAATTACACACAAGATTGTAATTCAGAACTTTTTTGGAAATTTGAATTTATGAAAAAATATCCATGAAAAAAAATCCAGAACAGCCAGCGAATGAAGGGCACTTGGGCACTTGACTATTTGCTGCCTGTGAGCGGCAAATAGGCTATGTCCAGAGGGTAACGCAGAACCCCCTGCGCGGTTTGGGCCTGCCACAGGGCTCGGGTGTGTTATTTTTAACCTTTTCTTTTGTCTCAAAAAAAAAACATTATTTTAACCTTTTTTAGTTTTTATAATTATCCTTATAGTTTTTTATTTTTAGTATTTATTTTTATAAAAAATACAAAAAAAATTCCTAGAAATGAAAAGTGTTAGTGGAACCAAAAACAATTCATTAAATCAAATGTTCTGAATTTAATAACTGGTTCATGAATTACAGAAACATGTTCGCAAAATTAAAAACAAAAACATTAAAAAAAGTTCATGATCTTAGAAAACCAAAGTTCATTCAAAAATATGTCTGTGAATTTGAAAATTATCTAAATTTCAAAATTACAAAATTTAAAAATATGTGAATTTCAAAAAATATTCACGATTTCAAAAATGATCCTGGCTTAAAAGAACGTTTAATTAAAAAGTCCAAAATTTGGGAAAAGTTTTTGTGTATTTCAAAACATGATTAAGAATTTGAAAAAAAAAAGTTTGGGAATTCCAAATATTGTTCCCAAATTACAAAAAAAGATTGTAAAATTGTTTGCTTTTTTGGTTTGGTTTAAGAGAAAGGTTATACTCTGGAATACAACTAACTCCATCATTTTGTTGTTTGGTTTGAAACAAAGATTACATCTTTTGCTTCAAGAAAGAGACCCAATGAAATCATGGCGATATGATTGGTTGGAGAATGGCCACATGGGTTTGATTGAGTAGGCCATGGATGAAGAACTGGTGTCGGAAGGAAAAGCTTCAACAGCAGTACTATTATTTTCTTTTGAATAATTTGAAGATTAGTCACTATGCGGTATGCTTACTTTTTCGGAGGAAGGAATTCATTGATCAAATGGGGGTGTTACAGTCTGCAGTCACAACACTAGCAATATTTGTAGGAGGAATGCATGACGAGCACATAGTTAGCTGTTGTTCTCTGCCCCGACGGGCATAAATATGTCTAGCTACAATTGCATCACATGGAACTGTAATAAGATCAATGGTCCTTCATTGAGACAACAAGAGTCTGATCATGCTCATTTCTAGACTTTCTTGGTTAGAAGAGAGATGGTCTTGTATAACCAATACCTGATATACTCCAGTTTAAAGTGTAAGTGGGTTGAGATGCATAAGTTATGTTCTTCCAACATGCAAAGCCTTGCTCAAATAGAAATATTTTTGTTATTCATTTGAGATTACAAATGATAGTTTCCAGAAAAGGAACATCCACCCAAGCCCCTATGAGCGACACACAGTTACCTAAGAACCTGGGCACGTACGTGATTCTTTTTTCTTCTCCACATTTTTTGGATTTCATATCCTATCGGCTTTCAAGGCCTAAACATACTAGGGTTCCTCAATATCCCTTATTACTAGGGATTACTTAGACACAGAACACAACTGACATCTTTATGGACAATTGTGATAGTCATGAATGATAGATCAAAGTAATACACACGAGAATCCATTAGGGTTCGGTACTAACGAGAATGGAATGGGGGGAGGGGGTGATGGCGATGGTTGATGTCAGAATCTCCTTGAATGAGGTGATTGCATGGCGGAGCCCTTCTTGTTGATTCCCCCTTCGGATCCCTTTCAGAGGCTAAGGTTCAACATTCTGGTGGAGTTTCTGATGTCTCTGTGTATTCTCCTCCTGATCTAAAGACGCGTAGGTAATATAGTCGACCAAGGGAAGGCACCGGCAGCTGGTACGATCGCTCAAGCTCGTACTGGACATCGTCTACTCCTCTGGACCCACCCTGTGCGGCGGTATTCCTCCCGTATGACCATGGCTTCATATGGTAGCTTTCTATCTGCAAATTAACGTGATGTTCACCCCCCATTTTATTGAGATTTTCTCCTAATGCCTCAAAACTCTTCCTATAATTGGATCTTCGTAAAACATACAAAAAGATGCGCGGGAACGTGTTAAAATTCCTCAAAACCTACAACTACAACACAAAACATAAGATAAAAAGTGGTAAGAAATTGGACTCATCTACTCCCCCAAGAGTTTTGCTCATCCATGAGCGAATACCGCAGCTTGTATGTAGATAAATTAAATGAACGAGTCCATCGCAAAGAATCGAAATCCACATGAGATTCATGATCACCACGGGTACTAACATATTTCCATCTAAATGATAATCATGAAGCTTCCACACCTTTGCTAATCTATTTTTTTAACGAACATTTGACACTTTACGAAATAGATTATTCGTCTTTCAACCAAGCAAGTAGCGAGGGGCTCTTAATAATTATTTGAGTGTTATGCACCCGATTTTCCTTTATTCTTTTAAAATCCCAAACATTATTGTGTAACAGTCTGCTAGTGCAAGACATTATTGGATCGACAGCATGAACCAAACCAAACCGTAAATCCTGCTTATTTATCTTATTTATTTCTGTTTTGGCAGGCACACATTCAAGGGTAGACTTCAATGATGGACCGATATCCTAGCATTGGAGTGATTTTGTAGTCCTTGAATCCGGCCTCATAGAAAATCTTCCTCCACTGATGCTCGTCTCGATCCGTCCCGTCAACGCGCATCATGAAGACATCATATAGAACCTGCATCTCCCTAAGAAGAACTTCGTCCCGCGACACGCCGGAGCCTATCACGACGTCGATGATTATCACCTTCCCCCCGGCGCTTCTACCGGTTGTTATGGCTTCTTTGCACCGTCGTAGCACCTTGACCGCGTCTTCGTCTTGCCACAAGCACATAACCCACTGGAGAAAAGGAAGAGGACACCCGTCACACAATGTGTCTGTAATAGTTGAAGGAAGAAAGAATACGTGGTATCTTATGTGTAGGTACCTTGAGTAGAACAACATCGGCCGGTGGCACGTGCTCAAACAAATCGCCAGCGACAAACTGGACGTTTTCGATGGCAGGCGCCCCTGCGATCGCGTGTGGGAGATCAAGCACGATGCACTTGATGTGAGGGAACGCCTTGGAGATGGCTTCCGCCGCGGCACCATGGGCACCGCCAGCGTCGACGAGGGAGCTCACGCCCTCGAAGATGCCGCGGTGCTCCTTGAGGACGACGTCCATGACGAGGCGGCTGTCGGCGGTCACACCGACGTTGTACTCCCCGCGTGTGTCCATCCTTGCTACCATCTCATCTCGCGTGCACCCGTGCGCCACCTCGAAGAGCGTGCGAGCGGACGCCCGCTCGTCGGTGAACCACTCCGCTATGCTGCAGAGAGCGGTCACGTACGACGGGTCCAAAAACAGACGCACGATGGGAGACTGGTTGTAGTCCCCGACGAGGAGGCAGGACACCGGGGTGAGCTTGTAGCACACGTCGTCGGCATCGGCGTGGCGGCCTTGATGGACGGAGAAGATGCCAAAGGTGGTGAGGACGCGCATGAGCCGACGGAGGTGGGAAAGCTTCGTCGGTTGGATCCCGGTCTCGGTGGCAACCTCGGGCAAGGTGGCGGCACCTCCACGGCGGTGGATGGCGTCGGAGATGCGTAGGTCCACGGCGGCCTTGAGGGCCGCGGACCTGACAAACGCCATGGCGTGGTGGTAGAGCTCAAGCTGAGCTTGGAGCGCCATGATATATTTTGTGTGCCAAGAACTCTGCTATGCTCCTCAGGTTCTTATAGAGTTGTACGATAAGCCTTTCGTGTAGGAGTGTCTAGCTAGGAAAATGATTGTGCAACGACCATGCATGCACGTGGATATACTTGCACGTCGGAGACACGCGCGTGCCTTTCGGCCGCTCCAGCCTACACCGCCGATCATCAGCGCCTCAAGGTGGACCGATGAACTCAATCTTTGTGTGAGTCCTACCTCATCCCTTCCTTTTTCTGAGCGGTTGGATCTGTTTTTTCCATCCATCCTTCTGCATGCATGCAACCCGCACCGCAAGCATTCGCCGGAGCCTGCCATGTGGCGTGGAGCGTGGCAAAATCCTATTTTTGATTACTAACCAAGAGAATGCCTTAACTTCATCTAAAAAAAAGAAGAGAGAGAACGCCTTAACTTTAAGAGGCATCTTCATCCTCCATAGTTTTGTGAATTTTGTGGCTGTGAATAGAGTGTGAATCATTTATTTTTCTCTTGTTCCTTAGCTAAGTTCCTGTGGAATATTGTGGGATCTGCTCTAGGGAGCCAGAGAGCTCCAATGTCTTTTTTCGACTTATGACAGAACTGGTTGTCTAGCTATACTGGCAAACATAGAGTAGTTGTTTTATTGGGTACTGCTGCTCTCTTGTGGTCTATATGGAAAACAAGGAACAAATCTTGTTTTCAAAGTGTTATGCCTAGAGATCGTACTGACATTATCTTTCTTGTTTGTTCCCTACTTGACTCATGGAAAAATCTGCAGAAAAGAGGGGCGCAGAGCATGCTTCATCAGGTGTCTAGGCGTATCGTGAGGGTGACTCGTGATATCTTCAGAGGAGGGCATGGTTTGGCGCCGCATGTGAGAAGGATTCTGTGAAGCTAGCCACTGGAAATGCTTGCTGGCTTGAAAGCATTTTTGTTAATTTGGTTATCATCCTTTAGCCTATTGATAACTTTGTAGCTAGCTTAGCACTAGGCCCTTCCATGGCTAGTTTTGGACAGTTTGAAGCATCCTGATGTAGTGATATATATCAGTGGTGTGATGATTAGGCTGGATAGGCTAGAGCATCCTGGTGTGGCTTCTAGATCAGTGATGTAATGTCCGTTTGATACCTTGTAAACAACTCCATTTTCATAATGAAAATGGGGCCGTGTGGCCCCTTCGATGGAAAAAAAAGCATGGCAAGAGAAACTACACACAAAAAAAAGAAACAATGAAGTGCAGAAAATTTAGGGAGACATTCAAAAGAAATAAAACATGGGTATCAATGTAGGCCCGTTGGCTATATATTTATGGAAACACTAAATTCGATCAGGATTGGCTAATTTTGATCCCTAAATATCCGGGCATGCCAGTAGTGCATTCCAAGCCTACATCGGAAAAGTTGGATGCTTGTTTCAGGCCCTCATCGCAATTAAAGAAATCCAATGCTTGAAGTAGCAATGGATCTAGACCGATTGCCGGCTGTCTTCAGAACAGGCTTAGGCTGGTCACAATGGGGAGGAACTTAGAAGTAACATCACACACTTCAATACAACTTTGCTTATGTGGCACATATTTAATGAAGAGAGAGGTGTTTGTGGTAACTAGCTAAGTTACCGGAACATCACACACTTCAAGAAACAATGAGTCTATAACTTAATAAATACATCGTTGCATGACACTACATAGATGTTCCTACCCACTATGGAGGTAGTAACATAGTCTAGGGAAGTGTGTAAGTTACTAGCTTATGTTCTTGCCCATTGTGACCAGCCTTACAAAGTTGGAGATAGGAACTCCAGACAATAATATATATTTGCAGTTGCAGGGTATACAGTCGGTCAGCATGCGACTTGGTAGAATCAAACAATCAGAGAACCGTCAGGGAAAACAAAACCCGATGGAGTTCCTAATACTCCCTCCGTTCCTAAAACAAGCATTATTCGTATGTGATCCATAATGAAATATTTACAAAGACTTATACTATTTAGGAACGAAGGGAGTAGTACTGTCTCGAGGAGAAGCAGTATTATACGCGCATGCATTTTCATCAGTAATAAATAAATAAACCGAATAAAACAAAGGTTGCAATGTATTATCATCAAGTGAGTATGTACATTATTGGTACTGAAGCAATCCAGATGCGTTTTGGATCACACACACAAACACACATACAGTAAAACATGTATAAATACATACTCTACATCAGATTAATAAAATGTTCAAAGCATGCAGGTGAAGGAACAAGTAGTAGAAAGAAGAAAAGCCTCTTGGCTCCACTGCACCAATCAATCAATCAATCAATCAAACAATCTCTTGAATTTCTGCTTCTCTTGCAAGGAGATCTCCTTGCACATGTGCTGCTTCTGTCGTCTCCCCTGCAGGTGCAGCAGCTTCTGCATCCCTCGTCTCTCCTGCAGCAGCCTGGGCTGGTTCCGCATCCCACCCGTCGATGCCCATGTGGTAGAGCAGGGCCCAGAGATGGGTGATGAACTCGCCGCCCTGCGAGAGACGCTGCATGTGCCTCTGCACATCGCCATACGGCGCGGCGTAGAGCAACGTCTGGACCCATAGGAGCGCCAGCAACTTCCAGCGGCCATCATAGGAGTGGTGGCGCCGCGAGCACCCGGGAGGCGGCGGCCTCTCGTTGAGAAGCCACATCCCGCAGTACGCACCCATCCTAAGGCCAACGTCTGGAGTATATGTAGTAGGCTGCATCATGTCCACCATCTGAGGGGCACTGGACAGTTGTTGCATCGCCGCCAGCAGCGTCGTCGTTGTAGCTCTTGCCCCTTGAAATTCCCTATGATATTGTTTTAAAATGCACGCAGCCTCCTTGTGCATGCGCCTTGTTTCCTCGGATGGCCCAGGGAGCAGCTCTGGCGCAGACACCGCCAGGTGGGCGCAATACCTGGACAACACCATGGCCACGCGCCGATTCCTATTCATCTCTCTAGGTCTAGTGTCACCCTGGCCGCATCCACCTGCTGCCTCCTGAGGATCTGCTAGCTCGCAGCAGCGCGTCGCGACATGCCAAATCATGACACGTTGCGAGAACAGGTAGGCATCGGATTTGTTAGGAGGAACACCATTTGAGAGAGGGCGAGGGTTGACACTGGAATAGGGAAGCCATGCTAAGTCTACTCCATTGTCCACAAACAAGGATGACCACTCCACCCCTATTCTTCTGCCCTTGATCTCTCCCAGGAACTCGGCGATGGATGCCTTCACATCGTGGTGGAGCTTGACGGTTGTGCTGGTATCGTAGGCCCACAATTCGTGGAGCACCTGCCCAATATACTGCAATCCCAGCATCCGAGGCAAGCGAACAAATGTCCAGTACCAACAGGCATCCCCGCATAATGATACCAGGCATCGGAGGCAACAGAACATCCCCGGACGTCGGGATTCTCTCCTAAGGCTGCTCGCTGCCTCATCAACTAGTGAATACTGCCCGAGCTTATCTTGCCAGAGGTACTTGTCAAACCAATTCATCCTGGTAACCACAAACGCTTTCAATCTCACCCACCAGCTGATTTCCTTCTCTTTAGAGTTGGAGTTGATTTGCCCGCAGCTTTCTGGATCCGCGATTACTGCTACTGGCTCCAACCTTGGGTTGGCATACTCGCAGGCAAAGGCGACTAGCGCCCAATTTGACGTCCAGCACCGTATCAACTGCACCAATTGCAGCAGAGCCAGAGACACCAATATGACAAGAGTGATGGTCTGGTCAACTGTTCTGGTGTTAACAACAATAATGCCAGCACCAGGAGCATTAGAGGTAATACGGTGATGGCTTGACATTGATCCAGGAATGGCAGTTGCTACCCCAACAAAACATATCCCAACAAATGAAGCAAATGCCCATAAGCTACAGTTTTTTGCTTCATGGTAGTGAAGGAACTCATTGCTGGTGAAAAAGACATCATACAGAAACGCCAACTCAACCTCAATCGCGTTGAAGATCCTCTTATAGTCGATGGCCCAATCAATCCTCGCAAAATGTTTAAATTCCTTATTGTGCAACTCCATTTCCTTAGGGTTGTCCAACCCAAGGAAACGTCGTTGTAACAAATGAGATAGAGAGTAGCCAAGGCACACATCTTCAATGCTATTGGCCGTGACCTCTTTCAACTGTAGCTTATTACCCATCATTTCTTTGCAGCTTGAATGTATATCAGTCATGCTAGTTTCAATGACGACGAGAGGTCGTGGATGAAGAAAAACAGTTAGCTTTCCTCTGCGAAATGGCTGGACCGGTAAATGGACCTGAAGTTCCCCACCGTCACCTCTACCATGAAACTCTGCTAACTCGTTTCGCGTTCTGCTTGACTGGACAAGCGCCAATGACATATGAAAGCCCTTGATGAAGGTGATGGCAGACAACACGCCAATGGCTAGTTTACCAACACCACCGGAGATGGTTGGGACACTCAGCAGCAGCACATATCCACAGTAGAGGCAAAGCTGAAATATCATCTTCAAGAGTGGACCCTTCCATTCAAGGCCGATGTAGGTGGTGACTGGATCGACACAGCCAAACAGTGTGAGTAAGGACACAGCCCATATAGGATACATCTCGCTCTTCACTGATGAAGACTGCATTAGGCCAATGCTGTAAGTGCCAAGGGACAGTGATAATGCTTGTGCGGCCAAGAAACCCTTTTGGATGATCCAACGATTGGACCAGCGGCGACATGACCCAAAGGCAACAAGGAAGAAGGAGCACGCAATTGCCACCAGTGCTAATCCCTCGATACGAAGCACTGTACCCCTAGGACTCCTCCACATGTCACTCAACTGATAATGCAACAAGGTTGTTGGCGTAGCATTTCCCAAGTATTGCTCCACATCCCCCATTTTTCGGCGATCACCCTTTAAAAAACAAACCATGATTAGACTTCACTAGCATATGAATTGTTACTCCTAATCTTATTAGATTAACTTTTCATTGCCATCTATGAGATTTAATTGCTGGTATGAAAGGAATGCTTGTGGGCAGATAGCTAGACGTAGGATTTTTTTTAAAATGCATTTTGAGTAATCAGCAATCATATGCTGAAGTAGGGGTATGTTCCATGATTACCACATATATTCAAATACCTAGGAGGATAGCTAGTTTTGAGCCTTCAGATGTTCTAGAAGCAAGCTATAGAGTTAAATGTATACATTAGAGCACCTTTTCAAGGATTGTTTCATATAAGAGTCGGCGTACAAGGAACAAAGAGTAGATAGAGTTAGATGAGGACATGGTATCAAGCCCCTATCTAAAGGAGGGTAGACACCTTGAGGAGGATTACGCATGCTTGAATCCCTAAAGCTGTTAGAGTTGTGTCGAATATTATTGTAGAAGGTAAGTTACAGTTAGACATAGAGTCGTACGGTGTGTAGACATGATATGGAGTCGTGTCCAAGTAGGACACTTGTATCCTAGGCCTCTTATATAATGAGGGGGTAGACACACGATGTAACCTATGCCAATATAATAGCACAGTCACGCAGCGGAGCCGGCGTGTGTGCCGGTGCCCGGATGGCCGAGGTGTGGTACTGTAGCGGTGTCATGGGGAGGAGCGTTTGTAGTCAAGCCCTGGAGATATAGCCTTATCGGTGAACCTTGTTAATAAATCTCGGTATCGTGCTCATGTGATTGCTTGGTCGTCGGTAGATTGACCATGGCCTCGGGTTAATTCTAACAAGTGGTATCATGAGCAAGATTGCAAGATCCGGAAGGCGGTGGTGTTGATCCAGAGGAATTGTCGATGGCGTAGATCGGTGCATTGTTGTGAGATCGGAAGGTACCGTTTGTGTTTCGAAGCGGATTGGATTGTGGCGACATGGCAGATCGGAAGTATTAGCGGCAGTCGTTTGGAAGCGACTAGGTCTCTCGGCGGATCGGACGAGATCGATTCAACATGCATGTGTAGCAGTCGATCGTGGTGCCGGTGGCACGTGGCTGCCCTAGCGTAGCGTGTCGTTGGGCGCCGCTGTTGGGGTCTGGTGTGGCAAGAGCAGTGCATGGTGGCTTTTTTTTTTGAGAATCGCATGGTGGCTTGCTAGCCCATGCGGGGTTGCGGCCTAGCGCGGTTAAGAGTATCTCCAACAGCGCCTAAAAATGCCTCACGCGTTAAAAATCATCATTTTCGTGCGGTCGAGGCAAAAACAACGCTCTAGCAGACGCTGTAAAATAGAGCGCGGACAAAAAACTTTAGCGCACGGGTGTGCGCGCGGACTGTTGAGCTGTAAATTTGGGATGCTGGATTGTGCACGCGGGCTGCTGCAGGTGGGGCCGCCGGATTGGGCACCTTGTTTTTTGCATCTGGAAAACCTTTTCGTCGTTCCCGGGCATAAAAAGATTATTTTAATGCTGTAAAAAAGTTATATTGCACCGAGGCGAAGCGCGCCTGAGATGCTTTAAGGGCTAGCCCAGCTGGATTGGCAGAGGCCGCAAGACCCAAGGGGCGTGGTGCTACGGTGGTCAGCCTGCAGTCGAGGCGCGATGCCAGGAGCTGCTTTACTTGTGTACGCACAATGCCAGGAGCTAGCACACAGAGGAGAGCTCGTGATCGTGAGATATTTTGTAGGAAAAAAACTGCACCATATGGTATTTACGTGGCATGGGGCAACACAACAAAGAAAGAGAGCTTTGGAGGTTATGCGAGGCAAAGGCTTGGTGCACCAAGGAAGACGAAAGTACTTTTTTCTTTTTCTTTTGGTAGTGTTGCTAATTATACACGAGGTTCTACCAGGTGGTTGGCAGGTTGGTGTCGTGCCTATAAGGCTTGGAGAAGCCTAGAGCGCATCGTGGCATGATCATGCATATACAGGGCGTCAAGAAATGCATAGAGAAGTGCGGGGCGGACACGACGCAGGGTGAAGCATGGTTGCAGTCGAATAATTTTGGCAGTTGGACAATCTGATAGATCGACATGGATGTTGTCAAAGTAGAAGATGGCTATGATTACCAGTTACGACGACATAGGAGCGTGATGCTGATGGTGCCGGCTTTTGGGGTGTGGAAGCACGTGGTGCGGGCCTGAGGCTTGTGCGGCTTCAAGAAAGACTATGGCGCAGGGTTGATTCAAGGCAGTGTACACATGCGGGAACTTGATGTCGAGGGAGCGCGAGGGTAGCATGGCCAACTACATGGAGTCATGTTGAAGGTGGAACTGGAGTATGATGGACGACTTAACTTTGAGCTGATAGAGGGGAGACGGCGTAAATGCACGGAGAGTCGAAGCCTATTTCAGCGGAAAAGCGAGAGACATATGGATCAGACTGGGTACCAGTGGTCCGATGAAGACGTGATACTCGACATCGGTCGGTGATGATCGGTGGTTCTCTGTTGTGGGGGTTGAGACAGTGTGGGCTAGCTACCCGAGAGACTCGACCAGGATAGCAGAGGCTCGACGCGGTAATAGCGGCAAGGCATGCAGTAAGCACGGGACACAACGACAGATCTAGACACTGGTGGTCGGACATGTGGTCAAATAGAGTGTGGAGAGGGTGCTGAAGCAGTTATGGCGAGTACCAGATTCAAGTTGGTGACTGGGTCTATCGATGCCGAAAGATGGACATGCGTTGACCATGGAGAATCTGAGAAAAGTGACGAGAAGTCTAAAATGGTCAAAAGCTGAAAGAGTACATGGCCATATACTCTGTGGTGTTCGGTACACATGGCAAAGTACGAATGACAAGTACATAAGGAGGCGGAGTGCTATAGCTGTGAGACATGTCAGAGACTATCCAGAGAAAAAAAAGCGTGAGACAACTGCGAATTTGACTCAGGGTGACACAGGGTGATGGTGAAATTGCTTCAAGTTTCAGATAGATAGTCAAGGAAGAGGAGTGATGTAGAGTTCATGTAACTCTTATATGTGGCGCTCAATATGTCAGTTGTTTATTTTCACATAGACAGTGATCGATGTGTGATGGTGTTGAACGGATACTTTGAATGTTGGGAGCACAAAGTAGAGTGATGAGGAACTTAATTTTGCTCGAGTGTTGACCGTGAAGAAGACAAGAAGTGGCAACACCCGGAGGATTGTAACTTGGTGGTGCTTTTTGAATACTTGTTCCTAACCTCCTAGGTCTAACCTTAGCCGATTGTACCTCACAACGGAGGAATTATTTTTGCATCCTTACTGAATACATTGATTGGGTTTCAAAGAAGCTGCTCTTCAAGGTGCAAACTCTTGGCATGAACTTAGTTGGTTATACCATAGCAATTGCAGCATGTGTGCGTGTCACTCTCTTTGTTGGAGGGATTGCTTTTCGGAGGGCCTATTTTCACAATCCAAATGGTTATTTTTTTAGATGTGGATGAAGCTAAAGAATTTTTTGCTTGCTATTGCTCGCTGCGGCATGATATTTGGTGTCATGTCATTTTTTTTCATATAATAATTATAAGCCGTGAACATCTTAGAGGCCATGAGTGATCTTTCTATAATTGTATTATTTATTGTCTAAGATAAAAAGGCTTTTTTTGTCGGAAAAGTATCTTTGTGCTTTTGCCTACTGTTGGAGAGAATCTCAGTCTATCGATAGGAGTCCAGGGCGCATTTGGTTGCAGCCTGATACCAGAGGTCGGAATGACCATCTATGGAAGTCCGAAATCACTAATTAGAGGGTACCTTTTGCAAAGGTTACTCCCCACCTCCTGCCATGGAGACAAGCGGCACACTGCATATACAACACTTGTCACAACCTAGGAGTTTTTTTTTGCGTTTTTTCGTAGATTTGTTTTTCAAATGGTTTTATCTCTTAAGCCGTATGTTCAAATCACTAAATTATCTTAGATCAATAAAGCTTCCTTTGTCAATAAATAAATAGAATCGTTTTCATCAGTTAAATGGCAGTAGCTATCTCAAATTTTATGTCGAAACAATCTACATGCAATATCATCTAAATACGGATGGTTCGGTCTTAGGTGATGTTGGAGGAGCAAGTATGATATTAAGAGACCATGAGGGGTCCATAATTTTTAGTTCAAGCAGACACATACACGCATGCAATGGAAGGTGCATGGAAGTTGAACTTCTTGCCCTAAAGGAGGGAATTTCGTTGGCACTACAATGAAGTAGTCTATCCATTGACATAGAGTCTGATTGTTTGGACTTTGGAGGTGTTAGAATTGTGTCGAATATTATTGTACAAGTTAGATTACAGTTGGACTTGGTTTTGAACTGTATGTAGACAGGATAGGAGTTGTGTCCTAATAGGACATTTGTGCCCTAGGCCTTTATATATATATATATATATATATATATATATATATATATATATATATATATATATATATATATATATATATATATATATATATATCGGGATAGACACACGATTTAACCTATGCCAACATAATAGCACATGCACGCAGGGGGAGCCGGCGGCGTGTGTTGGTTCCCGGGTGGCCGGTGTGCGGTACCGTGACGGTGTCATGGGGAGGAGCGCCCGTAGTCATGCCCGGGGACGTAGCCATGATGGTGAACCTCGTTAACAAATCTTGGTGTCGTGCTTGTGTGATTGCTTGGTCCTCGGTAGATCGACGATGGCCTCGAATTTATTCTAACAAGTGGTATCATGAGCAAGGTTCGAATAGGTTGCATTCTGTTGATCTAGAGGAACGAGTGCCGATGTTTTGATCATTGGTGTTTGCACGAGAAGTCGCCGACGCGGCGTATGAAGACGAGAGGTGATCGGGATACATCTGAACTCGGTAGATGCAATCGGAATCGAGCAGATGGTGTGCAAGCGGCGGCAATGGTACGTGCGCGTGGCTGCTTCAGGCAAGACGGCACGACAATCCGGCGGCGCGGGCATACAAAGTGTACGTGGAGGCATTGGCGATAGGCACCCGACAGCGATCGAGCGAGCCGGGTGTGTTTTTACTCGGAAGCTTTTCCACAAAAACCTAAAAAAAACCTGGCGGCGGCGATTAGGGTTTCGGTGGACAGAAGCAACGCTTGTCGGATCTCTCCGGTGGGGCGACCGCTAATTCCGGCAGAAGATGGCTACATCAGCTGACGGCAAGCAGAATGAGACGGACCTTAGCTCCTCGTAGACGGCTAGAGCACGACTAGAGGAGGCGCTGGGAAATCTTGGGATCATAGACGAGGAGGCGACCCCTCTAGTCATCGATGACAGGGAAGAAGGAGAAGCGCAAAAGTGGCTTCTCGCGGATAGGGTTATGCACAGGAAGCTGCTTCACATCCAAACCATCGCTAGTGCGCTTCGGCCTGCCTGGGGGAACCCTAGAGGATTGCAATTCAGATCGATGGGCGAGAACACCATTGTGGCAGAGTTCGAGACGCAACGGGATCGAGATCGCATCTGGATCAGCTCGCCGTGGCATGTAAGCAAGAACGCTTTAGTACTCGCTGAGTTTGAGAATTGTATGCGACCCGATGAGGTTCAGTTTGACCGGCTCCATATGTGGACTAGGGTCCTAAATCTCCCCTACAATCTCCGGGATGATTCCTGGGTAAACTGATCGCACAACAGATTGATAAGAATGCCACTTCGGTTCACTTCGATCATGTGGGTGGATATCTATGAGCTAGAATTGCTCATGATGTTAGCAAACCTCTGAGGAGGTGGATTTTGATTGACTCTCCAAGAGGAAGAAGACAGATCTCTACGACATACAGTACGAGCAAGTTCCCCACTTCTGTTTCTCTTGTGGAAGACTTGGCCATTCAGATTTATTTTGCCCAACTCCAAGACCTCGTGATGACAAGGGTGAACTGCCATTTGGTTCTAAGTTGAGGGCACCAGAGGACTGGAAAACGGTTGCATCAGGGGACAGCTCAAACAAGGAGCAATACTCCGGTCCTAGCAGCCAACGTGAGTCTAATTAAGAATTCTAGCAACGCTGGTAAAGGAGGGGTAGAGGTGAATTCCCCGGACAAAAACAGAGTACAATCTAACAAGAGGAAGGATGTACCGGAACAAGTTTACTGGCGGGTTGATACAGCAGCGCCACTTCTCTTGACGGATGGCACAAACCCGATCCTGGAAACTCAAGTTGATCATCAGGAGACAGACATAGCAAGCGCCAAAGAAGGGGATGAGTAGGTTGGGGAGAGAGCTCCGAAGAAGAAGAAACCAACGCCCGACAACTTGGCAGCGTCTGCAGAGCAGCGCTGCCCATCCCAATGATTTGTATAAGCTGGAACTCCCAGGGGCTTGGGAACCCCGAGGCAGTTCGAGAGCTTCGCCGCCTGGTGAAGCAAGAAGGTCCTGCCCTGCTGTTCGTCATGGAAACCAAAATCAGGGCCAAGAGAGTAGAAGACCTGCGATACCAACTGGGTTTTGCAGGATGCTTTGCTATCGGTAGTGTTGGATTGAGCGGAGGAATAGGCCTTTTTTGGTCTAATGATGTTACCGTCAATCTGAAAAATTATAATAAGAGTCATATTGATGCGCTGGTGAGAGTTAAGGATCAAACCTCGTCGGAGTGGCGATTCACAGGATTCTACGGCGCATCAAGGGTCGAAGATAGGCACCATAGTTGGCGCTTTCTTCGGACGTTATATGCCCTACCCCACTATTCGTGGCTATGTATGGGCGATTTTGACGAGATCTTATTCAGCGATGAACACTTCAATCAGTCGGCTCGGCCGGAATGGCAAATGAAGCCATTTAGAGAGGTCGTTGATGGTATTTCCATCCAAGACCTGGGCTGGTCTGGAATGGCCTATACGTGGGATAATAGGAAAGGTGGTCATCACAATGTTAAAGCAAGGCTTGACCGAGCCTTTGCTAATGAGGCCTTTTGTCAGATTTATGAGGATATTCGTGTACGACATATCAGTGCAACCATTGCTTTGTGGTGGCCGAATTCATAGGACAAAGAAGGCTGATTATTCATCACGACCCAAGCAATTCAGATATGAGAATGTGTGGCAAACTCATTCTGACTATGAGAAATTAGTAATGGATGTTTGGCAAAAGCAAGTGCGTGCACCAGGCTTGCATGGGATTGTGGATTCGTTGACTGCTCTACAAAAGGAACTTGAGCCGTGGGGGACTAAGGAATTTGGCTGTCTCACTCGAATAGTCAGGAAACTACATTAAAAGCTTGATAAACTGCGGAGACAGTCCATTGGTAGAGGACCTTCTGATGAGGAGAAAGCTATGGTTATAAAATTACGCGAGGCTCTTCGGCAGGAGGAAATATGGTTACGACAATGGTCTAGGGTCTTGTGGCTACGGGGTAGTGACCGTAATACGGGCTACTTTCAGGCTCAAGCAAAACAAAGACAACGAATGAATAAGATTCGTGGTTTGAAAAGAGATGATGGTTCCGTCTGCGCCGATGAAGGCGAAGACAAGTAGGAAGTTCAATCGTTTTATCAGGCATTGTACACATCGCAAGGAGTGTCTGATACAAGCGAGTTGCTAGCTCACGTTCCGGTGAAAGTGACACCGGAGATGAATGAAACATTGGAGAAACCATTTGATGCAAAGGAGATACATGATGCCCTTTTCCATATGGCCCCATCAAAAGCCCCAGGGGTTGATGGTTTCACAGCTGGTTTCTTCCGACGGCACTGGCAGTTGTTGAGGGACGATGTTACCAATGCTGTTTTGGGCTTTCTCAACGGAGGCGACTTACCGATAGGCCTCAGTGACACCTCCATTACCTTGATCCCTAAGGTAAGGTACCCCCAATCGATTTCTCAATACCGCCCCATTGCACTTTGTTCTGTCCTTTACAAGATTGCAGCAAAGGCTATTACCAATCAACTGAGGGGTTGTATTGATGAGATCATTAGCAAGGAACAGAGTGCGTTCGTTCCAGGGCGACTGATTACTGACAGTGTACTGGTAGCCTTCGAAAGTGTTCATACCATACGTCGACGAAAGAAAGGCAAAAATCATACATGTGCAGTAAAGTTGGACATGATGAAAGCGTATGATCGAGTGGAGTGGCACTACTTGGAGGCCATTCTAGAAAGACTGGGCTTCAGTACTGTTTTGGTCAGATTAATTATGAAATGTTTCACCTCGGTATGCTTCTCTGTCAGAGTGAATGGCGAGCTACAACCCTACTTCACGCCCTCTAGGGGGCTCCGGCAAGGTGATCCCGCTTCACGCTACTTATTCTTTTTTTTCGACTGGTTCACCCTACTTATTCTTGCTGTGTGCAGAGGGCTTCTCGTCGCTACTCAAATATTATGGACATGTTGATAGAGGGATTAGGGCGAGCATCCGATCCCCATGGGTTAGTCATTTGCTTTTTGCGGATGACTGTTTAATCTTTCTCAATGCTAACCCCCAGAGTGCGGAAAGATTGAATGATATTCTTTGAGTTTATGGTGAAGCATGATGGCAAAGTGTGAATAAAGACAAAAGTGTTGTTTTCTTCAGCCCGAACACGCCCAGCTCCACGAGGCAAAGTATCAAAGGAACGCTTGGTGTTATGGTTAAAGCGTTCAGCGACAGGTACCTTGGCCTACCTACTGCTGTCGGCCGAATCACGAGTGGTACATTCGAGCATATTGGTGAGCGGTCGAGAAGCAAGATGCAGGGATGGTCAGAGAGGCTCTTTGCATGCGCGGGGAGAGAGGTCCTACTCAAAACAATCATTCAGGCGATCCCTACGTACAGCATGAGCTGCTTCCTGCTGACAAAAAAGGATTGCACAAATTTGACGTCTAGCATGGCCAGATATTGGTGGAGTAGCTCCATTGACAAGAGGTCACTTCACTGAATATCTTGGAAAGAGCTCACCAAACCTAAGTGCCAAGAAGGCATGGGTTTCCATGATCTCCATATGTTTAACCTTGCTCTTCTCGGCAAACATGGGTGGTGTTTCATGACAAATCCGAATCACTTTGTGCCAGAGTTATGAAGGGCAGGTATTTTCCAGATTCAGAGGTCCTTCAAGCTACTGTACCCAAGTCCACGTCAGCAACTTGGTGGGCTATCATTGCAGGACGGGAAGCCCTGCTTGCGGGAATCGTGATGTGAGTTGGCGATGGCACTTCTATTAATGCATGGACTGATAAGTGGATCCCAACAACACATACGAGAACTCCATTGCTAACAACGATGGCTCCTACCATCTCACTAGTTAGCGATCTCATTGATTCTGAAAACTGGTCCTGGAAGCAACACTTAGTTCGACAGAATTTTATCGCACCAGATGCGGAGGCTATACTAAATATTCCTCTACGATGCGGCGGTGGTGAAGATACATTGGCATGGGCACATGAGAGGACAGGCAACTACACTATTAAGTCAGCGTACCGAGCTCTAGTGATTCAAAAAGAGCATCTAGCTCGAGAAGAAGGGCGGGTTACAGAAGCTTCAGCTAATAAACAACAGTTGTGGAAAGCACTGTGGTCTCTCAAAGTCGTACCAAAAGTACGAGTGTTCTGGTGGAGGGTACATGGTATTCTTCCGGATGAATGCATGCTCAATTATCGGCATATCCGAGACACAAGTCTATGCAAGCTCTGTCAGGCACATGACGGATACTTACAACATGCTCTCATTCACTGCTCACACGCCCGAGGATTTTGGGAGGAAGCGCGCCAGCTCCTGGATATTGAACTTCCACGGCTCCACCCATCCACTTGGGCCTCTGATATTTTATGTGAATCAAGGTTCTCAACGAGAGAACGATCAACGATCATCACTGTGATGTGGTCCATTTGGACTTCCCGCAATCGGTGGACGCATGATGGAGACAAACTGGATCCGGCCAACTCGGTGCGGCTCACTCGAGAAGCTCTAGCCTTGCTGGATATCCCCTTGCAACATGCGACCATTCTTCCAGGTCATGGTTGGCGCCCTCCGGAACCAGGCCAGATCAAGATCAATACCGATGCAGCGGTCGTATGACGAGGGGAGAAGTGGAGCTGGTGGCCTGGCATGGTCACCTTTGGCAATGCTGGGTGCTTGGTGCAAACCGCACCCCGGAGTGACTGACCCCATGATTGCAGAAGCCCTGGCAGTTCGTGACGGCGTCTTCTTCGCAAATCTCAGAGGGTTCTTGCATGTGGTGGTGGAAACCGACAGCCTGGAGGTGGTTAACCTCTGGAACACTCGCCTCAACAGTCGTTCAGTTGTGCCACCAATTCTTCTAGAAATTGATGAGCCTTCTGCTAGTTTTCATTCTTTTGTAATTCAGCATGTACGTAGATCAGCTAATGGTTCAGCTCACCTGTGTGCAAAACGTGCGTGCATGGTGACTACTAGCGAAAGCTGGCTTACGGAAACTCCAAGCTTCCTGGTCAGTAGCCTTCTGGCTGACTGCCCAGCAAATGCCTTCGTTTGAATAAAGCTCAAAATTCCATGAAAAAAAGCGATCGAGCGAGCCACGCGTGGCAGACGGCTTGGCATAAGGCCCAGGCGGGGCCAGCAGTGCTGGGGCCGGGTGGCCTAGGCCAGAGGTCGATGCAGGCCAGACGGGAGCTGTGGCTCGAGTACAGGAAGTTGTGGACGACGTACAAGGCTGCGTTGCTGAACTTGTGGGATTTGTTTGAAGAGAGAAAAAAGAAAGAAAGAAGATGGTGTTGCCCACGGAAGGAAGCACGAGGCGTGGCCTTGCTTCGTCAAAGTAATATTTGACGGTTTTGCTACATGCGATACGACAGGCTACAAGGAAGGTTCTTTTGGGCATTTTCTTCTTGCTGTACACGGAAGTTGTACATGACAGAGCGGCGTGGACAAACACGTCGTGCCGAATCATGCATACACAGGGCGTCAAGGCAATGCACAGTTGTGCAAGGCGAACACGACGCATGGTGAAGCATGGTTGCAGTCAGATAATTCGGCTGGGTTGGACTGGACAGTCTGATGGATCGACATGGATGTTGGTCAAAAACAGAAGACGGTGGCGATTTCAACGATAACGACATAAGAGCGTGATGCTGATGGTGCCCGACTTCTGGGGCGTGAAAACACGTGGTGCGGGCCTGAGGGCTCGTGCGGCTTCGACAGACTATGGCGCAGGGTTGATTCAAGACGGTGCACAGGAGAGTTTGGAGTTGACAGGGCGCGGTAGGGTGGCACATACAACCACCATGGAGTCATGTTGAAGGTGTAGTAGGAGTATGATGGATGACTTCACTCTGAGCTGATGGAGGGGTTACATCGTAAGTTAAGGAGAGTCGAAGCCTATTTCAGCGGGATAGCGAGAGACAATTGGTTTCAGACTGGGTACTAGTGGTCTGATGGAGACGTGATACTCGACATCGGTCGATGATGATCGGTGGTTCTCTGCAGTGGGGTTGAGGCAGTGGGGGCTAGCTACCCGGGAGACTCGACCAGGACAGTAGAGGCTCGACGTGGTGATAGCAGGGAGGCGTGTGGTGACAGCGATAGGCCAATGCACTGGTGGTCAGACATGTGGCCAGACAAAGTGTGCAGGGATGCTGAAGCAGTGTTGACGAGTACCAGATTCAAGTTGGTGACTGGGTCTATCGGTGCTAGTTGATGGACATGAGTTGACTGTGGAGAATCCGAGAAAGTGGCGGCAAGTCTGAAATTGTCGAAAGCCGAGAGAGTACATGATCGTATATTCTGTGGTGTTTAGTACACATGGCAAAGTGCGGATGACAAGTATAGAAGGAGATGGAGTGCTACAGCTGTGGGACATGTCAGAGACTATCCAGGAAAAGGGTGAGACAATTGTGAATTTGACTCAGGGTGACACAGGGCAACAGAGAAATTTCTTCAAGTTTCAGACAGACGGTCAAGGAAGAGCGGTGACGTTGAGTTCAGGTAACTCTTATATGTGGCGTCCAATATGCGAGTTGTTCACTTTCACGCAGACAGTGGTCGGTGTGTGATGAGGTTGAACGGATACTCCGAAACTTGGAGCACAAAGTAGAGTAATCAGGAACTTAATTTTGCTCGAGTGTTGACTGTGAAGAAAACGAGAAGGGACTACAGTTACAGGTGGAGTCACATGGAGTCTGGAAGTAGCAGCGGTGCTCATGGCATATCTCAAGTCCAATGTACATGGAGGTTCGACGTATGGATGAATCCAAGATGGTGAAGAATATTCGCCAAGGTGGAGTTTGTTAGAATTGTGTCGAATATTATTGTATAAGTTAGGTTACTGTTGGACTTGGTTTTGGACTATGTAGACAGAGTAGGAGTTGTGTCCTAATAGGACATTTGTATCCTAGGCCTCTCATATATATCGGGGTAGACACACGATGTAACCTATGCCAACATAATAGCACATGCACACAGGGGGAGCCGGCGACGTGTGTCGGCGCCCGGGTGGCCGATGTGCGGTATTATGACGGTGTCACGGGGAGGAGCGCCCGTAGTCATGCCCCGGGGACGTAGCCATAATGATGAACCTCGTTAAAAAATCTCGGTGTCGTGCTTGTGTGATTGCTTGGTCCTCGGTAGATCGATGATGGCCTCGGATTTATTCTAAAAGGAGGTTGTTATGATGATTAAAGGAGGTGCTGGCAACAAGCCTAGGTATGCTTTTATTATTAAAGAGATCATTAGTAGTATGTCTAATATGTGGGAGAGAAATTCTTGCATTGCTCATTGACGTCGGAGCTGTAATACTGCTAGTCATGCTTTGGCTAATTTTGATAGGTTACAAGGCAGAACTATCAAGGCTCTGGTCCAGAAGAGGTCCCAGAACTTGTTGGACGAGATTGTAATCCATATTGTTGAGTAATGCTAGAATTTATTTCACACACAAAAATGTCTGCCAACAAAAACGATGACGTAAAATGATTGGATTAGAAGGTTACGGGGCTATGCGGATGCCCAAACATAGTTTGGGAGGTTAATTATATGGACATTTTTTTCCTTCTTGTTATATACAATGCCCCTAGAATCTAGAGCAAGATCCTCCAATGCTGGTTTAGTTTATTGTTAAATCTCTATTTAATTTGGAAAAGTGCGCCAAAAAGGGGAGATGATATGAAAACTAGATATCTCCGGCTCCAAACAAAAGTAGTGTGCTTCTATACCAAAATAAAGTGTATCCAAAGCATGCGTCTGCCTCTCTACTTTAGATAAGGTAGTAAGTTACGCGAAATTATAGTTACGATTGCTACAAGTAAAAGAATTATAGTTTCTGCGAAATTAAGCTGCGTACCATGTTCCCGCCCTGTCGGTCGCCGGGTTGATAAGCCTTCTTCCTGCTCCTCGAGAAGAAGGCCTACGGACTCACTCTCCCTCTATGCCTGCAGGCTGCTGCAAATGTTACTAAAAGACCTCAGTTTTCTATATTGGAGTTGGACAGAGCAAGATGAAGCACACGAGAAGATTAGTTTTGAAATGAGGGCGACACCTTAGCTTCTTTCTAGGTTCATTACTCGACGCCTTTGGCCCTTTGGCTTTGGGCGGGGGGCTTCCTGCCTTTGCTTGTGGGCAGGACATGAGGCATCTTCTCTTTATGCGTTGCTCTTCGTTCACGTATTCGCACACATGCCGCGGGATGGAATCTCAATCCATCCATCGGAGGCCACGGCACGTTTGGTTTGCAGCCCAAGTTTTTTTCTTTCTTTTGCAAAATCGTCGATCACATTTTTGCAGGCAGACAGCTCGCCCAGCGCCATGGCGGCCCTTCGATCCCACTTCCACTTGTCAGGAAATCATTAGATTACCGCTTGCAAAGTTCAATGCCCACCTTCTCAGGCGTTGACAAGTGCCGCACTTCGTGTGCGTCACTTGTCGCTACCTGAGAGTTTCCTGCTTTTTCGTAGATTAGTTTATTCAAAACGTTTTATCTTTTGAACCATGCGTCCAAACTCAAAACCCTTTTCACGTTTGATTTCATGTGTAGATATCTTTGAAACTAGTCCTATGTTAATAGGTTTCGACGAATCTTTTTTCACGAAAACGGAAAACCGGCAAAAACAACAAACAAAAAAATAATACCAAAATAACAACCTTTTTTCGGAGACTAACTAACGAAGGAATACTTCTTCGGGAGCCCCTGGAAGGGTCACCTGGGGTAGGTTGAGAGCGCGCTCCCAGCCGCTGACACGTGTCACGCTCTAGCCGCTCCCTCCGTTTTTTGTTTTTATTTTTATTTTATCACATGCGTTTTTGGCTTTTTAGATGATTGTTTTCCTGTTTTTTTGGCTTTTACGGTTTTTCCCAGTTTATTTTTAGGTTTTGGACAAAAGAAATTTTACAAGAAAAAACACATTTTCTTTTTATCCCTTCTGCGAGAGTCACAGTTGTGCCTCTCAAAAAGAAAAAACACACATTTTTTTCTTCCGCTGGAGGCACAAATTTGCTTCCGCGAGAAGCACAGTCGCGCCTCTTGGAAACGGGAAAAACGTTTTTCCTTCCACGAGAGTATACCTGGCCATGGGCAGCCTGGCTCGGACGGCCCGAAAATCCCAGGCCAAGCCGAGCCTGGAAATTGAGCCCGACAGACAAATCGGGTCAGGCTCGGGCTTTAAAAAAAAGCAGATTTCAGCCATAGTCGGGCCGGGATGACCGGGTAGTGTCGGGCTTTTTCGGGCCTGGGCCCAATTTATTAGGCCTGATGGTCGGGCTCGTGCCGGGCTCGAGCCTTGTTTTTCAGCATTGGGCTTTTTCGGCCCGGGCCGACATATGCCCAGGTATACGCGAGAGACACAGATTTGCTTACGCAAGAGGCATAGTCGTGTCTTGAAAATGGAAAAAAATGCGTTTTCTTTTTTTCCTTCTCCGAGAGGCACAATTGTGCCTCTCATAAACGAAAAAAGTGTGTTTCCTTTTTCTTTTTTCCTTTCGTGAGAGGCACGTATTTGCTTACGCGAGAGGCACAATCGTGACTCTCGGAAACGGAAAAAAATGTGTTTTTTCCTTTCGCGAGAGGCACATATTTACTTATCGTGGAGGCATAGATTTGCTTCCGCAGGAGGCATAGCCGTGCTCTCTTTCGGAAAGGGAAAATAACATACTTCCAGTTTGGTTTTCCCTTCTAGTTTTTTTTCCGGTTTTTTTCTGAAAAAAGTTCATCAAAACCTATCAACATGGTTAGTTTTAAAGATCTCGACGCGAGAAATCCAACGGTGAAAACAGTTCGAGATTTGGACGCCTGTTTAAAAGAAAAAAATATTTGAAATAAACGGATCTATGAAAAAAGGAAAGCTCCTAGTTTGCGACAAGTGGTGCACATGTGCGTAACTTGTGGCAACCTAGAGAGATGGGAGTGACATGTGCAAAGCTTGCTTCATAATTAGTGATTTCATCTTTTTCGAGAAGCACAACCGTTGCTTGCTTGTGGGCTGCATAGAGCTACTGGCCGGCCCAATCATATGTATTGGGCGCACTTCTTCGCTAGTACCGCTTGTGGCAACACTAAGGCATTGTTTGATTGCAAAAATAATAATACAACTATGTATTTTGAGAACGGAAAAGCTATTTTCCGTTCGGCCGGATTTTTGCGATAGATTCGAGATCTTGCTCATTTTAGATCGGACAATGCTTATTGATCGTGCGGTTTTAACTCGAGCAAAATATACTTATGTGCCTCGGTCCTGATAACTTTGGCGACGGAGGGAGGGTGAAGAAATATACACACCGTAATGGTAATGTTAGTGGCACGGTAACTCAACACATCGTAGACCTGATAACCTATGTACCCCAGTCGGGGTGGGGGAGCGGGGGGAGGGGGGTTGGGTTGTTGGTGAAATATACTCCCGATAAATTTTGTGTGAATTGTATGGTAACTCACACATCACAGACGTGATAACCTATATACCTCAGTCTTGATAACTTTGGCATAATGGCGGGGAGGGGGGGGGGTAGGGGGGTCTGTAACATTTGTTTGGAATAGCATGTTAACCCACATTTTTGCAGACCTGATAACTTATGTACCCCGGTCCTGGTAACTTTGGCGAGGGGGTGATATAATATACCCATGGTAAATTTCATGTTAGTAGCACGGTAACTTTTATGTTAATAGCATGGTAACTCACACATCACAGACCTGATAAGTTATGTACCCCGGTCCTGATAACTTTTGCGACCGGGGTGGGGGTGGAGGAGGGAGGGGACATATGATGAAATATACCCCCGGTAACTTTCATTGATGAAGTGGAAACTTTTTAGGAAAATAGCTTTCGTTTTTCTTATGACAGTACTAATAAAGAGAAAAGACTTCTGTTTTCAACTAATGAACAACAAACTAGGTTGGCATGATGGTAGTTGGGCTTGGTACTTGGGCTTGTCCTTTCCACCCCGACGCAGGTTTGAATCACATGTACGCAATTTTTCCGCATTTTTAATTATCATGCAGTAAATCAATCGGGGGAGAACGGGAATAGCAGGTGGCAATTTTTTCGCGTTTTTAATTATCATGCGGTAAATCAATCGGGGGAGAACGGGAATAGCGGGTGGAGCGTTGTTTCAGCCATGGAAGGGAATCCTTCGGATCTGTCGCTAACGTCCGGTCGATTGGAAGTTAGTTGCGTCCTTTTGAGAATACCACCGTTTTTAAAATTACCAAAAAAATTATTGCAGTGAACTGTTTGGCTACCATTAAGAACTGTTTGTCCGCAAGTCAAGGGGCCGGCTGGCCCCACCTATGGCATCTCAGCCATGCAGGATAAAGAGATGCACGAGTTCCCCCCTGTGGGTCACCAGGCTTATAGAGCATCTCCAGCCGCGCCCCCAACAGGCCCTCCACAGGCGATTTTTTCTCGCCGAAAAAACGCCCCAGTCGCGCCCCTAGGACGACGAATTTCGCCGGCTCGGCCCATTTTTGCGCCCGGTGATCGCAGGCCGAACCCGGTGCACTGGGGCGCTCGGGGGCTCCGGCGCAAGGGAAAAGCGCACCTGGGGCCACATTGCCAGGCAAAAAGTCAAGCCACCCGTCCAGATTCTGTTGGGAACGTAGTAATTTCAAAAATTTCCTACGCACACGCAAGATCATGGTGATGCATAGCAACAACGAGAGGGGAGAGTGTTGTCTACGTACCCTCGTAGACCGAAAGCGGAAGCGTTAGAACAACGCGGTTGATGTAGTCATATGTCTTCACGGCCCTCGAACTATGGTGGAGGGGGAGAGTTCCGTCAGCCCGACGGCATGATGACGATGATGATGATCTATCGACCGCAGGGCTTCGCCTACGCACCGCTACGATATTATCGAGGAGGACTATGGTGGAGGGGGCACCGCACACGGCTAAGATCAATGATCAATTGTTGTGTCTAGGGTGCCCCCTGCCCCCGTATATAAAGGAGCAAAGGGGGGAGGTGAGGCCGGCCAGGAGGAGGCGCGCCAGGAGGAGTCCTACTCCCACCTGGAGTAGGACTCCCGATCCCTTTCTTGTTGGATTAGGAGAAGGGGGGAAAGAGGAGGGAGAGAGAGGAAGGAAGGTGGGGACGCCGCCCCCTCTCCTTGTCCTATTCGGACTAGAGGGGGAGGGGCACGCGGCCCTGCCCTGGCCGCCTCTCCTCTTCTCCACTAAGGCCCACTATGGCCTATTAAGCCCCCGGGGGTTCCGGTAACCCCCTGTACTCCGGTAAAATCCCGATTTCACCCGGAACACTTCCGATATCCAAATATATGCTTTCAATATATCAATCTTCATGTCTCGACCATTTCGAGACTCCTCGTCATGTCCGTGATCACATCCGGGACTCTGAACAACCTTCGGTATATCAAAACTCATAATATAACCGTCATTGAGGGCCGGCTAATTAAGGCAGGACCCCGACTTTGGGAACCTTTCATATCGTGTTCTTCTATGTATTTGAGAAATGAGAACCTTGAAAGAGGTCCCGGACCGATTTTTATTGTTATTTCTTCACTTTTATGGTTTTTAATTTATAGTTTTTTTTTTCAAAAAATATCCCTATTTTAAAAAATTCTCGTTTTTAAAATTATTCATGTATTTAACAAATGTTCAGAAAGTTTATAAAATGTTGTGAATTTATAAAGGGTTCAAAATTTCCAAAAATGTATGCAGGTTAAAAATGTTCAAAAATAGTTTTTAAAATGCTCACAATTTATATTAAATTGAATTATCCTAATTAAATTATATTTTAGAAAAAACTAAAAATGTTTGGAATTTTCAAAGATGTTCACGTCTTTTTAAAAAGTACTCGATTGAAAAAAATGACTTCTTTGAAATACATGTTTGGAATCTAAAAATGACCTCTTTAAAATTAAGTTGCATTATCCAAATTAAATCCTATTTTGGAAAAATCTATTTTTTTGGAATTTTGAAAGATGTTCACGTCTTTTAAAAAGTGATTGAAAAAAAAGACTTCTTTAAAATAAATGAATTTCTTAGATATTTAGAAAACCAAAATTAAAAACCAAAAAATCATAAGAAAAGAAAAATACGAAAATCAATAGGAGCGCTCGCTATAAAAAACGTTTTGCTACAGTCAGGGTCACTCTGTGGGATTGGGGGACGTTTGGTCGCGCAGAGTCGTACATAGCAGCTCCTGAACTAGTTCACCAGGCATCCAAAAGTGCATTCGAAGCCTACATCGGGAAAATTTGGATGCTTGCATTGTTTCCGGCCCTCACCGGAAAGAAATCCAATGCTTGAAGTACCAATGGTTCTAGACAGATTACCTGCTGTCTTTGGAACAGGCTTACAAAGTTTGAGCTAGGAACTCTGGCTTGCAGGGTATACAGTCGGTGACCATGCAGCTTCATAGAATTAAACAGTCGGAGGACCGACCGGCCGGGAAAACAAACTAACAAAGTGGATGGAGTTCGTTCCCTAAAACTGTATTAAGAAGGAACAGTAACAGTGACATACACGCATGCATTTCTAGTAAATAAATTGAAGAAAACAAAGGTTGCATATATTATTCAGTAGTACATTATTGTTCCATACTTTTCCTTTTTTTTTAAGAAGGAGGATCACCCCGGCCTCTACATGCATCCCGCAGATGCATACGGCCATATTATTAAAAAGTGCCAAAGAAATCCAGATGCGTTGTGGATCATATATGGATAGAGCATACAAACAGTAATCATGCATAAATTAAATACACACACTAGGGATGAAAAAACTTCAAAGGAGAAGGAACAAAAAGTAGTAAGAAGAAAATCAACTGAGTAAAGTACGCGATCCAGAGGCCTCCGTGGCTCATCCATCCATCCAAGAAGCTACTCCCTCCGTTCCACCCCACCAATTAATTAATCTCTTGAATTTCTTCTTCCCTCGCATCTCCATGGACCTGTGCTGCTTCCGGCGTCTGAGTCGTCTCCGCTGCAGCTTCTGGTTCCCTATCCCACCCGTCGATGCCGATGTGGTAGAGCAGGGCCCATAGATGGGTGATGAACTCGCCACCCTGCGAGAGATGCTGCATGTGCCTCTGCATGTCGCCATACGGCGCGGCATAGAGCAACGTCTGAACCCATAGGAGCGCCAGCACCTCCCAGTGGTCATCACAGCGGCGCCGCGGCGTGCATCCTGGAGGCGGCGGCGTGTCGTTGCGAAGCCGCATCCCCCAATGCACACCAGTCCCAAAAATGCGGTGATCATTGGGTAGACATGAACTCTGTTGCATCGCCTCCAGTAGCGATCTTCCATTGCCTGGATATATCCACATGGAGGCCTCCTCGCGCGCACGCTTTATTTCCACAGATGGCCCAGGGAGCAACTCTGACGCAGACACCACCAGGTAGGCGCAATACCTGGATAGCGCCATTGCCACGTGCCGATTCCTCTCTGTATTGTCACTACTGCCGCCCCCTCCTCCCGAGTTCCCTTCCTGCAGATCTGCTAGCTCGCAGTAGCGAGTTGCGACATGCCAAACCATGACACGGTGCGAAAATGCGTAGGCATCAGACTTACCAGTACCACCTTTCAAGGTACTTTCCAGCTGGAGAGGCACGCTGGAATAGGGAAGGCAGGACAAGTCTAGTCCATTATCCACAAACAAAGACGACCACTCCACTCCTATTCTCCTGCTATTGATCTTGCCCAGAAAATCGGCGATGGATGCCTTCACATCGTCGTGCAACCTGACGGCTGTGCTTGTATCACAGGCCCACAATTCCCAGAGCACGCGTCCAAAGTAATGCAATCCAACAATCCGAGACAAGTGATAACATGTCAGCACGCATAAATTTGCAATTTCTATGGCCCACATCATACGACATTCTGCTTTTCTCCTGCTCACTTTCTCATCAACTAGTGAATACTGCCCGAGCTTATCTTGCCAGAGGTACTTGTCAAACCAATTCATCCTGGTAACCACAAACGCTTTCAATCTCATCCACCAGCTATTTCGGTTGGAGATGTATTTGTTCCTGTCATACTGGCAGGCAAAGGCGACTTGTGCCAAATTTGACGTCCAACACCGTATCAACTGCATCAATTGCAGCAGAGCCATAGACACCAATATAACAAGAGTAATGGTTAGGTCACCTCTTGTGGTGTTAACAACGATAGTGCCCGCACAAGGACTATTAGAGCCTGTAATACGGTGGCGGCTAGACATTGCCCCAGGAATGGCAAGCGCTACCCCAACAAGACATATCCCAATGAATGAAGCGAATGCCCAGAAGCTAGAGGTTTTTGCTTCATAGCAGTGAAGGAACCAATTGCTGGTGAAAAACATATCGTATAGAAAAGCCAACTCAACCTCAATCGCCTTCAAGGTCCTCTTATAGTCGATGGCCCGGCCAGTCTGTGCAACATTTTCAAATTCCTCAATTTTCAACTCCATTTCCCTAGCTGTGGCCAACCCAAGGAAACGACGTTGTAACAAATGAGACAGAGAGTAGCCAAGGCACACATCTTCAATGCCATTGGTCGTGGCCTCTTTCAATTTTAGCTTACCCACCATTTCATTGCAGCTCGAACGTATGTCCTCCATTCTAGTTGGATAAAGATTGTCTTCATATAGTAGGACTCGAAGTTTCTCACCCCCACCTGCTAAAGCTATGGGTTCTATATAGATAAAGTCTTCTATCCTTTCCCGTGTTCTGCTTGGCAGGACAAGCGCCAATGACATATGAAAGCCCTTGATGAAGGTGATGACAGATAGCAAGCCAATGGCTAATTTACCAACACCACCGGAGATGGTTGACACACTCATCAGCAAGACATATCCACAGTAGAGGCAAAGCTGAAATATAATCTTCAAGAGTGGGCCCTTGTATTCAAGGCCGACGTAGGTGGTGACTGGGTCGATGCAGCCAAACAGTGTGAGTAAGGACACAGCCCATATAGGATACATCTCACTCTTCACTGGTGAAGACTGCATTAGGCCAATGCTGTAAGTCCCA
Source organism: Aegilops speltoides (assembly GCA_021437245.1). Taxonomy (NCBI): domain Eukaryota; kingdom Viridiplantae; phylum Streptophyta; class Magnoliopsida; order Poales; family Poaceae; genus Aegilops; species Aegilops speltoides. The sequence goes on along the minus strand of CM038142.1, from coordinate 564,073,546 downwards.
AGGGACAAAGATAACACTTGCGCGGCCAAGAAACCTTTTTGGACAATCCAACTATTGGACCAGCGGCGACAAGACCCAAAGGCAACAAGGAAGAAGGAGCACGTAATTGCCACCAGTGCTAATCCCTCAATACGAAGCACAGTCCCCCTAGGACTCCTCCACATGTCACTCAACTGATAATGCAACAAGGTTGTTGGCGTTGCATTTCCCAAGTGTTGCTCCACATTCCCCATTTTTTGGTGATCACCCTTTAAAAAACAAACCATGATTAGACTTCACTAGCATATGAGTTGTTACTCCTAACTAATCTTATCAGATTAATTTTTCATTGCCATCTATGAGATTTAATTTCCGGTATGAAAGGAATGCTTGTGAGCAGATAGCTAGACGTAGGATTTTTTTTCTAAATGCATTTTGAATAATCAGCCAATCATATGCGGAAGTAGGGGCATGATACATGATTACCACATATATTCGAATACCTAGGAGGATAGATAGTTTTGATCCTTCAGATGTTCTAGAAGCAAAATATAGAGTTACATGCATACATTAGATCACCTTCTCATGGAAGGTTTTAGACAAGACTCGGCGTACAAGGAATGAAGAGTTGATAGTGTTGGATGAGGACATGCATGATATCAAGCCCCTGTGTAATGGAGGGTAGACACCTTGAGGAGGATTACGCATGCTTGAACCCCTAGAGCTATCAGTGCCCTCATCTTCTTCAAGATACATTCCTTAATTAAATAATTAGTTTAGTTGTAGATCTTGTTGTGGACATTATTAAACATAACCGGGGGTCCCACCTAGTCATGTGTGGCGTTCAGCAAAAGTCCAAGTGCCAAGTGTGCCAAGCTAAGTCAATAAAAGTCAAAGTTTAACCACGACACCTACGCCTCCATCAGCTTGAGGTTCCCCATGAACAAAGCTCACCGGCAAGAAGGGAACATCCATGGTGCATGATGCAAGCTGGACAAAAGCTCATCGCATTAAGGCCATACTTCAACCGAACTCCATGAAGGACCAGAGTAGCACCATGAGGAGCATGTGGCCAAGTCCACAACTGTCGCGACATGAAAAGGCCGACACAAACATTCAGTTCGGCTAGAAGACCCTGAAGTTGGCTTCAGGTCCCTAAAAGATGAAGAAAGCAATAACTACGCCCATGGCAAACACCATTGACACCCAGACAGTATTTGCATTACAGCAGTGACCACGACCAATCTCGCGCCTCCCGTCCCGTCCCCCGCGTCCCTCTCCGAGGCGACACGGGGGAACCCTAGCCGCCCCCTCCACCGGCCTTTTTCCACCCTCCCCTCCCCCTCGCCGCCGCCGAGAGCCACCGCTGGGCAAAGCCCAGGTGGTGTCGGCGGCGGCGGGGCTTCTCCCCTGGTGCGGCTTCCCTTCTTCCGCGCGGCGGCTTAGTCAATCCCGATGGGCTTGGTGGCGTGGCGCTTCGAAGCTCTGGCGGCGGCTCGCTTTGCGGCAGGTTGGAGGGCCCGTCCTCGTCTGGTGGTGCCGCCTAGACAGCGGCGACGGCCTAGGGCTCTTGACCCCAGATTGGATCTGGGTGGTGCTCGGGCCTGACCGTGGCTGCCTGTCAGGCATGGTGGCGGCGAGTCTCGCGGCCTCTGGGCATCGTGGAGGTGCCGGCGGCGGCGTGTGCTCAGCCTGGTGGTGGCGGCGGCTGTGCACGGGAGTTGGATTCCTTCGAACAGATCTGGGTGAAAACTTGCTTTCGGCTACTGCCAAGGCCGACGGTGGCGACGCTATCTGCATCGTTCCCTTCTTGAAGGCATCGCCGTGGAGAAGTTCAAGGCCACTCTCTGCTACCTCCGGGAGAAACCCTAAATCGGATGATCAGATGATGGCTGCGCTCTGGTGTCGTTCCCTCCTTGGGGGCATCATTCTTGGAGGTACACACTGTTAGGAGTAAACCACGGGTCGATGTGATGACTGGTGTGTCAGTTGGCGCAGCATCGTTGTGCTTGCCGAGACTCCACACATGTAGTTGGGCAGCCGGACGTGCAGCAATCTTTGGCGCGTGTAGAGGCCTGGTCTTGCGGCCGTTGAGAGGCTGCGCAAGTCTTGAGGAGCCATGCATGTAACCAGCGGTAGTTTGTTAGTGCATGGGCGTGTGCATGCATAGTTGGTTAGCTAGGCCGTGTAGTGGCCCGTGTGGCATTCTAGTTAGTTAGTGCGTGGGTGGCCTGATGTGTGGCTGTGTGCTATATAAGCAGCTAGTAGTCGCCGTGAGGGAGTCGGGCGGAGCCGTGTGTAGCCATGTAGCCTGTGTGCTGAATATAAAGGAGGCGTTTGGACGCCGGGCGTTGGTCGCCGGGCGTTGGTCGCCGGGAAAAAGTGTGCTCCTTCTTCCACCTCCGTCCGGCGAGAGAGAAGAGAGCGGCAACAACAATTGGTATCATGAGCTTGGTGTCTTGGGCGTGCTTGCCGTGCGGGCGTGGCAGCGATGGCGGCGCTTCGCCGGCGGCTGCGCGTTGGAGCTCCGGTCGTGTGTCGGCCTATGGAGGTGGGCGGCGCCGTGGCTACCATGGCGCGTGGCGGAGGCGGCGGCGGTGACGTCGTCGTCGCGGCGACGCGGAGGCCGCCGAGGCGCTGCGTGGTGGCGCGGCGGTGCAACACGACATGGCGGCATGGAGGCCGCGGCGGTGCAGGGCAATAAGACGCGGCGGCGAGCCGGGCGCGACCGGTGCGTGTTATGGGTGCGCACTGGAAGCGTCGGGCGCGTCGGGACCGCGGGAGTGGACCGTGTCGAGGCGCTGGACCTGGTTGCGCAGATCGCGTACGTGCGCGGCGGGAGCGCGGGCCGGGAGCGCGGGGACATGGGGAGTGCGCGCGAAGGGCATGGCGGTCGCGGAGACGAGGAGGTCGCGAAGGACCTGCGTGGTGGCGCAGAGGTCGCGATGGCTCGGGGCGACAACCGTGGAAGGTGCGTGGCACGGAGGCGCGGCGTGGCGGCTGTCATGGCGGACGCAGAGGCGGCACGCGGTGGGCGTCTAGTGCTGTCGGGCTCGTCGGGCGCGTCGGATGCGCGCGGGACGTGCGGGACGCACTGGTGCGGTCGGGCTCGTTGGGCACATCGGATGCGTGCGGGACGTGCGGGATGCAGAGGGACGCCAGGCGTGTGTCGCCGGCGGAGATGGAGCTCGGCGTATGTCACCGAGGTCGTGACGGAGCACGGTACGACCGGCATCGGTGCGCCAGGTCGAGTCCACGGCTGTGACGACAAGGATGGGAGCTGCAACAACTCCGGCAACAGCGACGATGAACCAAGTCGTGGTTTAGGGGGAGTATGTTAGGAGTAAACCACGGGTCGATGTGATGACTGGTGTGTCAGTTGGCGCAGCATCGTTGTGCTTGCCGAGACTCCACACATGTAGTTGGGCAGCCGGACGTGCAGCAATCTTTGGCGCGTGTAGAGGCCTGGTCTTGCGGCCGTTGAGAGGCTGCGCAAGTCTTGAGGAGCCATGCATGTAACCAGCGGTAGTTTGTTAGTGCATGGGCGTGTGCATGCATAGTTGGTTAGCTAGGCCGTGTAGTGGCCCGTGTGGCATTCTAGTTAGTTAGTGCGTGGGTGGCCTGATGTGTGGCTGTGTGCTATATAAGCAGCTAGTAGTCGCCGTGAGGGAGTCGGGCGGAGCCGTGTGTAGCCATGTAGCCTGTGTGCTGAATATAAAGGAGGCGTTTGGACGCCGGGGCGTTGGTCGCCGGGGCGTTGGTCGCCGGGAAAAAAGTGTGCTCCTTCTTCCACCTCCGTCCGGCGTGAGAGAGAAAGAGAGCGGCAACAACACACACGTGATCGAGGGGCCAGAGGACGGATTCTTTGATGAAGCGGTGCGTCATCTCACTCATTGATGGCAGCGGGTCTCGGCGGTGGCGTTGTGGTGACTCGGCATCCGATGCGCGGAGATGGACTTGCGCAGGAGAGTGACGCGGTTTGGCGTCGTGGTGGCGTCGATGGCAGCTAGACCGGGTAAGGTAGATGCAGCAGTACAACTCTGAAGATCAGGGACAGAGCTCACGTACAAGGACTGGTATCAAATGACACCAGTGCAGTGCCGATCATAACCTTAAACTAATCTTATCAAAAAGATTTGTCTTTGACCCCGGCCAAAAAACACGATTGACCCCAGCCCAGCACCGTATAGAAGCAAAAAGGCTCAGCCTAGTTCCAGCCTAGTCATAGAAGCCCAAAGTCACTAAAAAATATGTGGTTGTTCCACCAAATTCCAGACGCCGCTGCACACACACAGCCGTAAATACCCATGAGCCCGAATACCCATTATGCAATACTTGCACACGGCCCAAAAGCAGTCATTCCTAATTCCTAATTTCCTATACGCTGATGTATGCGTGAGTCTACATCTCTTCGTCGCATTGCCTCCTCTCAATCCCTAATTCCCCAATCCCCTATATCCATGTGATAATTCCATGCTGGTGTCTGGTGGAATTACAGAGAGACGAGCCGCCAAATCAGCGGGATTTTGGTCTAATCTGTTGCCCGATTGTGTGACATAATCTGGTGCCAATCCACCAAGCCCAGATCGATTCTTCTCAGGTATGCCTTGTGACGCACATGTGTATTCAGACTAAATTTCGCTACCGAACTAATTTGAAATTTTTGCTCTTCTCTTCCTTGATTCATGTACAACTAGAAGGTTATGGACAGATTTTTGTTAAAACGGCCACTACCATCAGATGCAGCAAGGACTTCAAGGCCACTTAGACTTAGGCAAGATGATGGTCATATATCAAGTGTTTGTATTATTACTCTAGCCGAAATAAATTTAGATGATCTTCCTCCCGATCCAGCTGATCGAAAAAGAATATCATAGTACGCTAAGAATCATAAGAAGCAAAACGAGATTAGATGGAGATATTTAACTAGAGGAATTTACATGCCACAAGAAGTCTTTAAATGTCTGAAGAAGACGATAGTAGGATTTGAACAAAACAATAATCTAGAATGGTTTAAAGACTATCATTGCCTAGAGTGGTAATGTACATAAGCATTTTGTTTGTGTTGCTATCTATTCATACTTTCATAGATTTCATCGACGGCCATGGTGGTAATGATGCATTTGTTGTTGATGGTTTCTCTAATTGGAATAAGAAAAGCAGACTAGATACTCATGTGGGTGAGGGGTTCATGAGTGATTGCCTGATTTGCTACGTGAAGAAGGATATACTTTCTAGAATTATGAATGATATTGTGATGGGTCTATTCAAGAAGATGAAAGATCGAGAGGGAAAGTTAGAAAATGTGAGCCCCGTGTCACTTTATATTTTGCTTAATGATGTTTATTTTCTGTATTACTTCTTTTGTACCATTGTTGTAAATATAATATGTACTTTTGTTCATTCTTTTCAGGAAGAAACAACTAAAATTCTTGAAGTCATCCTTTTGCTTATTATTTTCTGACTATGCATGTCAAGAAGTGGCTATACAATTTCGCTCAGCGCGTGCTTGGTATGACAATTTTTGTATGTAATGATAATATTGTTGGATCATTGCATGTTTTCGGTCTTTGTGCCGCTCGCTAACATTATGTGTGCTGCACCGCTATAGTTTGTGCTAGAGTGGACAGAGCTTGACACCAGTGCCCATTTTTTCTAGCTTCATCCCTGCTGAAGATGGATTGGTGGCAGGTGGCTGCGGCGGCCTCATACCCGGCAGACGTCCTGGTTGAGAAGTGCGCCGGACCGGTGGGTGACCCATACCCGACAGGCGTCCTGGATGGGACCTCAGGTCTTAGATGTTAGGTTTGGCTGCGAGGTCTGCTTGGTATTAGGCCCAGACTATCAACATCCCTTCATCAATTTGATAGGAGTAGCGACAGATGTTGCCTAGACGGTGGCTTTAGTCTTACTGTTGTATTACTTTGTAAGGTCTTGTGTGAACAATTAATAAAGTAGATGCATGCATCGTCCAGATGCAGAGGCCAGGGATCTTCCTTCTTTTCAAAAAAAAAAACCATTGACACCACAAAAATGCGGAAACCTCACCCCATTTGTGTTGACGGGAATTTCACGATTTCTCTGAACCAAAGGAGAAACTCCATCCGACAAAGGAACCGCCTACAAGATTCCACCACCGAGTTATGAGGTCCGAAGACACATCTAGAGTACCTCAAGAACGACTATCATCCGCACCTTCATGCAAGCCTTGCTCGAAAAAGAGCTAAACATGCCTTCAACCACAACCACCAAGAACCATGCTCGACCTATTTGTGTTAATCCGTCAAAAGAAAACTACCTCACTAACATGGATTATGAAGGCATCGACATCATAGAAAGGAAACAAGATTCATGATGATTGTCTTCAGATGAGGTGGATCGATTTGATTCGGGGTCATGTGCCTCGATCTCCTTATTTCGAGGTCGCATCCTGAGGAGGTGGGCTGCCAAGCCGACCTATTTTCTGGGTAAGCTTTTGTGGCACAACCTTCAAACCTGTGGGCATGGCCATGTTAATCTAAAGAGTTGGTGTCGCCTTGACACTGACACCCAGAGTTCGCAGTCTAGGATACGTTTGACCTTTCTTAGATGGGCATTGCAAATCCATGGGTGTGCCTATTGGCTTTTTCACGACCAAGCCGTTGTTGGTGTACTTGCTGAGAAGGCATGGGGATCAACAATTGTTTGTCAAGGATAGAAAGTATGGTGATTCCAGCTTGGCAAATGGCAACGGGTAGTGACAACACCCGAAGGATTGCAACTTGGTGGTGCTTTTTGAATACTTGTTCCTAACCCCCTAGGTCTAACCTTAGCTGGTTGTACCTCACAATGAGGAATTATTTTTGCATCCTTACTAAATACATTGATTGGGTTTCAAAGAAGCTGCTGTTCAAGGTGCAAACTCTTGGCATGAACTTAGTTGGTTATATCATAGCAATTGCAGCATGTGTGCGTGTCGCTCTCTTTGTTGGAGGGATTGCATTTCAGAGGGCCTATTTTCACAATCCGTATGTTTATTTTTAGTGGTGGATGAAGCTAAAGAATTTTTTGCGTGCTATTGTTCAATGCGGCATGATATTTAGTGTCATGTCATTTCTTTCATGAAATAATTATAAGCCGTGGACATCTTAGAGGCCATAAGTGATCTTTGTATGGTTGTAATATTTATTGTCTAAGATAAAAAAGCTTCCTTTGTCGAAGAAGTCTCTTTGTCATTTTGCCTACTCTTGGAGGTAATCTCAATCTATGATAGGAGTCCAGGGCAGATTTGGTTGCAGCCGGAATGAGTTGTGGGACACATCATCCCGGGACCACCTATGAAAGTCCGAAATCACTAGTTAGAGGGTATCACTTGCAAAGGTCACTCCCCACCTCCTCTCATGGAGACAAGTGGCATGCTGCATGTGCAACACTTGTCACAACATACTATGAGTTTTGTGTTTTCGTTTTTCGAACCATTTTATCTCTTGAGCTGTACGTTCAAATCCCCACATTATCTTAGATCATTAAAGCTTCCTTTGTCAATAAATAAATAAAATCACCTTTGTCAGTTAAATGGCAGCAGCTATCTCAAATTTTATGTCGAAACAATCTACATGCAATATCATGGACGCAGCTGCAGTTTCTTCTTGGGCTAGACCGGGTATTGATAGAGTTAAGCTAAACGGATGGTTTGGTCTTAGGTGATGTTGGAGGAGCAGGTATGATATTGAGAGACCATGAGGGGTCCATAATTTTCAGTTCGTGCAGACACATACATGCATTTACTGCTAAAAAAGGACACATACACAGATGCAATGATGTTTTGGAAGTTGAACTTCTTGCTCTAAAGGAGGGAATTCCGTTGGCAATACAATGGAGTAATCTACCCATTGATATAGAGTCTGATTGTTTCGAGGTTGTTATGACGATCAAAGGAGGTGCTGGCAACAAGTCTAAGTATGCTTTTGTTATTAAAGAGATCATTAGTAGTATGGCGGAGAGAAATTTCTTGCATTGCTCATTCTCGTCGGAGCTGTAATACTGCTAGTCATACTTTGGCTAATTTTGGTAGTTTACAAGGCCGAACTATAGTTTGGCTAGGCTCTGGTCCAGAAGAGGTCCTGGAACTTTTGTTGGATGAGATTGTAATCCATAATGCTGAATAATGCAATAATTTATTTCGCAAAAGAAAATGGCTGCCCACAAAAAAATGGTGTAAAATGAGTGGATTGATTAGAAGGTTACGGGGCTATGCGGATGGCCAAACATAGTCTGGGAGGTTAATTATATGGACATTTTTCCTTCTTGTTACATACAATGCCCTTAGAATCTAGAGATCCTCCAATGCTTGCTAAGGTTATTGTTTAATCTCTATTTAATTTGGAAAAGTGCAGGAAAAAGGGCAAATGATATGAATACTAGATATCTCCGTCTCCAAACAAAAGTAGTGTGCTTCTATACCAAAAAGAAAAAAGATTGATGGCAGAGCAGACAATAGAAAATAGAGGCTGCATCCAAAGCATGCGTCTGCCTCTCTACTTTAGATAAGGTAGTAGTTACGCGAAATTATACTTAGTTGCAACTGCTACAAGTAATAAAATTATAGTTTCCGTGAAATTAAGCTGCGTACCATGTTCCCGCCCTGTCGGTCGCAGGGTTGATGAGCCTTCTTCCTGCTCCTCGAGAAGAAGCCCTACGGACTCACTCTCCCTCTATGCCTGCAGGCTGCTGCAAATGTTACTAAAAGACCTCAGTTTTCTATATTGGAGTTGGACATAGCAAGATGAAGCACACGAGAAGAGTAGTTTTGAAATGCGGGTTCATTACTCAACGTCTTTGGCCCTTTGGCTTTGGGCGGGGGGCTCCCTGCCTTTGCTTGGGGGCAGGACATGAGGAATCTTCTCTTTATGCGTTGCTCTTCGTTCACGTATTCGCACTCATGCCGCAGGATGGAATCTCAATCCATCCATCGGAGTCCACGGCACGTTTAGATGATTGTTTTCATTTTTTTCGGCTACTGTTTTCCCCCACTTTATTTTTAGGTTTTGGACCAAAAAAATTTTTACGCAAAAAACGCGTTTTCTTTTTCCCCCCTTCCGAACCATGTCTCTCGCAAATGGAAAAAAGATCATTTTTCCTTTCACGAGAGGCACAGTCGTGCCTCTCGAAAACAGGGGAAAACACATTCCTTTTCCTTCCGCGAGAGTATACCTGGCCATGGGCAGCCCAGCTCGGACGGCCCGAAAATCCCAAGCCAGGCTGGGCCTGAGCGTGCCATCTAGTCGGGCCTGGCCCTGGAAATTGAGTTCGACGGATAGATCGGGCCGGGCTCGGGCTTGCAAAAAACCCAGATTTTAGCCGTAGTCAGGCTGGGCCTACCGGGCCATATCGGGCTTTTTGGGCTTGGGCCTGATTTATTAGGCCCGATGGTCAGGCCGGGCCAGGCTCGGGCCTAGGTGTTCAGCATCGGGCTTTTTTCGGCTCGACCTGACATATGCCTAGGTATACGTGAGAGGCACACATTTGCATCCGCGAGAGGCTTAGTTGTGCTCTTTCTCGGAAAAACGTGCTTCCGGTTTGGTTTTTTCCTCTGGTTTTTGCTCCAGTTTTTTTCGTAAAAAAAGTGCGTCAAAACCTATCAACATGGAATTTAGTGCCTATGGCATCTCCGCCATGCAGAACAAACAAATACACAAGTTCCTCCTGTGGGTCACCAGGCTTAACTTTGGCGAGGACCAAAGACTCTATGAGACTATGACCGCAGGCTTGTTGGCTCTCTTACTCAAAAGCCTGAGGGCATGTACAATGGTGGCATATGGATACATATGCCCCATGACAAAAAGTAATTTGAGGCACCTATATTTATTTTTTCTCCCCAATGCAAGCTACCACTAGTGAGCCTCATTAAGAAATAGAAAATAAGGACTCTAGTGCACATGCATCTCTACTTTTCACTCAAACCTTTTCAACTTTTGTCACCGGACACATTTTCTCTTCAAGCATCCGCCTCCTGAAGAGGATCCCGCTTCCCTATCCGAGCCTACTTTACGTCATGTCCGATCCTACATGGCATGCGAAGCATCACCTTGAGGCTATGCATTGTACATGCCCTAAGAAGATCAGCAATGCTAGCCAGTATGACGGCGTCTGACCAAGCTTCACTGGCATTACGGGCATTCCGCAGAGTGACAACACATGGTCCAAAAATGATAGGCTAATGGGACCAAACCTCTCAGCAACATCACCAGATTGAGAAAATGCAGCTATGTTTTACCTCATCGTCGACCTCGACCACGTCGATGGAGCCCAGGAGAACAACCAACTCGAGGAGGAGTATGAGAAGGAGCCAGCCATGGCCACAGGTCTCAACGGTGAAGTCGACATTGGTGCTAGCTGTAGGACAAGTCAACCATCAATGGTGAGGCCTTACCGTGACCCACGCGTGGTGGACTTCAACCTCTAACTCTACTCGGTGATGCACAACAATGATCAGTGCGTGCCGAGCCGTTGCCACAGGAGCACATCCGGAGGAGGGTGGCTGTCCGGGTTATAAATACGGGATAGGTCCAAGTATACATGGCCCATGCATCTTAAGTCCATGGACCATCCAGGACTCTGCCCAAGAGACCATGGGCCATGGTCCATCGTCATCGGCCCATCAAGGATAAGGAGGACAGCTGAGGACCGTGCTAAGATCCTACAATTGGGGGAGCAACTACTTAACGAGCACTCCTTCGGGAGACTCGCAACGATCAGCGCCACTTGGCGTGCTCTCAGCCATTTGCCACGTGTCGTGCTATGGGCGCTCCCTCCGGATTTTGTCTTTTTATTTTTCCGTACGCTTTTTTGGCTTTTTAAACGGTTTTTTATCCGGTTTTTTGACGTTTTGGTTTTCTACCGGTCTTCCCTAGCTTTTCGACCAAATTTTTTTTATGAAAAAACGTTTTTTTTTCGCGAGAGTCACGGTTCTGTTTTCGCGAGAGGCACGGTTGTGCTTTCGCGAGAGGCACGGCCGTGCCTCTCGAAAACGAAAAAAAAACGTATTTTCTGTTTTTTTTCTTTCGTGAGAGGCACGGTTTTGCTTTCGCTAGAGGCACGGGCGTGCCTCTTTCGGAAAGGAAAAAAAAAACAAGTTTTCTGTTTTTTTCTTTCGCGAGAGGCACGGTTTTGCTTCCGTGAGAGGCACGGTTGTGCTTTCGCGAGAGGCACGGACGTGCCTCTTTCGAAAAGGAAAAAAAAGCATTTTATGTTCTTTTTTTCTGCAAGAGGCACGGTTTTGCTTCCGCGAGAGGCACGGTTGTGCTTTCGCGAGAGGCACGAGCGTGCCTCTTTCAGAAAGGAAAAAAACGCGTTTTGTGTTTTTTTATTTCACAAGAGGCACGGTTTTGCTTCCGCGAGAGGCACGGTTGTGATTTCGTCAGAGGCACGGGCGTGTCTCTTTCGTAAAGGAAAAAAAACATGTTCCCGGTTCGGTTTTTTTGTCGTTTTTTCGTCCGTTTTTTTGTGAAAAAAAAGCTCGTCAAAACCTATCAACATGGGATCTAGTTTTGAAGATCTCGACGCGAGGAATCCAACGATGAAAGCGGTTCGAGATTTGGACGCACGGTTTAAGAGATAAAACATATTAAATAAACGGATCTATGAAAAAAGTGAAAACTCCCAGGTTGCGACAAGTGGCGCACATGCAGCGCGCCACTTGTCGCAACCTGGGAAAGTTGGAGTGATCTCCGCAAGGAGTACTCCTTAACTAGTGATTTCGTACAATCGGATGTTGAGCCGGCTGACAGCCAAGCGCCAACAGTTGGCTAGGGAGACGAAGGGACCAGTCGGCTAGATCATTCGTCGACAGCTACCTAGGATACCTCTCGTCCAAGGAGTGCGGCTAATCTGCACCCGGGCTCAGCTGCACCCATGCTTAGAAAAAAATTCAAGAAAAATACTAGAAAAATTCAAAAAATTCCAATTTTTTTTGTGGTGGTAGATAATTTGACGCGTGAGGTGCGCCCCAAAATTCAGCTCATTTGAGCATCTGAGCAGCTCTCAGCAAAAAAGACAAAATCAGGGTCTGTAAAAATGTTTACTGTTCACGCACTGTTTTGACCCAATTTGTCTTTTTTGCCGAGAGCTACTCATATGTCCAAATAAGTTGAATTTTGGGGCGCACCTCACGCGTCAAATTATCTACCACCACAAAAAAATTTGGAATTTTTTGAATTTGTTTAGTATTTTTTTTTAATTTTTTGCTGAGAGGGAGCAGATGAGCCCGGGCACCGTTTTGAGTTTTCGTCGTCCAAGACGCTTTAATGATGGCACTTACCCAACGGTTGTGTAATCTAAATAAATACGACAGTTATCGACAGTAAATGCATGGAGCAATCGGCCACACATGAGGCCATTAACAGTGAGACTTAGGAAAAGAAAGAGAACGGACCGGACCCCCGCATCGTCCTCCCCCTAGGGCGACTCGGGCGGAGCCAGAAACCTGGCCGCCGCCGCCGCAAACTCCCTCCTCCTCTCCCTCCGCCACCGCCGGATGGCGCCGCCGGGCTAAGCCCGGGGGCCGACGTCGGTGGCGGGGGATCTCCTCTCTTGCGCGTCTCCGGGGTGGGGCGAACCCCAAGGCGTGTGGTGGCGCGACCGATCTGGGATCTGCGGCGCGGCGGATGGCTGCAGGCGGCGGGAGGCCGGCCCGTCCTTGGACGGCGACCGCTTGGCGCGGCGGAGGCCAGGCTGCGGCGCTGCGGATGGCCCTTCGGGCGTCGGCGGCGGCTGCGGTCGGCGGCGGCCGGCTTGGCTGCGGTGGCGTGCATGCTGCCTTCAGATCGGCGACGGCGGCGTGGAGGGCCTGGTGGTCTCGTCGGCGGCACCTCCGATCAGTTCTGTTCTGACCGGTGCAACCGACAGTGGTGGTCATCTCTTCCGTCAGAGGTGGTCAGCCTGAGGCTGGGTGTTCGGATCTCGGGATCCGTCATCTGCCACCAGCTGCGAGTCGGGGAGACGTAGTTGCCGGTGAAAACCGAGCTGACAACGGGCGATGGCGGCGTTCCACGTCGTTACCTTGATGAAGGCATCGTCATGTGACTACCGTCGACCCACTCGTATTGCTCCGGGGGAAACCCTAGGATCTGGTGTTCCAGACCGGACGATGGCGGCACTACGGTGTCGTTTCTCTCTTAGGAGCATCGTTTTGTGGAGCAGCGCTGGAAGTCAGAGGCAGGAGGTGGAGCGGCTTTGTCTTGCACGGAGCTTCGGTGGAGATGTCAAGTCATGCCTGACCGACAGGTGCTATGCTTTATCATGCCTAGTCGGCAGGTGCTACGCATGACAGATCCACCAAGGGCTTCAAGCTGTGTCGGCTGGTGGTACTTGGCAGCATGGCGCTAAGGTGTATCAGTGGCGATCATGACGTGTTCAGCTGTTTAGACGCAGAGAGGAGGTGCCGTTGGGCGCCGTGGTGGCGTCGACGATAGCTGGACCGAGCAAGGTTTATGCATCAGTACAGTTCTGAAGATGGAGCGGTGGCAGTTGGCGGCGGCGGCCTCTGAGAGCACGCCGGACGATGTGTGCCCAGAGCGGCAAGTGGCTAGGTTGAGGTCTCGGGTCTTAGATGTTAGGCTTGGCTGCGATATACATTTTCGTATTAGGCCCGTGCTATCTGCGCCTTCATCAAGCTGGATAGGTGTAGCGACAGTTTGTTGCTTAGACGGCGGCTTTAATCTTCTTGTTGTATGACTTTGTAAGGTCTTGTGAGAATAATTAATAAAGTGGCCGTATGCATCGCGCAGATGCAGAGGCCGGGGGGTCAACCTCATTTTCTAAAAAAATGAGGCCATTAACAACAGTAATACTACCCCATAATGTACTCCCTCCTAGCGCACTCTATACATGCTGGGAGGGGAGCTCTAGGTTAAGGGATGAACAACCACACATTGTACCTAACGCCAAGAGCTAAGAGCACCACATAAGTAGGTTATTACCTCCGCCATAGAGGGCCCGAACTTGTACAATTCTTTGAGAGTACTCCCACCAGCATCATCTGATAGATACGATTGCCTCTACATTCCTAACCCTCTAGTATTGTCAGGATTATATCCACGATAGTGGCCAAGCTTAGAACGACGACAAAGGAGACCATGGAGAGGGCTTGTTGTTGTAGGAGAGGACAATGTGAAGGAAATATGCCCTAGAGGCAATAATAAAGTTATTATTTATTTCCTCATATCATGATAAATGTTTATTATTCATGCTAGAATTGTATTAACCGGAAACATAATACATATGTGAATATATAGACAAACAGAGTGTCACTAGTATGCCTCTACTTGACTAGCTTGTTAATCAAAGATGGTTATGTTTCCTAACCATGAACAAGGAGTTGTTATTTGATTAACAAGGTCACATCATTAGTTGAATGATCTAATTGACATGACCCATTCCATTAGCTTAGCACCCGATCGTTTAGTATGTTGCTATTGCTTCCTTCATGACTTATACATGTTCCTATGACTATGAGATTATGCAACTCCCGTTTACCGGAGGAACACTTTGTGTGCTACCAAACGTCACAACGTAACTGGGTGATTATAAAGGTGCTCTACAGGTGTCTCCGAAGGTACTTGTTGAGTTGGCGTATTTTGAGATTAGGATTTGTCACTCCGAATGTTGGAGAGGTATCTCTGGGCCCTCTCGGTAATACACATCACTTAAGCCTTGCAAGCATTTCAACTAATGAGTTAGTTGCGAGATGATGTATTACGGAACGAGTAAAGAGACTTGCCGGTAACGAGATTGAACTAGGTATTGGATACCGACGATCGAATCTCGGGCAAGTAACATACCGATGACAAAGGGAACAACGTATGTTGTTGTGCGGTTTGACCGATAAAGATCTTCGTAGAATATGTAGGAACCAATATGGGCATCCAGGTCCCGCTATTGGTTATTGACCGGAGACATGTCTCGGTCATGTCTACATTGTTCTCGAACCGTAGGGTCCGCACGCTTAAGGTTTCGATGGCAGTTTCATTATGAGTTTATGTATTTTGATGTACGAAGGTTGTTGGAGTTCGGATGTGATCACGGACATGATGAGGAGTCTCGAAATGGTCGAGACATAAAGATTGATATATTGGACGGATATATTTGGACACGAAAAGGTTCGGGTGAGATTGGAAATATATCGGAGTTCGGAGGTTACGGAACCCCGGTAAATATATGGGCCTTATTGGGCCTTAGTGGAAGGGAGGAGAAGGAGCAAGGGAGGCGCCCCCAAGCCCAATCCGAATTGGGAGGGTCGGCCCCCTTTCCTTCTCTCCTCCCCCTCTTCCTTCCTTCTCCTACTCCGAATAGGAAAGGGGGCCAAACCTACTTGGAGTAGGTTTGCCCCCTAGGGCGCCTCCCCTTGGGCCGGCCTCCACCTCCCTCCCTCCTTTATATATGGGGGCGGGGGGCACCCTAGACACACAAGTTGATCATTGAGATCGTTCCTTAGCGTGTGCGTGCCCCCTCCACGATATTACACCTCGGTCATATTGTAGCGGTGCTTAGGCGAAGCCTGCGACAGAGAACATCAAGATCGTCACCACGCCGTCGTCTTGTGGAACTCCTCCCGTGCCTCTGCTGGATCGGAGATCGGGTGCGTCATCGAGCTGTACGTGTGTCAAGAACTCGGAGGTGCGAGTGCGGTGCTTGGATCGGTTGGACCGGGAGGGCGTCGACTACTTCCTCTATGTTGCGTCAATGCTTCCGCTTCGGTCTACGAGGGTACGTAGACAACACTCTCCCCTCTCGTTGCTATGCATCACCATGATCTTGCGTATGCGTAGGAAATTTTTTGAAATTACTATGTTCCCCAACACAATGACCATGGTAACGGAGAGAGGCACCATTGTTGAAGCTGGACAAGAAGGCTCAACCGCAGTCGCAAAGGAAGACAGGGCTGTCTCACCTTCCCATGCAATTTCCATTGACCTGTTCACTGCAGGCTGACTGGAGGGAAAGCGTCTGAGGAGTATACTAGAAAATTTCCTCCAATGCGTGGACATCCATTATAAGTGGAGGAGCTAGCATCTTATTACATCTACATCGTCTGACAGTGGATGTACACTAGTGCAGAACCAGGCAATATCACCGGTTCGTAAGGCCCTTTAGTGTCGGTTCCATAACCGGCACTAAAGTGTGGGCACTAAAGCCCCCCCCCCCCGCCCATTTAGTACCGGTTCAACACGAACCGGTGCTAAAGGGCAACCACGTGGCACGAGCCAGCTCCGGGGGCCTGGAGCCCTTTAGTACCAGTTGGTAAGACCAACCGGTACTATAAGGTTTGGGGGCTTTTTAGTTTTATGATTTCTTTTTCATTTAATTTTGTGTTTCCATTTTAATTCTTTTTCGTTTGCTGGTATTTTACGATACTACACATTGTACATGTTATGCATATATATATATATATATATATATATATATATATATATATATATATATATATATAAATAAATTTCTAGTGGAACCAATCATGCATATATATATCATCAATGTCTCACAAACCACCATATTAATTAATTCACACATACACACATGTATAGCTATATACAATTTCTCCTACATATGCATGTTGCCTTGAGCCAGTGGCATTAGCCTAATTGGTGCCTTGAACACGATGACAATTGGAAGTGGTTTTCATGGGGCGGTGGCGGGTAGTAGTATTCTCCTTGGTTTATGACCTGGTCGAGCAAAAATCCGCTATTTCCTCTTGAAGTGCTTCTCTACGCTCCATTTCTAGGAGCTTCTCCGCACCTCTTTGAACTGTTAACAAAGAGATCAATATGCATGTGTATTAATTGTGTGAGTAGATATCGATAATGGTGTAAAAATTGTGAATAGTGTTCTGACAAGCGTACCCATTCCTGTCTTTGAGATCTGCTCCTTTCGGACGCCATCATGCGAATGTTCTCGCATAAGCAGAATGCACACAGATCAGTCCCTCGCTACCGCTTGAGGGCCTTTACGAGAATGGAATTTGATTAGATAATAATTAATCAAGCATGATAATTAAAGAGATGGCAGCTAGCTAGCTAGCTAGTACTACTTAATTACTTACCTTGGGTCGAAACCATTTAAGCTTTTTTTCCATCCGCCTTCCGTGACGCTGATGAACCTTGCCCAAGCCCTGCCCGTCGACAAAGAAAATGAATAAAGGTGTTATTAAATAGTTCATATCATGAAATGACAAACTAAATAGGCCGAGATATATAGTTAATAATGATTGAAATTACCTGTTGACTATCCCAAACAAGATGTTATAGTCAGTATTTGCTTTGAGTAGTGAGTCCAGTATTTCAACTGTTCCGGCGTCAACTTTAATAATACACAAGATCCAGTGAAATCTGCATGCACACACGTTTGCATGTCTTAATTAAGCGGGCATATGTAAGCAAAAACATGTAGCTAGCTAGTAGTCAAAAACAGAGAATTTGTAGTACAAGACAGTGTGACTCACTGAAAGTTGTAAGGAAGTAGTATATCTTCATTGTATTTGAGGCGCTTCAAGAACTCTAGCATGTTGTCCTCTACATCCTTTTCATGATGTGGATTTAGTAGCCATGTGTATTCATTAACGGTGTTTGGGTCAATGAACCCAATGCGAAAGCGTCCACCTTTTCTCATTTCATACATCTTCATCCTGCATAATACCACAGAAAAGAATATAGTGAGGATAATTACAGGTAATGATTGATCAAAAGGATCACTACAGCTAGCTTGAGACTTAAATTACAGAAAGAAATCACTTATAGACAATAGCAACTGACGATAGATTTGTCGAGTGCATCTTGATTGTATAACTGAAACAGTTTAGAATACTCAACGGACAGAGCTTTCTCATGGAAGTAATGCTCCTCCTTGACTTCACCATGAGGGACTCTCGATTGGAAATCTTGGTAATGTTCATGTACCATTGATGCAATTCATACATTCTCGTTGGGAGGTTCTTGACCTTGTCTGGCTCGACCAAAGGTTGGCCCCGGACATATTTCCGTTTTATTTCATCCTCTGTAAGCACAGGCATGGGCTCGATCTCGAGGAGTTGTCCAACAGTGATGTTGAGAACTTCAGCCTGCATTATATGGTCCTTGGTTATTACCACATTGCCCACCTCGGGAACGTAAACTGTTTGCCCACAATAATATTGGGTGCGCGTACTGTCACGTGTTGTTGGCACAACAAGCGAGGGGATCGATTGCGCCGCTGTTCTCCCGGTGGGAATGGTTTTCCGCATTTTTGACAGCTGCTTGTTGTTTGCTCGATCCGAGCTCGCCTCCCACGTAGGCGTGCTCGATTTAACTTCCCGATGTGGCGCTCATAGTCGTGTCAACAGGCTTGGGAGCTGATGGTTGAGCCATATGAATGAAGTGGTCAATCGTTTCCTCAGGCACTTTCTCCCTTGGCGGCGGTGGCGGTTTCGGTGCAAAATGGGCTTCCACCTCGGCCTTGATATGGCTGCGTTTTCCTCCTCGGACTTGTCATAAGGCCTCTACGGAAGAGGCGTGAGGCTTGGACCATATTTATATCGCTTGCCTCCTTTGTACTTCTGTACTACCTCGACTCGTGCCGCCACGCACCATAGCTGCGGGTGTCTCTTCTGCGATTCGAGGCGGCGGAGATGGCTGTGAGGCTGAGTTGGACGAGGAGGAGTGGCTGAAGCTGTGCCGGACTTGGAGGAGGGTGGCTGAGGTTGTGCGGACTTGAGGAGGAGGTGGACGTCTGACGCTGTGGCGGACTTGGAGGAGGAGGTGGCTCGACACTTTGCGGACTTGGAGGAGGTGGCCTAACACTTTGCGGACTTGGTGGACTTGCGGGGGCGGAGTCTGCTGACTCGGTGGCGGACTTGACGAGGAGTCGGCTGACGCGGTGTCGGTGGCCTTCGAAAGATGATGCAATCCTTTTTCCATAGGATGATACAATGTTTGGCCTCTCCGAGAAAGCGCTCGTCGTCACCTCCAGGAATGTCAAGCTGTAGCTCCGAATATGTTGGGTCCACCACCTCATCAACCAAGACACGAGCATAGCCCGCTGGAATCGGGTTGCAATGGAAGGTTGCCTCGGGGGGATTTGTAAAAGCAACACCGTCCGCCACCTTCATGGATATGTTCTTCATTTTGACGTGTAGCTCGCAGTTAGTGTTCTCTGTGATGTCATCCACGGGGTATCTACCCAGCATTGCGTCGTCCGGGGCGGAACCCATGTTGCTTCTCGGCATGGATGGAGCGGTGCTATCCAATGCTGGATCATCCGCTAGCTGCTACAGCTGCTGAGACCCCCTTTGTTGGGTAAGTGAGTCGATCTGCTCCTGCTGCTGCTGGAATTTGACTGCCAATTCCGCTTGACTTGCTTCTAGGCCTTGAAGGCGTTCATAGTCCCGCTTCCTCTGCTCCTCCTCCATCTTCCTCTTCTTCTCCTCCGCAATCTTCTTTCTCGCACGGGTGTTGGGGAACGTAGTAATTTCAAAAATTTTCCTACGCACACGCAAGATCATGGTGATGATATAGCAACGAGGGGAGAGTGTTGTCTCGTACCCTCGAGACCGAAGCGAAGCGTTGACGCAACGTAGAGGAAGTAGTCGTACGTCCTCCCGGTCCAACCGATCCAAGCACCGTTACTCTGGCACCTCCGAGTTCTTGACACACGTACAGCTCGATGACGCACCCCGATCTCCGATCCAGCAGAGGTGCGGGGAGGAGTTCCGTCAGCACGACGGCGTGGTGACGATCTTGATGTTCTCCTGTCGCAGGGCTTCGCCTAAGCACCGCTACAATATGACCAAGGTGTAATATCGTGGAGGGGGGCACCGCACACGGCTAAGGAACGATCTCAATGATCAACTTGTGTGTCTAGGGTGCCCCCTACCCCCGTATATAAAGGAGGGAGGGAGGAGGTGGCCGGCCCAAGTAGGAGGCTCGCCATAGGGGAGTCCTACTCCCACCGGGAGTAGGATTCCCCCTTTCCTAGTCCAACTCGGGACCCTTCCATGTAGTAGGAGTAGGAGACTAGGAAGGGGAAGAGAGAAGGAAGGAAGGAGGGGTGCGGCCTCCCCTAGTCCAATTCGGACTAGGCCTTGGGGGGGCGCGCAGCCTGCCCTAGGCAGCCCCTCTCTCTTTCCCGCAGGGCCCAATAAGGCCCAATACTTCTCCCCGGCGAATTCCCGTAACTCTCCGGTACTCTGATAAATACCCGAATGACTCGGAACCTTTCCGAACTCCGAATATAGTCGTCCAATATATCGATCTTTACGTCTCGACCATTTTGAGACTCCTCGTCATGTCCCCGATCTCATCCGGGACTCCGAACTCCTTCGGTACATTAAAACTCATAAACTCAAAATATAATTGTCATCGAAACCTTAAGCGTGCGGACCCTACGGTTCGAGAACAATGTAGACATAACCGAGACACGTCTCCGGTCAATAACCAATAGCGGGACCTAGATGCCCATATTGGTTCCTACATATTCTACGAAGATCTTTATCGGTCAGACCGCATAACAACATACGTTGTTCCCTTTGTCATCGGTATGTTACTTGCCCGAGATTTGATCGTCGGTATCCAATACCTAGTTCAATCTCGTTACCGGCAAGTCTCTTTACTCATTTCGTAATACATCATCTCATAACTAACTCATTAGTTACATGCTTGCAAGGCTTAGGTGATGAGTATTACCGAGAAGGCCCAGAGATACCTCTCCGACAATCGGAGTGACCAATCCTAATCTCGAATTATGCCAACCCAACATGTACCTTCGGAGACACCTGTAGAGCACCTTTATAATCACCCAGTTACGTTGTGACGTTTGGTAGCACACAAAGTGTTCCTCCGGTAAACGGGAGTTGCATAATCTCATAGTTGTAGGAACATTGTATAAGTCATGAAGAAAACAATAGCAACATACTAAACGATCAAGTGCTAGGCTAACGGAATGGGTCATGTCAATCACATTATTCTCCTAATGATGTGATCCCGTTAATAAAATGACAACTCTTTTGTCCATGGCTAGGAAACATAACCATCTTTGATAAACAAGCTAGTCAAGTAGAGGCATACTAGTGACACTATGTTTGTCTATGTATTCACACATTTATTATGTTTCCGGTTAATACAATTCTAGCATAAATAATAAACATTTATCATGAAATAAGGAAATAAATAATAACTTTATTATTGCCTCTAGGGCATATTTCCTTCAGTCTCCCCCTTGCACTAGAGTCAATAATCTAGTTCACATCGCCATGTGATTTAACACCAATAATCATATCTGTATATGATTAACACCCATAGTTCACATCGTTATGTGACCAACACCCAAAGGGTTTACTAGAGTCAATAATCTAGTTCACATCGCTATGTGATTAACACCCAAAGAGTACAAAGGTGTGATCATGTTTTGCTCGTGAGAGAGGCTTAGTCAACGGGTCTGCAACATTCAGATCTGTATGTATATTGCAAATATTTTATGTCCACAATGCTCTTGCGGAGCTACTCTAGCTAATTGCTCCCCTTGTCAATATGTATCCAGGTTGAGACTTAGAGTCAAATGCGGATCGGTGTAAAAGTTTGCCTTGATGTAACTTTTACAACAAACTCTTTTATCACCTCCATAATCGAGAAACATCTCCTTAGTCCTTACTAAGGATATTCTTGACCAATGTCGATGATCTACTCCTAGATTACTATTGTACTCCTTACTAAATTCAGAGCAAGGTATACAATAGGTGCGGTACATAGCATAGCATACTTTATAGAACCTATGAGTGAGGCATAGGGAATGACTTTTCATTCTCTTTCTATTTTCTGCTTTGGTCGGGATTTGAGTCTTACTCAATTTCATACCTTTGCAACACATGCAAGAACTCTTTCTTTGACTGTTCCATTTTGAACTATTTCAAAATCTTGCCAAGGTATGTACTCATTGAAAATCTTATCAAGTGTCTTGATCTATCTCAATAGATCTTGATGCTCAATATGTATGTAGCTTTTCTCGAGGTCTTTTCTTTTAAAGAACTCCTTTAAAACACTCCTTTATGCTTTGCGAGAAAAATTCTACATCATTTCTGATCAACAATATGTCACTCACATATACTAATCAGAAAGGCTGTAGTGCTCCCACTCACTTTATTGTAAATACAAGCTTCATCGTATGTCCATATAAAACTATATGCTTTGATCAACTTATCAAAGCGTATATTCCAACACCAAGATGCTTGAACCAGTCCATAGATGGATCGCTGGAGCTTGCATATTTTGTTAGCACCTTTAGGATTGACAAAACCTTCTGGTTGCATCATATATAACTCTTCTTTAATAAATCCATTAAGGAATGCAGTTTTGACATCCACTTGCCAGATTTCATAAAATGTGGCAATTGCTAACATGATTCAGACAGAGTTAAGCATCGATACGAGTGAGAAAATCTCATCGTATTCAACACCTTGAACTTGTTGAAAACCTTTTGCAACAAGTCGAGCTTGGTAGATAGTAATACTACTATTAGTGTCCGTCTTCCTCTTGAAGATCCATTTATTTAACATGGCTTGCTGATCATCGAGCAAGTCAATCAAAGTCCATACTTTGTTCTCATACATGGATCATATCTCAGATTTTATGGCCTCGAGCCATTTCGCGGAATCTGGGCTCATCATCGCTTCCTCATAGTTTGTAGGTTCATCATGGTCTAGTAACATGACTTCTAGAACATGATTACTACACCACTCTGGTGAGGATCTTACTCTGGAAGTCCCTCGTGGTTCGTAGTAACTTGATCGAAGTTTCATGATCAATATCATTAGCTTCCTCACTAATTGGTGTATTTGTCACAGAACTGATTTACGTGATGAACTACTTTCAACAAGGGAGCAGTACAGTTACCTCATCAAGTTCTACTTTCCTCCCACTCACTTCTTTTGAGAGAAACTCCTTCTCTAGAAAGGATCCATTTTTAGCAATGAATATCTTGCCTTCGGATCTGTGATAGAAGGTGTACCCAACAGTTTCCTTTGGGTATTCTATGAAGACGCACTTCTCCGATTTGGGTTTGAGCTTATCAGGATGAAACTTTTTCACATAAGCATCGTAGCCCCAAACTTTAAGAAATGACAGCTTAGGTTTACTGCTAAACCATAGTTCATACGGTGTCATCTCAACGGATTTAGATGGTGCCCTATTTCAAGTGAATGCAGCTGTCTCTAATGCATAACCCCAAAACGATAGTGGTAAACCTGTAAGAGACATCATAGATCGCACCATATCTTATAAAATACGATTACGACGTTCGGGCACACCATAATGTTGTAGTGTTCCAGGTGGCGTGAACTGTGAAACTATTCCACATTTGTTTTATATGAAGGCCAAACTCGTAACTCAAATATTCTCCTCCACGATCAGATCGCAGAAACTTTATTTTCTTGTTACGATGATTTTCCAATTCACTCTGAAATTCTTTGAACCTTTCAACTATTTCAGACTTATGTTTCATCAAGTAGATATACCCATATCTGCTTAAATTATCCGTGAAGGTCAGAAAATAACGATACTCGCCACGAGCCTTAATACTCATTGGTCTGCATACATCAGTATGTATTATTTCCAACTAGTTTGTTGCTCGTTCCATTGTTCCGAAGAACGGAGTTTTAGTCATCTTGCCCAAAAGGCACGGTTCGCAAGCATCAAATGATTCATAACCAAGTGATTCCGAAAATCCATCTGTATGGTGTTTCTTCATGCGCTTTACACCGATATGACCCAAACGGCAGTGCCACAAATAAGTTGCACTATCATTATTAACTTTGCATCTTTTGGCCTCAATATTATGAATATGTGTATCACTACGATCGAGATCCAACAAACTATTTTCATTGGGTGTATGACCATTGAAGGTTTTATTCATGTAAACAGAACAACAATTATTCTCTGACTTTAAATGAATAACCGTATTGCAATAAACATGATCAAATCATATTCATGCTCAGCATAAGCGCTAAATAACATTTATTTAGGTTTTAACACTAATCCGAAAGTACAGGAGTGTGCGATGATGATCATATCAATCTTGGAACTACTTCCAACACTCATCGTCACTTTCCCTTCAACTAGTCTTTGTTTATTCTGTAACTCCTGTTTCGAGTTACTAATCTTAGCAACCGAACAAGTATCAAATACTCAGAGGCTATTATAAACACTAGTAAGGCACACATCAATAACCTGTATATCAAATATACCCTTGTTCACTTTGCCATCCTTCTTATCCACCAGATATTCAGGGCATTTCCGCTTCCAGTGACCATTTCCTTTGCAGTGTAAACACTCAGTTTCAGGCTATGGTCCAGCTTTGGGCTTCTTCGCAGGAGTGACAACTTGCTTGTCATTCCACTTGAAGTTCCCTTTCTTTCCCTTTGCCCTTCTCTTGAAACTAGTGGTCTTGTCAATCATCAACACTTGATGGTCTTTTATTGATTTCTACCTTCGTTGATTTCAACATCACGAAGAGCTCGGGAATCGTTTTCATCATCCCTTGCATACTATAGTTCATCACGAAGTTCAAGTAACTTAGTGATGGTGACTAGAGAATTCTGTCCATCACTATCTTATCTGGAAGATTAACTCCCACTTGATTCAAGCGATTGAAGTACCCAGACAATCTGAGCACATGCTCACTAGTTGAGCGATTCTCCTCCATCTTTTAGCTATAGAACTTGTTGGAGACTTCATATCTCTCAACTCGGGTATTTGCTTGAAATATTAACTTCAACTCCTGGAACATCTTATATGGTCCATGACGTTCAAAACGTCTTTGAAGTCCCGATTCTAAGCCGTTAAGCATGGTGCACTAAACTATCAAGTAGTCATCATATTGAGCTAGCCAAGCGTTCATAACGTCGCATACGCTCCTGCAATAGGTCTGTCACCTAGCGGTGCATCAAGGACATAATTCTTCTGTGCAGCAATGAGGATAAACCTCAGATCACGGATCAAATCCGCATCATTGCTACTAACATTTTTCAACACAATTTTCTCTAGGAACATATCAAAATAAACATATGAAAGCAACAACGCAAGCTATTGATCTTACAACATAATTTGCAAAATACTACTAGGACTAAGTTCATGATAAATTAAAGTTCAATTAATCATATTACTTAAGAACTCCCACTTAGACAGACATCTCTCTAGTCATCTAAGTGATTACGTGATCCAAATCAACTAAACCATGACCGATCATCACGTGAGATGGAGTAGTTTTCAATGGTGAACATCACTATGTTGATCATATCTACTATATGATTCATGCTCGACCTTCGGTCTCCGTGTTCGAGGCCATATCTGCATATGCTAGGCTCGTCAAGTATAACCTGAGTATTCGGCGTGTGCAAAACTGGCTTGCACCCGTTGTAGATGGACGAGAGCTTATCACACCGATCATCACGTGGTGTCTCGGCACGACGAACTTTGGCAGCGGTGCATACTCAGGAGAACACTTCTTGATAATTTAAGTGAGAGATCATCTTAAAATGCTACCGTCAATCAAAGCAAGATAAGATGCATAAAGGATAAACATCACATGCAATCAATATAAGTGATATGATATGGCCATCATCATCTTGTGCTTGTGATCTCCATCTTGAAGCACCGTCGTGATCACCATCGTCACCGGTAGCGACACCTTGATCTCCATCGTAGCATCGTTGTCGTTTCGCCATCTATTGCTTCTCGACTATCGCTACCGCTTAGTGATAAAGTAAAACAATTACAGGCGTTTGCATTTCATACAATAAAGCGACAACCATATGGCTCCTGCCGATTGCCGATAACCGGTTACAAAACATGATCATCTCATACAATAAAATATAGCATCACGTCTTGGCCATATCACATCACAACATGCCCTGCAAAAACAAGTTAGACGTCCTCTACTTTGTTGTTGCAAATTTTACGTGGCTGCTACGGGCTTAGCAAGAACCGTTCTTACCTACGCATCAAAACCACAACGATAGTTATCAAATAGACTCTGTTTTAACCTTCACAAGGACAGGGCGTAGCCACACTCGGTTCAACTAAAGTTGGAGAAACAGACACCCGCTAGTCACCTTTGTGCAAAGCACGGCGGTAAAACCAGTCTCGCGTAAGCGTACGCGTAATGTCGGTCCGGGCCGCTTCATCCAACAATACCGCTGAACCAAAGTATGACATGCTGGTAGGCAGTATGACTTATATCGTCCACAACTCACTTGTGTTCTACTCGTGCATATAACATCAACGCATAAAACCTAGGCTCGGATGCCTTTGTTGGGGAGCGTAGTAATTTAAAAAATTTCCCACGCACACGCAAGATCATGGTGATGATATAGCAACGAGGGAGAGTGTTGTCTCGTACCCTCGTGACCGAAGCGAAGCGTTGGCGCAGCGTAGAGGAAGTAGTCGTCGTCCTCCGGTCCAACCGATCCAAGCACCGTTACTCCGGCACCTCCGAGTTCTTGACACACGTACAGCTCGATGGCGCACCCGATCTCCGATCCAGCAGAGGTGCAGGGAGGAGTTCCGTCAAGACGACGGCGTGGTGGCGATCTTGATGTTCTCTGTCACACAGGCTTCGCCTAAGCACCGCTACAATATGACCGAGGTGTAATATCGTGGAGGGGGCACCGCACATGGCTAAGGAACGATCTCAATGATCAACTTGTGTGTCTAGGGTGCCCCTACCCCCGTATATAAAGGAGGGAGGGAGGAGGTGGCCGGCCCAAGTAGGAGGCGCGCCATAGGGGAGTCCTACTCCCAGGGAGTAGGATTCCCCTTCCTAGTCCAACTAGGGACCCTTCCATGTAGTAGGAGTAGGAGACTAGGAAGGGAAGAGAGAAGGGAAGGAAGGAGGGGTGCGGCCTCCCCTAGTCAATTCGGACTAGGCCTTGGGGGCGCAGCCTGCCCTAGGCAGCCCCTCTCTCTTTTCCGCAGGGCCCAATAAGGCCCAATACTTCTCCCCGGCGAATTCCCGTAACTCTCCGGTACTCCGATAAATACCCGAATGACTCGGAACCTTTCCGAACTCCGAATATAGTCGTCCAATATATCGATCTTTACGTCTCGACCATTTCGAGACTCCTCGTCATGTCCCCGATCTCATCCGGGACTCCGAACTCCTTCGGTACATCAAAACTCATAAACTCATAATATAATTGTCATCGAAACCTTAAGCGTGCGGACCCTACGGTTCGAGAACAATGTAGACATGACCGAGACACGTCTCCGGTCAATAACCAATAGCGGGACCTGGATGCCCATATTGGTTCCTACATATTCTACGAAGATCTTTATCGGTCAGACCGCATAACAACATACGTTGTTCCCTTTGTCATCGGTATGTTACTTGCCCGTGATTTGATCGTCGGTATCCAATACCTAGTTCAATCTCGTTACCGGCAAGTCTCTTTACTCGTTCCGTAATACATCATCTCATAACTAACTCATTAGTTACATGCTTGCAAGGCTTAGGTGATGAGTATTTCCGAGAAGGCCCAGAGATACCTCTCCGACAATCGGAGTGACAAATCCTAATCTCGAATTATGCCAACCCAACATGTACCTTCGGAGACACCTGTAGAGCACCTTTATAATCACCCAGTTACGTTGTGACATTTGGTAGCACACAAAGTGTTCCTCCGGTACGGGAGTTGCATAATCTCATAGTTGTAGGAACATTGTATAAGTCATGAAGAAAGCAATAGCAACATACTAAACGATCAAGTGCTAGGCTAACGGAATGGGTCATGTCAATCACATTATTCTCCTAATGATGTGATCCCGTTAATCAAATGACAACTCTTTTGTCCATGGCTAGGAAACATAACCATCTTTGATAAACAAGCTAGTCAAGTAGAGGCATACTAGTGACACTATGTTTGTCTATGTATTCACACATGTATTATGTTTCCGGTTAATACAATTCAAGCATGAATAATAAACATTTATCATGAAATAAGGAAATAAATAATAACTTTATTATTGCCTCTAGGGCATATTTCCTTCAACGGGTTCTGTAGTCGGTGTTCCAGTCTGAAAACCCCTCCTACCACGGAATAGCGCCCTTGCCTCGTGTTCTTCCCGGGTGTTCAGGATTTCCCAAGGCACGCGTAAGCTCGTCGTTCTCTCTGTTGGGCTGGAACACCCCCGATCGTGCCTCTTCTATTGCAACAAGTATCGCATCGTCGGCTCCCTTCAGACTTGCCTTCGTCGAAACATTGCCTGTCTTCGGGTCCAACTCCCCCCCAAGCGCATAGAACCAAGTCCTGCACCTGGGGGGCCAGCTCTTAGTAACCGGAGTGACACCTGCATCCTCCATCTCTTTCTCGGACTTATCCCACTTAGGCATTGCCACCGCGATAGCCACCGCCCGACTTATGGAACTTATCCTTTTTCGGCATTCTTCTTGTTTATTCTCATTGTTCCTTAGCTAATTCCGAATCCTTGAATTTCACGAAATCGTCCCAATGAGCACGTTGGTTCTCTAGTGTTCCCTCGAATACTGGAGTCTTCCTTCCTCCCTTGACGTACTTGTCCCATTCACGATTCTTGTGGTTCTTGAATGCAACCGCCATCTTCCTAAGAGCAGCGTCCTTGACTTTCTCAACATACGCTTCGTGAAATGATCTGGTAGGGTGAAATGTTCCATGAGAGTATCCCAAAGCAGATCTTTTTGATTCTTGTCGACAAAAGTAACATCCGGGCGTGGCTTTGCTGGCTCTCTCCATTCTTGAAGTTTGATCGGGAGTTGGTCCTTCACAAGAACTCCATGACCGACGAACGAACTTGTCCGCAATCTTCTTAGGTGCTAATGGTTCGCCATTAGGTCCGACATTGCCTCGATATTGTACTTTCGCCCTCCTTCAACTTTTTGTTCGGGCCTCGTTTAGTCCTTTTGCACGAAGATTTGCTCGATCCGGATGGCTGAAAGAACAAAGATCGATTTGTTAATATATCTTCAAGTCATTTAAAACATGTGATGATCACGGATGCCTGCTTATATAAATATATATACCTCGCCGGTCTTTGTTGTTTCAGGATCAACATGTTCTTCGTCATCGTCATAATCGTAGTTCATGACTTCATCAATTCGGTCGTCGCGATCGAATATCATATCACCCTCTCCGGTGTTGTTTAGAAATTCGTAGCCGTCATAATCTTCTTCATTCTGATCATCATCTGGCCCGCGTATCATACGAACATGGTCTGTTCTCCCTCTCTGTCGGTATTGTCTGCCATAGCTTTTATTTAACTAATCCAAAAGAAATATAAAACAATTTAGTATTCAAATTACATCGTCTCGAATAATAGATATAATCTCGAATACATCGTCTAGAATAATAGATATAATCTCGAATACATCATCTCGAATAATATATAATATTGAATAGTACATCACTGGCTAGGTAGCTAATTAAAGATCGAATACTACAGAAGAATCTAGGACACTCGCTGTTCCTGCGGCGCGGGCGCTGGACACCCAAAGAGAAGGAACCCTCACAGGATCATAGCTGAGGTGAGATCCTTGAAGAAACTGCCAGGTATTGGAGAACCTGCCGCCCTCTAATGCAACCATGTAGCGATGGACGTGCTCGTCCTCCTCCCTGACACGGCGACGTACCACCTCCGGCGGGGCCGGGTCCCTCCGCACCGAAACTAGCCCATGCGAACGCCACCAAACGAGATCAGGGTCGACGACGGGACCCAGGGCCGGGTTCCTCATCAAGCGGCGCGCCCCTCCAGGCAGCACCTCCCAGTGCCAGCCCGACGGAGCCCAGTCCCGTACATGGGTCAGCCGGACGTCGTCGAGGACGGGTCGACGGCGAGGATGCGGGCCGGGCATCGTCGAGAACAAATACTAGCTATATGCCCGCAAAAAGTAACATTTTTTTAATGATTGGATTTTGATAACTAAAATTTCTAACATTTCTATATAACACTAATTATGCTATCATTGCATATGTCAAAAATCTATATACTATTTCATACTAATTAAGCATCTAACACTAAAAACAGAAAACACAACTTCTATACATCCATTAAAAACTGAAAAACAACATTATATAAAAAATTTCCATACTAATTAAACACTAATTATATCCATCTAACATGCATTCGTACATATATAATAGTGAAAAAATAATAATCTAAATAATCTAAACTAATTAAACATACAAAATATGTATATACTAATATATACATGCATTAATTCATACATATGTACGTGTGTGTGTGTGTGTGTTCATCATGCTTGTGTGTGTGTGTGTATGGGCTCGGGGAGGGGCGGCGCCCATGGTGGCCGCCGGGGGCGAGGGAGAGGGGTTAGAGGGGAGAGCTCACAGCGGGCGGCGACGCGCGGCAGGCGACGGCGGGGCAGTGTGGGCAGGCGTGACGCTGGGCAGCGACGGGAGGGGCGCGACGGGACGGGCTCGGGCGGCGACGGAGACGAGGCGGCGACAGGGGACAGGGGCGGGCGGGACGGGGGCGGGCGGGACGGTGGGCGTCGATCGATCAGGCGTGGCGGTGCTTCAATGGGGAAGCAGAGGAAGAAACGGAGGAAGAATGAAATTTTCGTAAGTGTTGTATATATAGAAGGCACCTTTAGTACGGTTGGAGCCACCAACGATACTAAAGGCCTGTTTTGCCAAGCCAAGCGGCGGGAACCGCAAGATTCTTTAGTACCGGTTGGTGGCTCCAACGGTACTAAAGCCCCCTTTAATCTTGGTTTGTGCCACGACCGGTACTAAAGGGGTGCATTAGCAGCAGTGCGGTGCGGCAAGTTTAGTCCCACCTCGCTAGCCGAGGGGCGGCGACTTGGTTTATAAACCTGTGCGGTCGCTCTCTCGAGCTCCTCTCCAAAGCAGGCCTACTGGGCCTATGTGTTCTTTGCTGTCCTGTGGGCCCACTTGGCCTTTGCAGGCCTGCATCCTGGCCCAACAACAGGTTGGGTTTCTAGTCGTATGCAGGCCGCTCTGGCCTAGTAGGCGGGTTTTTTTAATTTTTTTGCTTTATTTATTTTTGTGTTGTTTTTTTGTGTATTTAGAGTTTCTTTGTGAATATTTTTGCTTTAGGTACAAAAAATTACAAACTTTCTGTTAGTGCCCGTAGTTTTCAAATTTAAATAGTTTAAATTTTGAATTATTTGAAATTAGTGTGAATCACTAGTTTGTGAATAACTTAACTTTAAAAATCAGTAAAGGCATGAAAGAATTTGTTTGCACATAAAATTTCTTCGCGTTTCAAATGCCAAAACACATAACTACCCTAACTATTACAGAGATTCCCCTCTGGGTGTGAAACACTGAAGAAAGTGATGATAGTGAAGCCGATCACATCCCAGATCTTTGGGTGTGAAACTTTTCTTCAGCGTGTGTCCCTTTGCTTACCCGTAACCATGGAAAATCTTCATCATTTAACGGGATGCTCGGGTCAATATTCACTTTGTGAATGGAGCAACTTCATCAAACTTTTCATAATCTTCGACTTGTCTGTCTTGTCATCCACTCCCACGATGTTTCTCTTCCCGTAAAGAACTATGTGCCGCTTTGGCTCATCATACGATGCATTCGCTTCCTTATCTTTTCTTTTCTTGGCTTGGTAGACATGTCCTTCACATAGAAAACCTGTGCCACATCATTCGCTAGGACAAATGGTTCGCTCGCAGACACGCAAGATTGTTGAGATCCACTATTGTCATTCCGTCATCGCGGGTCTTCCGTTACCCGCCTCGTGTCATATTGACCCATTTGCACCGAAACAAAGGGACCTTTAAACCACGTCGATAGTCAAGTTCCCATATGTCCTGTATATAACCATAACATGTTTCCTTTCCCGTCTTGGTTTCTGCATCAAAGCGAACACCACTGTTTTGATTGGTGCTCTTCTTATCTTGGGCGATCGTGTAAAATGTATTACCATTTATCTCATACCCTTTTAAAGTCATTATATTCGAAGATGGTAACTGGGACAGCAAGTATAGGTCATCTTCAATAGAGGTGTCATGCATGGTACGTGTCTGGAACCAGCTGGCGAAACTCCTGGTTTGTTCACGTGTAATCCAGTCATCAGGCCGCTCCGGGTGTTTGGAGCGTAGCAAATTCTTGTGTTCATCCATATACGGAGCCACCAAGGCGGAATTCTATAGAACTGTGTAGTGTGCTTCAGTGAGAGAATGTCCGTCCATACATATTATTTGTTCCCCTCCTAGCGTGCCTTTTCCATCGATGCGCCCTTATGCCGCGATTCGAAACACCAATCGGCTTAAGGTCGGGAATAAAGTCAATACAAAACTCAATGACCTCCTCATTTTGATGGCCCTTGGAGATGCTTCCTTCGGCCTAGCACGGTTATGAACATATTTCTTTAAGACTGCCATGAACCTCTCAAAGGGAACATATTGTGTAGAAATACGGGACCCAAAATGTTAATCTCTTCGCATAGGTGAACTAGGGCGTGCGTCATGATGTTGAAGAAGGATGGTGGGAACACCAACTCGAAACCGACAAGACATTGCACCAAATCATTACGTAACCTTGGTATGATTTCTGGATCGATTACCTTACGAGAGATTGCATTGAGAAATGCACATAGCTTCACAATGGCTAATCGAGCGTTTTCGGTAGAAGCCCCTCAATGCAACCGAAGCGGTTGCGTCATAATCACGTGGCAGTCATGAGACTTTAGGTTCGGAACTTTTCTCGACATGTTTATTATTCCCTTTATATTCGACGAAGCCGACGGTACCTTAATATTGGCGAGGCATTCAAAGGAGATTTCCTTCTCTTCTTTGGTAAGGCGTAGCTTGCATGACCACGATGTATGTCGTCTTCTCCGTGCATCGTTGCTGGTCCTCCGTGCCTCGGTGTATCTTTTGTCTTCCCATACACGCCCAAGAAGCCAAGCAGGGTCACGCAAAGATTCTTCGTCACGTGCATCACGTCGATTGCGGAGCGGACCTCTAGGTCTTTCCAATATGGCAGGTCCCAAAATATATATTTCTTCTTCCACATGGGTGCGCGTCCGTCAGCATCCTTCGGAACAGGTTGTCCGCTAGGACCCTTTCCAAATATCACCTTCAAATCCTTGACCATATCATGTACATCAGCACCAGTACGGTGGCGAGGCTTCGTCCGGTGATCTGCCTCACCTTTGAAATGCTTGCCTTTCTTTCTTACGGGATGCCTGTTGGGAAGAAATCGACGATGTCCCAGGTACACATTCTTCTTACAACTATTCAAATATATACTTTCGGTATCATCCAAACAGTGCGTGCATCCGCAGTATCCCTTGTTTGTCTGTCCTGAAAGGTTACTGAGAGCAGGCCAATCATTGATGGTCACGAACAGCAACGCCTTTAGGTAAAATTCTTCCCCCATGTGCTCATCCCACGCACGTACACCTGTTCCATTCCACAGTTGTAAGAGTTCTTCAACTAATGGCCTTAGGTACACATCAATGTCGTTGCCGGGTTGCTTAGGGACTTGGATGAGCACTGGCATCATAATGAACTTCCGCTTCATGCACAACCAAGGAGGAAGGTCATACAAACATAGAGTCACAGGCCAGGTGCTATGGTTGCTGCTCTGCTCCCCAAAAGGATTAATGCCATCTGCGCTTAGACCAAACCATACATGAAGGAAATATGCCCTAGAGGCAATAATAAAGTTATTATTTATTTCCTCATATCATGATAAATGTTTATTATTCATGCTAGAATTGTATTAACGGAAACATAATACATGTGTGAATATATAGACAAGCAGTGTCACTAGTATGCCTCTACTTGACTAGCTTGTTAATCAAAGATGGTTATGTTTCCTAACCATGAACAAGGAGTTGTTATTTGATTAACAAGGTCACATCATTAGTTGAATGATCTGATTGACATGACCCATTCCGTTAGCTTAGCACCCGATCGTTTAGTATGTAGCTATTGCTTACTTCATGACTTATACATGTTCCTATGACTATGAGATTATGCAACTCCCGTTTACCGGAGGAACACTTTGTGTGCTAGCAAATGTCACAACGTAACTGGGTGATTATAAAGGTGCTCTACAGGTATCTCCAAAGGTACTTGTTGAGTTGACGTATTTCGAGATTAGGATTTGTCACTCCGAATGTCGGAGAGGTATCTCTGGGCCCTCTCGGTAATACACATCACTTAAGCCTTGCAAGCATTTCAACTAATGAGTTAGTTGCGAGATGATGTATTACGGAACGAGTAAAGAGACTTGCCGGTAACGAGATTGAACTAGGTATTGGATACCGACGATCGAATCTCGGGCAAGTAACATACCGATGACAAAGGGAACAACGTATGTTGTTGTG
This sequence comes from Aegilops speltoides, assembly GCA_021437245.1. Classification (NCBI taxonomy): domain Eukaryota; kingdom Viridiplantae; phylum Streptophyta; class Magnoliopsida; order Poales; family Poaceae; genus Aegilops; species Aegilops speltoides. The sequence continues at coordinate 564,039,203 of CM038142.1, read as the reverse complement.
CGGTTTGACCGATAAAGATCTTCGTAGAACATGTAGGAACCAATATGGGCATCCAAGTCCCGCTATTGGTTATTGACCGGAGATGTGTCTCGGTCATGTCTACATTGTTCTCGAACCGTAGGGTCCGCACGCTTAAGGTTTCGATGACAGTTTCATTATGAGTTTATATATTTTGATGTACCGAAGGTTGTTAGGAGTCCCGGATGTGATCACGGACATGACGAGGAGTCTCGAAATGGTCGAGACATAAAGATTGATATATTGGACGGATATATTTGGACACCGGAAAGGTTCCGGGTGAGATTGGAAATATACCGGAGTTCCGGGAGGTTACCGGAACCCCCCCGGTAAGTATATGGGCCTTATTGGGCCTTAGTGGAAGGGAGGGAGAAGGAGCAAGGGAGGGGCCCCCCCAAGCCCAATCCGAATTGGGAGGGGGGCCGGCCCCCCCATTCCTTCTCTCCTCCCCCTCTTCCTTCCTTCTCCTACTCCTAATAGGAAAGGGGGGCCAAACCTACTTGGAGTAGGTTTGCTCCCCCTATGGCGCGCCTCCTCCCTAGCCCGGCCTCCTCCTCCCTCCCTCCTTTATATACAGGGGCGGGGGGGCACCCTAGACACACAAGTTGATCATTGAGATCGTTCCTTAGCCGTGTGCGGTGCCCCCCTCCACGATATTACACCTCGGTCATATTGTAGCGGTGCTTAGGCGAAGCCCTGCGACAAGAGAACATCAAGATCGTCCACCACGCCGTCGTCTTGTGGAACTTCTCCCGATGCCTCTGCTGGATCGGAGATCGGGGTGCGTCATCGAGCTGTACGTGTGTCAAGAACTCGGAGGTGCGAGTAACGGTGCTTGGATCGGTTGGACCGGGAGGACGACGACTACTTCCTCTACGTTGCGTCAGCGCTTCGCTTGGTCTCACGAGTGCGTACGACAACAACACTCTCTCGTTGCTATGCATCACCATGATCTTGCGTGTGCGTAGGAATTTTTTTGAAATTACTACATTCCCCAACAGTGGTATCCGAGCCTAGGTTTTTATGGTTTGATGTTATATGCACGAGTAGAACACAAGTGAGTTGTGGGCGATATAAGTCATACTGCTTACCATCTTGTCATACTTTGGTTCGGCGGTATTGTTGGATGAAGCGGCCCGGACCGACATTACGCGTACGCTTACGCGAGACTGGTTTTACCGCCGTGCTTTGCACACAGGTGACTAGCGGGTGTCAGTTTCTCCAACTTTAGTTGAACCGAGTGTGGCTACGCCCGGTCCTTGCGAAGGTTAAAACAGCATCAACTTGACAAACTATCGTTGTGGTTTTGATGCGTATGTGAGATTGGTTCTTGCTTAAGCCCGTAGCAGCCACGTAAAACTTGCAACAACAAAGTAGAGGACGTCTAACTTGTTTTTGCAGGGCATGTTGTGATTTGATATGGCCAAGACATGATGCTATATTTTATTGTATGAGATGATCATGTTTTGTAACCGAAGTTATCGGCAACTGGCAGGAGCCATATGGTTGTCGCTTTATTGTATGAAATGCAAACGCCCTGTAATTGCTTTACTTTATCACTAGGCGGTAGCGATATTCGTAGAAGCAATAGATGGCGTAAACGACAACGATGCTACGATGGAGATCAAGGTGTCGCGTCGGTGACGATGGTGATCATGATGGTGCTTCGGAGATGGAGATCACAAGCATAAGATGATGATGGTCATATCATATCACTTATATTGATTGCATGTGATGTTTATCCTTTATGCATCTTATCTTGCTTTGATTGACGGTAGCATTTTAAGATGATCTCTCACTAAAAAATTATCAAGAAGTGTTCTCCCTGAGTATGCACCGTTGCCAAAGTTCGTCGTGCCCAGACACCACGTGATGATCGGGTGTGATAAGCTCTACGTCCATCTACAACGGGTGCAAGATGGTTAACAAGACCACTAGTTTCAAGAAAAAGGGCAAAGGGAAGAAGAAGGGGAACTTCAAGAAGAACAGCAAACAAGTTCTTTGCTCAATGAAGAAGCCCAAGTCTGGACCTAAGCCTGAAATCGAAAGTGCTTCTCATGCAAGCGATCGGTCCTTTGGAAGCGGAACTGCCCCAAGTATTTGGTGGATAAGAAGGATGGCAAGGTGAACAAAGGTATATGTGATATACATGTTATTGATGTGTACCTTACTAGAGCTCGCAGTAGCACCTGGGTATTTGATACTGGTTTTGTTGCTAATATTTGCAACTCGAAACAGGGAGTACGGATTAAGTGAACACTGGCAAAGCACGAGGTGACGATGCGCATGGGAAATGGTTCCAAAGTCGATGTGATCGCGGTCGGCACGCTACCTCTACATCTACCTTCGGGATTAGTATTAGACCTAAATTATTGTTATTTGGTGCCAGCGTTGATCATGAACATTATATCTGGATCTTGTTTGATGCGAGACGGTTATTCATTTAAATCAGAGAATAATGGTTGTTCTATTTATATGAGTAATATCTTTTATGGTCATGCACCCTTGAAGAGTGGTCTATTTTTGATGAATCTCGATAGTAGTGATACACATATTCATAGTGTTGAAGCCAAAAGATGCAGAGTTGATAATGATAGTGCAACTTATTTGTGGCACTGCCGTTTAGGTCATATCGGTGTAAAGCGCATGAAGAAACTCCATACTAATGGACTTTTGGAACCGCTTGATTATGAATCACTTGGTACTTGCGAACCGTGCCTTATGGGCAAGATGACTAAAACGCAATTCTCCGGTACTATGGAGAGAGCAACAGATTTGTTGGAAATCATACATACAGATGTATGTGGTCCGATGAATGTTGAGGCTCGTGGCGGATATCGTTATTTTCTCACCTTCACAGATGATTTAAGCAGATATGTGTATATCTACTTAATGAAGCATAAGTCTGAAACATTTGAAAAGTTCAAAGAATTTCAGAGTGAAGCTGAAAATCATCGTAACGAGAAAATAAAGTTTCTACGATCTGATCGTGGAGGAGAATATTTGAGTTACGAGTTTGGTCTACACTTAAAACAATGTGGAATAGTTTCGCAACTCACGCCACCCGGAACACCACAACGTAATGGTGTGTTCGAACGTCGTAATCGTACTTTACTTGATATGGTGCGATCTATGATGTCTCTTACAGATTTACCACTATCGTTTAGGGGTTATGCTTTAGAGACGGCCACATTCACGTTAAATAGGGCACCGTCGAAATCCGTTGAGACGACACCTTATGAACTATGGTTTGGCAAGAAACCAAAGTTGTCGTTTCTTAAAGTTTGGGGATGCGATGCTTATGTGAAAAAGCTTCAACCTGATAAGCTCGAACCCAAATCGGAGAAATGTGTCTTCATAGGATACCCAAAGGAGACAGTTGGGTACACCTTTTATCACAGATCCGAAGGCAAGACATTCGTTGCTAAGAATGGATCCTTTCTAGAGAAGGAGTTTCTCTCGAAAGAAGTGAGTGGGAGGAAAGTAGAACTTGATGAGGTAATTGTACCTACTCCCTTGTTGGAAAATAATACATCACAGAAACCAGTTTCTATGACGTCAAAACCGACTAGTGAGGAAGTTGATGATGATGATCATAGAACTTCAGATCAAGTTAGTACAGAACCTCGTAGGTCGAACAGAGTAAGATCCGCACCAGAGTGGTACGGTAATCCTATTCTGGAAGTCATGCTACTAGATCATGATGAACCTACGAACTATGAAGAAGCGATGGTGAGCCCAGATTCCGCAAAATGGCTTGAAGCCATGAAATCTGAGATGGGATCCATGTATGAGAACAAAGTATGGACTTTGGTTGACTTGCCCGATGGTCGGCAAGCAATTGAGAATAAATGGATCTTCAAGAAGAAGACTGACGCTGACGGTAATGTTACTGTCTACAAAGCTCGACTTGTTGCAAAAGGTTTTCGACAAGTTCAAGGGGTTGACTACGATGAGACCTTCTCACCCGTAGCGATGCTTAAGTCTGTCAGAATCATGTTAGCAATTGCCGCATTTTATGATTATGAAATTTGGCAAATGGATGTAAAAACTGCATTCCTGAATGGATTTCTGGAAGAAGAGTTGTATATGATGAAACCAGAAGGTTTTATCGATCCAAAGGGAGCTAACAAAGTGTGCAAGCTCCAACGATCCATTTATGGACTGGTGCAAGCCTCTCGGAGTTGGAATAAACATTTTGATAGTGTGATCAAAGCATTTGGGTTTATCTGAGACTTTTGGAGAAGCCTCAGATTTACAAGAAAGTGAGTGGGAGCTCAGTAGCATTTCTAATATTATATGTGGATGACATATTATTGATTGGAAATGATATAGAATTTCTGGATAGCATAAAGGGATACTTGAATAAAAGTTTTTCAATGAAAGACCTCGGTGAAGCTGCTTACATATTGGGCATTAAGATCTATAGAGATAGATCAAAACGCTTAATTGGACTTTCACAAAGCACATACCTTGACAAAGTTTTGAAGAAGTTCAAAATGGATCAAGCAAAGAAAGGGTTCTTGCCTGTATTGCAAGGTGTGAAGTTGAGTAAGACTCAAAGCCCAACCACTGCAAAAGATAGAGAGAAAATGAAAAATGTTCCCTATGCTTCAGCCATAGGCTCTATCATGTATGCAATGCTGTGTACCAGACCTGATGTGTGCCTTGCTATAAGTCTAGCAGGGAGGTACCAAAGTAATCCAGGAGTGGATCACTGGACAGCGGTCAAGAACATCCTAAAATACCTGAAAAGGACTAAGGATATGTTTCTCGTATATGGAGGTGACAAAGAGCTCATCGTAAATGGTTACGTTGATGCAAGCTTTGACACTGATCCGGACGATTCTAAATCGCAAACCGGATACGTGTTTACATTAAACGGTGGAGCTGTCAGTTGGTGCAGTTCAAAGCAAAGCATCGTGGCGGGATCTACGTGTGAAGCGGAATACATAACTGCTTCGGAAGCAGCCAATGAAGGAGTCTGGATGAAGGAGTTCATATCCGATCTAGGTGTCATACCTAGTGCATCGGGTCCAATGAAAATCTTTTGTGACAATACTGGAGCGATTGCCTTAGCGAAGGAATCCAGATTTCACAAGAGAACCAAGCACATCAAGAGACGCTTCAATTCCATCCAGGATCTAGTCCAAGTGGGAGACATAGAGATTTGCAAGATACATACGAATCTGAATGTTGCAAACCCGTTGACTAAGCCTCGTCCACGAGCAAAACATGATCAACACCAAGACTCAATGGGTGTTAGAATCATTACTGTGTAATCTAGATTATTGACTCTAGTTCGAGTGGGAGACTGAAGGAAATATGCCCTAGAGGCAATAATAAAGTTATTATTTATTTCCTCATATCATGATAAATGTTTATTATTCATGCTAGAATTGTATTAACCGGAAACATAATACATGTGTGAATATATAGACAAACAGAGTGTCAGTAGTATGCCTCTATTTGACTAGCTTGTTAATCAAAGATGGTTATGTTCCTAACCATGAACAAGGAGTTGTTATTTGATTAACAAGGTCACATCATTAGTTGAATGATCTGATTGACATGACCCATTCCGTTAGCTTAGCACCCGATCGTTTAGTATGTTGCTATTGCTTACTTCATGACTTATACATGTTCCTATGACTATGAGATTATGCAACTCCCGTTTACCGGAGGAACACTTTGTGTGCTACCAAACGTCACAACGAATCGGGTGATTATAAAGGTGCTCTCAGGTGTCTCCAAAGGTACTTGTTGAGTTGGCGTATTTCGAGATTAGGATTTGTCACTCCGAATGTCGGAGAGGTATCTCTGGGCCCTCTCGGTAATACACATCACTTAAGCCTTGCAAGCATTTCAACTAATGAGTTAGTTGCGAGATGATTTATTACAAAACGAGTAAAGAGACTTGCCGGTAACGAGATTGAACTAGGTATGGGATACCGACGATCGAATCTCGGGCAAGTAACATACCGATGACAAAGGGAACAACGTATGTTGTTGTGCGGTTTGACCGATAAAGATCTTTGTAGAACATGTAGGAACCAATATGGGCATCCAGGTCCCGCTATTGGTTATTGACCGGAGACGTGTCTCGGTCATGTCTACATTGTTCTCGAACCGTAGGGTCCGCACACTTAAGGTTTCGATGACAGTTTCATTATGAGTTTATATATTTTGATGTACCGAAGGTTGTTCGGAGTCCCGGATGTGATCACGGACATGACGAGGAGTCTCGAAATGGTCGAGACATAAAGATTGATATATTGGACGGATATATTTGGACACCGGAAAGGTTCCGGGTGAGATTGGAAATATAACGGAGTTCCGGGAGGTTACCGGAACCCCCCCGGTAAGTATATGGGCCTTATTGGGCCTTAGTGGAAGGGAGGGAGAAGGAGAAAGGGAGGGGGCGCGCCCCCCCCAAGCCCAATCCGAATTGGGAGGGGGGCCGGCCCCCCCTTTCTGAAGGAAATATGCCCTAGAGGCAATAATAAAGTTATTATTTATTTCCTCATATCATGATAAATGTTTATTATTCATGCTAGAATTGTATTAACCGGAAACATGATACATGTGTGAATACATAGACAAACATATAGTCACTAGTATGCCTCTACTTGATTAGCTCATTAATCAAAGATGGTCATGTTTCCTGACCATAGACATGTGTTGTCATTTGATTAGTGGGATCACATCATTAGAAGAATGATGTGATTGACATGACCCATTTTGTTAGCCTAGCACTTGATCGTTTAGTATACTGCTATTGCTTTCTTCATGACTTATACAAAGTTCCAACAACTATGAGATTGTGCAACTCCCATGTACCGGAAGAACACTTTGTGTGCTACCAAACGTCACAACGTAACTGGGTGATTATAAAGGTGCTCTACAGGTGTTTCCGAAGGTTCATGTTGAGTTGGCATAATTCGAGATTAGGATTTGTCACTCCGATTGTCGGAGAGGTATCTCTGGGCCCTCTCGGTAATACTCATCACCTAAGCCTTGCAAGCATGTAACTAATGAGTTAGTTATGAGATGACGTATTACATAACGAGTAAAGAGACTTGCCGGTAACGAGATTGAACTAGGTATTGGATACCGACGATCAAATCTCGGGCAAGTAACATACCGATGACAAAGGGAACAAAGTATGTTGTTATGCGGTTTGACCGATAAAGATCTTCGTAGAATATGTAGGAACCAATATGGGCATCCAGGTCCCGCTATTGGTTATTGACCAAAGACGTGTCTCGGTCATGTCTACATTGTTCTCGAACCGTAGGGTCCGCACGCTTAAAGTTTCGATGACAGTTATATTATGAGTTTTTTGTATTTTGATGTACCGAAGGTTGTTCGGAGTCCCGGATATGATCACGGACATGACGAGGAGTCTCGAAATGGTCGAGACATAAAGATTGATATATTGGACGGATATATTTGGACACCGGAAAGGTTCCGGAAGAGTTTGGGAATATCTGGAGCTCCGGAGGTTACCGAACCCCGGGAAGTATATGGGCCTTATTGGGCCCATGTAGGAGGAAGGAGAAGGAGCAAGGGAGGGGCACCCCCAAGCCCAATCCGATTGGGGAGGGGGCCGCCCCCTTCCTTTCTCCTTCCCCTCTTCCTTTCCTACTACTAGTACTCCTTCCTTCCCTCCAAATAAGATAAGGAAGAGAGGAAACCTACTTGGAGTAGGTTTCCCCCTCCCTATGGCGCCCCCTTGGGCGGCCACCTCCTCCCTCCCTCCTTTATATACGGGGTAGGGGCACCCTAGAACACACAAGTTGATCATTGATCGTTCCTTAGCCGTGTGCGGTGCCCCCTCCACGATATTACACCTCGGTCATATTGTAGCGGTGCTTAGGCGAAGCCTGCGCGACAGAGAACATCAAGATCGCCACCACGCCGTCAGGTTGACGGAACTCCCCTCGGAACCTCCATTGGATTGGAGATCGAGGTGCGCCATCGAGCTGTACGTGTGTCAAGAACTCGGAGGTGCCGGAGTAACGGTGCTTGGATCGGTCGGGCCGGGAGGACGTACGACTACTTCCTCTACGTTGCGTCAATGCTTCCGCTTCGGTCTACGAGGGTACGTAGACAACACTCTCCCCTCGTTGCTATATCATCACCATGATCTTGCGTGTGCGGAGGAAATTTTTTGAAATTACTACGTTCCCCAACAGTGGCATCCGAGCCTAGGTTTTATGCGTTGATGTTATATGCACGAGTAGAACACAAGTGAGTTGTGGACGATATAAGTCATACTACCTACCAGCATGTCATACTTTGGTTTAGCGGTATTGTTGGATGAAGCGGCCCGGACCGACATTACGCGTACGCTTATGCGAGACTGGTTTTACCGCCGTTCTTTGCACACAGGTGACTAACGGGTGTCTGTTTCTCCAACTTTAGTTGAACCGAGTGTGGCTACGCCCGGTCCTTGTGAAGGTTAAAACGGAGTCTATTTGACAACTATCGTTGTGGTTTTGATGCGTAGGTAAGAACGGTTCTTGCTAAGCCCGTAGCAGCCATGTAAAATTTGCAACAACAAAGTAGAGGACGTCTAACTTGTTTTTGCAGGGCATGTTGTGATGTGATATGGCCAAGACGTGATGCTATATTTTATTGTATGAAATGATCATGTTTTGTAACCGGTTATCGGCAACTAGCAGGAGCCATATGGTTGTCGCTTATTGTATGAAATGCTAACATACTGTAATTGCTTTACTTTATCACTAAGCGGTAGCGATAGTCGAGAAGCAATAGATGGCGAAACGACAACGATGCTACGATGGAGATCAAGGTGTCGCTACCGGTGACGATGGTGATCACGCGGTGCTTGGAGATGGAGATCACAAGCACAAGATGATGATGGTCATATCATATCACTTATATTGATTGCATGTGATGTTTATCCTTTATGCATCTTATCTTGCTTTGATTGACGGTAGCATTTTAAGATGATCTCTCACTAAAATTATCAAGTAGTGTTCTCCTTAGTATGCATCGTTGCCAAAGTTTGTCGTGCCGAGACACCACGTGATGATCGGTGTGATAAGCTCTCGTCCATCTACAACGGGTGCAAGCCAGTTTTGCACACGCAGAATACTCGAGTTAAACTTGACGAGCCTAGCATATGCAGATATGGCCTCGAACACGGAGACCGAAAGGTCGAGCGTGAATCATATAGTAGATATGATCAACATAATGATGTTCACCATTGAAAACTACTCCATCTCACGTGATGATCGGTTATGGTTTAGTTGATTTGGATCACGTGATCACTTAGATGACTAGAGAGATGTCTGTCTAAGTGGGAGTTCTTAAGTAATATGATTAATTGAACTTAAATTTATCATGAACTTAGTACCGATAGTATCTTGCTTGTCTATGTTTGTTTGTAGATAGATGGCTCGTCTTTGTTGTTCCGTTGAATTTTAATGCGTTCCTTGAGAAAGCAAAGTTGAAAGATGATGGTAGCAATTACACGGATCGGGTCCATAACTCGAGGATTATCCTCATTGCTGCATGTAAGAGTTACGTCCCGAAGCACCGCTGGGTGCGAGCCTGCTTGCTGATGCAACCGACGACGTTAAGAACGCTGGCGAGCAAAGCTGATGACTACTCTATAGTTCAATGTGCCATGCTTTACGGCTTAGAACGGGTCTTCAACGACGTTTTGAACGTCATGGAGCATATGAGATGTTCCAGAGTTGAAGTTAATATTGCAAGCAAATGCCCGGATTGAGAGATATGAAGTCTCCAATAAGTTCTATAGCTGCAAGATGGAGGAGAATAGTTCGTCGGTGAACATATACTCGAATGTGCGGGTATAACAATCACTTGATTCAACCGGGAGTTAATCTTCCGATGATAGTGTCATTGATGTAATTCTTCAATCACGCCACCAAGCTACAAGAGCTTTGTGATGAACTATAATATGCAAGGGATGAACAAGACTATTTCGAGCTCCTCGCGATCTTTGAAAGCAGCGGAGGTAGAAATCAAGAAGGAGCATCAAGTGTTGATGGTCAACAAGACCACTAGTTTCAAGAAAAGGGCAAAGGAAAGAAGAAGGGAACTTCAAAAGAACGGCAAGCAAGTTGCTGCTCAAGAGAAGAAACCCAAGTCTGGACCTAAGCCTGAAATCGAGTGCTTCTCGCAAGCGGATCGGTCATCGGAAGCGGAACTGCCCCAAGTATTTGGCGGATAAGAAGGATGGCAAAGTGAACAAAGGTATATGTGATATACATGTTATTGATGTGTACCTAACTAGAGCTCGTAGTAGCACTGGTATTTGATATGGTTCATTGCTAATATTTGCAACTCAAACAGGACTACGGAATAAGTGAGCACCGCCAAGGACGAGGTGACGATGCGCGTGGGAAACGGTTCCAAAGTCGATGTGATCGCCGTCGCACGCTACCTCTACATCTACCATCGGGATTAGTTTTAGACCTAAATAATTGTTATTTGGTGCTGCGTTGAGCATGAACATTATATCTGGATCTTGTTTGATGCGAGACGGTTATTCATTTAAATCAGAGAATAATGGTTGTTCTATTTATATGAGTAATATCTTTTATGGTCATGCACCCTTGAAGAGTGGTCTATTTTATTGAATCTCGATAGTAGTGATACACATATTCATAATGTTGAAGCCAAAAGATGCAGAGTTGATAATGATAGTGCAACTTATTTGTGGCAATCGCCGTTTAGGTCATTTCGTGTAAACGCATGAAGAAACTCCATACCGATGGACTTTGGAATCACTTGATTATGAATCACTTGGTACTTGCAAACCGTGCCTCATGGGCAAGATGACTAAAACGCCGTTCTCCGTACTATGGAGAGAGCAACAGATTTGTTGGAAATCATACATCTGAGATGTATGTGGTCCGATGAATGTTGAGGCTCGTGGCGGATATCGTTTTTTCTCACCTTCACAGATGATTTGAGCAGATATGGATATATCTACTTAATGAAGCACAAGTCTGAAACATTTGAAAAGTTCAAAGAATTTCAGAGTGAAGTAGAAAATCATCGTAACAAGAAAATAAAGTTTCTACGATCCGATCGTGGAGGAGAATATTTGAGTTACGAGTTTGGTTTACATTTAAAACAATGCGGAATAGTTTAGCAACTCACGCCACCGAACACCACAACGAAATGGTGTGTCCGAACGTCGAATCGTACTTTACTTGATATGGTGTGATCTATGATGTCTCTTACCGATTTACCGCTATCGTTTTGGGGTTATGCTTTAGAGACGGCCGCATTCACGCTAAATAGGGCACCATCAAAATCCGTTGAGACGACGCCTTATGAACTATGGTTTGGCAAGAAACCAAAGTTGTCGTTTCTTAAAGTTTGGGGCTGCGATGCTTATGTGAAGAAACTTCAACCGATAAGCTCGAACCCAAATCGGAGAAATGTGTCTTCATAGGATACCCAAAGGAAACTGTTGGGTACACCTTCTATCACAGATCCGAAGGCAAAACATTCGTTGTTAAGAATGGATCCTTTCTAGAGAAAGAATTTCTCTCGAAAGAAGTGAGTGGGAGGAAAGTAGAACTTGATGAGATAATGTATCTACTCCCTTATTGAAGGTAGTTCATCACGAGAACCGGTTCCGTGACAACTACACCAACTAGTGAGGAAGCTAATGATATTGATCATGAAACTTCAGATCAAGTTTCGCTGAACCTCGTGAGGTCTACAGAGTAAGATCCGCACTGAGTGGTACGGTAATCCTATTCGGAAGTCATGTTACTTGACCATGATGAACCTACGAACTATGAGGAAGCAATGATGAGCCCAGATTCCGCAAAATGGCTGGAGGCCATGAAATATGAGATAGGATCCATGTATGAAAACAAAGTATGGACTTAGGTTGACTTGCCCGATGATCGGCAAGCCATTGAGAATAAATGGATCTTTAAGAAGAAGACTGACGCTGATGGTAATGTTACTGTCTATAAAGCTCGACTTGTTGCGAAAGGTTTTCGACAAGTTCAAGGGGTTGACTACGATGAGACTTTCTCACCTGTAGCGATGCTTAAGTCTGTCCGAATCATGTTGGCTATTGCTGCGTTTCATGATTATGAAATTTGGCAAATGGATGTCAAGACTGCATTCTTGAATGGATTTCTAGAAGAAGAGTTGTATATGATGCAGCCGGAAGGTTTTGTTGATCCAAAAAGTGCTGACAAAGTGTGCAAGCTCCAACGTTCCATTTATGGAGTGGTGCAAGCCTCTCGGAGTTGGAATAAACGCTTTGATAGTGTGATCAAAGCATATGGTTTTATACAGACTTTTGGAGAAGCCTGTATTTACAAGAAAGTGAGTGGGAGCTCTGTAGCATTTCTAGTTTTATATGTTGATGACATATTATTAATTGGAAATGATATAGAATTTCTGGATAGCATAAAGGGATACTTGAATAAAAGTTTTTCGATGAAAGACCTCGGTGAAGCTGCTTACATATTAGGCATCAAGATCTATAGAGATAGATCAAGACGCTTAATAGGACTTTCACAAAGCACATACCTTGACAAAATATTGAAAAAGTTCAATATGGATCAGGCAAAGAAAGGATTCTTGCCTATGCTACAAGGTGTGAAGTTGAGTCGAACTCAATGCCCGACCACAGCAGAAGATAGAGAGAAAATGAAAAATGTTCCCTATGCTTCAGCCATAGGCTCTATCATGTATGCAATGCTGTGTACCAGACCTGACGTATGCTTAGCAATAAGCTTAGCAGGAAGGTACCAAAGTAATCCATGAGTGGATCACTGGACAGCGGTCAAGAACATCCTGAAATACATGAAAAGGACTAAGGATATGTTTCTCGTATATGGAGGTGACAAAGAGCTAGCCGTAAATGGTTACGTCGATGCAAGCTTTGACACTGATTCGGACGATTCTAAATCGCAAACCGGATATGTTTTTATATTAAACGGTGGAGCTGTAAGTTGGTGCAGTTCTAAACAAAGCGTCGTGGCGGGATCTACATGTGAAGCGGAGTACATAGCTGCTTCTGAAGCAGCAAATGAAGGAGTCTGGATGAAGGAGTTCATTTCCGATCTAGGTGTCATACCTAGTGCATCGAGACCAATGAAGATCTTCTGTGACAATACTGGTGCAATTGCCTTGGCAAAGGAATCCAGATTTCACAAGAGGACCAAGCACATCAAGAGACGCTTCAATTCCATTCGGGACCAAGTCCAAGTGGGAGACATAGAGATTTGCAAGATACATACGGATCTGAATGTTGCAGATCCATTGACTAAGCCTCTCTCACGAGCAAAACATGATCAACACCAAGACTCCATGGGTGTTAGAATCATTACTATGTAATCTAGATTATTGACTCTAGTGCAAGTGGGAGACTGAAGGAAATATGCCCTAGAGGCAATAATAAAATTATTATTTATTTCCTCATATCATGATAAATGTTTATTATTCATGCTAGAATTGTATTAACCGGAAACATGATACATGTGTGAATACATAGACAAACATATAGTCACTAGTATGCCTCTACTTGACTAGCTCATTAATCAAAGATGGTCATGTTTCCTGACCATAGACATGTGTTGTCATTTGATTAGTGGGATCACATCATTAGAAGAATGATGTGATTGACATGACCCATTTTGTTAGCCTAGTACTTGATCGTTTAGTATACTGCTATTGCTTTCTTCATGACTTTTACAAAGTTCCTACAACTACGAGATTGTGCAACTCCCGTGTACCGGAAGAACACTTTGTGTGCTACCAAACGTCACAACGTAACTGGGTGATTATAAAGGTGCTCTATAGGTGTTTCCGAAGGTTCATGTTGAGTTGGCATAATTCGAGATTAGGATTTGTCACTCCGATTGTCGGAGAGGTATCTCTGGGCCCTCTCGGTAATACTCATCACCTAAGCCTTGCAAGCATGTAACTAATGAGTTAGTTATGAGATGACGTATTCTGAGCGAGTAAAGAGACTTGCCGTAACGAGATTGAACTAGGTATTGATACGGACGATCAAATCTCGGGCAAGTAACATACCGATGACAAAGGAACAAAGTATGTTGTTATGCGGTTTGACCGATAAAGATCTTCAGAGAATATGTAGGAACCAATATGGGCATCCAGGTCCCGCTATTGGTTATTGACCGAGACGTGTCTCGGTCATGTCTACATTGTTCTCGAACCGTAGGGTCCGCACGCTTATGGTTTCAATGATGTTATATTATGAGTTTATGTATTTTGATGTACCAAGGTTGTTCGAGTCCCGGATATGATCACGGACATGACGAGGAGTCTCGAAATGGTCGAGACATAAAGATTGATATATTGGACGGATATATTTGGACACCGGAAAGGTTCCGGAAGAGTTTGGGAATATACCGGAGCTCCGGGAGGTTACCGAAACCCCCCGGGAAGTATATGGGCCTTATTGGGCCCATGTAGGAGGAAGGGAGAAGGAGCAAGGGAGGGGGGCGCGCCCCCCCAAGCCCAATCCGAATTGGGGAGGGGGGCCGCCCCCCCCCTTTCCTTTCTCCTCCCCCTTCTTCCTTTCCTACTACTAATACTCCTTCCTTCCCCCTCCAAATAAGATAAGGAAAAGAGAGGGAAACCTACTTGGAGTAGGTTTCCCCCTCCCTATGGCGCGCCCCCCCTGGGCCGGCCACCTCCTCCCTCCCTCCTTTATATACGGGGGTAGGGGGGCACCCTAGAACACACAAGTTGATCATTGATCGTTCCTTAGCCGTGTGCGGTGCCCCCCTCCACGATATTACACCTCGGTCATATTGTAGCGGTGCTTAGGCGAAGCCCTGCGACAGGAGAACATCAAGATCGTCACCACGCCGTCGTGCCGACGGAACTCCCCCTCGGAACCTCTACTGGATTGGAGATCGAGGGTGCGTCATCGAGCTGTACGTGTGTCAAGAACTCGGAGGTGCCGGAGTAACGGTGCTTGGATCGGTCGGGCCGGGAGGACGTACGACTACTTCCTCTATGTTGCGTCAACGCTTCCGCTTCGGTCTACGAGGGTAGGTAGACAACACTCTCCCCTCGTTGCTATATCATCACCATGATCTTGCGTGTGCGTAGGAAATTTTTTGAAATTACTACATTCCCCAACACTTTCCTTCTCTCCTCCCCCCTCTTCCTTCCTTCTCCTACTCCTAATAGGAAAGGGGGGCCAAACCTACTTGGAGTAGGTTTGCCCCCCCTATGGCGCGCCTCCTCCCTAGGCCGGCCTCCTCCTCCCTCCCTCCTTTATATATGGGGGCGGGGGGCACCCTAGACACACAAGTTGATCATTGAGATCGTTCCTTAGCCGTGTGCGGTGCCCCCCTCCACGATATTACACCTCGGTCATATTGTAGCGGTGCTTAGGCGAAGCCCTGCGACAGGAGAACATCAAGATTGTCACCACGCCGTCGTGCTGACGGAACTCCTCCCCGCGCCTCTGCTGGATCGGAGATCGGGGTGCGTCATCGAGCTGTACGTGTGTCAAGAACTCGGAGGTGCCGGAGTAACGGTGCTTGGATCGGTTGGACCGGGAGGACGTACGACTACTTCCTCTACGTTGCGTCAACGCTTCGCCCGGTCTCACGAGGGTACGTAGACAACACTCTCCCCTCTCGTTGCTATGCATCACCATGATCTTGCGTGTGCGTAGGAAATTTTTTGAAATTACTACGTTCCCCAACAATACGCTCCTTGCGTCATCTGCAAACTCCTTCCCGTACTTTCTTTTGATTTTTCTCCACTGCGACCCGTCAGCGGGTACTCTCAACTTTCCGTTCTTCTTACGGTCTTCTCTGTGCCATCGCATCGCCTTGGCATGCTCTTTGTTTTGGAACAAACGTTTCAACCGTGGTATTATAGGAGAATACCACATCACCTTGGCAGGAATCTTCTTCCGGCGCGCCCTCGACATCGAGCTCATCGGCTGATCTTATAGCGCAATGCACCACATACCGGCAAGCGTTCAAATCCTCGTACTCACCGCGGTAGAGGATGCAATCATTAGGGCATGCATGTATCTTACGCACCTCTAACCCTAGAGGGCAGACAGCCTTCTTTGCTTCAGACGTATCTCGGGCAATTCGTTGTCCTTTGGAAGCATATCCTTTATCATTACCAGCAACTTTCCAAATCCCTTGTCAGATACACCATTCTCTGCCTTCCATTACAACAATTCCAGTGTGGTGCCCAGCTTTTTCTTGTCACCTACGCAATTCAGGTACAACAATTTTTTGTGATCCTCTAACATGCGCTACAACTTCTTCTTCTCCCAATCACTTGCGCAGTTTCATTTTGCATCGGCAATGGCCCGACCTAGATCATCAACGGGCTCATCTGATGCCTCTTCTTCAGCTTCTTCCCGTATTGCCGGCTCAGCTTTTTCCCGCATTACCGGCTCAGCTTCTTTCCCCATTGTTGTATCATCGTATTCAGGGAATCCATGGCCAGGATAGTTGTCGTCGTCCTCTTCTTCTTCATTGTCTTTCATCATAACCCCTCTTTCTCCGTGCTTGGTCCAAACATTATAGTGGGGCATGAAACCGACTCAAACAGTGGACGGAATGGTTCTTGACGAGAGTAATTGCGACCATTCTTACAGCCAGCACATGGACAAGGCATAAAACTATCCGCCCGCTTGTTTGCCTCAGCCGCAAGCAGAAAAGTATGCACGCCCTCAACGAACTGGGGAGAGCATCGGTCATCGTACATCCATTGTCGGCTCATCTTTATTACACAACACCGAATAAACCAAATTAATACAAGTTCATACATAAAGTTCATACAACACTTAAATGCAACAAACAAATACTACCTCCGTCACGGTTTAGAAGGCGCGCTTGGAAATTCCCTGGGACCTAGGTGGTTATCTATTGGTTGTGAGATGGGCTAAAAAATAGCATTCACACTATGCATGCATATAGAAATAGTACTCCGGAGTACTAATTAGCTACTAGAAATAAATGTAATGCGCCCTAAACCTTGTCTATTATGGAAACGCACGTAAATTTAACTGTGCCTTCTAAACTGTGATGGAGGGAGTAACTCTCTAGCTAAAGCATTTAAATGCAACAATAAATGCGATCAAGATCGCAACTAAGGTAACAATTGATCCAACAGCATAATGATACCAAGCCTCATTATCGATGGCATATTTTCTAATCTTTCTAATCTTCAAGCGCATTTTCTCCATCTTGATCTTGTGATCATCGACGACATCGGCAACATGCAACTCCAATTCCATCTTCTCCCCCTCAATTCTTTTCAATTTTTCTTTCAAGTACTCGTTTTCTCTTTCAACTAAATTTAACCTCTCGACAATAGGGTCGGTTGGAATTTCCGGTTCACATACCTCCTAGATAAAAATATCTATGCCAACTTGATGGGCATAATTTGTCATAAACACGAAATGCAACAAATAGTTTTAAAAGAGAATATACCACATCCGAATCATAACAAGGACGAGGGCCGACGGGGACGGATATCAAAACAATGGCACTATGTATAACAAACAACGTACGGATAAGATAATTATACGAGTAACTATATATCCAAATCACACAAACATCAATTTTTTTATATAAAATTTCATGAACAAGAGGCTCACCACAAGGTGGTGCAGGCGACGGGACGGTGCGGGCGATCGACGGTGGTTACGACGGAGATTTAGAAGGCACTAAGTAAACCACACCTACATATGCAAACTAAGTGTTATTTTTGACCTCAAATTGCATATAAATCAAATACTAGCACATATATATATTTCCTCCCAAATTACTAAACTCACAAATTAATAACTATATAAAGCATTGCAAGAGCTAATCTAGCAATGAGAGATGAAAGGACAAAGTTGCTAACCTTTGTGATCATTTGAATGGATGGGGGCCTTCAAATCTTGACAAATTTTGGGCAAAATGTGTGATGAGCTCGAGAGGAAGAGGGGAAGAACAGAGAGGAGAGGGGAAAGGGAAGAACAGAGCGAGCTCAGGTGGACGAAGGGTTTATAGGGGCGACCTTTAGTACCGGTTCGTGCCAAGAACCGGTACTAAAGGTGCTGGAGGGGGCCCAGACTGACAACATCCTGCCACCACTCTCATTAGTACCGGTTCGTGGCACGAACCGGTGCTAAAGGTTAGCCACGAACCGGTACTAATGAGAGCGGCCCGGCTAGCCGTTGGAACCGACACTAATGTATACATTTGTGCCGGCTCAAATACAAACCGGCACTAATGTGCTTCACGTTTGACCCTTTTTCTACTAGTGGTAATAAGATGCATGATACACTCTAGAGATTTTGAATGTTTAGTACTCCCTCCCTTCCGGCTCAAATCTCAAATCTCATCAACTAAGGCATTTTGTGAGTGGAGGAATGTATCTCATACTTTACAAAACTACCCAATTAAGTTTATGCATTAATTTGAATTAATTACAGTGCATGCATGCTTAGATGAGTAGGACCATTACATGCATTGATGTGTTCCTTTTTTATTCTTGCATGCAAAGATTTAATGCGCATTGAAAACTAAAAATTAGATGGAGATGAGCCCTCTAAATTGGAAAAACAAAAAAGTTGAGATAAGCCTTATAAACCGGAAAGGAGGGAGTAAGAAGGAATTACAAAAGCAATTATTGCTAGGCCTGAGTCTATAGCCCCAACTGTCCTAGCCATGTCTCGCCACGATGGAATCTCATAGGTCTGGAGGCCTAGCATTGGGGTAAACTACTACGAGAGCACTGAAAATTGCAGTGTGAAAGTTTCAGAGGGGACGTAGTTTGGATCCCAACACGACTTCCACAGCTAGGATTGCAGTGATCATACAGATTTACAACATACACAGAACTTTCATCACACACACACTGCTGGCATTTAGCAAACACACATAAATAATGATGCATTGTACAAACTGAACCTCATTGTATCGTCTAACACGACACTACTAACCTTATTGTTCGGTTCAACATGGTACCAGCACTACTACGAACATCCGACGGTTGGAAACAAACCATCCCCATCGCTGTCGCCGACAATCATTTTTCTCCAAACGGGAAATAATCAACATCATGGTCTCGCAGATTGTTATAACTTCTTCTTCCATGTGGTTCTGCCCCTAACAATCTCCTCGTGCACATCACCTGCTTTTAGTTGCAGAAGGTGCGTGTACTTTGTTGGCCATTGCTGTAGTGCACCGGCCAAGCTGTGGTGGCCATTGATGACTTCTGGCAAGAGTGAAGGTCCCCTCACCATGCTAACGTTCTCGCTTGGAGACACCGAGTCCTCGTCTGGCTGGCAAATCGACTGCACAACATCCGAGCTCCCGCACTCCTTCCTGTACTCCAGTATGATGCTGCTCAGCTGGTGGTGCTGCAGGAACTGATCGGGGATGGTCTGCACATGATCAACAAATAAATTACTACCCCTCCGGTCCATATTAATTCTCGCTGACTTGGTACAAAGTTCAGAGGGACTAGTTGAATCGTGTAGGGCCAAATTTGTGCCCCGATGAATTAAGCAAGGGGTGGGTTTAGTTGTCTTTATTTTTATTCCTCCACCAGGAGCTCTCCCAACCCAACTACTCCATCTGTGTGAGGTCATTAACTAGTAAAATATTAAATTTGACTATAAATTTATGGTCAAACTTGAGTATAAATTTGACTATAGTAAATAACCGAGAGTAGTTAGGACTGGAAGTTGTATAGCGATGAATACAAGGGTTCTGCTCCTGCTGGAGAAAAGTTGCGATGTATATATATTGGGTGTTGCTAGGTCTTGGTCGACTGAGACTTAACCAAGCGCCAGTTAAGTGATACACTATAAGAAGAAGAAAGGAAAAACTGAAAAGAATTTTTTTGTACGAATCTCCATGCAAGATCAAAGGAATATAGCATCGACTGAGACATAACGAAGTCTCAGTCGACTGAGACTTAGCAAAACTGATATATATTACCTCAAGCATCCACCGTACATATTTGACATTATTGACGTGTTGGTTCATGTCCAGATCGCTTCGCTTCGGCTGCAAAAAATATCCAAAGTCATAGATAGATGTGAGAAACAAGGCAACAAAGCAGGACAACTGCAGACAGAACGATCTTAAAAAGTGCCTAGGAACGTCAGACAAGTTAACCAAATAAACAAGTTAATTAAGCCTAGGAACGTCAGGAAAGGTGTGCATCAAATCAAACGAATGAAGCTGCTAACCTTCAAGTCAGAGTCGACGTGCTTGGCGTTGCTGTCGAGCTTGATGATCTTCTCGGTGGCCTCCTCGTGGATGGCGTGGCGGTCGATGAACCACGGCGAGATCTCACTCCTGACCTCCTCGGGCATCTTGGACAGCCTCCTGGTGTTCTTGTTCATCATCACCCATGTGCTGGTCGCTCGGACGTAGATGTTGCCGGAGCCGCGGCCGCGGATGAGCCAGTCACGCCGCATCCCGTTCTTCCCCGACGAGCCAACCCACGTGTCAATCTCCAGCACATCACCCCATAATGGGTAGTGGTCGACTTGGACGTGCATCCTGGACACGACCCAGATGAGGTTGCTCTTGATCATGCCGTGCGTCGCGCCGAAGCCGTCCCCAAGCAGACCGGACATCCACACGTGGTTCAGTGCTGTCTCCTGCTTGTGTACGTACGTGCATGCATATGTTATGCTTCCTCGACGACGTACGTGAGTCAGAAATGAGCCTAGCTAAACAAGATTACAGGTAGAGCACGTATATATACGTACCTGGAGAAGATTCAGTATGGTCTCGAGCGTGGCCGTTCTGTCAGGGCCAACCTCGTAGGAGCGCACCACCACCGTCTGCTGGTACCGCACCCCGCCCTCCACGATCTGCGCCTGCCGGAAGGGATCCTCGGCCTGCTTCTCCGTCGGGATGTTCTGCCGGCTGCGCTCCCGTCCGTCCGTCGCCGGCGCCAGCAGCGGGGCGCTGAGCTCCGCCAGCGTTTCGTTGATGGACGTCTCCAGCGCCGCCCCCACCTGCAGCGTGGCGCGGTGCGCGGCCCCGTTGACCCTCACGGCCGCGTTGCTCCGCTGCTGCCCTCCCCTCTCCGACGAGGAGCATCTGATGAGGACGCGCGAGTGGTAGATAGCACCGGACGACAAGGTTGTGTTAGCCATGCAGATTTGAGCAAAGAGTTGCACCTCACTAATCTCCTTCCTTGTTCGTGTGATGGTGTAATTAGTTAATTGAACATGGAGATCGATCATTGCAGCAGTGGGTTTCTTATAGTGGCGCAATGGCGGATCTCGCAGTAGCCAAGGGCTTGGTTTGGTAGTATTCGCTCCCGAGGACAAGGAACAAGAAATTAAACTGTCCTCTTGTACCTGCTTCGCTACAAACAATGCTGGAAACTCTGCATACTTCGGTGACGACAGGAATTATATATTGAAGCGAAATTAATCCGGACAAGAATGGCGTGCTCATTCCCTGCTGCACTTGTTTTTGGAGTTGTGAAAACTAAAGTTTTGGTACGGCGCTCATAAACTTTGACGCCTCCGTGTTGTTGCAAGGTGCCTTGATTTTTCCATCACAAGAGTATAAAGTGACACCTTAGATTCTTTACAATAGAATACAATCCAATGGTATGAACAAATCATGCGTGGGAAGGCTCATGTATATTCATTGGTCTAGAAAGTCCTACTAACTCTGCTACAAAAAATATCCTTTTTTTTTTTTGCGGAATTGCTACAAAAAATATCCTACTAGCTGATACCACGCCACGATTCACTCGTAGAACCGTGTATTAGACTTTGTAGTTTGCATAAACTTTCCAAAACTTCTGTGTAGGCGATACTGCAGAGACGACATGCAGCCGACACTCGTATCCTACAGTGGACCAGCGCTGCTGCTGTGCATTGGATGGTGTGATCTTCTGCATCGTCCTTCAATCGTGTGGGTATGGTCGTGTGTATAGCAGGGTTTTAAACTTCCACGGTTTTGCTAATTATTACCTACTCCCTCCGTCCCAAAATAAGTGTCACTCGAACAGAGGGAGTATATGTCACAACTAATTTATCCACCACACAATCAGGGCTACAAGATTCATGCAAAAAGTTTGTTTTTGTTCGCGCATACGTCACACTGGTGTCTCAATGTCAAGCCGTTTTGACGCATCGCTGTTGCGTCAGACCCTATTCAACGTCTTAAGCGTCAGTTACAAGTGTTCTCGCAGTCTGACGCACAACCGTGTTTGATATTGGGCTCGGTCCATTTAACTCCTTTTTTATTGCACTGTACGTGGTGCCTGAAGCCGACCTCCGTGGGCCGGCCCATCTAATGCAGTTGGAGCACATAAGATCGTCACGGTTTTGGAAGCTTCCCAACTGGTTTGGCGGAGCTTCTAGAAGTGCTTGGTCATTTTTTTTGGTTTTTTCGACCGGTTTTTGTTTGGCTTCAAGCAGTTTTTTTTTTGTTTTTTATTTTCGTGTTATTCATTTTGATGGAACATAGGATTTATTTAAATAGCATTTTTTCAATTTTATGAACTTTTTAGAAAAAATTGTGAACTTCAGATGCACATTTTTGGTTTTCTAGACCAGTTTTTGTGTTATTCATCTTGTTTGAACGTGGGATTTTTTAAATAGTTCAAATTCATGAACTTTCTAGGAAAAATTGTGAACTTTATCAGATGCACATTTTTGTCAAATTCTTTATTTTTCAAAGTTTAATTAAATATTTTCAAATTCATCAACTTTTCATCTTTATGATTTTTATTAAAGTCACTAACTTTTTCTATTTTTGTGTTTTTATTTTTGCAAAGTCAACGATCAACTGTGTTACTCGTCAATGGTCGATCGGTCAACTGGGAACCAAGCGAACAAGGAGCGAGTGAGCTAAGCGAACTAGGGAACCGAGTGAACTGAGGTAACTAGGGAACCGAGTGAATTGAGCGAACTAGGGAATCAAGTGAGCTGCTCACCCCGTTTATTGAACTGACCTACGAGCGGGCATCGCATGAGCGCTCCTTTACAACTGGCGCAGAATGCAACAATTACGAGCACTCCGCGATCTGCTACTTGGCGCAAGGGGCGCTGACTAGGAGGTCTCTTCCGCGGTGGTCGCAGTTTCTCATGATATGAGAGTTTTTCCTTTATTTTTTGTTGATTCATTTTATCAAAAGGTTTTATCATTTGAACCATGCATCTAAATCACAAACCAATTCACTGTTGGATTTCTCGCGTTGATATCTTCAAAATTAGATATCATATTAGCAGGTTTCAACAAAATAATCACTAAAAATGAAAAAGAAAAAACCGAAAACCCCCCAAAAACATAAAACCTAAAAAAATGAAAACCGAGAAAAAAAAGAACAAACTAAAAATACCAAGAAGATGGTCGTGCTTTTTTCACTTTTTTGGGAGAAGCACATTTGTGCTCCTCGCGGAAGTTACAGGTTGTGGTATCTTTTTTGGTAAGTATAACTGTGTTTATCATGAAATCACATGTTGTGCTTATCCTTTTTTTCAGGCAAGCATAAATGTGCTTTCATTTTTTGGGAAGCAATGTTGTGCTTGTCGTGGAAGTATAGGTTGTATTTTTTAAGCACATTTGTGCTTTTCACTTTTTGACGAAGCAACGGTTGTGCTTCTCCCTTTTTCGAAGAGGCACAATTGTGTTTTCCTCTTTCAGGAAGCACCTCTGTTCTTCTCATGGAAAACCATCATTTTTAAATATAAATTAAAAAAATGCATCAAAACCTGAAGAAAAACTACAAAAACCGAAAACGCGTGCAAAAAAAAGAGAAATCCTGAGGATGCGCCCAACATGTGACGGTTGGGCGCACCACCGGGACCCAAAAAGTGAACTCTCCGGGAACCCGCCAAGGGGTACCCATTAATAGTTGCATGTGCATCAAACATGAGTGGCTCGCACAGGGGAGCGATACAATTAGGCCGGCCGATTTACATTAACATATTGGGAATGAAAAAACGTAAAATGTATAGGGACAACACTGTAGCGGCCATGGTTTTTTTGAAAATGTTGAACATTTTTTTTAATATCCGTTGAACATTTCTGCAATATACATTGAACAATTTTCGAATGCACATTGAAGATTTATGTAAAATACGCTGAGCAAATTTCAAATACGCAGTCAACATTTTGTAGTATTCGTTGAACAATTTCTTAATATATGATGTAGATTTTTATAATGCATAGTGAACTTTTTGTAATATGTCGTGTATATTTTCTTAATATATGATGAACATTTTATAATACACAATGAATTTTTGTATAATACACAAAAAGGGAAAAAAGGAAAGAAAATAAAATAAATGGAAAGAGAAAAAAGAAAAGAAACATAACAGAAAGAAACAGGAAAGCCGGCTGTGGGCCGGACTAAACTGGGGTGTCGGGTGGGATGCCTTCAGCAAACCCTCACCTCTATGACGCCCGTGGTCGTCATATAGGATTGGCCTGTCCCATCCTTGAGTGTGCCTGGTGTTAGATACGAGCATGTGTTTAATATGGGCTGATTTCATTTCCTTTTATGTTTAGATTGGGTGTGCCGTAACTATGTCTATACCTATATATAGCGTGCGAATAACTTTGAAAAATAGTCGTTGGATGAAGCCAATCCGATCGACAGTGCAGAGATGGAAAATCTAAGCACTACTGGCCGTTTGATATCATCTACATTCCACCAGATTCTTCCACATGTACAATCTAGAAGACTCCATGGTTGAATTTAAGCATAATGCACAATCCTCAAAGTACAAGGACTTCTCCTTTGTTCTACAATCTTTCGTATCATAATTGCCCAAAAAAATTCTAAATGAATTGCCATTATTTGTTTTTACTTTATGCTTTACAATGCACAATCCCATGAATCTTAACCTTTTTATAAAACTAATTGATTTTGAATGAGATGAACTATAAGAACTAAACGAACATCTACATCATGCAGTTATGACTCAAAGCTTACATGCTATAGTGTGATATTTATTCATAATTTTGTTGCCAAATCTCATGCGTGTAATGCATGTGTACCTTACTAGTATTCCTCGTGGCAATACATATCGGTCCGAACGCCCATATGTGTGCTCACTTGGATTGGCCCATTAACTGCTCCGAGCATTGACGCGAGCTGGTTAATTTTCCGAAGTGATTTTTGGGAGGCGTGGTAGCTTCGCAACTGGTTTCAAGAAGCTTCTAGCCCAGGGTTTCTCTTCTTATTTCTACATGTATCTTTCTTAGCTGTTTTTTTTATAGCAATAAGATTTTATTCCTCAAATGACGGACATGTCATTTACAATAACATGAGAAATAAAATCAGGGATGGAACTTTCCAAGAATTCAGATGATCTACTCTCAAAAGAAAATTTAGCTAGCACATCTGCAACTCTGTTTGCCTCACGATAGCAATGAAGATAGGTTACTGCTGCAAACTCTGAACTTAATTGCTTGCTCTCCATAACAACAGCCACATACCATTGTAATCTTCGTATCTATACTCCTATATAGTGTACGAGTATTGAGGGATATAGACCGTTGGATCTTTGTAATCCGACGGCTCACACTCGATTGATATAGACAGAGAACTACGTGGCCACTTATACACCGTTGGATAGAATAATCTGACGGCTCGCGGTGCTCGGATTCGCGTGCGTTTGCTGCCCAGACTGCCACTGTGACAAAGAGCACACGAAGGTTCAAGATTCTCCCGCTGGCCACTGCCACCTAGACATCTCTGGTAGGCTCCGTAAGAGAGTGCTGCCCTACAATACTATTACTAGCAAGCTATTTCACTGGGCAAGTATCGCTACACGTGATGAGAGAGAGTGTGTAAAAAGCGCATGCAGCAGTGCAGCATCAGTATGACAAAATATTGACTTTAAGGGATTTTATTTAGTATTAATAATCATATGCTTAATACTACTACTGATTAGCTTCTTTTCTCATGTAATAAAGTTCATACACGTGCACGCATATAAGACAAGTAGTACTCCAGGTTTATTCCAATTGAATAATCAGATGCTTGGAGTATTGTGAGTTGCTGACATCGCTTGCTACGCTTACAATTGCGGACAGACACAAGTAAAGTAAAATCTTAATTTGTGTTCTAATTAAATAGTTATTATTTTCTCTTATAACTTCGTTTTCAAATATGATTCACTTTTTCCATCATTAAATCTATACGTGCAATGCACGTGCCATGTACTAGTAGATTTAATGCCTCCACCGCACTCGTGCTACCGGACTCCAATATCAGAGTTGCAGGCTAGTCTTTGCGCTAGCCAAGTCCCATTTCAGATCGCATGAATTTCTGCGGACTAGGCGGTACTGACATGGGGAATGAACCATGTAGCCGCCGCGATGAAGTCCCCCCTGTCATCTCGAGCAACCGCCTCATTAGCTCCTAACCTGGTTTCGGCACAGTAAGAAGCATCAACCTCACCTCCACTATCTTTCTACTCAGTTTCTACAACATGTGATCTCGCTTCCGAATGGGATGGTTGGGTTTTGATGCTCGAACGAAGTTTGTGCACAGAACCTTGATTGAAGTAGCAACACATCCATGAGTCTGTATAGTTTCACCATTCACAAACTACCGGCGCTCCCTCCAAATGTACCACGCTGGCACCGCAAGCAATTCTGCTTTTGGTACATTGTTTGGTTTCTTTTCTTTTCCGTTTCTTTTGTGGTCTTTTTTCGTTCTTATTTTTTGTCTCTTTCTTTTTCATTTTATTCTTTAAAATCCACGAGCATTTTTAAATTTGCGATATTTTTTAGAATTTCAAATCATTTTTTGATTTCATGAACTGTTTTTGAACCCGTGAACAATACTAAAATTCAAGAATTTTTTTATTGATAGGTGAACATTTTTCTTAAATACGTGAACACTTTTTAAATTCATGAGCTTTTCTGAATTTGAGAATAGTATCCATGTTCACTTTTTTTTGCATACATTAACATTTTTTCTCGAAAACGTGAGCATATTTTGCATTCGCAAACTTTTATGAATTCATGAACAATATTCAAATTCACAAAACTTTCTTCGGATACGTGACCAATTTTCTTTAATACGTGAAGAAATTTTGCAACCACAAACATCTTTGAATTTCCCACGAACATATTTTAAATGTGGAATCATTGAAGTTCCAAATATTTTTTAGAATCCACAAACATTTCTAGAATATTTGATCTTTTTTCGAATTTGCAAACATTTTGGAATATGTGAACCTTTTTTGAATTTGCGACCATTGTTTGAATTAAACATGGATCTTTAACGAATTTGAGAACATTTTCCAAATTCATAGGCATTTTCAAATTTGAAAATATTTTTTGAATATTGATCATTCTTTGAATTTGTGGACTATTTATTAATTCACTGCAAACATTTATTGAATTCGCAAACATTTTCCAAACACAAACATTTTCTGAATTCACAGAAACACTCATCGAATTCGTGAACAATTTTCAAATTTATTAAAAAAATCTATTTTATCCCAAACATTTCATGAATAATTTTTAATTCATGATTCTTTTTAATTTTCTGCAAACATATTTGGAATTTTCAAAAAAAACATGGATATTATTCGAACTACCAAACATTTTATTGAATACTTCAACATATTTTGGGTACGCAGGCATTTTTTTGAATTTCCTTCAAACATACTGCCTCTGCGACGCAGGGAGTATTTCATATTCGCGAACATTATTTGAATTCACGGCAAAAAAAAATGATATTTCAGTTATGTAAACATGTTTCAAAACTGCAAAACAAAATAATACATGAATTTTTTTGAATACATGAACATTTTTTGAATTCACAATGATTATTTCAGAATCACAAACTTTTATTCAACTCTGAACATTTTTTTTGAAATCCATGAACAATTCTTTATTTGCACTAACTTTTTCAAAACTAAAAGACCAATTGTCATTTTTTTCCTGTGATGCAGCATTAAACAGCGGGTCCTATAAAAAGAGATTAAACTTAAATATAAAAGAGCCCACAACGAGCGTGCGGGGGCTTCTGGGCTAGCCCACAAAGGAGTGACATGGGTGACGCGGTTGTTCATTCACTACGGCCGGCCCGCTACAGCGATGTATTTCCAAGAAGCATGAGCTAATTCCATATTTTTCTAGGATTCCACCTTTATCCTCTAGTGATCGCGCTGAAGTCCACATAAAACTTTCACGACGGCTCGAGTTCTTCAACTACGGGGAGGTTCACCTTCATCTGCCATCAGGGGCCCATCGGCATGGCAGAACCAACACTACTCGCGACCATGACCGTGAAGAAGTGGGGGTGAGGAGGGAGAGAAGATCGATCTAGAGGAGAAGGGGGTTGCAAATGAAGGGGAGGGAAGCCGCACATCAGAGAAGATTTATGTTAAATATTTTGAATTTGCACCAAATTTTATTTTAGTAAGTTTATATAGTAGTTTGAACCAAAATTTGCACCGTATTTGGTTGATGCGCCACTGTTTTTTCACTCCATTAACTAATAGGTATTGGTTGTATCCTCCTCTAAAGGATGCTCTGTTTTATCCTCCTCTAAATTATTGGGATCCGCTAGAGATGCCCTAAGTAGGTAGAGCTCATCTCTTCTCTTGGAATGGTATTTCTAGTTTGTATTTAAGGTAGTAAGTATTATGTCCGACCTTTGTTTTTTTCCTATGCATATGGTATAGTAGAGTTATACCAATTTATATTATATCAAAATATTTGTAGTAACAACAAATCATACTCCCTCAACCCGGAATTACTTGTTGTAAATATGAATGACATATTTTTAGTTATAGATGCATTCATTTTTATATATTTCTGCGATAAGTAATTTAGGAGGGAGGGAGTACTAGCTCTTTAGAGCAACTCTAGCAGACCCCGCAAAAAGCCCCGACCCGCAAAATAACCGTCAAAATGCGGGTCGACGCGGAAAATCCCGCCAGAACAGACCCCGCAAACGCGCCCGGCCCGCAATTTTTTTTGAGGGGCGCGACAAAACCTCGGCCCCAACCCGTGGATACACGGGTTTCCGCCTCGCCCCTACGGTGCCCTATATCGCAGTGAAGCGGTTGGCGGGAGGGACATTTCAGCCCGCGCCCTTTCCCCACCTCCTTCTGCCGTTGCCCGCCATTGGTTCCATCCGTCCGCCGCCGGCGGTTCCGGCCAAATCTGTGGGCGGAATCGCGCCATGGGTGTCCCCACCTCCACCACCGGCGCGCTACACACCGATCCAAAGGAGAAGAGCCCCTCATCATTGCCGCCGCCGGGATCGACCGCCCTCGAGCCGTCCCTCGTCGCCGCCCGGGATCACCCGCCCCACGATCGAGCCGCCGGTTAGTGTTTGTTTGTGCTTCGTGTCGAGCGCTCCGCATAGTTGGTTGCAACTACACTATCAATTGGCATGAATACACAAAAAGGTACTATCTTGTAGATGGTATATACCCTTCTTGGTGCACATTTGTCAAGAGTATCAAAGAACCCAAAACTAAAAAATAATGTGAATTCGTAGGGGTGCAAGAAGCAGCCTGAAAAGACATTGAAAGAGCATTCGGGGTTTAGCAATCTAGGTTTGCCATTGTTCGTGGTTCAGCTCGTTTCTGGGACAAGCGAACCTTGAAAAACATCATGACATGTTGTGTTATCCTTCGCAATATGATTCTCGAAGATGAGAGAGGCATGAACTTGGAGTTTTTCTATGACAATGTGGGTAGCCGTGTCAAACCAGCTAGCGACCCTAACCGCATTAGAGCTTTTATTCAAACATACAAGGAGATTGAAAATGCAAACACCCACTTTCAGCTTCAGAAGGATCTCATTGAGCACCATCGGCAAAGGGTTGGACAGTAACAAACTCACTTTCCATTTATTTGTATTTGTATTGGGGACAAGTTTTGTATTGCATTTTTTGTATTTGTAATCGGTGATTTGAATAATTATTTGTAATGTGGATGATTGTTGTATTGTGTTGGTATTGATAATTATAGTGTGGTATTGATATTTGCGGACCGGCAGGATGCAGCGGCGCAAGAGCATACCCCATAAAGCCTACCCGTAAAAAAGTATATTTTTTTATACGGACCCGTTTGGGGGTTTGCTTGTACGGCCGTCCATGCCGGCCCGCAAAGCCGTTTTTCCGTGAACTGCAAACGCGTTTTACGGACCGACGGGACGGGGTCTGGTAAATGCCAATCCATTTTTGAGAACGTTTGGCAGCGAAGGAAAGAAAAGGCAAGTTCAGCTTGGCACCTCAGCCGGAATGGCACCATCAAGGAAGTGGAATCCAACTGCTCATCAAGCTTCCCGCCTGCCTGTCTGTCTGTCTGTCTGGTAGACATTCGTTGGTTTGTTTTTTGCTGGAAGACTTAGATATGCGTTGACTATGCCAGACCTCAAAAGATTAAGTGCAAACATGATGCTGTCCGTGGTGTAGCGGGAATAGGTGAATATCGCTGTCCGGGCTGAACCTGGTACAACTCACATCGGACGGCCGAGAACACATACAGCTCCCGATCGCTGTCAGTCTGAACCGCGAGGACCAGGACGCTGGCGCGATGCTGACCCCGTGGATTTTATTTCCAGCTCCGGCCTGCACAGTTGATATTAGCTGGGACGACGTGCGTGTGGCCGGAAGTTGGATGCGATCGAGCTTCTCTTCCGGCCGTTATCCGCAGAGACGGAAGATAAGTACGGGACGCGAAGGAGAAAAGGCCAGGTGAAACGAGCCGAGATTGGCACGAGCTATGCATGTATGTACGTATGTATGTACATTTGTCGTTGTCGTTTCTTTAAGGAAGAGAAACTACACGGAACTGTGAAAGCGATACTCGGAATGGCGTCGCATCCATTGGTCCCTCAATCCCGATAGGCATGGCACGTCGATCGTGGCCACTAGTACGTGTCTGGTTGATGCTTAAATGGGAGTAGAGCTGACTGGCACCAGCATCATCATCATCATCATCTCCTTATCTGTCGAAAAGGAGCAAGAGAAAAATACTTTAGTTGGGGTCTGCTCTCCATGAACGTGGTAGCACGGGGGATTTAGCATTTAGCTAAGGGAAGGTGCTCCTAGATCTCCTTTTACGTGGGAGAAGAAAGGCAAATCTTTGGGGGGCTCGGCGGCATCAGATGCACACGATCACAGCTTTTCAATGGAAAGATTTCAAGCGTTATATTACCGAACTAAAGAAAAAAAAATTACTACCTCTAAATTAGTAGACAGGCCTCTATACAAGCTCTATGAAATATTGTGTAGAGGTTGCGTCAATTAATTCGGGTCGGATGCAGAAGATGACGTCTTGCATGAAACATACTTTTGTAGGTGCACCACTATCTTTTCTTTGTATGTGACTTATCTTCTTTATTCCTCTCATAGAAAATAGATTGAAATGAAATGTCCCCCGCAAAAAAAAAGATTGAAATGCCAATAACATTACAATTTACAATCAATGCCTTTGTCGAGAAGCTTGGTGAGCTTGTTGTCATTGTCGTCGGAACAAAGAGATGGGTACGGTTTTTGTGTAAGTGTCATCGTCGCAGCTAGTTGGCTCCCCTCACCTCCTGACGCCTTACGGCGCCTGCACGGTTGGAAGGGAGTGGGTGCATAGTTTGTGTTGATCATCGTTGTCATCATTATTGTCGTCATGTCAAATAGAGCAAGAGTAAAAAAAGACGTGGCTGGGTCTGCTTTGCATGAACACACTACATGGAATTTTCCTAAAAGGAGGTGCTCCTAAATCTCCTTTTATGTGGAAAAAGAAAGCCAAATCTTTTGGGCTGCCTATCTTAAGCCCACGCTATCATAAATCTATCAATAAATTCTACACCTACACATATCTCCTCCCTCCTTTTTGGTTTATTGGTTTTATCTCAAAATTTTAGGTTTCCCGTTCTATAAGTCTCAATTTGATTGTTTCCCATCACATGTCCACATTTCAAGGTGCATTAAATCATTCAATGCAAGGATTAAGAGAAAAATAACCAATGCATATACTTTTTGCATGCATGCATAGCAATTAATGCATTGGTAATCATAATTTTTTTAGGAAAACGAGTGCATTAGTTAAGTGTTTTTGCAAACTACTCCCTCCATTCCTAAATATAAGTCTTTTTAGACATTCCACTATGAACCACATACAGACGTATATAGATGCATTTTAGAGTGTAGGTTCATTTCTTTTGCTCCGTATGTAGTTTATAGTGAAATCTCTACAGAGACTTATATTTGGGAATGGAGGGAGTACAAAAATTATTCCACCACTCATCATCTACCTTGCTTGGTGAGATTTTTGAATTGAGTTCCATATTATAAGTCTTATTTCACTTTTTTTTCACCACATGTTCACAGTCCAAGGTGCATTAAATTGATGCATGCAAGGATTAGACTACCAATAGTGAGAGTAACATAGTTGGTAACATCACACTTATCTAGACAAAATAGATGACGTGACAATTAGTTAATGATGAAAGAGAGGCATGTAGTAACATAGCTAGTTATTCATACTACGAGTAACATCACGCATAGCAAAACAAGATTAGTCTATAATCTAATAAATAAAAAGTTGCATGGCACCACACATATGTTACTCTTCACGATAGAGGTAGTAGCATAGACTAAGGGAGTGTTTGGTTCAGGGACTTTTTAGTCCCAAAGTTGGGATTCGGATCACCAACTAATGCATGTAACCACTTGCTCATTTATTAGTGGTCATGCATGCATACACCGCAACTAATGCAGATTAAAGTCTGCGTAATTTTGTAAACAACGAGATAAATTCCTCCACTCACCATCTACCTTGATTGATAAGATTTCAGATTTACGCCGTATGGAAAAGAAGGGAGTAGTACAAACTATCATGGAATGGTCACTAAACATTTCAAAGTCAAAATGGCCAGTGGGTCAAAAGAAATTTCAAGTCCATATAAAATGTTGAAATGTCTGCCAGGAGGGGGAGGAAAAACAAAGCAAGCCCGGTTTGGCATCTGGCCGAAATGGCCCGAGCAAGCAAGTGGAATCCAAGTTGGATTATCCAGCCAACCAACCACTAATCAAACTGCCTGTCAGTCAGCTCTCAGCTCCAACTATCCTATGGGACTGTATACACGTTGACTAACCCCCCGTCTCTCAAAAAATTCTAGTAGATATCATGGCCCCGCTGGAAATGACCCGCGCCTCTTGACTCTATTTCGGCCGTCGGTTTCGCATCGTACGGCTCCTGTAGCGCCTCGCTTCATCTTCTTATGCCGTGGCAGAGGCCAAGCCTCGTGTCACTTGCTCTGCTCTGCCCGCTCT